>JAJTUV010000181.1:1822500-2422500 GCA_021653895.1 Mastomys natalensis | reverse complement strand
GAACATTCCACTTGATGGTTGCTGCTTGTTAGGAGGGGTGCAGCCCACCATTGTGGATAGGGTCTCCATGCAAGGCCTCCCAACCACTGAGAAGGCCATCCATCTCTCTTCAGGCTCTCTCACCTGCTGGGCAGAAATGCTTCCAAGCTCTGGAGCAGAAATGCTTCCAGGCTCCTACAAGACATGCCTTCTGTCCTTAGACTGTCCAGAGCCCACCAGCCATTGTGCCCTCTGCACCTAGAGGCTTGGCCCCTCCAACCCCAAATGAAGGATTCTCCCCAGATTCTCTCCTCTTCCCTTTTCACATGCAAAAGAATACAGAGAACCTTGGCAGGGACCATCTTCTTTGGTTTGATCTGAAACTCCTTTGGTGAAGTTAGTGTTGGCGGTATCCCCTTCCCAGGTTTGTTTTGACTCTAGCACCTTTTAGAGTTCATTCATAAAAGGGAAACTCAGTGTCAAGTTTGGCTGAAACATGGCTCCTCTCTCTCTTTTGCCGTGGAGCATCCAGCTCTCTCAATGGGGACTTGCTGTCCAGCTAGTATTCTCACTGTGGGTTCAATGGGGGATGCAGGCT
Source organism: Mastomys natalensis (assembly GCA_021653895.1). Lineage (NCBI taxonomy): Eukaryota > Metazoa > Chordata > Mammalia > Rodentia > Muridae > Mastomys > Mastomys natalensis. The sequence goes on along the minus strand of JAJTUV010000181.1, from coordinate 2,421,923 downwards.
TTCCCATAAATGGAATTTTTAAAGAATTTTTTTGTAATAACTGAGATGATTCCAAAGTTTCAGAAATGTATCCACATTTTCAATACTTCCATGAACTTAGTTTTTGTAGTGTGCTTCTATCAGGGATTCTGGGTGATCATGGGATTGAATAGCATCAAAAGTGGGGAACCTGTGGAGTATAAAGTTGGCAGCTGAGATTGCATGGGAACTTGAGAATCCCGACTCAGCCCCGGGTTTTGCCCATGTCTGCTGTTCTGAGATGACAGTTAGCTAAGTGTCCTCCCTGGACCCTGGAGGGGAACACACACTGGTCAGCTCTGATAAGCCAGTGTGCTCCATTCTTATCTGTCCCCTTTAGCTGGCTTAGAGCTGGCAATTCTGATTTTGTGCTGGGTTAGCCTTAGGGTTCTGAGTCTTGAGGAGCATCTGATCAAATGAGTACTTGTGCTTGGTGACCACTGACCTGCCAACGAGGACCAAGTGTGGGTGTCATCAGCAAGTCTTCCTTTCTGCCATCACATCCCCAGCTATTGCCAGTTGCTCTCACTTCTGCTTTACTGTCATTGTCCAAGTCCTCCTGAGTTTTCTGTGCTTTCTTGTTCTTTCTAGTTTATTTGCCCTTGTTCTGTCCCTAAAGGGACCTGGTATAGGTCCCTTGTCTCAGTTCCTTTTGCTGCTATAAGGAAGCACCAGATTGGGAAACTTCTAAGTGACAGGACTTCTTTCTTCATTCTAGAAGTCAGAAATCCGAGACTAGGTTATCACCTGTGTGGTGCTGGTGTGCCCCCTTTCCAGATGCACTCCTCCTTGTTGCCTTACAGTGGAAGGGACAGACACACAGCCAGATCTCAGAGGACAAGGAAGCAGGCAGAAGAATCTGCCTGTAATGGGTCTGGGATTCCCTATCCATTTCCCACCTCAAGAAGGGGTGTCAGCAATTCACTCTTCCTCCTACAACACAAATGCAGCCAGAGGTGAGCCTTATTTTGATGTAGAAAGAGCCACCCAGGCTGGACTCCGACTAAGAGCAAGTCTGCCTTAGCTTTGCAAGTGTTGGGATTACAGATGCAAGCTACTGGGCTGGGTTCATGTTCAGTTTTCATTGGTGCTAGTCCATAGATCCCTCTGCCTGGGGCATGCCAGAGTGTGACCAGCTGACAGTAACGGATAGTAAACAAAGCATCATGGAGTTCCCGAGTCAGAGGTACAAATCCCGAGGTTTGATCCAAGCACACTGCTGAAATCACATGTCACCAAAAGATAGATGAGCATAATTTCTAAATCCCTTCATGAAGATCTGCGCCGTGTTGGCAGAGGTGTAGGTGCTGAGTCCCATAACTGCATACCGGCATGCATGCCACCCTGCTGGACCCTTCCTTCTTTCATGCATAAAACTGGCCGCTGTTGGCATGCTTAATCATGAGAAAAACAATAAAAGTGAACGACAATTGATTCAGTACAGTCAGGGTTGTTAGAGTATTCGGAGTTAGTAGACTGGTTGAATATTTTAAGGAAAATCACAAATTTAAGATGCATATTTATTTTCTTCATTATGGCCCCTGCTGAAGTCACATTATCCTCCTGTGGTGAACATGTCAATCACTGTTCACCATCTCCCATATCAATGATGACATCTCTAGTCCTCAGGCACTGGGGAGCAGGACAGTGCTTGTTTCCCTGGAGAGCAAAGTGGTAGTTTAGGCCAATATGGCTTTGGATGTGTTTGGGCCAGCCTTGGAGCCTCAGCCTTCCCTGGGAGGTAGCTAAGCTTGCAGACTCCACAGAGAAGTGTTGAGCTGACTGAGACGAAACCAAAAGGATAGATGCAGCCTTTATAGGGGATACTAGGGCTATGTTCAACAACAAAGTGGTTAGGGGATGCAATCCCATCATTCACTTGTCTAGGGAGGGGTAGGGAGCTTCTTTGAGTACTGGCCTATTAGCAGCAGATGATATCTAGTTGCAAGCCAAGTTCAGAGGATCTTTTATGAGGTGACTTCAAGTTTTCCCTTGAACACAACCTCACTTTAACATTGGGAGGCTATGGGGGTTTTAATGTAAAGGTGATTGTAGATGTACCTATGAAAGAAAGTGATGGGACCTTCAAGGGACACATGTTACACCTCAAACTGCCTGTGACATTAGATGGTGAAAAAGGACTCATCCTAGGACGGGGCAGGATGGATAGGAGGGTGGGAAGGAAGTCACAGTCTGGTGGCTCAGGGTGATGCCTCAGCATTTAGAAGAATCTTCCAGGTGGCAGATGGCATCTCATCACTGGGTGACATTGCTGGAGCTGCTATCCCTTTGTGATTCTAAACCACAAGGCACTCTGAGTACCGGTTAGGCATTTCTTACTAAAGGCAACTTTAGTAAGAACAAACAGCATTTAACTGTAAGCTGCTGGAGGATAACTGTGGGCTGTGCTGTATCAGTGAACCCATTAAGAACTTAAAGATTCATTTTCATTATGACTGCTAGTTAGTAAACATTATCTTTATATCAGCCTGGAAAAATAATATGAGTGATGGGAACTATTTAATTTTTTTTTGGTTAATTTTAAAGTTTTAATTATGGCAATTCTTTGCATCTCAAATAGCCTTTTAACAGGTTTGAAGCAAGTTATTTTTGGTGTCTGATTTGTGGAAAGAATTCTTACTGGAAGGGAAGTATTGTGAGCCCCTGGAAGATTGTGGGCATGGCAGAAGGAAGGCAGCAGAAGAAGAGCTGGGTGGATTGGGAATTCTAACTGACCTGTTTAGGCACAATCTTATAACAAGGAGACGCCATTCATTTGTTCATTCATTTCATTCATTCATTCATTCATTCCTGGATGAATACTGGTTGAGGCTAAATAGAACTTTGGACTGATGAATCTCTCATAATCACTGGCTGGCAATTTGGTCCTTTTTTCCCCACTTGCCTCCTCTGAGTTTCATCTCAGGCAAGATCATCAGACTAAGCCAGTGTTGATGGAACAAAGAGCCAGGGTTTGGCTTTGTGATGACCGGGATCTCAATTCTGATTCTGGGGCTTCCAAGCTATGTGACCATGGGCAAGTCGTAAACCTCATAGAGTTTCCTTTGCAATAAGAAGCTAATCGGAGGGTGATTGGTCTAGGTGGAGGGGCCTCAACCAAAGTCCTTGGAGCTGTCCATCACACCTCTTGACTGCTTTGTTGGGGGTGGATTGTCTGAGTGGAACGTCAGGAGAACATGCAGACAACACAGGCACACATCACACCACAGCTGTGCCTGTCAGTGGATGCTGGTTTCCCTTTCACCCACCCAGTTTCCTAACACATTTGTGTGAGTTCCCACGGACTGAGTAAGAACCAATGATTACCTCATATCTCACTGTTATTTTCTTTAAAGAGTATAGCTATAATCCCTCAGGCTTTACAACTCCTATACAATTGTGGAATTGGGATCTAGGCCTCAGGTGACCTTCAGGGCATGAGCTAAAGGTCATATGGTTCTCTGTCCATCTGTTTCTTGCCTGGCTGTGCAGTTTGATATTGGAAAATGCGTTGTGAGCCTTTGTGTCTGAACGAATTTTGTTCCTGCCTTTCAAGAATGCAGTGTCGCTGATCTGTGCAGGCATGATCTCCACTGCCTCTGGCAGGTATGACTCCAAGGTGCAGAACAATGGAGCCCCTGGCTCATCACAGGTAGAATCCTCCTCTTTCAAGAGCATTAACAGTGCTTAATAAAAATGGTGACCAGAGATGACTAAATTGGAACATTTGAGAGTAAGAGGAGTAGACACTATGCCTGTTGGGGGCATACTGTTAACCCAGAGCCTCTGTGATATCAGATTTGCTGCCTGAAGCACTGGGGATAGGTGGAGACTATTCACATGCTGTTGCTTGCCAGTGCTGGGCTGGCAGCCAGCCCCCTGCACCCCCCCGCCCCCCGCCATGCACCTTTTTGTAGAATTGCTGTTGTGATTTTGCAGCTTTGCCAGATGTTTCTGCCTTTAGGCTCCGTTTTTCTCCTCTTGTGGGTTTTCTGGAGCTCCTGTAACGATAAGAAACACTGCAGAGAACATATCAGGGCCCCATGGTGTCCCTGAGCTGCTGAGTGGGTGGTCCTGCCCTTAAGGTTACCAATGTTGGCACACTTGGAGAACTCAGTCAGTTGGCAAGAGGGAGAGTGCTTTGAAACAACTCACGGTGTCTCAGAGAAAATGAATACTGCTTTCTGTTGGCTGTCAGGCATGGGCCAGGCATCTGCAGGGCCCTCATCTGTTAGAGGCCACTCTCTTTGCTTAGGCTGCTTGTATCTTTGTCTTTGTATCTTTGTCTTTCTGAGCATCCCTGCCTGTACAGGAACCACTGATGTTGGATGGAGGTAGTTGCACTCAGAACTCATGAACCAGAGCCTGAGCTCCAAATGAAGGTTCTGCCTGCATGGGGACACAGACAGTGGCCACTGTCTAGGTAGGTTCTGCTTCAGATCAGCCTGGTAGGTCACTCTGCATTATTCTTAGTATATGTTTTATGTTGTTGTTGTTGTTATTTTGTTTTGCTTCAAAATAAAGAGTTATGTACTCCAGGATAGTCTTGAACTTGCTATGTAGCCAAAGATGGCTTTGAACTTCTGACCATCCTATCTCTACTTCCTAATTGCTGGGATTACAAGTGTGTACCACCAGACCTGGATTATGTGGTGCTGGGATTGATACAGTGCTTTGCTTTGCTGGGCAAGCAGACTACCAACTGAGTTACATGGCTGTGGGGATATGTGGTTTAGGCTGGTCATAGCTAACTCCTAATTCATGGAGGCGGTGTAAAGCTGAATTGCAGTGTGTGAGCCACAGAGAGTCAGGGGTTAGCACAGTCTTAAGGAAATCTTTCAGGAGGGCTAGCTCACAGGTACCTTTTGGTTACTTAGGATCGAAAGCAAACAGAAGTAGTTAACAAAGAGAGGGTGAAGTTGCAATATTCAAGGACACTCAGCCCTGTGGGGGAAGGGCTGGCATTGCCTCAAAGGAACAAATAGTCTCTTTCTGAAGCTCACTGTCCATAGGCCCCAGCCGTGTTCATTTTTTTTTTTTTTTTTAGGTTTTTCGAGGCCGGGTTTCTCTGTGTAGCCCCGGCTGTCCTGGAACTCACTCTGTAGACCAGGCTGGCCTCAAACTCAGAAATCCGCCTGCCTCTGCCTCCCAAGTGCTGGGATTAAAGGTGTGTGCCACCACTGACTGGCCACAGCCGTGTTCTTATCTCACACACCTCTGCTTTTCTGCACACATGGGGCACTTTCTGCTTCCCAAATCCAGATTCTAAGAGCATGTGGACCTGGCCAAGCCTGAGTCAGAAACCCTCAGGCTATCCAGGCTATCAGGCTATCCAGGAGAAGTGGACAAGGCACTTGACACGGAGTATACAGCATGGTAAACACTTGCACATTTATTAACTACCGTAAGCTAATAAATACAAATACAAGTGTGTTTTAATGACCATTTGGCATTTCACTTCACACCTTGAAGTTCACAGCAAACTCAAGTCTATGACTGAGTATCTGCATCTAAGCTGCAGAAGGCTGCGACTATGGGACATTTGGAGTCTGACACAGTTCAGCACAAAGCTGGTACAGGTGCCATCTGAATGGATGAAAGGTGGCTGGGGACTTTGGGTCATTCTGGAAAAGTCGTAAGTTTTGAGAATCCAGCACAGAAAGGAAGGGATGAAGAACTTGAAGGTCATGGAGTCGGTCAGTGTCCAGAGACAGAGAGAGCTGCATCCTGCATCTCTCATGTTGGTTCTGGGTAACCAGCTCTTTTGTGCTTGCTTTTATTCCCTTTGCTGTGGCAAAACTTTATTTTATCGTTAGTCATGAGCCCAACTGATGTGCTTTGTCATTTGATCCGTTGGTTCATAAGAGAACCATAAGGAACTCTGGAGTCGTTGGACAAGCCAGCTGAAGCAGCTATAGCGGAGGTGGCTCTGTGGGCAGCCACACACCAACCCCTAAGTTCCCTGCCTCTGGTAGCCTTCCTTGTGGTTTCATTGCCCATCACCTCAGGCCAGAACACACATCCTCCAGAGCTCAGGCTGTGCAAGAAGCAGCTTCTGGAGTGTAAAGTTTGACCGTGGCTGTTTATTTCCTAAACATGAAAACTTGCAGGAAGTGCATTCATTTTTCTAGCAAACATCCAACTGGGTTGTGGATTTGCCGGATTCTGCAACTCTACACATGGAAAATTTCCAACATAGTATCTACCTAGTTCCACCCCTTTCCCATGCAGGGGAGAAGACCTGAATATCTGTATGGTTTGCAATTACCAAACTGCAGGATGCTGGAAGGAGACCAACACAGGGCTCCTCACTCCCATGTTGGGGTGCGAATAGCATGATGATGATCTGATAGGATGTTGAGTGGGGTGACCCTATGTGTGGGGTAAGTTTGGGGTGGAGGTCTGACCATGGCTACTAGCTTCCTCAGAGGATGGGTGTGTCACTTCTGTCCCTGTTAGTCTGATAGCGCTGTGGGAGACTGCGCAGACCATGACTCATACTCCCTTGGCTCCTTCTTCTCTGTGTCCAAAGACTGTGGAGACTGTTTTCCTATACTGTCAAGTGGATGCATGGGTTTTGGGCAGAAGCCAGTCATAGCAGCAGCATATGTATCTTAGGGCAGACACAGAAACGTCCAGAATAACACACTTTGCCTAATAACTTTCATGGCCTTCAGAGCCAGAAAGCTTAGCAGCCCAGTGAGCTGAGCCTTAATGATGGGCTCCTGATGGTGGAGTAATGGGCTGGAAAGGCAGGGCTATTTGGACAGCTGCTGCAGACCCTGCAAGTAAACCCATGCTCTTAGAACATATTTGATTTTCTTTGGCACCATTGCACAGCACTTAGGAGGTCCTTTTCATTCAGCTTTATTTCAGCCTACTTACCCATGTTAAGGAATGGCCACCGAGTAGGTTCTGTAGAAGGAAGTTTGTTCAAAGGGAGTGAAAGATAGTCCCCTAGGGGAGAAGGGCCAGGCACAGGTAGGTATAGTGGGGGTCGACATAGGTATTCTACACTCTGCAATATGTAAACCAGATGGGTGATGGGGAGCAAGCCAGGTATGGTGGTTTGAAAGAGAATGTTGGGAATCACCATGTGTTGAACTCAGGACCTCTGGAAGAGCAGTCAGTGCTCTTAACCACTGGGGCTATCCCAAAGGCTGTTGCCTGTCTATGGGATATGTTCTTGTAGCTGGGATGCACTGTCTGGACTCAGGGGGAGAGGATGCACCTAGCCTCCCAGACTTGATGTTCCAGGGTTGGGGGATACCCAAGGGGAACCCACCCATCCAGAGGAGAAAGGAAGGATTGTGGGAGGGGGTGACTGGAGGGAGCAGTGAGTGGGATGTAAAGTGAGTAAGTAAAAAAAAAAAAAAAAATTAAAAAAGAATCTAGCCATGTAGCATTGCCCAGGCAGTACTCAGCTTTTGTTTCTTGGATTTTCCTTCAAGCTGATAAGCTTCACTGGCAAGCGTCAATTCTTACTGTTAGGATGACAGGCCTTCAAAAGCTTACAGTTTGAGTGTTTTGTCCCCAGTTTGTGGTATTAGAGTTTTAAAAGTAAAAATCGACATTTTATTGAAGGAGAAGAGGAGAGAGATTCTTGTAGTTCATGCATTTTGAGTATTTGTCCCCAGTTGGAGGCACTGTTTGGGAAAGTTAGGGAACTTTTAGGAAGTAGATAGAGCCTTACTAGAGGAAGTATGATATTTGGCAGGGAGTGGGGTTTGGGGAGTTTATAGACTGGCCCCACTTGTGTTCTCTTCTCTCTCTCTCTCTCTCTCTCTCTCTCTCTCTCTCTCTCTCTCTCTCTTTCCTTCTGATGTGTGGATGAAACGGTCTGCTTCTTGATGGTCAGGCCAACCTCCTGCTCCCGCTGTTGTGCTTTTCCTGTTCTCCAAGATGGACTCCATTCCCTCTGGAACTGGAAGCCCAGACAAACAAACCCAGAATCCTTTCCCAATTTGCTTTTTGCAGGGCATTTTGTCATAGCAACAGAAAGGAAATTAGAGCACCAAGTATACGCCATGTGCCAAGAGGAACTTCTGAGAAATAGATTCTTCTTTATGGAGTCAAGGAGCAAATGGGGCCATGCCTTCCAGCAGCGTGCATGGTCGTGCGGGCCCAGGTCAGAGCTTATTGGATGTTTCTATCCTTGAGTGATCTTGGAACCTGTTATTTGCAAATACCCTATGTATATGTGGCTCATAGACTTGTGCCCACCCCTTGTTGGGGAATTCCCATGGCAGAGGCTGAGTTGAGGCTAAAAGGGAAGCATCCTGCTGCTTTCTCTTCCTGTTTGAGAAGAGCTGTCATGCTGGCACATGGGTGAGGAGTGAATGAGTGTAGATGTCCCTTCTCAAGGGCAGAGTGGCCCTCGGATTTTGAAGATCACATTGGCAGCTCCCCCAGAGAGACTCTTAGCTTCAGATTTCTGGCACCATGAGTCTCTCTTAGCCTCAGTCAATCCAGAATTGTTTTCTGAGTGAATGCCCTGGTATGTTGGTCGAGCTAATGAAGATCTTTTCTTCAGAATGTCACTATATAGAGACCTGGTCTCCATCTTACCAGAACCAGGGTGCATTTTGGAGGAAAAAGTGGACTATGGTATTTTCCTGACTATGCTGAGATGAGTAAGCCTGATCCATGTTCTCTGGTCACTGAACTGTGGCAAAGCACTGTGCTTTCTTTGTTCCTTGTGTGCCATCATTGCAGAGAATGAAAGGTCCTTCATGCTATTAGAAGTCTATTTTCTCTGTTTGAAAAATTCCCTCTATTTCAAGAACATAGTTCTTAGCAAGAATTTATAATACTGAATTTCTGTTTAGAATTTAACAAAAATAATTTTGCTGGGACTGAGTTTTCATAATGTCACATTCCACTTTTTGGTCTATGTATCTACATATAATGCCTGTTCTGATGAAGCTCACAGACAAGTGAAGGCTGTGGGGTCCTGGTCTACAGCTAACCTCCATCCCATCTGTTTGTGCATTGATGACATTACATGGTTCCATACACTCAATCTGAGGGCAGAGGAGTAGGGGAAGACTGATTGTAGATGTCACAGGACTTGAGAGGACTCAGAAAGAGATTTGGGAGGGCTTGATGGAGAACTGGGGCCACTCTGGGCAATTTGTATGATTGATTGGGACTTTATAGATTTCTTTATATCCAATGGAAAAGGTTGACATTTCTGGACTTCTCTGTTTTTTGAGAATTAATAGGTTTATAAATAGTCCAGCAAAAATGTCAAATGATTTGTGAATTAACTAGCTACTTTGCTGTGGACAAACACCTTATAAAGTGCTTTCAAGGAAGAGAAAGATTGTTTTGTCATGTTTGATAGGGTCGTAGTCATAGATGGGAAGGCAGGCTAGTGTTTGCTCCATACAGCCCAAACAGTTATCTATATATGCAGCTCTTGCATTTAGAGAAAATATCTCTATAAAATGTGGTTGTAACATATTTTCTCAATTAGTGATTGATGGGGAGGGCCCAGCCTATTGTGGCTGGGATCATCACTGGGCTGATGGTCCTGGGTTCTATAAGAAAGAAAGCTGAGCAATCCGGGAGAAACAGCCAGTAAGCTACATCCTTCCATGGCCTCTGCATCAGCTCCTGCCTCCAGGTTCCTATCCTGTCTGAGTTCCTGTCCCGACTTCCTTCAGTGATGAACACTGATGTGGAAGTATTAGCCAAAGAAACCTTTTCCTCAACAAGTTTCTTTGGTCATGATGTTTTATCGCAGCAAATGTAACCCTAAGACATTTGGTATTTGGTTAATGTTTGATGCACCTTCTCCAAAGCCTCTCTTTATTCTGGATATGGCAGGAGGGTGGCTGGTGGTCTATCTGTTAGCTCAGGTAGCTCACCCTAATGATGAAGTGGGTTCTATGCTGTGTGGTATGCTGTAAAGTGTGATTTAATTTGATTTTGCATGAATACAACAGAAGCAATACATGCAAAGCTTGAGGGACTGTTGAACTTCAGATTAATGGTTCCAATTAAACGAGATCTTAGTGACATAATGGTGGCTTGGGGCTCCAGCAGATAATTGTAAGAAATGGTGAGGTCAAAGTCAATTGTTTCTCCTTTTTCATATCTGACCAATTCTCTCCCATTGATGACAAAAACAGGAGTCCGCAGAATTCCTTTCTCTTTTCCTATCCTTCAACTTTCACCTATGACTATGGACATTCACTTTGCAACTTGAATTTCTTTGTTTCTCTTCTGTCCATGTTTATGGATCCTCCCTTCATTGTGGCTCCTAGGGTAGACATCTCCATTCCTTGGCTATTTCATTTTCTTGTATCTGGATTCATTATTTATCATTTAACTCCTGGGAGAACTCAGTTATCCTGTTCCTAAGCTCCTAGGAGATGAGAACACATACTGGCCTGTAGGATGGCCCATATCTTCTTTTCCACTGCCCACTGGAGTTTTCCCAATGACTGTCTTTGTACATTGTCTTAGCTTCAAATGCCAACTTGACACAGCCTAGAGTCATCTGAGAGGAAAGTTGCAATTGAGAAGTTGCTAAGATTTAACTGTGGGTATGTTTGTGGGTGGTTGTCTTAATTACTAATCAATGCAGAAAGATCCAGTCCACTGTGGGCATCACCATTCCCTGAGCATGTGGTTCTGAGCTATATAAAAAAAACTAGCTTAGTGGGAGTCTGTGAATGGGCCAGTAAGCAGTGTTTCTTCATGGTTTCTGCGTTGAGCTCTTGCTTGGGTTCCTGCCCTGACTTCCTTCAGTGATGGACTATAACCCGTAAACAGAAAGAGGCCATTTAGTCTCCTATGTTGCTTTTGGTTGAGAGTGTTTTATCACAGCAACAGAAAGGAAATGAGAACAGGTCTCTTGTATGAAGTTATTGCCACTGTCTTCCTCTTGTTTATGCTTCCCTGAGCTCCAACAAATTAGAAGTTGTAAGGGAGGGCACAATGAAACCACTGAACTAGACCATTCTCTGGGTAGAAAACAGTTTATGGGGATACAGATACCATATCCAGGAATATGGAGAAGCAGCTCAGCTGGGAGAGGATTTATATGACAGTCAGCAGCGGGGCAGAGCTTTGAGCTGATACAATCTATTCAGATCAATGGGGAGCTAGATGCCTTTATATGAAGTAGTTGATTATTGGGGGTGAATAAAGGAGGTAGTGCTTTTCCTGGTAAACAGAAACACACCTTATGTGATTTCTGAGGAATGCTGAGTTTAGGTTTCTGTTTACCTGGTCAGAACCTTTCTGTTTATGACATTGCATCAAGACTGCATTTGGGGGCCTTCTTTGGACCTAACAAAAAATGTCTGCTTTTATGTCTTAAACTTGAGTCCCTGGCTACTGAAGTAGATATCTCTTCCTCAGAACCTTGTAGATATGGTCCCACTACTTTCTACAACAATGGTGTACAGGGCTTCAAGTCATCTGATTGTTCTTAGTCTTGAAGAATCCTCTATTGTCCCAGGTAGTTCAAGAATTACTTCTCTGTCTTAGTGTTCTATTGATGTGAAGAGACACATGACCATGGCATCTCTCATAAAGGAAAGTATTATATTGGCTTACAGTTTCAGAGATATAGCCCATTGTCATCATGGTGGGGAGCATGGCAACATCCAGGCAGACATGGTGCAGAGAAATAGCTGAGAGTTCTGTCTCTGGATCTATAGGCAGCAGGAAGTAAGACACACTGGGCCTGATTTGGGCTTCTAAAACCTCTGAGCCCTGCCAACCCCCAGTGACATACTTCTCAAACAAGGCCACAGCTACTTTAATTTAGGAGGCCACACCTCCTAATCCTTCTCAAGTAGTGCCACACCTGATGACTAACCATTCAAACATGAGTCTATGGAGGCCATTGTCATTCAAACTACCACACTTTCTAACTGTTAAAATGAGTCCTTTCATCAAGGTTTGTCAGTGATTTGTTCTCTGTGATATTACCAAAAAAACAGTGTGGTTCTGGGAAACTAGCTTGCTAGACAGGACCACTGCTATTCTTATACCTTATTATCTCTCACTAGTCGATCCTGCTTCATCCTCTCAGCTGCCCTTTGGCATTCTCCACCTTTCTTCCTACTAATTCAGTGTTACTCATATGAAACTGTCTCTGTGTTTTGATTCACAGCATAGTATATTCTTAATGATGATGTTTTGGGCAAACATGTTTCCTGGAGCCTATGATTTCCATTTTCATCTTATTTTCTTGTTTTACAGTCTTGCCTTTGGATGAGAGTTCCTATTGAATTTCTGTCCCTATTACATTCTCTAAAGTATGAAGCACTCATGGGGAATGTTCTTCTGTCACCTGGGGCATATATTCTTGGTCTGTACTATCTATCTGTCTTCTAAAAGGTCTGCTCCTGCTTTCTGACCCTCTTCCCTCCCTCTCTTTCCCTCTTTCCTTTCTCTTACCCAGTGGCTGCATTGGAGTCCTATGGGCTTTTGGATGCAAGACTATTGAATTTAGCTGCATGTGTGTTGTGTGTGTGTGTGTGTGTTGCACATGTGTGCACATGCTTGAGTCAGATTATCTGATAGTGTAAGGGTTTAATCAATGATGTCAGTTGTAAGACCACTGGGCCCCTTTCTGAGTTGGAACATTGGCCTATAGAGGGTGAGAGAGGCCAGGGGAGATATGATAGCAGTAGCCCAGGGAGCTGTTTTCCCAGAACCACATCTGGTTTCTGATAAAATCACAGAGAACAAGTCACCAAAGCTAGTGGCAGGGCTAGGGGTTGCTGTGACCTGGGGCTCTGCCTGTTCTGGTAAAGGAGGCCTGGCTGCTCTATCTGTGGCTCAACCCAGGGCTTTTGTGCACCTGGCCTTGCACTGGACTCAGAGTATGTTCACAGAACTGGTGGTCCAGGCAAGCAGTGTTTCTTCTACTTTGCCTAGACTGCATGGTTTCTTACCTGCTACAGCTGTTATAGGAAGCGCTTCTTTGGACTAAAGCCAGGAATTAGTCATTTCCAGCTAATTCCCAAATGGGAATCCTAGTGACTTTTGTTTACTTCCTTTAAAAAATTCCCATTTAGCCTGAGGCTGGGCTGAGCGGTGAGCGAATTTTAAACGTTTTTGAAAGCCGTAAAGAAGGGTTGGGACTGAAATGACCACTCCACTTTAACTAGAAACATCATTTTTTTAAAAAGTACATCATTAAGGAGAGGACACCCAGTCCTGCCTGAGAAATAATCCTGCCACCCGTGGAATGCTAATTTCATCAAAGGTGACTCTGGAAATGAATTGTAGCTGCCTAACAATTGCTGGGCCAGGTGAAACACATTAGGGGGGATGGCATTATGATTCAGACCCAGGACATAGAGGATATTAATTTGATCAGGACTGTGTGCACCCTGTAAATAGTTGTAGCTAGGTGGGTACAGAGGCTGCAGATGGAGAGCCAGGGTGGGGCTGGCCTGCTGCTAGGCATTATCTAATTCTAGATAATAACTCTAGGATAATAAATGCTTTCTGGCTGTTGCTCAGAGAGGCTCACTCCACAACTTTGGGTCCAAAGGACTGTTAAGTTCATCTTGGGAGCAGGAGTATCTTCTGTCCTCATCCATGACCTCTGCTCATTCTTCATTGCTTAGGGCTGAAGAGCATGGACCTGTGAGTTTGGAGGAGAAAGATAAGAGATGCCCTAGGTTTAGGTGCAGCCTGCTGGGCCCAGACACAGTGCTACTGTTTTGAAGTGTGGTAGTCACTGAGTGTAGACATTGTGTGTGCACACTGTGTATGGGTCCTGATAGGATACTGCTAATTATACTGTGTGTAGTTCCTGGACGTGAGCACACTGTTTGCAGAACCTGAGGTACACATCCTTGGTATGCTTTCTAGATGTGGGTCTCTGGGCATGGTACCCTTGGTATATAAGATGGATGTCAGATCCTGTGAGTAAAGCATTGGATGTGGCTCTATTGGGCATGGGTTCTGGGACAGGATGCAGGGGACTGGCCTTGTTTCACATCATGGTGGTGGTGAACTCTCCTCCTTCAAGTTCTGCTTTGTGATGCCAGAAACTTGCCTATTATCCTCCTCTCTTCTGGGGACTAAACATGTGGGTCTGTGTTCCTGCCAGAGTGCCCATGGGACCAAGTCTTGTTAAGTTCCTCTTTCAGTCTCTACTGACTTTCTCCTTGTCTGTAAATCTGTACACTGTACTGGTGGCCCATCCTGCAGCCTGTTACCATCCTGTCTGTGATTCATGGCAGCTGTGGGGTTAGGATGCTCCTGATGAGAAACCTAGGGCCATGCCTGCTTGAGTGGAAGAAGGTGAGAGAGACAGAAGAACATGTGACAGGGTTTGGGCTCTGAGAAGCTCCTGACCCCTCTCATTCACACATTATACAGAGCTGAAGGCGATGACGTAAAGACAGAGAGGCACCCATCCTCCTCATGCTGCTTGGATGGCAAGAAGGGCATGTCTACCTGTGGGAGGATGGGATGGCTTGCTCCAGATGTCTCTTTGGAGTTATAAAGAATAGGGTTAATGGAAGGTGCCCTCAGGCCCCAGCTTGGTAAACACACCAGGTGATGTCTCTGGAAGGTTTCCCTGTGTCCAGTCTTAGAGTTAAATGAAAAAGGCCCTGTTCTTAGGCCTTTTCTGAAGCCAAGATGGGTTAGGGATTGCAGAATGAGTCTAATCCAGTTCATAGGGACCTGGGGAGGAGGCAGCTCTGCTACTTGTAGTGAAAACTTTTACCCTCAGGGATTTAGCATCAAATCGTGCAGCTGATGACAATTGCTAACTTATAATCACTGCAAGTCACATGGTTATGGAACAACATGTACTGTTAGACATCTTGTGCAGTTTAAAATTTAATTTTCAAGATGACACTGCTGGTGGACATTGTAGTCTGCATTTACAGACAGGACACAGAACTTAGCCTGTGTCTGGCTTTGTTCCTGGCTGGGCTGGACCTAACTGGTGTCAACTCTGGGTTAGCCTGCAGGACGGAGTGTTTGAGCGTCTGCATTTTGACATTCACCTGCCTTACTGCTAACAGAGGGAAGAAAGCTGGAGTGCAGACACAGGTAGGGCTGGGTCCTTTGTGATGGATGCACAGGGCTGGGCAGATGGCTTTGCTATTTTCATGCACGTTTGAACATTTCTATAAGAAGCAAAGTTGAGAAATATTACCATATAGATGGAGAAATAAAAGATATGGCCTAGGGATAACAAATAGGTATTTGCTAGTTTGAATAAAATCTTTTGATGCTTTCCTTTCTGGGGAGGAGAAGTGTAGGGCCTGGCTTTGGGACTTTGCAGGAAGATAGAAGGCCACCATAGCCTCAAGGTCTTCATTGTCTTATGGGCACCACATTTTCATAGCACAGGAACCAGTATAAATGCAGACCCAGAGAAGCCTGAGTCTTATATGTATGTATGTATGTATGTATGTATGTACGTACGTATGTATGTATACTTTTACTTGTATAGCACATCATATGTTTATGTATATTTGTGTGCACAGATATAAATTTACATAGGCATCACATTCATGTATAGGTATATGTAGTGAATATGATATCTACAGATGCATTCATATGTGTATCCTGGTGGACATTACATATATGTGTATTTTGTATGTGTGCATATAAAAAAATAATTGTTCGTTGGTGTTTAGCAAAGAACAAGCCTAGGCTGCTGCTAGCACGTCACACTGACAACACTGAACAGGCCCAAAGGCCCCAAATGTCCCAGGAATAAGATGGATTGGCTGCTCAGGGTCATCCCATCAGACTCAGAAGAGCAACCCCAAGGGAGGCCTGGCCTGGTCCTGAGGGTGACAGCCACACTGCCCACATTCTGACCAGACTCTTGGGAGGAAAAGACAGAAACAAAGAGCAATATCCCATTGTGCCTTAGTATGCTGCTCACAGTGCATGTAGGCTTACTCCCACCACCCATGTGTGTCAGCATTCTGAACCTGAAGGGCTCACAGTGAAATGTGTAACAACTGCTAACCACTCGCTCTGCTTCTCCCTTCAGTCCACATCACAATTTCCAAGACAAGCTGGTGGGTTGAGAAGCAAGAGGCAGTTCCTGGTTTTGATCCAGGGTACCCTACTAGTCACCTGTCAGCTGGGATGGACACTAATTCCCATCTGAGTTGGCAGGGTGTAGGTTTGCCACCTGTACAGTCTTGTTCTGTCTTGCTTGCAAAGCAAGCAAAGAATTGACCACAAAGAGCAGAGCCTCACCCTGTTCGGAATTATTGAATACTGCATAGTGTTGGTTTTGTTTTGTTTTTGTATAATGGATGCCAGACTCTTGATGATGCTTAAGATCCAGTCAACCAGCGGGGTCTATAGACCCAGGTAGTATTGCCTTGTTGGGAATGGACCAGGTCAAGTCTGTGAATGATGCTGGGTGCTGTACTGTTACACAGCCAGTTTATTGAAAGAAGAGAAAGGGATCCTTAGCCTATTTAGTTAAGAAGTGTCCTTTTGAGTCACAGTTTTCTTAGGACTTGGGATGTAATAGATGGATTTCTATTTAAGCCTCATCCAACTTTCCACCTGTGTCATGTCTACATGAGTTTACACCTCCATGTCATGTCTACATGAATTTATACCTCTAGGTAAGCAAGCATCCACCCTCATAGGTCTCCTCTGGAGTGTCCTAAGATTCAGGACCAGGAATTACAGCAGTCATGCTGTATCGTGCAATACTTTTTGTGTATTATTTATGGTACTTTGTGGAAGTAAATTGCACCACCCCCACAGCTCCTCAAGACATCACTGCCAGTCTATTAGCATTTTGTGGCCAGAGGGGACAGATGGCTAGCTGTTTGAGCCATGTGAAAGATCCCACTGGCAAAGCAGCATGCCAAAGTGCAGAAAATTTAGCTTTCAATAAACATATTAAATCGTCACCGTTTGTTTGCGGTGGTGGCTCACTCAGACTAGAAAGTTATTTTCTTTTCCATTTTGTAGAACATTTTGATGTCACCTGCAGATTTCACGGTGTGTTGCACAGAGGTGTGACAGATGAGGACAAAAATGTTGCATATGGTGGCTGGTCTCTTTGGGCCATAAATACAGAACTGGAGCTTAGGACCCAGAGCTGGTCAGCTGCTTCTGCTGGATGACCCAGGGCTTCCTTCACCTTACTGGATGTTCACTCAGAGTGACCCTGGGGTCCTGGAAACGTACTGTGTGTGTATGTGGGTATGTATGTGTGTGTATATGTGTACATATATGTGTGTGTGTCTAGGGTTAGAGAAGAGACTATACCTTGAAAGCTGTGATCCAACTAAAAGGGACACAGTAGGGGGAGGTGCTGGGGTGACATTCTAGATTTGGATTTCTTGAATAAAAGCATTCAAAATAACCAGGTAATGGAGTTTTAGTGTGAAAGCTAGATGCTGGCATCCCAGTGGATCAAGTTCAATCACCATTCGAAAAGACCACGGGAGGAAAACACAGTGATGAAGGCAGTAGAACAGCTTTGCTTGGACGTCTGCTCTGAAAGAATGGAGAAGTCTAGTGACCCAAGATCTGTCTTCAGGGTGATAATGAGAACCTTGAGGTGCTATAGAAAAGGGAAGGCAGGCAGGGCCGGGGATTTGCTCACCTGGGCTTTGCATAGATTGGAGGTTTTCTTGGGGTGTTATAGAGCTGGGACTTGTACTGATGAAGGTTTACATAGTTGGGTATTGAATTGGGGTTTTGCAAAGCAGAGAGGGTTTGCATAACTGGGATTTCATAGCATGGCAGTTGCATAGCTTGGGAAACTGAACATTTGGGTATACCATAGCTGGGGTATGGTTTGCTGGAGGGGAGCATAAGTGATGGGTTACATAGCTTAGAGGATTGCATAGCTGGGGTGTGGATAGCTGAGAGGTTGCACAGCTAGGGAGTTTCAGAACTGAGGGGTTGCATAGCTGGGGATTTGCATAACATGGGGGTTTTGCATGCATTGGGGGGGGTGGCATGACTTATTGGTGGCATAGATGAGGGTTAGATAGCTGGGGATATTATATGGTATGGGGTATTGTATAACTGAGGGAGTTGCATTGCTATCAGGAGGTGAGTGGATATCTGGCAAAGCAGCAGTATCAACTAGGCTTGAAACTGATTCATCTAAGTCTTCTCTCAGGATGGTAGGTGAAAGAAAGTCCCTGCTTTTCAGGGCTATTTTAACTCTTCTCTCAAGATATATCATACCCAGCTATGCCATACCCCAGCTATCAGATATAGTATACCCAGAATCCAAGTTGGCTGCCAGAGGGCCTGACTCAGAGAAATGATGAATCAGAAAGGGATGTGGAGTTAGTTCCTTCAGCGTCAGGCTAGTGACTGGAGATGTGTAGTCTCTGGAGGGATAAACTGTGTTAAACATATAACACAGTTGAGTGTAGAACTGAGCGGGAATCTAACTTGAATTTAAGGTAGCAAAGGAGACAGGTAGAGAATGGAGGCAGAGGCTCCAAGCTTTATCATTTTAATCATTCACAGGCACTTGAAACGTTAACACTTTGAGCACAGCAATTTCCAAGTTCTAATTCTGAGGGTTGCTGCAGAGTGTGTGGCTCCCACTTTGGAAAGATCATATGCCTGATAGCTGTGGAGTAAGTGGTGTTAAGGATGGATCTGACAGTCATTCTAGGTTCATGGCCTGATTGTTTCTGTATCCTTTACCAGTATATACTGTGGGGTGTAGAATGGCTGTGGGCGCTGTCTGGACTAAGAGAAATAGAACATCTCTAGTACCATGGCATTTTGTCCACCAGTCATACAGTCCAGAGTTCACACAGCAGGAATCTGCCAGGTCCTGCTTCCTTCCTTTAGGTGAGGCCCCCAGTTCCTGCTCTGTAAAGACTTGGTCTAGTCTCCCAATGACACAAATGATGATGTTGAGGCCTGGATTTGTAAAAGTTACAATGAGACAGTTGGTCAGAACACAGTGATTGGTCCAGTGCCGAGGCACACACAGTAACTTAGAAACTGTCCTGATTCCCAAGTTCTTGGAGAGTGTTTCAAATGTCTCTGAGAAGTGGTACGGAGACAAGTCCCATGGGGTGGAAGGAGCAGGGTGAGGGGATAGTGAAATGTCTCTAGTCATCAAGCATACTCTAAAGTATGTGGGTAGTGCTTAAGTCTGAGACTCTCAACACCATCTGGTCATCTTGTAATATTTGAGAATTCTTGGAGGCCAGGACCCCATGACATGAAGAGCCATGCTGCAGCTCTTTAGGGGACAGGCCATGGTATGTGTTGATGAGCCTGGGAGTGCTCAGGCACATGCCACCTAGAGCTTCCTGATCCCACATGCTTCACCCTCCTCCACCTGAGATGGGAGCATGGTTAACACCCCCTATGAGTGTGCCTATAAGGAAGGGTAAGGGGAGGCACACATGGGATCCCTGGTGTGCCACTGGTGCCCATGGAGCCCTGTCCTTCCAGTGGTCCTTCTACTCACTGTGATTTGCTCTACTGGAGGAGAAACTTACTTAGAAAAGCTAGGACTTCTGGAAACATATCTCAACCTCATTGTTGTAAACAAATCTCTCTTTGTTTCTGTTTAAGGAGAGCAGGGTCAGACTGTGCAGTGAAGTTAGGAACTTAGACAGAAGCAAATGCTACAACATGACCATCTGATTCTGGACAGCCTTGCTCTGGGATCTGGGATCTTCCGTTCAGACACAGCCATCCATCACTGTTAAGATTCTCACACATAGTTGGAGATAGCTGTGGTCAAGAGACAGGGTCCCCAGAATCGCCTGGGCTAGCTTGAACAGATTCAATTACTGGCTGCCTGAGCCCTTCAATGTCACCCACAGGAGAAAAGCAAATGTGATGTAGAAGCTTTGTACAGCTCTCAGTCCCTCTTCATGGTCAAACTGACCAGTTTCTCTGGCCTAATGCATAGAGCCCTGAGGAACAAGATGTGTGGACAACTTGGGGATGCTGGCTGTGCTTTTGAGCTCTGCCAAGTGGGTGAGAATTGTCAGTGCAGTCAGTGGGACTGGAGTCAAGACCCTGGACAGAGTCATCCCAGAGAACTCTTGCCTTTCTAAAGGGCAATATCAGGAGATAGCCTGTGTAGTTAAGCCTGGTTTCTGTCTTGGGAATCATACTTGAGGTATTATACAGGCTCCCTCCTCTCTGAGCAGGCTCAGGTCAGGGTCAGTAGAGGATGGAGACCTAAGTGGTACCTCCCTCTGCCCACACCTGCTTCGAAGGATGAGTTTGTCTCAGATGTTTGGTTACTTCCCAATCTTGTCCTCAATGGTTCGTCTGTGTGTCAGTGGGTGTCTGTGTAGGGTCTGGCCTTGGGAAGGCATACAGGACCAAAACTTAACCTGTCTTTCTGTGTGTTATTTGTTACATTCTAGGGCCACTGTTTCTGCAGGCCTTCTTGCCTCCTCATGGAAAGAAGACTCACTGGAAAGGCCAGATCTCTCCACCCTACTCCCAGCAAGATGTTAGGAAATTATAGCTGGGTGTGGTTGAATAGGTACAGCTCTCAGGAATGTTTGAGAGAATCTGCTCTCCACAGGGTAGGAGTGTGTTGGAATTGCCTGTATCTATACTCCTGTGGTGGACAGAATCCTGGGAAAGCACAGGTCCTTAAGGAGGATCCATCCCACACCTCCCTGCCATAGACACAGTGATGAGGATATTGCTGAGTATATGTGACCAACCCAGACAGGAATATAAGCTTGGAGTCTTGGTCCACTCTCTGCTGCTGTAGCTTTGTCTTGTAGACCTACCTGGTGGCTTAAGCAACACAAAATTACTCCTTAGAGTTCTGGAGGCTGGAAGTCGGAGACCAGATGCCAGTGAGGTGGCTCTCTGTGAGGCACCACTCCCAGGCTGAAAACAACCAACTTTTCACCAAGTCTTCTTTACAAGGGTTCTAGACTCATTCATCTATTTGTGTTGGCTATTGTGTGTCTCTTGTGCTTCCCTGTGATAGAGAGGATTTCTTTTTACCTCTCTGTGAATAACGTTGTTGGAATTTCTGATTTATGCATGCTGAACCATCCTTGGGCCCTTGATCATAGTACATGTTTTAATATCTTGATTCTAGCTTGCAAGCATTTTGCTTTTCATTTCATGTCTATGCTATCAGAGTAGTTACAATTTGTTGCTGCTGTGGTGTCATCTAATCATGGCATCAGGGTCACACTGGCTTCATAGGATAATGTGGGAGTGGTCTTTCTCTTTTGATGTTATAGAACTGCTTGAGTAACATTGGTGTTAGGTCCCAAAGGTCTCACAGAAGTCATCAGTGAGCCTGATCTTTCCCTAACTTTGCTCTGGTGGGAGAATCTGTGTTTCTGCCTCCACATCACTGATCGTCATTGACCTGCCTAAGTTGTGTGTCCCTCTTGACTTCAGTTTGGTAGGTCATGTGGAGTTATGGTTTGGCTTGTTATTTTTCTAAGACCTTGAAGTTATTTATGTGGATTATCCTCAGTTTCTAAGGCTGTCAGTTACTTATTTGAGATTTCTCTCAGTTTGTAGTATAGGCATTCATAGCTCTTAATTGTCCCCTCAGAACTACCTTAGGTCAAGCCAAAAGGTCTTGGTATGTCCTGTTTTAATTTTCATTTGATTACAGACATTTTGAAATTCCCTTCCTGCTTACTAGCCCTGCTACTCAAAACCATGTGCTTAAATCTCTGAGTGCATGTTTAATTTCTACAGTGTCTCTTGTGACTGAGTTCTGATTTTACTTCGTTATGATCTGAGAAGACACCATAAATTGTCTCCATGGTTTTTTATGTCAGTGAAGAGTTACTTTATGTCTGGACTCAGTGGACCATGCCTATAGGCCCAGCAACTATGGAGGCTGAGGCAGGAGGATCCTTGAGGTCATGAGTTTGGGGCTACAGTGTACTGTGTAGATTGAGTGTCCAGCTAAGTTCAGCATCATTATAGTGATCTTCCAGGAATGGATTACCACTAGCTTGTGTAAGGAGTGATGAACTGGCTCAGGATGGAAACAGAGCAGGTCAAAACTCCTGTGCTGGATAGCCCCTGTGTACAGGCACTGCACTCCAGCCCGAGAGACACAGCACGGCCTACTCTCTAAAATAAAAGATGTGCATGTTTGCTCTATGGCCAAAAATGTGCTCTCTTTTAGAGACAATTCAGTGGTTTGCTGAGAGGAATGTTTACTTTGTGACTCTGGACAGAGTGTTTTGTTAATGTCTGTTAAGTCCATTTGATCTGTGCTGCGGATCAAGTCTGAAGTGTCCGTGTTGAATATTTGGTCTGGATGCTATCTACGGATAACATGGGGTTACTGAAGTCATCCTTCATTATCCTATCTGACCCTATCTTGACCTACTTGTTCCTTAGTGTTCAGTTTCATGAAACTGAATGCAGCAAGGCTGGATGCATATATATTTACAATCATCTTATCTCCCCAATGACTGCTCACCTTATTACTATGAAGCGATCTGCTCTGTCTCATTAATCTTGGTTTACAGTCTACTTTGTCAGATCCGAATGTGGCTTCTGCTTTCAACTTCCACTCTTTGCTCTTTGCCTCTGTGTGTCCACTAAGTCTCCTGACATCCACCCAGGGTCTTAGCAGAGCGTTCACACTAACAAGAGCCCCGCCTCCTCTGTTCCCTCCACAGATTAGGAAGCTGTGTTTTCTGTTCCGGCCTTTGCTCTGGTGTGTTTTTTAAGTGTCTTTGCCTGACAGATGAAGCCAGCCCTCTGGCACCAACACATTTTCTAGTGCCTCATCAAGGCATGGTGCTGTAAAATGTATGCAGTTCATGGAACTCAGTTGTTTAGTTTGTCCCCTTGCAATGAGTGTTATGTCAGGCAGGAAATCCAAAGTGATCAGGGCAAATGGAGAAAAATAACCGGTGAACCCTGAGTGGCATGCTTGTTGGAGTTCTGGCTCTTGACTTCCATATGAGGAATTTCCAGTTAGAGCAAAGGAGGAGTCGGCACTTAACTGTGCAATGCTCCCTGCTTTTATCCAGGGGAGAGTTTAGCAGCTGTGGGGCTCCTGCTGCTTTGTGACTTGTTTTTCCACGGTTGAGCCATTAGACTTCACATCAGCATCCTGCCATGATGACAGGCAGCAGCACTCAGACCACATTTAATTCTCAATTGGAGTGATGGCCAGGCTGAAGGAAGGACACAGAGGGAACAAATTCACTGGGTTCAGGTAGACTGACATTTGCATCTGGCGAGATTTCTCTTCAAGCTCTCAAAAGAAAAAAAAAAAAATTAAAGGCGCACTCACAAAAAAGCCAATACACATTTCAAAATGTTTCTAGCTCTGAGTTCCTATTTAAGGCTGCACTGTTGTATGCTTCTTTTCAAAGAGCCAAACTTCTCTTGACAAGGATCAATTTAACTTTGTCGGGGGAATATTTTGTATGCAATTAAGAAGAGTGTAGGTGCTGGGAACCTTTGTAAATACAGCAGAAAGAAGTGGAGCATGCCCTAAGCTTTTCATCATTGTTAGAGGGTTATCCGGGAGGTGTCGTCTCATGTGAAAACTTCCACCCACAGAGGAGATAGATCTTCAAACCTTAGAGAGTGGGGTTACATTACACTAGAGCATGACACCCTCTATCTCATCAGGCTACCTTCTTCCCTGGGGTGACATTTGGGGGATGTGGCAGTGTCCATGAGGGGTTATAGTTTTTCTAGCTAACAATTGCCAGGCCATACTCTTACACCTCTAGGTTGAATGCCTTCCTGAGGCTAAGTAGATTTGGGAGGTAGATACAAGACAGTCTGTTAGTCGACACAAGCATCTAGAAACATATATCTCTCCTCCTTCCCAGGAAGGATTGCTTATCCAGAAAGGATAAACAATTGGCCAGGGACATGCCCTGGAAAGATCTTCAGCCAGCTAGAAGCTAGGGCTCCAGTAGAATAGTCTTCTATAGGTACCAGCCTGGCTGTGAGAGTGAATTGGGTTTTATGGATGCTAGGAAACTCAGGTATTGTCTAATGCTCCTCCTTGTTCAGATCCCTACACTCTTTGGAGTGTTCCTGGAAATACTCTGTGGTCACAGGACTGGGTCAACTGGACATACCCAAAGCCACCGGAGAACGCTCTGTATTTTATTTTCATGCAGAGTATGTTGGAATCATTCTAGCTGGCCTTTCAGTCTAGAAAATGATGAGCAGACTTTGTTCTCTGACCAAACGGGGGAAAATCTTTTCATCAATAGTCTAAGGATCTACCGAAAAGCAGTTACAATAGAAATAAAGGGCGGAAGGATGGCTGGTCTTAATATCTGTTTGTGAGCTTGGCTTTTTTCTTGTTGATATTCTCCTAAGTAGGTATTTGAGTGTCTAGCTGATAGTGTTTATCAGCTCTGCAGGATGGAAAGCATGCACCTGTTGGCTTAAATCAAGCCTCTTACCCCTGATAGTGTACAATTTTGGTTTCAATCAATCTTACACTTTTCTATGAGTAACAATACTACTTCCCGCTCTGAGCAGGGGGATGCAGAGAGCAGTTAGAGGAGTGACTTTGGCCATAGTAAGCAGCAAGAGTGAGGAAACATTAGCAAGCAATTTAAACAAAGGACCCCCAACCCAGGGCTGTGCCCACATCTATAATAACTGGAGTATTTGTGCAAAACTAAGCGTCACAGGGATCAGAGAAAAGATGCTGTAGCCCTTGACAGCATAAGAGAAATTTCACAAAAGCAGAATGGAAGAGCTCGTGGCAGGATGCTCTGTGAATGTTTCTCCTGGTCTAGTGCCATGCTTTCTCCACCATAGGAGCGGTTTCAAACCTCGGAGGAAGGTCTGGATTGTTGGAGGGTGGACTCCTTGTATGTTATGGCAATCTGATTCTGCTAGAGAGAGAGAGGTCAGGACATGGCTTGTTGCTTAGTCTGTCTTATATATCTGTAATAAAATCTCCAAGTCTGGATACTTATCACAAAATCCCTGAGGCTGGTACTTACAACAAATCCCTGGATCTGGGCATGTATAATCAGAACCCTAGATGGGTATTTATAAAGTAAATTTGTTTATTGGGCTCATGATTATGGTGGTTGAAGATCTGAACAGGCTGGTGCTGGTGTTCTGGCCAGACCTTCTGGCTGCTTTGCAACATTACAGAACCATGAGTTGGTAACAGAATCAACCCATCCTTTTCCATAGCATCTCATGATCTATTATCCATGGCCCACTAGCCTTATTTCACCAATGCTAACAGTCTCAGTGCATTACACTGGGACCCAGCTTCCAGGGACATCAAGCTTTAGGAGTAAGTCATTTCCAAACTGCAGCAGCTGTCTCCCTGCTCAGTTCCCTGAGCAGTTCTTTGGGCGTGGGGTAATCCCTGTGAACATTCTGTGGTAACAGGATCTGGAACAACTGCAGCATCCAAAGCTACTGGCCCTCTGTGTTTTTATGTTCATGTCGTTCCAGCTGTTCATGCTGGCAGAACATGGGCCTTCATCTCAGTTTATAATTATTTCAGGCAGCTCTGTAATGAGGATTGTTCAGATGGTGGCGGAGGTGGCCTTGCTAATGTCACTAGCCCTACTTGGGGTCCTTCTTTTTTCTTGGACCATAGTCATCTTGACTACATGCTGGTTTGGAGGACAGGAAGGCAGCAGGAATACTCTGAGATAGCTTCTCACTGGATATAACTCCTGGACAGCGAGGTCTCTATTTAGGATGAAAGAGACAATATAATGTGTTCTGGAAATCTGCCCTATCCCTGTAAGGCAGATGCTGC
Organism: Mastomys natalensis; assembly: GCA_021653895.1. Lineage (NCBI taxonomy): Eukaryota > Metazoa > Chordata > Mammalia > Rodentia > Muridae > Mastomys > Mastomys natalensis. The sequence continues at coordinate 2,396,197 of JAJTUV010000181.1, read as the reverse complement.
TGCCGTTGCCAGGGCCAGCAGAAAGAAACAGAGAACACCTGCCACATGATGGAGTAGGCCTCTTTGTGATGGGTACAAGGAGCCTGGCTGGACACTGCAAGGCTTCCACGCTTGTCCCCATCCCCTCTGCTGCCTCCCCTCCCTCCCCTATGGCTCCTGTCTCTTCCTTTTTAGGTGGCAAGTTAAAGAACTTGTATGTCAAACAAGAACAGTATGTCAAACCTCACCCAAAGGGCAGGCATTATTGTCACTAAAGAGGTTTGCATGTCCCCTTGGAGAGCATTACAGGAATTAAACCCAGGTAGAGATGGTTGTATTGACCCAACACAGAATAACTACCAGACCATTAAGCAGTCTTTCTGTAACACAAAGCTTTGTGTATTCAGGACAGGATCTGTCCTATTTAAGTGCATGTTGCTGTCACCGTAAATCACCTTCTCCCCCCTGTACTCTGGTTCCTTCCCTCTAACCAGCATCTGAGTCAAAGTCTCTTAGCCACAGGCCTCTGTCTTTGTCTGTCTCCATCTCTCTCAGGTCTGTGGTTTTCCAGGAGCCTGTGGTCATTTTGAAAATGCTGGTTCATTGTCAGGATGCTACCCATCATAGCCTCTAGAGCAGTGGTGCTCATCCTTCCTAAACCTGCAATCCTTTTTACAGGTTCTCATGTTGTAGACCCCCAACCATAAAGCATTTCTTTGCTACTTCATAACTGTAATTTTGCTACTGTTATGCGTTGTAACGTAGATCTCTGACTTGTAGGATGTCTGATGCACACATCCAATAGGGTTGTGACCCACAGGTTGAGCACTACTCTTCTTGAGCATCATTTCTACCACGTCCCTTTCTTGTGCCTTGTTTTAACCTCTCCTCTGTGCTTCCCATCACTTCCTGGAGGACGAGGCTACAGCGATACAGTGATATTCAAGTCACTCAACACATCAGCATCTGTAGTTATCCCAAGCATGGAGATCACAGCAAGAAATCAGTAAAATCCCTTGGGCACTCTGCTGCAGGCCAAAGACTCATATTAATGAGTTTCCAGTGGCATCTAATACGGTTGGAGGTGAATCAAACAACAACCAGAATGATAGCTACGTGTTCCCACATATGACAGTGGCAGACCAGGTGGCTTGGACCAGCCTCCGCCAGGATCAGTTAGAAGAGTCAGGCAAAAGGCCTGAAATTCCTGCTTGAATACTTTGGACATCTGCCATAACCTGGGACAAGAGACAAGATAATCCATTATTAAATTACCCCAGGTCTTTTTGGTTTGAAATGATATGATGTATGGATATCAATCCTGTAGATTGGCGACCTAAAATAAGTAGAAAATATGCATACATTCTGAAGGAAGAGACACACCATCAATATCCTCAAATCGACTTCATTATTTAATAATATTTATTTTGTATTTCACTAAAAGCTAACCATCTAGACACAAGGAGAGATGAAAGGTGTAACAAAAATAGATATACATGGTATCTAAAAATTAGAATTATCACATATGAAATTAGGAGATATCAGACATGAAAATTTAAATTGCTGTTTTATGCAACTATTCAAATAAATAGTTGGACACTATAAAAAATCTAGAACGATGAGCCTGTGGCTGATGACCATGACTGAGTGAGCCACTTAGAGTGAGTTTGTCAAATTCACCACAACATCTCTGAATACACCTCTGAGAGAAAGTGCTGGGGAGAAAAAGAAAAGCAGGCAAGTGGTTAGACATTAGAAAGTTCATAACAAGGACCGAAACTCAAAACCATCTTATGGTCAAACTCAGTACTTCAAATTAAGCATTGAAAGGACCCTAAAAGATAAATTCAAAAGTTGGGATAAATACCAAGAAAACTACACTCAAGCAAATTGTCCTAACGCTATTGAAATTGGAGACAAGAGAGAGTTCTTAAAAGGAACAAGACAAAACCCAAAGAACTCAAGCCCCTCTTACCTTCAGAGGAGCAAGGAAAACAGCTGAGTTTTTGGTAAAACAATGGCACTCAAACAAACATGAGTATTTAAAGAATGTAAGGAAATATCTGCCTGCTTACAAGTTCATGTACCATCATGGCATCTTTCAAAAATAAAAGCAAACCAAGTATGGTGTTGCTTGCCCAGGCTGATCCCAGCACTCTGGAGGCTGATGCAGGAATCTGAGTTCAAGGTCAACCTTTGATACATTGCAAGAACCTGCCGTTTAGAATATAAATAGAATCAATAGTCAAAGAAGTTATTAATTATCTTACAGGCAGCACAATGATGACCTTCAGGGATATAGAAGGGAAGGGAAAGAGATGTGTAAATGTACATTTATGAAAATAACTTGATTTTAATAGCTATAGAAGACATTAAATCATAGAAACTCATACAAAGTAGAGGGCAATTAATGGACTGGATGGGTCTCAGTGGGAGGCAGCCTTACCACCTGTTAAGGGAAAAGCTCTGCCCTCCCCCCAGAGGAACCAAATCAAAGCCCAAAGGTTAGAAAGCCAGGAGTGATTATGTTAAAAAGACCAATTAATAAAGTAGAAAACAAATATACAATGCAAAATTGACTCTGCAAAGAATCTTTGAAAATTGAGACCACCAGTGTTATCAAGAAAATATCAGGGCTCTGGGCTCTCTGAGCACAGATCTACCACCAGGATCACAAGGGACAAGGGACTGGAATAGTTTGATGGAAATCAATTAGAATATTTAAATGGAAATATTTAGAAGCCTGGAGACACAAGCTTAAAAACTACCCCAAGGAAAGAGAAGAAAATCCCAATGTTTTCATCAGAATTAAGTACTCTAAACTTACGTAAAGTTCAGACATAGGAAATACGTTCTGCAAGGCAGTGCTGATGTTCTCAGCAGAAGATTCTCTCCAGCTGTCAAGAAGTCACCTCGGTGCTTTATAAAGATCAGTCACAGAGTAAGAAAAGATGATATACCTGAAAGAAAAATGATTTTGACATTGTCTAGCCACAGAAACAAAACGAATGGGAACCCAACCGTTGGAGTTCACCCTGAAAGCCAAAATTAACAGCATTCAAACCTTAGCCATTCGAGACAAGATTTAATGACTGCACTCTGGCACGAGTAAGTTCTTCAAAGGAGACCACTAAGAGGGTAAAGTGCATGCTGTGAAGTGAGGTACCGCATCTGCCATACCAGTGGGTATCATAAGAGAGAGAGGCTCAGTCTCTGCCACTGAAAACCTGCTATAGTGTGGAGTTCGGTTCTGTTTAATGCCCAGAGTTGGCAGACACGGGTTTCTCTTTGCATCTTGCTGGACTTGGTAAGCAGAGTCTGGTTCTGCTACATTATTCAAGTAGTCCCCGGGTTCAAGGTCTAGACCTACCTCTCTGCCCACACCCCTCAGAATCCCACCTGCCTCTGCTTTGGAAGATGGAGGCCTGCAACTAGCATTTGTCTTCCAGAAAAGGGCTTGTCACAGATGCCAGCTCATTAACATGACAAGCCTTCCGTCTGGTGTGTTTACACATAAAGGTTGGAGGTCGATGTCTTTCTCCTTTCCTTGCCATGTTCTGATTTAGAGACAGGGTCTCTTACAGAACTTGGAGCTTACCAGTTCAGCTGAATGGCTGGCTAGCAAGCTTCTGGGGTCTGCCTCTGCACCTCTCTTCCAGCACTGGAATTACAGACAAGCACTGTGTGGCCAGCTTTCACAGGGGTTGCTGGGGGTCTGAACTTGGGTTCTTATCCTTACCCATGAAGTACTTTGATCACTGTGCCATCGTCCCACCTCTCTTCTTCCTTTTGTGGAAGATAAGTTGACCTTTATCCTCCATCACTCAGCCTGGTGAGGGAGGGGCAGTCAGCCCGACCTCTTGCCTACTGTAACTCCTTTGTGACAATCCACATACATGTCCTTGGCACCAGTGCTCATACAGGGCTGAGTGTCATGCCTGAGCTCAGGTGCATGTATCTGGTGTGCAATTTCGGTGCACATACGTGTTTACTTCAGTTGGAGGGTCTGGCTGTTCTTTTGAGAGCTCCCCTGTGACCCCAGAAGGCATGAAATCCCATGGTACCCTCACTGTACCATAAAAACATGGCTTCTCATTGCCAGATCTCAGCCATAATCTCTTAAACTCGTCTTTGGCTACGGAACAAGATGAACAGCTGTGCTCAAGGAATAAATGCAGCAAGCCTCTGAGAAATAACTGTAGGCAAAGGTCAGAAGAGGACAGGAGAGCTAATGTACAGGAAACAAGTCTTAGACAATGTGGTCACTGAAAGGGACCTTGAAGACACACTGGTGTGAGTCACATTGGATGGGGATGGCAGCATCACAGGGCTGGGAGCACTGTATGGCTGGGGAAATACTCTCCCATAGGGAAGTAACAAAATAGAGGGATGGTTAGGACATGCTCAAGTGCCTCCCAAGTCAATCTGAGTCCCCATAGCTCTAGTTCACATGCATGAACTGGCTAAAACATATTTCCCTTTCTAGTAAGAGGTTGGACTTTGGGAAGAAGTTACTGCTATAATTCTGAGTAGTGAGACAATGCTGACTGTATACATGTGGAACTTACGGAGACTCCTCAAAGAAGAGAAACAGAAATAAGAGTGACCGATGACTGTGTGAAACTGGGGCCTTCAGCACAGCACGGGAGTCCCTTAGGCACCAGCCAGGAGCTCAGGTCTGTACAGAAGCTCAGGGGAATGAAAGGGCAAAGTGCTGGGTCTGTGTGCTGGCTATGGTTTTAACAATTTAACATAAACTAGAGTCATTTTGGTGTAAGAACTCTGAATTGAGAAGACCCCTCCATAAGAATTGGCTCATGGGCCTGTGAAGGCGTTCTTGATTAATGATTTTTTTATTGAATATTTTATTTACATTTCAGATGTGATCCCCTTTCCCCATTTCCTCCCCACCCAGGAACCCCTATCCCATACTCCCTCCTCCTGCTTCTATGAGGATGTGCCTCCACCCACCCACCTACTCCCACCTCCCTACCCTCAAACTCCCCCACACTGGGGCATCCAGCCTTCACTGGACCAAGGACCTCCTCTCCCACTATGCCCGACAATGCCATTCTCCCTTACATATACAGCTGGAGCCATGGGTCCCTCCCTATGTGCTCCCAGGCTGGTAGTTTAAAACCTGGGAGCTCTGGTTGGTTGGTATTGTTGCTTTCCCCATGGGGCTACAAACCCTTTCAGCTCCTTCAGTCTTCTCTCTCACTCCTCCATTGGGAACCCCATGATCAGTTCAATGGTTAGCTGTGAGCATTCCCTCTGTATATGTCAGACTCTGGCAGACATCTAAGGACACAGCTATATCAGGCTCCTGTCAGCATGCACTTCCTGGCATCCACATAAGTGTCTACCTTTGGTGACTGCACATGGGATGGATACCCAGGTGGAACAATCTCCAGACAACCTCTCCTTCAGTTTCTGTTCCATGCCTTGTCTCCATATTTGCTCCCATGAGTATTTTGTTACTCCTTCTAAGAAGGACCGAAGCACCCACACTTTGGTCTTCCTTCTTCATGAACTTCAAGTGGTCTGTGAGTTGTATCTTGGATATTGCAAGCTTTTGGGCTAATATCCAATTATCAGTGAGTGAATACCATGTGTGTTGTTTTGTGATTGGGTTACCTTACTCAGGATGATATTTTCTAGTTCCATCCATTTGCCTAAGTATTTCGCAAATTCATTGTTTTTAATAGCTGAGTAATACCCCATTATGTTAATGTACCACATTTTCTATTCCCATTCCTCTGTTGAAGGACATCTGGTTTTTTTCCAGCTTCTGACTATTATAAATAAGGCTGCTATGAACATAGTGGAGCATATGTCCTTGTTATATGTTAGAGCATCTTCTGGGTATATGCCCAGGAGTGGTATAGCTGGGTCCTCAAGTAATGCTATGTCCAATTTTCTGAGGAACCCCCAGACTGATTTCCAGAGTGGTTGTACCAACTTGCAATCCCACCAACAATGGAGGAGTGTTCCTCTTTCTCCACATCCTCGCCAGCATCTGCTATCACTTGAGTTTTTGATCTTAGCCATTCTGACTGGTATGAGGTGGAATCTCGGGGTTGTTTTGATTTGCATTTCCCTGTTGACTAAGGATATTGAACATTTTTTTAGGTGCTTCTTGGCCATTTGAGTTTCCTCAGTTGAGCATTCTTTGTTTAGCTCTGTACCCCATTTTTAAAATAGGGTTATTTGGTTGTCTGGAGTCTAATTTCTTGAGTTCTTTGTATATTTGGATATTAGCCCTCTATCAGATGTAGGATTGGTAAAGATCTTTTCCCAATCTGTTGGGTTGCCATTTTGTCCTATTGACAGTGTCCTTTGCCTTACAGAAATGGCCATCTTGCCAAAAGCAATGTACAGATTCAATGCAATCCCCATCAGAATTGATTAATGATTAATGTGGATGGGACCAGCTCACTTTGGGCAGTGCCACCTCTGGGCAGGTGCCTCTGGGTTGTACAAGAGAAGAGGCGGAGCAAGGCAGGGGAAGCTAGCCAGGAAGCAGTTCTTAAGTGGCTTCCGCTTCAGTTTCTGCCTCCTCCAGGTTCCTGCTTGAGAACCTGCCCTGACTTTCCTCCATGAGGGCGTGTGATGGGGAAGTGTAACCAAATACGCTTCCTTTCCTAAGTTCCTTCCGGTCATGGTGTTTTTCACTAAGGAAGCTAACGAAGACTCTCTGGAATGGGCCGAAAGTTACTGCTGTGAAAGGACCATGTGATAAAATGCCACTTTGTGTGGTAACTAAAGCTCATCTCTAAGAGAGGCACTGAAGCATGCTCACAGGATGTGAGTTTGCCATCTGGAGATGGTAGGGGTTTGGAAGAGTTGAGGACAGAAGGCTTTCAAAGAGATGAGCCTCAGATTCTATCTGGGAAAGATGGAACAATCAAAGCACATGTATTCCATCTTTCCTCTTGACTCAAAAAAAAAAAAAAAAAAAAAGCAGCAGAACACAACTCAGTCAGTAAAGAGCCCAGGCTTGTAGTCCTGACAGGAGAACATAAAAAATCCATTAAATTTTCAACAACTAGCCCTGGTATAATAGTAATTGATATACATTTTATTAACATGATAAAACATGGTTGCCAGTTCCTACAACCTGTTCCGACAATGTGAGGACATGCTTCCAAAAGGCCGAGGGATGAGACAGCGATGCTTCCCGTGTCTACTGCCACTCAGCATGGGCTGGGGGTGGAGGTCCTTAGTCATTGTTGCACATGCGCATGAGTGTACTTTAATAGCATCATGAAATAAATGCAAGCTGAAGCTACACCGAAATGGTATTTCTGACTTAGCTGGTGGACAGACATTCTCACACAAGGCCTCCCTGGTCGCCTTCCTCCCACACTGCTGGTGGGAATGCAAATGGCTGTAACTGTCTTGAAGGCAATTTGGCAACAGTTAGAAAAGTGACATTTCCATTCTCCTTTGGGCTTGGCTGTGTCATTTTGTCATTTACTCCAATGCCAAGCTTTCAGGGGCATAAAAGAACAAAGTTGTTCCTGTTTTACTGTTTGGGATTGCAAAGCACTGGGGACCTGGGATCCACCCACTATTCAGCCAACATGGCTGGGCCAGGCAGAGTGGGAACTCAGCAGCTGTAAACAGTATGGAGGAAGGCCAAGGTGGACAGGGACACATTATGAGTAGCCAGATGGAAGGATGCAGGAAGAACAGCAGTAAGTAGCGTGCTGTTGTTGTATGTGGGAAATATGCACTTGCTCATCTGTGGGAAAAATCTCCAAGTGAAACTCTCCCCCAACCCCCCACCCTCCATGTACAGGAAAACTACAAAGCAGAGGTGGCATCAGGGCTGCCTGACTTGAGACAGGTGAATAGGGGAGAGAGAAAGAGAGAGAAGAGAGAGAGGAGAGAGAGAGAGAGAGAGAGAGAGAGAGAGAGAAAGAGACAGAGACAGAGACAGAGACAGACAAAGACAGATCCCTCTGCCAACATCAGTCTCTAAGTTTGATTCTGTGAAAGGCGATGGTATTTTCTTGACTTCAGAAAAAGGACATGAAACATTATGAAGGAGGGCTGGGATGGCCCAGAGTCGAACGGAAGAGTGAAATGAGTGGATGAACGAGCTCACTTGTTTGCTGGGGTGAGCCAGGTGATCAACTGGAGAGAGTCGCTGGCCGGAGAAGTAGCCCAGGAACACAGCCTTTGGGTCCTTAGATGAAAGAAAGAACTCAGTGAACTTCTGGAGTCTAGTTAACAGGCCTAAGCCTGATGGATCCTTGTCTCCACAAGCAAAGGAAAGCCAATCTGAAAGTTATTTTCTTTTTGGCATTTGTTCTGTACAGTACAGAGAACAATCTGTGATAATTTACTTTCCATTTTAAATGAGTCTATTATGTCTTTTTTTTTTTTTTTTGGTTTTCTGAGACAGGGTTTCTCTGTATAACCCTGGCTGTCCTGGAACTCACTCTGTAGACCAGGCTGGCCTCGAACTCAGAAATCCGCCTGCCTCTGTCTCCCAAGTGCTGGGATTAAAGGCGTGTGCCACCACCGCCCAGCTTAGTTTTTTTTTTTTTTTTATTTTTTATTTTTTTTTTGAGTCTATTATGTCAACTGAAAGATAACACCTTCAAATTGGGGCTTGCAAATATCCATCAGAAAGTGATGGGTGGGGGTGGGGCTGATGAGGCAGCCAGCTAGAGTTCCACAATGGAAGTCCCAGACAGAACAGAGTGTCTCCTCAGGGGAGGCTTCCAAGCAGAAGAACAAATAGGAGCAGAAAGGGATGCACAATTATGTGGCAGAAATGACTGGGGAGACTTCGATGAAAGTGTGGAGGTGGAGTTTCCAGCATAGAGCTTCTGGCAGTGGGCAGCACTGCCCCCTTCCCTCCCCAGTGCCCCACCCCTCCCTTCCTCCTCCCACTCTCCCTCCTCCCATGTCTGACTCACACACCTCCAACCTCTTCCCTCCCTCCCTCTCTTTCCCTCCCATGTCCTTTCCTTCCACCTCCCACCTCCCACTTTCCCACCTCTCTCCTCTCCCCTCCCACTCTCCCATGGCTGCTGATTTCTTTGTTTGTTTATCCTGGAGCAAAAAATAGTAACTTCAGCTGGAAACAGTTCACCTTACAATTGTTCCCGAGGGCACTCTGGCTTCACTCCTGGGCTGTTCTGCTGTTCTGTGTTTTTTTGCTGTTATAGAAGACAGGGACCAGCCTGTTTCGTCCCTGCCCCACCCCTGACTCCCACTGTACACACAAGGGGTCTTAGATCTTTGAAGTGAACTCTCTGGGGTCTGGGAGAGGAGAGCTCTCTTTGCTCCCAAAGTCCACTTTAAGAAGTTTAGAGCGCACAAGGCAATTTGTCAATTTAAGTTACATTACAGTGTCTTAGGGTCAAGCACATCTGTAAGCATGTTGTAGATCAAAGGAGGAACTGGCAGGGGAGAGGGGCACACTTGACGGGGAGGAGGGGTTGATGGAGGGATGTGATGCTGAGTGATAGCTTTGACTCTGTCCTCTGTCATCTTGTCCTCTGAGATTTATGGATGATACTGTACAACCTCTGGCTGGGTGACTATAGGAGTGGGCTCATTCCTGGATGTATTTCAGTGTATAGCACTGGCCTTTGTGCTCCATGGTCTCTGGTAACCATACATCTTTGCTATGGTCCAATGGGAAGATCGCTTTGAGGGTTCAAATCCTGGATTCCCCATCTCCACTGATAGTGGCCATATTTCCCTGTCTGTTTTTGTGTGTCTCGGGTTTGTAGCTGGAAAGTTGCAGGGACCCCAGTGTTAGCATTCATGGAGCTCCTAGCTCGAGTGGTTCTCAGTGAAGGTCATCATTTGCAGGTTCTTCTACTGTCTGTGATTTGGTTGAAAGTCTATGTGATTTGATGTCATTTAATAGAAAAGCAAACACTGGGGGTGCAGTACTCTGAGCTGGTGGGAACATTTGTGTGTATGTGTGTGTGTCTGTGTGTGTGTGTTTCCTGTACTCTATTGCTGCTTACAACTGAATGAGCCCTTCCTAGGACTAGGAAAACTCAGCAGAGATATTTGTAGAGGTCAGAGATCATGCCTCGAGTTGATTGTGTTTTGAAGGGCAAAACTCTATTTTCCTGAGGGCATCAATCTTTCACCATGCTAAATGAGAAGGTAAGTTTGAGCTGAAGCCGGTGATAGCCTGACATTCCACCTGGCAGTTGACAAGTCAATTGTGTTTGTGTCTGGGCCTCATCACAGAGTCGGCACAGGGAGATTAGAACTGGGAGGAGGTGGAAGCTGGTCCTGGATGGACATGTTGAGACAGGATGGAGACGAGGTCTAGTGTGTTGGTTGATATTTCTAACTTCAGCTTCAGAGGGGAGGGGCTTTATTCCTCTGCACAGATCCTGGAATTTTTGGGTAAAGACACAAAGGCCTGTCCTCTTCCTTTGAGAGCAGCCCTGTGGGCCTGCGTGTTCCCCAATATCAGCCATACATCACCAAATCTGAAAGACATTACTCCCTCCAGCCTCTCCACTTAGACAGACAAGCGCCATGCACATCTTTGGGAACTTCAGTCCTTTGGGGAAAAAAAAAAAAAAAAACGAGCATGGTGACACAGGTCTTTAATTCCAGCTCTTGGGAGACAGAGGCAGGCAGATTCTCTGTGTTTGAGGACAGGCTGGTCTACATAAGAGACCCTCTCTCCTGACTCACAACCTCATGTACTATTATAGATTAGAAAAAGCTGTTTTATTTTTCCCAGATAAAAACAACCAAATTTTGTATACAATTTAGATTCCCATTCTTATCTCATAATAGTCTGTTCCAAGCAGCTCACAACAGTACTGAATAGCTTTCCAAGCACTATGTTCAAAACATTTAGTATTTTTGAAGGCATCCGTTTAACAGCTTTGTTGAGGTGTAACTGATTTATGATAAACTCACATATGCAAGATGTACAAGCTGATAAGTGTTGACATGTGTGCACACCTGTGAAGGCATCACCAACATTGTGTTGACAAAGGTATCCATCACTCTCAAAGTTCTCATGACTTGAAGATTCCTTCATGCTGCTAAGTTTTTGGTAGTTCATGTCTTTTTTATCGATGAGTAGTACTCCATGATATCAATCTACCCACTGAACAGCCGAGGGGTGACTGTACTGGTTCCAGTTTGGGGCTGAAGTTCACATGACATCCACACACAAATCTTTGTGTGAGGATATGCTTTGCATGGAAACAAAAATTTCTCCCATTGTCAGAAATATCTATGAGTGAAGTGGATGGATCCTATACTTTGTGTATTTTAAGAAGCCAGCCAACTGATTTTCAAAGTGGTTTCATTCAAGTATGTGTGTATGGTGTGTGTGTGTGGTGTGTGTGTGTGTGTTTTTCCGCATAACATAGCCATTAACTGCCAATAGATCACGAGCTAAGGGAAGAGTCTTCCTTTCCTCTCGACACTGGAATGCTGACTGGCTTGATCTGGTGTGTGTCTTATACATGTGACCACAACTGCTGTGAGTTCATGAGAGCATCAGCATGTTGTATCTAGAAGACATAGCTTCATAACACTCCTCCCCATCCTCTGACTCTTACAGTCTTTCTATTCCCTTCTCTGTGATGTTTCTTGATGTAGGGTGATGCTTTGTTGTGGTTGTCCCATGGAGAACTGAGAGATCACAGTACTTTATTCCCAGTACTTTGACCAATTGTTAGTCTTGGTATTAACTTCTAATCACTACACTAAGAAACATTTCTGATCCAGGTTGAGAGTAGCTATAACTAGGGGTATAAACATAAATATTTGGAAGGCAGTTTGGCAACAAGATATTTAGCTAAACAACACCAATAGATTTTTTTCCCCATAGGGCTGATGACTTTCCCACCTATGGGGTTTTGATAAAGTTTATGATGCCTGGTGAGAATTTACTCCTGTGGAGCAGGCCTCAAACCCAACGAGAAAACAGGGGATTTCCTCACCAACAGTCATGCCATTAGAGTACCAATGGGTACATCTTACCTGACAGGTTGATATTATAGCATAGAGGATTCATCACTGATATCGTGGCCTGTATGATACCTTCTGACACTGTGAAAGATAGCCAGCAAGAAAGAAGTTTCCAGGTCATTCCTAAATTGATTTCTCTGTCCTAAAACAACTAATGTGTATAGTGTCTTCAATAATAGGATCTTACTATAAAGTTATGAAGGACAACCATGAATCTTGGCAATCTTGTTTTGTTGTGGAGGCCTCTGGGGCTTCCCTGATCAATAACCCCTCAGAAGATACTCCTCACAAAGCACTGATATTTTCCTTTAGCAAGCCACGTCTTCTAGGAACAGCATTGTCTACCCAGGCAGGTAGACTTCTGTATAAAATTCTTTTAAAATTATGTTTTAAAATTAACTTACAGAGTAATGGGTTAATATAAGTGATTTTCATGCACTCTTGGTTTTGGTTAACCTCTTTTCCAACACATCCCTTTCCTCTACCCAACCCCCACTCTATCGCCATTTGAAGTTTAACATCTAGAACCCCTCCCTACCCACTTTAATATCATTATTTTGGCATACATGTGTAAGTTTCATAATACACTGTAGAAATAGTTTTTTTTTTTTATTGGAAAATTTTTATTGGAAAATTTTTTTACATTTCAGATGTTCTCTCCTTACCCCATTTCCCCCCTCCCTCCCAGGAACTCACTATCCCTTCCCCCATCCTCCTGTCTCCACGTTGGTGTACCCCCACCCACCCTCCCCTGTACCTCACCTCCCCACCCTCGAGTATCCCCCCCACAACGTCCAGCCTTCATGGGACCAAGGATCTCTTCTCCCACTTATATATAGCTCCCTTGCATATATAGCTGGAGCCATGGGTCCCTCCCTAAGCGCTCCCAGGCTTGTGGTTTAGACCCTGGGGGCTCTGGTTGGTTGGGATTGTTGCTTTCCTCATGGTGTCTCGAATCCTCTCAACTCCTTCAGCCTTCACTCTATCTTCTCCATTGGGAACCCGTGATCAGTTTAATGGTTAGCTGTGGGCTTCTGCCTCTGAGTATGTCGGACTCTTGCAGACTTCTAAGGAGACAGCTATATCAGGTTTCTGTCAGCATGTACATCCTGACATCCACATTAATCTCTACCTTTGGTGACTGCACATAGGATGGATATCCAGGTGGAATGGTCTGTCTCTTCTTCAGTTTCTGTCCTGCACTGTGTCTCCATATTTGCACCCTTGAGTATAACACATAACAAGGACATATGCTCCACTATGTTCATAGCAGCATTATTTATAATAGCCAGAAACTGGAAAGAACCCAGATGCCCTTCAACAGAGGAATGGATACAAAAATGTGGTACATTTATACAATGGAATATTACTCAGCTATTAAAAACAATGAATTTGATAAATTCATATATAAATGGATGGAACTAGAAAATATCATCCTGAGTGAAGTAACCCAATCACAAAAGAACATACATGGTATTCACTCACTGATTATTGGATTTTAGCCCAGAAGCTTGAAATACCCAAGATTCAACTCACAGACCACATAAAGCTCATGAAGAATGATGACCAAGTAGGGGGGGCTTCAGTCCTTCTTAGAAGGAGTAACGAAATAGTTTATTTTTAAAGAGATATAAATAGTAAGAAGAGCTTACATATTTACCTGGGAACTTGCCATTCCCAGAGTTCTTTGCTCCCGTTTTGGGGGTCCATGCTTCTGTCATCATCTCCTCCTGCCTGAAGAGCCCCCTCTGCATTTCTTACACTATGGGTCTTCTGGTGAGGATGAATCCATTTGGTTTATTTTTCTGTCTGAAAACATTTTTGTGCCTTTGCTTTTGAGAATATTTTCCTCGAGTCTGGAAATCATGGTCGACAGCTTCATTTTCCATTTCTGCTCCCGTACATGTTGCTTCATGGCCTCTCTCACTCCTATATTGAAAGTTGAGATTGTCAATGTACTGGTTCCTCTGTATATAATACGTTATTCTCTCAGAGGGCTCAGAGGGTGTTCTCTTCACCACTGGCTTTTGAGTCCCTTGGTCTATTGCTTCTTGGTTTCCGTTTGTTTGTTGGCTTATGTTCCTTTCGAATGTGGCTCACCAGCTTTTTGAGTTTGTATACTTAGAGTAGTCAACACATTTGGAAACCTTTTAACCATGATTGCTTGAAATACTCTTTCAGTTATTCTACCTGGGCTGCTTAGCCTGCCACAGACCCAGATGCTGTCTATTGGCTTTTCGGCTACTGTTACTTTTCTCAGCATGATTTCTAATAGTTATACAATATTTTATCTCATGCTTTTCAATTTGTTTAACTGTCTCTTTTAGTTGGGCATATAATTGGTTTTTATGTTTTATTATTCTATCATCAATATAACGGAGAAGGATATTTTTGGAGAGAACATGTTCCAGTTTCTTCAAAGTATAAATCATGAGATAATTTGCTTCAAATCCTCAGTGCACACCCACAGTGTGATAAGCTGGGTAGAGATAAAGGAATGGTGTGTGTTATTTTACAAAAGGGTTTGATTATTTGCCATATGCAGTGTAGGAGAAAATCTACTTATGTAGCCTTTGTAGGGGTGCTTTCAAGCATAATCATTTCCATGAGAATAAACATGTATACCCTTGCGTGTATGTGTGCATGCGTGCACTTGTTATCAGAATGAATAATCGTTGCTTATTTTTATTTTTGAGAATGCAACACAGGCACCACAAATACAAGAAAATGGTCAAATGAACAAGGATAGCATGTTGTCACATCTTCTAAGTTTTGGCTTACATTATTTGGTATTTGTGTCACCCTTTAAAGGAAATCTAGATGACATCATTCAAAGATAGAAAAATATAATGCTATCTACAATGGGGGATAATTATGATCTAGGTGTCTTTTATGCATATACACAAATATAGTGAAACCCATGTTTTGTACAATTTTTACTGTACTAACTTAATAAAAGAAAAATAGTAATGTCTATTAAAGTGATAAATCTATTAGTTAACATTATATTTGTACATGAGGAGTGCTGTGATTCCAGTGTCACCAGCAAAGGACTTTCTCCTTTCCAGCATGTGTACCACAACCACACACCACCAAGTCTGAATGCAGTTCATATGATCTTCAATGTATAATTTTAAACAAAATCGCTGGACTTCTACCTTTAAATTATATAAATATTTGACAAGGGTGAGATTTCATTAATGTCTTACTATGTTATTTAAAAATATTATCCAAGATTACTGAAATAATCTCATTGGGCATATTTTTTTCTTTCTCTAACTTCTGCTTTGCGCTTTTTCTCAGTGGCTAGAACCTATGAGTCAACAAAAAATACCAACAGTGGCAGAAGTTCTCTTGGCCTGGACCCGACCAGAGAGCATCACAGATGAGCTACCTTATGAGTAAGTGAACTTCTTTCTCATGGATTGGATAAGCAAGTTCAAGATCAAGGTTCTCACAGACTCAGGGTTTGTGAAGGCCCTCTGCCTGGCTTATAGGTAACATCGTCTCATATGGAGGAAGGGGGTCTCTCCTATATCTCTTTTGTCAAGGCTCTGTTCTTATGTACAAAGGCTCCACTTATCACCCAACCCCCTTTCAAGGGCTTCTTAACACATGCCATCATCTTAGAGTTAGGCTTCAATACTAATTTTTGGGAGACAGACATAACAGAAGGCATTTAATTCAGTTCCCAATTTTAAAGAAAACTTTCATATCATCATTTAAATGTTAGGAATAGATCGTTGGGTTACATTGTATAAAAGTGTGTCTCTGTATTTTCAGTTCTTAATTCTGTACGGGCAGAGAGCTAAATGCAGGCAGGATTCTGGTACTGCCATTTCTATGGCCTATCACCAGGCTTTCTATTTTGTAAACATTCATCCTTCCTTAAGGCAAATCTAGAATTGTATCTGAGTGGCTGTAATAAAGATCTGATGGCCAATAGCTGGGCAGGAAGTGGAAGGTGAAACTTCTGGGCAGAGAGGGATACTGGGAAAAGAATAGAGATGGGAGAGATTCACCAGGGACATAGAGGTGAACAGAGGGACCAGAGTGGAGTGAGAGAGGTAGAGCTGGCCGGGTGGCAGGACGTGATGCCAGGATTAGTTGGATTAAGTTTAGAGTTGTGAACTAAGCTTTAAAATATTAAAAATTCTCTGTGCCATTATTTATATTATTGGTGGGTCCAAGTTAGTCCCACTATAATATATATTTGCTTTGCTTGAATGACACATGACTGTATAACTTGGCCTGTTGTCTGTCTGTCTGTCTGTCTGTCTGTCTGTTTTTGAGAGTCTTACTTTGTATCCCAGTCTGAATTGGAACTCACGATTCCTGTCCCCCAGCCTTCTAAGTGCTAGGTTTACAGATGTGACTTATCTGGTTTCATCCATGCTGATGCTCCAAGAAATCAGAGCAAAGTTTGCTAGGCATCTTCACTTTGTCACCCCGGAGATCACGATCCACCCCCATCTTTGAGATAAAGATAGTGCAGAGGTCAGAGATGAGTGAACCCAAGTGTCAGCCTTAGCCACAGTGGAGCTCATGTGCAGTGGAGAACCGGCTGGACCTAAGTTCCTGCTGTACTGCTTGGGTGGCCCGTGGACCCAGCTTTACAGAGGAACTCACATAGCTGAAAGCTGGAAAAACAAGGAAGCCTGAAACAGAATGACAACTCTTTCAATGTGCACCTGAAAATAGTCAAAACCTTGTTGTGACACAAGCAGAGACGGCAGGCAGTGGCTATCCCCGTCATCAACATGACCTTGTGTTCCTCTCAAATGTGTCTTCTCCATTCCTTTCTATGTCATGCACCATCTCTGCCCCTTTAATTCCACACATTTCTCCTTTGCAAAGGCTCTTGCTGTTATTTAAAGGCATATGCTGCACATTATTCTGAGAAGCCAATCACTTAAGTTTAAAGAGACCTCTGGAGATCCAGGACAGTGTCGGTGTCTGTGAGATTAGGTTCCAAGGTAGGAGGCAAGTGGACTCTCCCAGGCCCAGTGACTTAAGGTCAAGGCTTTGCCTCCTTGTTCACTGTCATGCTGCAAAGTTAGCCACTGCTCCTTAGTACTGCCACAGTGTCATCAGTTAGGACTGGAAAACCACCTCATTAGGGAGAGGTTGCCACATGTCTGTGCCCCTGTACATTGGTGTAAACTCAGGTTCTCCGTGTATAGGAATACCTATACATAAGAGTACCTATGGAGAACCTCCCGCTCCCACTGTGGGATGCTCTAGAGCTGGCCTTGTTAGGCTGTGGGGATACACTGTAGTAAAACATAAGCTCCATGAGGCACTTTGTCAAGGCGCACGCTAAGTAATTGCTGCTATTGAGGTCAAATGAGATTTCACTTAAATTAATTAAAGCTACAGGATCCAGACGGGATGTGATGAAATTATTATTTTCTCACCTTTACAGCTCTGCATCCACCTGGAGAGACTCCAATTAGGACTTCAGGGAGGGGAGGGATTCCTGTCTATTAAAATTAAGCTTGCACAGAACTGGACAGAACATCTGCTAAATTGTGATTAGCCAAATTCCCCAAATTTCATTTGGACTGATGCTAAGAGGACACATTTGCCAAATAATGATCAAGACAGATGCTCCGATTCCATGATCATATTTGCAAGAATGGTTTACTGGAAGTCAGAATGTCATTAGACCAAATGAAAGCCCGTAGCCCTGTTCTCCATCGTAGTGAGTGGCAGGCAGCAGCTGAGATCCGAGTGGGCCGCATGGAGCCTGCTGGACTTTCTAGGCTGAATACAATGATTTCATTATGAATCACCACTTTCACCAATATTTCCCCAGGAAATACTTGGGGATCATCCATTATTATGGGATATATACAGTTACACCCTCAAATGTTCTAATGTTAATCCCCAGGCCACACAGTCCAGGCTGTGCAACAAGCATTGAGGGGGCTGGTATCTCACACCAGTGACAATCTGTACCACAGTTTAACTCACAACTGTGTGTGGAGTAAGTGCATGCTGAAGACATAGGTGTTTTCCTCCGTGGTGACACCTGACAGAGGATTTGGGAAGGGACTGTGGGTATACTGACTTGATGCTCCTTGTTGCAGGATATTTGATCACACTGTGACCCCCAAGAGTGTGTTAAGTACTGAACAAATAATAATTCCAATTGTGATGTGGCTCAGCGCTTAGCACGCTCCTTTAATCCCTCTGGCTGGAATACAGACACACTCTTAGTAACACCTTTAATCCCAAACAATGGAGATAAAGTTAGTTTGTAGAAGGAAGCACCCCTGTTTGAAAGTGATGTCTAATTGAGTGGCAGACAGGACAAAATAGGATATCCCCACTTCTCACAAGGAGAGGAAAGGGAAGGTACTTAGAGAGAAAGAGAAAGTAGACAATTTTACTGGGACAGTTACAGAGACAGGTTGAACAAGCTAGACAGAGAAAAGACAAGACAGAGAATGAGAAGGAGCCAGAAGATTAGAACAGATTGTCAGTTAATGTGAGGTCAAGTAGAGTAATTCTGGAGAAACTGAGAGAAGCCAGACTGAATCAGTCAGCTTAGAGAGGAGATTTGAGCCAGTACAGTTGAGTTGAACAGCTAGCCAGAGCTCAGAAAGAACTAGAAAAAGTTCAGCAGTGAGCTTACTCAGCAGTAAGTCTCAGAGTCTGAAAACATTCTAGGCCTAGATAAGATTGTAAGGAGGTTAGCAGCTTCTAGGACTAGGACTAGGTTAGCAGACAGAGACAGTAAGCCTTGGAGATGACAATTATACAGGAAATAAAAATTACTTTTACAGCTTGCATCTCAGCAGTCATCGCTGTACATGTGTTCATAGCTTGGATCCCACGTATGGACCCTGGGTTTTCTCCCCAAGGTTCTGAGAGCCTTGGCCTTCTGTGTTGCAGAGGGGTGAATGACTCTTCCTCCTCCCAGGGCTGGGGGGAAATAGATGGGTTCATTGAAGTCCACTCTCACAGCCTGAGGCTCTCAACTGAGTCCTGAAGATTAATGATGACTTTTACTGAACTCCAAAGAGTTTCTACAAGTCAGGGAGGGTAGCTGCTCAGTTGAGACTCCAGCCTTGGTCTGGTACCCAAGGTTGCCACTTCAATGAAAGAGAGAGAGAGAGAGAGAGAGAGAGAGAGAGAGAGAGAGAGAGAGAGAGAGAGAGAGAGAAGGTGAGTTTGAACTTGCAGTCTGGAGACCGCTTTACTGAGTGGCCTGGTTTTGGATTTCATGTTCTGTTTTTCAAAGTGCTTAAAGATGGCTAGGCTGGGCAGGCTGGAGCTGAGGTGTCAATGGGATGAAGTCCAGGGCTGCACTCAGCAGTAATTAGATGGTGAGCCCAGGCTATTTTGGTGTTGGCCAAATATTTTGAGTATGTGCTAAATGGCAGCAATCAACTTTATCTTAATTGCCTCTGCATTAGGTTAGCAGGTGAGCAATAATATGAATATAAAAATTGGCTCTGTGGAGGCTCGTGACAAGGAGGGTTGGGGGACTCAGAGCCAGGCTGGAAGGAGCCCTGGATAGCCGCATCTGTGGAGATTTCATTCAGATTCCTGCTGCTGCTCTAGCCTCTGCCAGTTCTACTTTTGAGCTCAGAGGGTCCTGATGTCTGTGCTGAGACTCCCGGCAGCTTGCTCACTCTGGGTCCCCTCCTTTAATTTCTCCACCCTGGTCACAACTGGTGCTTTGATTTTTTTTGTTGTTGTTGTTGCCTTCTGCCCTATCAAATCATCTTAGCATATTTGCTCCAAATTCCCAACCAAGTTAGTCCTTTAATGATGCTTGCAAAAATTACACCTTGTGTCTGAGCTCTGTCCAGGGGCATCACCTGCTCTAGGTATTTTGCTACTATCAACAGAGGGTCCCCATGGCCCCAAGTCTTGTAGCCTAGGCTTTGATGCAGGATCCCACCTTCTTCTGTGAATTGTCTTTGCATCAGGCTTTCTTGTTTCTTTGGTTGTTTGTATTTCAGATTTAAAGGCATAAAATGCTTTGGCTGTATATGTGTAGATTTGGCTACAGGCTAGATATCTTCCCACAAGGAAAGACACTCTTCTGAGGAAAGCCTAACTCTGCTATAACTATTTGCTATGGTCTGGATGGTTTTGTCACCCCAAATCTAAGTATAAAATTCCCCAGGATATTAGAAGGTAGTGCATTTCGGGAGACTGGGTTCTGATGACAGAGCTCTTGTGACTTGGCTGGGTAAGAAACACACCCCAGGTAGACTCAGGTGTTCTGCCAGCTGGTGGATCCTGCCATGGTGGTGGTAGTGGGAAACTGAACCATAGGGTCTCTAACCTCTCCTGTGGACTTGTCCATTGGTATATTCAGCATGACAGTGTTAGGTGAGGCCTCACTAGAGGGAGTGGTCACACAGGGGCTTGCCCTTTATACCTTCCTTTCTCTCTTCTCCTTTCCTGTCTTCTTTTCTTGTCCCTAGCCTGCTCCATTTTCTGGCTGCAATAAGATGAATAGCTTCTGCTATATGCTCCCACTGCCACCCTGTTTATGTTTCTCCTCAGGCCCAAGTTAACTAAGTCAGAGGCTATAAACAGAAGCCTCTGAGACAGAGCCAAAGGAAACTGTATTCCTCTAAGTTATTTTCTCTGTTATTTTGTCACAAAGGAAAACTGCTCCTCTCTCCCCTCCCACCACGTGATGGCAGTGAAAACATGCCATCTACAGCCAGAACACAGACCTCATTAGGTCACAACCTCAGTTTGGTTGCAACCTTGGTTTTGGACTCCTCGATTACAGAAATGTGAGGAATAGTTTTGTCTTGTTTACAAGCTACTGTTAAAATATGAGTATCTCGCCATTTTGTGAGTGCAGTTTCCATAGTCAGGGATGATGTATAAAAGCAGGGATGGGCGAGTCCTCTCTCCAGTGAGTGGTGCCAGAGAAACTTAAAATTGGACCAAGTGAAAAAATATCAACTGAAAATGGATTAAAGACTTTAATTGTTAGCCATGAGTCTATAAATTGCTAGAAGAAAAGGGGAGGCTCTTTGGTGTTGGCCTCATACAAAAACACCATGTTGTGCACCTTGAGTAAAGACAATCAGAATGAGTTAGGAGAGGCTGGGGAAGGCTCAGTTGGTCAAGTGTGTGTCACTCTTGGTGGCTTGATTGAGAATGGCTCCCACAGGCCCCCATAGGTTCATATATCTGAATGTTTGGTCCCAGCTAGTGAAACTGTTTAAGAAGGCTTAGGAAATGTGGCCTTGGGGGAGGTGGTACAGAGTTAGGCTTTGAGGTTTCAAAGCTCTCTTTGCCTTGCACTTGTGGGTTCAGACATGAGCTCCCAGCTACTGCTCCAGCACCAGGCCTACCTACCTGCTGCCATGCTCCCTGCCATGATGGTCATTGTCTAACCTGCTGAACTATGAGCCCTCAAATAAATTCTTCTACATGCTTCCTCAGCCATGGTGCTGCATGGCAATGGAAGAGTAACTAAGATCATCACTCAAGTGTAAGGTACTGAGATCAAGTCCCAGCACCCACATAAGAGCTGGGTATGCAGCATCCACTTGGAACACCAGTGCTGGGGAGGCAGAGGCTGGAGGATCCCCAGGCTTTCCTGCCTGGCCAGTCGGTTCGTATGTGCTAATGCTCCAGGTTCATATGTACCAATGCACATTCAACTTCTAAGTAGGGGGGAAATGGGAGGAAGAGAAAGGGAGGGAGGGAGAGGGAGGAGGAGGAGAAGGGTGTTTGGGCTTCAGACTGTGGAGAAGCAAAAATAGTTTTGCAGCTGTTGAGGATGGGACCTCCCTTACCACCCACTGACCACTGGTGGGGAGGCTGGGACATGGAAGGACTGAAGATATTCAACTCCTATCTTCTGCCAACTGACCAGTGGGTCCATACAGTTAGCAAGACACCACATCTGTATGGAAAAACTCTTTGTTTCCAAATTACAGTAGCATATTCACAATGCTTAAGGAGTGACTGACTTCTTATAATGAAGGTATACTTGGTACTGTTTCAGGGTCTGTGTCTCTGTGATTTTATTTGTCTCCATAACTAGCTCCTGACTAGAATGTGGCAAAGAAAAAAAAAAAAGATTAGCTTCCATATTTAGAAAGCCTGTGGTAGAGAATGATATGGAAAAAATTAAAATATATTTACATATATGGATAACAAACATGAGTAGATTCATAAATATATATCATTTTATTTACTTTTGAATAAGTAACAAAGTGAGATGTTATCTGAACTGAGAAAGGATGAGAGAAAATTGCAAAACGAAATAAAATAGGAGATATTTTTACAAAATATGGCAATATGGAAATATGTTATTTTCAGGAAGAGCTGGAGGGCTTTGGCTTTATAACATGATTCAAAAATACCTTTCTCAGTGGTATAATTTTCTCCAAATTATAGCCTGCTTGATATAAGCTCATAAAACATTTGCGTCTTGGCTCAAGACAAAGATTTTTTTCCAGCCAAATATGATAAAAGCGGAGAAAGGTTAAGGAAGTGTTATTATTACACAAGTAAAATGAAGGTAAGGCACAATGTGTGGACCATGGAACAGGAAACTGATTTGTTGTGGCATGTTTACTGTTCCCAGAAATAATGACACTGAGGCTTCATTATATTTACAAACACCTTGCGATAACCTTTGGCTCGATTTCTGACTAGCTCATAACTTAATTTCACATTTATTCTAATCTAAATTCTCCCATGTGGCTGGTTACCCCTGCTCAGATATCATGCGCCTATTTTCCTTCATGTCCTGGGCAAATCTTTCTGTGCTTGGCTCTATCCCAGTATCCCTTCTGCTTACAGGATGTCCCACCTTCTATTCTACCCTTTCCTATAGGCTATAGGATTTTTATTGACAGGTGATGTATCCATACACAAGAATTTTTCTCTACACTGATTGGCTGGCTCTTTGATATTAAATGATTGAATCACAGGATGCAGATTAAAAATAAATCACCATGGCCTAAGAACCATAGAACAGTGGGCCAAGTGGGCAGAATTAGAGAGAATTCACCCCTCCTCATCATGTTCTGTCCAGGCTTGCAGGGGATTGTCTGGCTGAGGGTTGCTCTTTCTTAAGCAGTCACTGATTCACATGAAAATGCCCTCCCAGGTGCTCCCGGATAGTGTTCTGCCGGTGTGTTTCTGGGCAGCCTGTCAAATTGACACATAAAATGTATCATCATAGGTAGGCAGAAGGGAGGTGGCAGCTGCCCAAAAGAGACAGCATGGCCAGGAGCTAGGAAAAGAAAGTTGTCAAGATTTACAGGATGGGATCCAAGTGCTTCAGATCTCTTAGCATTCCAGATTGTCCTGTGGTGACTGAGCATTGTTCTTCCATGGCCTCCCAGAGCTGTGTAGTTCTGAGCACTTGGTCAAGGTGTCTCAAGGGACAGAGACTAAAGGGTCTCTGAGGCTGTTCCTAGGCTGGATGAATAAGCAGATGATGGTGCCATAGTCTTTATTCAAATGTACTTCCTTTGAAGGAAATGTGGAGGCTGGGAAGATGACTCAGTAAATGTCTGCTACACAAACATGAGGACGTGAGTTCAGATCCCCAGCACCTAAGTAAAAGGCAGACTAAGCAATGTGCATCTGTAAAGCCAGCACCAACAGAAGAAGAGACTATGGATGCCCGGAACTGCTTGACCAGCCAATCTCTCTGAATGGATGGGCTTCCGGGTCAGTTGAGAAATGGTCTAAATATAGAAACCTGGAAACAATGAGTTAAATCACCCCCCTTTTTTCTGCTATAGCATACATGAAACCCATCTTGCAGCAGCCTGAGGGGGATCTGCCTTCAGCTCTGTTGATGCCTGTGCCTCTTGACTCTGCTGGCTCAGTGGCAATTTGATTAACAGTCTTGGTGGTCAAGGCTTCTCCTTTCTCCTCCCAATTAGGGGTGGACTTAGAACAGTTTGCTGTGGATTAATTCTCGGTGTGAAATGTTTGGTATGCAAATCTACTTCCTTAACTGCCATCTTTTATTTGGCAGGCATGGCAAGCCTTTATTTGTTTCTATTACAAAACCAAATCCCTGAAACTCTAAGTTCTTAATATTTTGAAATTTCAATTATCCCCTGATCATATCTCTATCGGCACTCCCATTTGCATGCAGGGAGAGCAGGCTGTAAACAAAAGTACCTTTTGAAGTGAAGAGAGCTACTAGAATCTCTAGCAGGAGCCCTTATTTGCCGGAGAGAAGTCATTTCCATAAGTAAGCCAGAAGAGGGCCTGTGGGAATTCAGGGCCCTTGGAGGATCCTGACCCAGCTTCTCTGAGCAGTAGCCTTGCTGGGAAGTGAATTGACTTTGTGCTAAGTCCTGGTGTTCTGCATGTCCTGAAGGGTCCCAGGTGGACCATGTGGAGATGGTATGCCTGTGAATTTTAGAGCTTGTTACTCTTGGGCATATACACCAATACATACGGCTGCACATTTTAACTGCACTTGAAGTCAGAGAAATGCACTTATAGAAAACCTATGACTCAGTGGTTAAGAGCACTGACTGCTCTTCCAGAGGACCTGAGTTCGATTCCAAGCAACCACATGGTGGCTCACAACCATCTGTAATCTGATCTGATGCCCTCTTCTGGTGTGCCTGAAGACAGCTGCAGTACACTCATATATATGTGTATATATATATATATGTATATGTATATGCATATGATGTATATGTATATGTATATGTATATATGAAATAACATAAATCTTTAAAAAAAGGAAAGAAAAGAAAACCTATGGCAAAAGCTACATGAACAATCGGATGCTCTTTCCAGAAGGACTGAGCAGGAATTTGAGCTCACTCCACAGTACAACTCCTGGGCTGGGTAAATGGGGGATACAGACAGTTAGCACTGAATGCTAAAGACAGAGCGGGGTGTGCTGCCCAGGGGATGTGACTGCAAGGGAAGGCAGGTGTCTGGGGCTGGATTCCAGGTTTTAGGTGAATGATAATCCCTTGACTTGACTTGCAGCTCTTACAGGGCCCCTTAAAGCCAGGATCTCTGACCAACCAGATCACAGTCATAAGTGCCAGAACTGTCTCAGCTGATCCATCAGCACCACAACCTGGATGATGGCATTGTAGAACTGATGGGTTAATACAACACCCTAGAGAGTAGGGTTAGAGAGTGGGTTGAGGTTGGTCTGTGAGGAAGGTATGGGGTGGGACCTTTGGGCTGCTTCCCAGACAGGATGCCTGTCTATCCCAGGGCTCCTTCTAGGTGGAGTTGTACTGTAGCGGGGCTCTTGTCCCATGAGTCACATCAACCAGCTGAGCTTTAGTCCCAAGCAGTGTCCACTTGTCCATGTATGAAACTGAGGAGTGGATGAAGTAACATAACTAATTATATTGAAAAACTTATGTCTTACAGAAAAGCCCTCCTCCATGGGCACAGTGAACTTTCCAGAACCTTTCTCTGTAGGAAAAGTGAGTGTTCCAGAATCTTTCTCCATGAGTATAGTGAATGTTCTAGACCAAGCTCAATGGGAACAGTGAGTGCTCCTGACACTTCCTTCATAGGGACAGTGAATGTTCTTGCCCTTCTTCCACAGAACAGTGAGACTGAAAACTGTTTCTTACAGTAAACTCTCCTGAGTGCATGGCACACCAGCCATTCCCAGACTTACTGCAGGATGCCAATACTCCTCTGTCTAGGAACTGGTCCAACCCTTGAGGACTCCATGATGAGCAAGGCTGTTTGTGCTGTGGTGAGTTAGTCTCCTGAGAGCTGGTCTGCAGATGGCAGTCCAGTCCAGATGGTGACCCCAGCTGCTCGAAGGGATAAAACCATAGCATCCCGACCAATAAAAACCATCTCTTGCTTCTGCCCCTCCCTACTTAGGACCTATTCCATGTGGTCATGTCCCAGGCTCCATCCAGATTGGAGGTTATCCAAAATAAGAGTTGGAGAAGTAGAGGACCTTCAAGGGCTTAGGGTAAAGTTCGAAAATAGGGTCTACATTCTACACACAGTATAAGCCACTCAACACCTACTTTGTTTAAAGCAATGTTTAAGGATGGAGTGAGCACATGGGAGGTACCTATAAATAGATAGCACTGGAGTGGGACCTACCCTGCCCAGGTGAGAGGGGGCAGGCTCTCAGCCACTGTCTTGTGGCTGGAGTGAGCAGAACATGGACCACAATTTTCCTTTTAGAATGCAGACTGACAGTTTACAAAAGAGTTGTCAGGGCAAAGCAACCAATCCAGGGCTTCAGAAGGCCAAGGCTGTGGTAAATGTTGCTTGATGCTCACCGAGTCCATCTAAGCAGAGCCATGGGCAGGAAGAGGGAGCCAAACATGCCCCCAAAGAGGAATCTTTATTCTGATGATGGGCCAATTTTCTACCTCTGTTCTTTCTGTTTGTTTTGTTATTTGAAATTTTCTTTAGCAGTTCGCCAGGCTTGGTATATTTCTTTGTTTCACTGTTTTTCATCTGTGCATAGATTACATGTTTTCAGCAGCATCTGCTGTGAATTTTAATTACGATGCTCAACTCAAAGGGAGCCTCACAAAGCAGCCTGCATCGTTAGCAGTCCAGGGCCATGTTTATGGCGCAGACGGAGGTAGCACAGTGCATTGGGAGACTTGGAAGTCAGACAAAGGAAATACAACCCACAGTTCTTCCCTTGTCTCACTGCCCCTCCCCCATTTAAGAAGCATTTGTAGCAAGGGACCACTATGCATTAAATTATTCTTGGTTTTTGTTTTTCGCCAATAATTGTCCTTTGGTTCTTTGAGGTAACATCACAAAACCCTGGAAGCTTTTAAAGTAGCAGCCTGGGACTGGCGGGTAGACTGCTGGAAAATACATGTCTGTGTTTGGTTGTTTCAAATTGCAAAAATAAGCTTATAAAATGCCATAAAATCTGGCTGTGATTACTTATTAGCTTAGGAAGGCTTTCTGGGATACATGGAATTGAATCCCCCAAAGTCATCCTTATGTTGGTAATGCTGGTTCTGTGTAGCTCAGCATGGAAGCCTAGAGGGCCCTCTGCTCACACAGGCATGGCAAGCCAGGCTGCCAGTGTTCAGCACCTGGGGTCAGTCCTCCTGCTGAATAGGGTGGGTAGAGCATGCTCCTGCCACAGAACACATTCCTGACAGGGCAGATTGTGTCTATCTTGGTCATCTGTACAATTCAGCTGACAAGCCCATGAATGCATTTTATTTCAGAAGAGTCTGTTTGGAAGACACTATTATGCAGTCAGAATTTGCCCACTGCCATAGAGAAGGGAGCTGGAATAGAAGATGGACATTACCTCCATTGAAGCCCTGGAGTATATCTGGGCTTTAGGTTAGGGGGGGAATATGTCTCCTCAGGGGCATGGCTGCTCTTGACATGAGGCTGTAGGGTGTTGTGTTAACTTTTCTTATGGAGGCATGAACAAACATCTCCTTATCACAATAGGGCACCAGCAACAGAGCAAAGATTCTACTGATATCAAGCTTGATGAACCAGCCTTATTGCAGGAGTGTGGGTGAAGGGTTACTACAGGGCCATGGGTAACCCCCAAGCAGCCACCAAAACATCTCACCATAGCATAGATGATGACTTCCCGATAGTTGCATAGATGTGGTCCTCCTCAGTTTATTATCTATGTCCTGTCTACTGTAATACCTCCCCAGCCCATGTGTACTGAGGACAGAATCATGAGTAGCTGGGAACAGAGTTTAGGAGTAAGGTAGTGGCTGAAACATCAGGGGAGGGTCTAATGACCCTTTCCAAGCTCTCCTACCAGGGAATATCAACAGGCACAGCATTTTTGATGATCTCTTGTGCCATAATTAAATTGTTAACGGATCCTGGAGCCCTCAAGATGAATCAACAGGTAAAGATATTTTGTGTGCAAGCCTGGTCATCTGAGTTTGATCCCTAGAATCCATGTAGAGATGAAAGGAGGGAATCAACACCACAGTGTTGTTTCCTGACAGCCACACATGTGCTACAGCATGTTCTCCTCTCCCCACAACATGCAACTGCATAGTAATCGTAAATAATTTGTACCAGGATAGTAATGGCTATCACATGTGCCACAGCATGTTGTCTCCACACACGCATCATGCATACGTATAATATAATAAATAAAAGTGTAAAGACTGTTACTATCGATGGAGATAATGTTCCACCACACAGGACTCATGGCATTGATCTACGGAGGCTGCAAAGGTACCCAAGGCAGATGTTATGTAATGTTTGCCAAACTGGATTCTCTTTTCTCTTGAGAACTTCTTAACCAGGTCACCAGGGGCCCAACAGCAGTTGTATGAACCCCAGCACCTGTTGGCTCCTGTACGGCATACAGCATAGACCGTACACTGGTGTCACCGGTCACTGCTATACCTCCTGCATGGTGCCTGCTCTAGCTAATTTGATCCCATCTGCCAGCTACCTAAACTAGACCCATGGTAACATTGAGACTGGCCAAAAGTACATGGCCTTCATGTGACAAGAAATGGCTGGGGGCTTGAGTCCAGTCATCTTCCCTAGAGCTCCAGAGGGTAGTGAATGACTCTGTGGCTTTTGCCTTTCAGGCTCTATGGCCTAGAGATCTTTGACTGTTATCATTCAATATCCTTCTATTGATTTCCAGTAAGGCCCCTTTGTGCTGCTCCTGACCTCGTTGTAGTTGCTTCACCCTCTGGCCTTTGAGTGGTTGGTCATCCAGTCCTTACTGTTCTATCAATAGCCTGTGGAGTGAGAAAGAGAGTCTTGGGATTTCAGCTGCTGCATTACTTCCTTATTTTTTCACCAGTGTGCTAGGCATGCATTTGGCTATGAAGCATGGGTGTCTTTGTTAGGGTTTTACTGCTGTGAACAGACACCATGACCAATGCAAGTCTTACAAAGGACAACATTTAATTGAGGCTGGCTTACAGGTTCAGAGGTTCAGTCCATTATCATCAAGGTGGGAGCATGGCAGCATTCAGGCAGGCATGGTGCAGGTAGAGCTGAGAGTTCTACATCTTCATCTGAAGGCTGCTAGCAGAATATTGACTTCCAGGCAGCTAGGATGAGGGTCTTAAAGCTCACACCTGGAGTGACACACTTACTCCAACAAGGCCACATCTACTTCAACAGAGCCACACCTTCTAATAGTGCCAATCTCTGGTTGAGCATATACAAACCATAACCAATGGGTCTCTGTGACCTGGATTCCTGCTCTTGTGTTATCATATTTCCTGAAGCCTCTGCTTTCGATGTAACTCATAGGAGGATTCTCCAATCTCCAGGAATGCCACACAGGCAGGAAAGATTTACAAGTGATGACTTTGCCTTATGGAAAGCAGTATGTTTATTAACTAGAATTGACACATGTAGTAACGTCTTTAAGAATTCTGGAATTTGAGTTTCTTTAAAAACACAAATATTATAAGAATGCATTTTTGTTTTAACCCTAGGTGTGGAGATATTGGGCTGCTTTGGACTGTCTACAGTAGCTGATTATGGTTTGCCTCATGCTCTAGCAGAGGCATGCAGAGGCAAGCTGCAGATAGTTTCTGCAATTGTGTGGTGTTCAGAATTCTGGGAACTTTTCAGAGGGTAGATAAATGCTAGGGCTCTGAGAAGGCAGGGTTGGTGGTTGGTGGTCATTCAGGGGGTTTGGTTGTGGTTAGTAGTCACGTTCAAAGAAGAACAAAAGGAAGAAATTTAGATTCAGGGATCTTCATCTCTTCTTCTTCCCTCTATCCTTCTTTGTCTCTTATCTAGTGATAGAAGAACAAAACAAGGGATAAAAGGTGGTTAAAAAAGAAGAACCCACAAAATAGCCAAGACCAGCTATAAGCAAAGAAGAAACAAGGAGAAAAAAATATATTTAGGGATCTCCCCACCCCTGTTCACCTATCCTTCCTTTCCAATCTAGTAATAATAGATAGTGAAACCAGAAGGATAAAGGGTGAGCAAAAGAAGAACCAACAAAGGTTAGCTATAGTCTCCTCTTTAATAACATGTGGAAATGAGACAGAGACTTAAGTTGCTTTGTGCTGGAAGCTGAGGGATGGTGCTCACCATGGGCAGTGAGAAACTGATTGGTCATTTGATGCCATAGCAAACATGTCCTTTTTCTCTCCCAAGTCCCTCATTCAGTATTCATCATTGCATTTAACTTCTTAGGCTATTCTTGAAGGTGACAGTTTTCAGACTCTCTGTGCTTTCAATGACTTTAACCATGTAGAAGAACAGATCAGGAAGGGTCTTATTTTTGCTTTTAGCCTCTCCCCCTTCTCACATCGAGACTGGGATGCAGATCTTTGGAGGAAGTCCACAGAGGTAAAGATCCTTCATGTCGTCATATCCAGAACATGCTCCATCCACTTGACTTGATGTCACTCCAGGCTGAAGAAATATTTGTCAATTTTCTTTCCTGATGTCTATTCTGGTATACTTTTCTGTTTCTATGATAAATACCATGACCAAAAAGGAACTTGGAGAGGAAAGCATTTATTTGGCATATATTTTCACTATTGATGGAAGTCGGGGCAGAAATTCAATGCAGAGACTTGAGCAGAAACCACTGCTGATTACTGGCTTGTGTCCTCTGGCTTGCTCCGCTATCTTACATATTCAACCTAGGCCTATCTGCTTAAGGATGGTATTTCCCACAGTGGTCTGAGCCTTCCTAAATCATTTAGCAATCAAGAAAATGTCCCATGGACATGTCTAGAGGCCAATATGATGGTGGCAGTTCCTCAGTTATTGTTCTCTCTTCCTAGCTTTATCAGGTCGACAACCAAGATTAGTTATCAAAGTGCTCCATTTGTGACCTCTATACCTGATTGAAACTCTTCCTAGCTATATCAGATTGACAACCAAGATTAGTTATTAAAGCACCTCATTTATGACCTACACACCTGATAGAAAAGACAAATGTTCCAAGGTGCTGAGGCTGAAGGACTTGGCTCCTCCTTCTAGGGCTCTGGACTCACAGTATGGCTAGCTGTCCAGTCTTAGCAATGAGGCTACCCTGGACCCTGCTATGCCTGGGACTTAGAAACTGAAAAACCCCAGAGGATGGCTTCTTTGCTGTGCACATTTGTTTGGTGTAGTGACAAATATCTCTACAGCCTTGTTGTGGCTGTCCCTGGTTGATGGATGTGCAGGGTGACTCAGGCTACCTGGTGGGGCCTGTCAATCTACTACAGCTCTCAGGAGTAGTGGCTATCCATGGCTGATGGGTGTGCAAGATGACGTAAACTGCCTGGTAGAACCCATCAATCTACCACAGCTCTCAGGAGCAGTGACTTTCAATTCAGCAAAGAGATGCCAAGTGGGAGAGCAGCTATAACTTTCCCAATAAATTTATTATAAATTTTCGCCCCAAGTGCTTCAAGAATCTACGAGGGAAGCATCTTAAGCTTCTGTTGGAAGGCGTATGTTTGCAGAAAAATGTGAAAAGAACCATTTCCTTCCAACTGAGTATAAAACTGGACTATTTTCATCAAATATGCTGGGGCCTTTATAGCTGCGAGTGTTTGAATTTTGACCTCACCATCTCATTCTGCATGCCTTTCTGTAAACATGTCCAGGGACTGTTTATCTGTCAATGGGGCTTCAATAACCCAAAATACCACTTTCCTCTCCACCCCTTTCCCTTCCGGAGACTCAGGCAATCTGGAAAGGGCAGCACCTGCCAACAGGGATGGTCTGCCAGTTTCCCGAGAGACTTTGCAGAAACATCAGTGTACATTTGGAAAAGAAAGTTCTGGCAGTGCTACTAAACTAAAAATAGAATTTTGTGATAATTTTATTTTCCTCTTCTTCTCTTAATATATTTGGTGCGAGCAAGGCAAACTCGGTACTGGACTGGTTTAAGAAGTTTTGTTACTGATGATAAACAAGGCTCCTCTCTTATCCTCCCAGTTACCTGGAGTGCAGTGGATTAGAGCAGAGTCACTGGGAAGGTTGTGGAAGGGCAGAGGACTGGAGGAATTTTGCCCCAGTGGGGAGAATATTTGGAAGCCTAGATGTCATGCGAGTTCACACACTGGCTTCATGATCCATGATTGCTGTTCTTCTGACTTGGCTTGTTTCATACTGACGTTTTGTTGATGGTCTAAACACAATCTGATGTTGTCTCCATC
The DNA here is from genome assembly GCA_021653895.1 of Mastomys natalensis. Classification (NCBI taxonomy): domain Eukaryota; kingdom Metazoa; phylum Chordata; class Mammalia; order Rodentia; family Muridae; genus Mastomys; species Mastomys natalensis. The sequence goes on along the minus strand of JAJTUV010000181.1, from coordinate 2,364,149 downwards.
CTCACAACTCTGCAGCTCTTAGATTCTGGCTACAGCATATGCCCAGCCGCTAGGTCCATGGGGGTTTCTGGGTCTCTGTTCCATCCAGTTTTGTTGAGAAGCAGGCAGTTCTTGTGAACAGCTGAGATCATTGCTGGTCCCACAGGACAGGCATCCTGGTTCTTTACTGTTAGTAACCTCCTCTTATTAAGTTCACAGCACGGCCGCGCTGCGCCAGCTCTGATTTCTTACTTGTGAATATTAAGTGGCGTTCTTATTGAGAACATATTTTCCCTTTTATGAATATTATGGAAGCTCATGTCTTCAGCAGCAGGGAGCACGGAGAGCGGCACAGAAGGCCTCTGAGGAGAGCAGAGAATGGCTCCTGTGTCTGCAGAAGTGTGGGCGTTGAGAAGGTCAGCAGAGCGCAGGTGTTCTCAGCTTTTCTTCAGGGCAGCAGGGACTCCTCTAGAGGATGTTGTGGAAGCAAAGAATACTGAGTGAGTGTACTGTGTGAGCTTTTGGTTGCAAGGACTGAACAAATGTCTACTCACTCCAGATATGCCACCAAAGTCATGATTCCTTCTGAACCTAGCTTGATGATCTAACGGTCTTAGACTTATTCATAGGAAAACGGGACCGGGATTACTTATAGCAGTGAATGTAATCCCAGCTCAGTGATGTCACCAAATAGTCTCACCCCAGCATAGATGAGGACTTACCCACAGCTGCATAGAGGAGCACTTGCTTTGGGTTACTCCCCATCTCCTGTATGCTCTAACACCTCCAGAGATCAAGTGCAGCTTGGGCAGAATCATACTCAGGTGCAAGAGGGAAGATGTGGCTTGCCTCTCAGGTGAGAGTCTAGAGACCCCTCCCATAGGTCCCTGCCTTATGAGGGACTGTCAACAGGCCCAATCCTGAGGGTTTCTTGCAGGTAATAAGGGCTGACATGCTTGGGAGACAGCATGTCTCAATAATGTGAGAGCCAGATGTGTGGTGATAGACAAGCAGGGGACAGGTTTTCTCAATGTGTGTGTGGGAAACTAATCTACTTCCTGCTCCTGAGCATCCCAAGCAGAGGAAGAGGTCCTGCACCCAAGTGTCAGCATGCCTTTGCCAACGGTGAAACCTTGACTCCTTGAATAGCTTCCATGTCTCAGGCATCACACAGAAATGCATGATCTGTGGATGCTCCAGGGACAGGAGGGCACTTCTAACTTTCATCCAAGATGAACTGTGGGAAGTGCTTGCCGGGTCTGCTTCTGCTCTTGGGGTGTCCAGGCACCGTTTTGCACCAGGTTAGACTGGAAGGAATAAGCTTAGCTGGGTGGGTTGGCAGGATCCTCAGCTGGCACGAGTGTGAGAGAAATAGCCTTCCCTGAGATGGTTTTCAGTGAAACAGCTCTCTCTATTGGGGGCAAACAAGGGCTATGTAAAGTTGGAGAGTGAGTAGGAGTTTTCAGGTGAGTGTACATTGTCGGCTGGGGCTGAGGTGCTGGTGTGGTACCAGGAAGCATTTGTGAACACAAATATTGTGCTTGGGGATCTCCTGAGTGAATGGTGCATTGAATTTCATTGCATTTCCAATCAAACTAATTAGGAGAGGCAGCTCTTCTAGGTAAATCATATCATCACCATGTCAAGGCCTAGCATATATATTTTTTTAGAGAGTACCTAGTACTTATACCATCAAGTCCAAGTTGTTTGCTAAAAATATGCACAGACTGATTGCCACCTGCTTGAGAATCAGAGCTGATGGACTTACACAGAAACAGTGGCATTCATTTCCATACTGATTTCCTTTGGAAAATAACTTGATATGGTCTGAGTGCTATACATCTTCATAAATCACAGCTCTGAACCTCAGAAGTAAGAGGAGATCTGGGTGCCTTGCAGCTCAATGGGGTGCCGTGGTCAGTGAGTACTCACCTGTGTTGCCTGAGGGATACATAGAAGGTCTGTTGGACAAAACTTGACTCTTGGCTATTCTACTGCAAAGGGATGAGGAACTGGTAGCTATTCCTGAAGAAAACCATGAACATGTCACAGTAGCAGCTATGCTGTATTTTTAATTTATGAAGCAGAGTAGTTGTGGGGACATTTTTAAAGGCAGGAAAGATTTTGAGACCATTGCCTGTAATTCATTGTTTACCACACAAGTGCGCTGAGAAATTAAATGTTGGGGAAAGGTCCAGAGGTTTTCATGCAGGAGAGGCAAGCTTCCCTTTCCTGGGATACTCTAGACATTCTGTCAGTTTCTTCTAAGACTTACCTTTTCCTTTTGAAATAAAGTTTAATGTGAAGTTTCTGCAGGGAAAGTCAAAACAGTAAGAGACTCAGTTGGGGCACTTCTAGGGATGCCCTACCCCAAGTCAAGTTATATCTGAGCCAGCTTCTTGTGATATGCCTGCTGCCCTCTGGTGGCCTTTCTGGTCCCTACAGACTTTGCTCTTGAACCAGGAACACAAGGTCATCATGCTGAACTTTGGCAACATCTTGTCAGGTATTCTCAGAACTGTGTCAACTTAGAGTGGATCTGAGTGGCCCATGTGCAGATAGATGGTAGACACTAAACTTTCCTGTCCACTGCCTCCAGCTCTGTGCCTCTGTGACACACCTGAGAGGATTCAGTCCTATTCAAAGGGATCCCTTGTTCATCAAATGTCTACACATCCCCTGATTTTATCAATGAATTTATATAAGGGAGACATCTTGTTTAGTTGGCATGGTGTCTCACCTAAATTTCTAATGCAAAAAGGTTCTCTTGAAAGGACAATGTCTTTCCCTGGAATTCTGTCATAGAATTCAGTCAGTTATCAATAGGCCGGAAGTATAGGAGATGGCAACTCTCACTTCAGAATACTCCACAGGGAATTAGTGGAGAAGAGGACTCTCCAGTGGGGACTTGTTTACAAACAGAACTGAAAAGAGCTGATTCTACTTCATTAGCATCATGGAGCTACTCTTTTTGAGCTAAAATGGGATCCTTAGAGCCTTCTGGTAGCTCCAGTGTTACCTCTATTAATAGCAAACTTTTCTCATTTAAATCTGTAATGGGAAAATGAGTTGGCTTTGAAGTCCATTGTGAATTCCTGAGGGCTATTAGGGTTCAGTGTTGGACTGCGAACGTGTAGACTATGACCTTTGGTGGAACCCATTATTGAGGTTAAGTACTATCAGGGAGCAGAGGGTGAAACTATACATTTGCTTCTGGGGCACAGAAGTGAGAGTGGGGAAGTTGATGACCAGTGAACTTAAACAACTGAACTTGTTCAAGATGGAGTTGACTGATGATTGTCTGATAAACGTTATCTACAGAATAGTGGATGCTGAAGTGTTCATTAATCTACTGATCCATTCACCCATCTATCCATTCACCCATTCATCTTTTTTTCCAAGTGTTCCTTGGAAAATTCCTTGCCCATACTGTGCTGAGATACAGGGCTGATGGTATGATATTATCTGGAGGGTTTGTCTACCTTCAAAACTCTATTTGCACTTGAAGTTAGAAACCATGACCTCTTTTCTTATGTTAAGGCTAAATCACACATTTTAAAGCATTTGACCCTAGTCGTATTTCCCACCATACTGGATTCTATGTAGATCAACTATGCTAGTTGAACTGCCTGTTCTCCTGGAATGCAGAGACATTCTTTGGGACCCCCACTTGGGTAAATGAACACCATCTGCCTTCTCCAGAGGTTTTACTCCACTAGCTGTCACTAATAGAGGTGACAAAACTTACCCTCTCTCTCTAAGTATCAATTTCTGTTTTTCTTCAATCCATTTACATCTTAGCCACGTGTGGATTCTGTCATGCTGCTTAGTTTCAGAGGGGGATGCCTGAAGAGCTTTAAGAGGGCTTTAAAGCTTTACTCTTTCTGCTTCCATTCTGTGGTTACCGAGTGGGAGATACAACAGTAGCAAGTTTTGTTGGCTAATATAAGAAATAAAAAGACTGACCTCCATTTGGAAGATGAACTGGTGAAGATGCCCTAGTCTTCACAGCTCCACCTGCGTGCTCCTGGCTCAGCGCATTCTTCCTCAATTCCAAGGAACACTAGGCTGTCCTCTAAACCTCATTTCTCCCATGTCACCTGCACCATGTGCTGTGGTCCAGGTAATGCTGCTGTCAGGCAGATACAGCATCTCTGCTTAGGGATATTGCTGCCTTTTTCTTCATGTCTGGCCGACAGCCTTCCAACATTCTGCTTACTGATGGATTATTACTATGAAATTAAGAACTCAGCTCATAACACCAATTTGTAATATTAGTATCATATTTTAAAAAGGCTTTTTTTTCTTTCAAAATCTAAGAACAATTTAGGCTAAAGTTCATGTACTTGTTTTATGTTGTTTTTAAAAAGGAAAATATATATGAAATTAGAAAGGCCAGTGATCTTGGTTTAATGAAAGTTTTTGGTTTCTGAGTTTTGACTGAATTGAATTGTGTTTAATCTTGTAAAGACCTCAGATGGGAGGAAAGGATTAATGAAATGTTTTGAGCTCAACTAAGCAAAGGGGCACAGTCACCTCACATGCTCAGTCTTTCTAGAATGCAAATGACAAAAGGACATCTGAGCTCAGGGAAAATCTCGCGCTGTCTTCCCTTTAGTGTCTCCATTAGTTGCTTTCTCTCTGCTGAAGTTAAATGCCTGAGAAAAAGATCTTAAGGGAGGCAGAACTGATTTTACTCAGAGTTTGAAAGTACTGTCCATTGTGACAGAGAAGGGATGGATCAAGAAGGTACCAACCATGATGGCACAGAAGGCATGGAACAAGAAGGTACTGACCTGCAGCATAGTGAAGAAGGTATAAGCACCAACCACTGTGGTGGAGAAGGTGTGGAGCAAGAGGTATGGCCCACCATGGTGGAGAAGGTATGGAACAAGGTTGGCTCTAGCGTTCGTGGCAGCCCTGTGAGGTAACATGAGCCAAATGCTGCTGCTCCTGACAGATTTCTCTTTTTATGTTCAGTCTAAGCCCCAAGGCCATGGATGGAAAGGTGCTGTCTAAATCCAGACTGGTCTTCTGTGCTCAGTTAAGCCTCTTTGGAAATGCTCTGATGGACACACCTGGAGGTATGTTTCCCTGGTGATTTGAAACCCACCACGTTGACAATGCAGATAAACTATCATGGTGCCTAGGATGGCTAGTCTTGGTCGTCAACCTGACTACATCTAGGAATTAGCTAAGACTTAAATGATTGGCAACAGCTATAAGGGATTTTTTTTCTTAATAAAATCATTTTAAGTGGGAAGACCCACTTCTAATCTGAATCTTTGATGTGTGAAGAAGATATAGTTTAATTTGGACCACAACTTCTATATAAAAGATGTGGAAGACATGAGCTTACCCTCTCTTTGCCTGCTTGCTCACATGCAAGTCTGTTCCTTCACTGGCATTACAGCCTACTTCTTTAGGATTGCAGCATATACTGAAGACTAACTGAGACAATCAGCTTCATGGACTGAATAACTACTGGATTCTTAGACCTTCTCTTGGTAGACAGCATTGTTGGGCTTGAAGTAATTCTAATAAATTTTATATATATATATATATATATATGTATATATATATATATATATTTAAACATATATTTTCATTTATTTATTCATTCTTTGAGTTCTGTTCCACTAGACAACCTTGATTACTACAGTGCCCATTTACATCTAAATCTACCAGGTTCCCTGTAGCCTGAGCACATGGTGTGTCCTCAATGCCCTGGCCTATTTCATTTCAGAGGCTGGAGAGTTCAACCTACTTCATTTCTGCACCATGAGTTTTTGATGCCTGCTTGCAAACACCACAGTGTTTGATGCCCACTTGCAAGGCTTGCTTCTTTGGGATATCAAAACGTATTTTGTGATGTACTAGGGATAGAGTACTGGTTCTGAAGTCTACGAAATACTAGCGTGTGTTATAGCCTAACTAAGTCTCTGTAAGTCATTCTATAAGTAGCTGTAGATGACTAGGAATTATGTCATTTGTATTAATCCCAGATCTGTTTCTGAGTATGTGGTTCATGCTGCTGTTTTTACCTTCCACCTTTGTCACTTTGTAATGAAAGGTTTCCTTTTACTCTCGTAGCTCAGAGAGCACCTATATATCATCTTCATCACAGTAAACGTGCTCCTGAGGGCATGGTTTCTTTTCATAATGTTCAAAGTCTTGTCAGAAGGTGTGTCTGAGATGATTGTTGTTGAAATAATGATGTGGCTATGAAGATTTGTTACTAAGGACTAGTTCAAATGAATTGAATTATTACATTGAAAACAGTTAAAAATCTCAAGGAGAAAAAAGGGCACCTGAAATCTCGTTCTAAAGGGACAAATTGCAGTGCAATGCCTGCAGCATGGCTCTGCTTCTGGAACATCCTTTTCTCCTCAGATTGAGGCTGGCACTGTACCTGAGTGACTTCACTCATCACTGGGGTTGGCAATGGTCCTGAGACTATTAGCTTCTGCATTGCCTTTCCTTTTAGCCTTTCTGTGTATACCTGTCTTTTTTTATTTTAGACTTGCCTTAGGGAGACAGGTGGACATTACCCATGGAAGGCAGACACAGATAGATTCTAGCTTTTCCTTTTATGGCATTGGGATTCTGTCTTCATCAGAACAATCTGGGTCCAGCATCTCTTCCCTAGCTTGTCTGGAGCATTCTCTGCTACTTCTTGAAACTAGGAAGAGAGCAGTTCTATAGCCCACTCAGCCTGAGCATCTTGAGTGTCCCCTGCATGCCTGGGAGCCTCTGTACATACTCCTCATACTTCCTCTGTACGTATTCCTCACACTTCCCTGTTCCAAGGCCCACAATGTATGACCTGGTGACCTTTTCTTGTTCTCAGAGAACATATGCAGCCTCATGCTTTCCTCAACATTATACTCTACAGACAGTCCCTCACTCTATCTGTGCATCCATCTTTCCAATCTGGCTGTGCTTATAACCTTGATAGAAGACAGAAATGAGCATTTTTGCAGGTCAGACTCTTTCCTCAGGAAACTTTGCTGCTGCCAAACTAACTCTCTGGAAGACATAGATGCACCCTGTCACAACTCTGGTCACTCCTTCCCTCTATTGCTCTCTTCACTGGCTTCTGACTCACAATCACTGGCTTGTCCTACCATGTCACCAAAGTACTGCTGTTAAATATACTGTTGTCATTGTGCTGTTATCTCCCACAAAACTGTCTCTGACAGTTTTTCTCTGACTTGACTTTCCAACACCATTCTTTCCCCTTAGGAATTCCCTGCGTCATGGTCCTTTTCAATGTCCACTCATCCACTCTTTGCAGTGTTGGAGGTAGGACATCTGGCCTGTTCTATCAAGAGAATCTTGAGTCGTGTTTGATTCTCCTGTTTTATGAGGAAATAGTAGTAGGAGAAGATGAGAGGCCATTGTCCTTCATCTCTGGGTGAATTCTTCCCTCAGAGGTTTATACAGAGCTGGTTTTCATCTTCTATTTCTACCATCCACTGGACACCAGGACATTGTCATGATCCCTAAGCCATCCCTACATCACTTTCGCATATGATGTTCATGCCTCCATACAGACCTCTCTCCTGAGCCTCAGGCTTGGCCACATCTACAGTCACTCAAACTTGACCATGCCTGGTCTTCAGTCAACATCTCCCCTGGTCCTTTCTTTCACAGTTATCATCTCTTGAAAATAAACAAACAAACAGACAAACAAACAAAAAGACCAGGCCATTCCTCCTTGAGAAACTCCATTTTAGCAAATAGTGCCATGTTGCTGATGCAAGACTCCATCACCCCAAAGCTTGTCTGTCTCCAAGTCTTGAGGGTCTTGATCCATCAACAACACCAACACACCTTTCCTGCCTGGACTGTTGTCACCATTTCTCTGTCCACTTCCTTCTATCCACACCGACCTTTCAGTACTCTTCAGTAGGCTCATACATTTTAAATACTGCTATTGTTTTAACTCTGAAGGAGCTATATAGCCCCCAAAGAAGGAAGAAGATGTAAACCCAATTGTGTACTTGGTCGAGTCCATTCTGCTTTTCTGGTCTCCCCATCAAGGCTCTTCTCTTCACCTACTTCCATTCACAGCAGCCTTCAGCTCACCTCATTTCTCTCCTGGGAGACTTTCTCTTGCTTTGCCTTCTGTTTGGGGCCTTGCTTGCCCCTGACTCCAGAGCTTCTCAAGGCAGTACTGCTGTTCACAAGATCGAGTCACAGACAGTGTGCTTGAGTTTGCTAGTCCAGGGTCACCACCCACTCTGCCTCAGTTGCTAGGTGCAAAGGAGAGTGAAGACTTTTTACTGATGTGTCCCCAGTTCCACAGTGGTATGCTGGACATTGGAGCTAACCGAAGGGGAAGGATGGGTTATAAGGAGGTTGTTTGCTAGAAGATCATGTTCCTACGTTGGCTACATCCTGCCCACACTGCACGCAATGGAACCTGTGTTCTGTTTCCTCCCATCTTCCCTCCTTCAAATAATCTTCTTCACCACCCTAACATTCTCACTTGACCTCAGATCTGAAGTGAGGCTGGTGCCTGGGCATCTCTGTGCAGTGCTGTCTTTGTGACTTTGAGGATTTGGGCACTTGCAGAGTGATCAGATCTCATGAACTGAGCCCTTCCCCCACTGCTCTCGTGGTGCCCATCAGGATGAGAGTTTTCTTTTGAAAGTTTATGGCCTCAGTGCTTCGAAGGCAGTTACAGTGCCCCGAACAGCTGTTACTCCTTGCAACAGTGGATCAGAAATGAAGCTGAGCTCTGGCTTAATGGAAATTGTCCCTTGAAAGGTTTGAATTTAGAACATTTATTCTCCATTAATTCCAAGTAGATTCAAAAGTTGAGCAAAACAGTCTCCGTCTTCCCGTTTGGTTGCAGGTTTTTTACTGAGAAGAGGGTGTCACAGCTGCTGATTTGATTGCTGGTATCAGGATGAAGAGTTTCTGCAGATGTGCCCCTGTTTCCTGACTTGTATCATTCCAACTGCAGGCTGGGCACCTGCAGCGCCTAGTGCACTGTGAAGTCGCCATGCTGGGATGTCAGCATATATCTGTGATAGTTATTTTTCTCTTTTCTGTGATAAAATATTGGACAAAAGAAACTTAAGGAAGGAAGGATTTACTTCGGCTTACAGTTTAAAAATACAGTCCATTGGTCCATCATGAAGAAGTAGCCATGGAGGACTGACATGAAACAGCCGGTCACTTTGCATGCACAGTCATGAAGCAGAGAAAGCTGAATGATGGTGCTTAGCTTGCTTTCCCCTTCTTATTTAATACTGGACCCAAGCCTATGACATGGTGCCCACCACATTTAGAATAGGAACTACCTCTTCAGTTAAACCTGTCTTTAATATACCCATGGATACCCCCAGACACATTTTCATGGTTAATCTAAATCCTCTCTAGTTGACAGTGAGGATTAAGTGTGGCAACACTGTATTCATATGATTCATATGTATATGAATACACATCACACACATACACACACAGAGAGACAGACAGAAAGAGAGAGAGGGAGAGAGGAGAGAGAGAGAGAAAGAGGGAGAGAGAGAGATACTAAGATGGATGGGTGAGTGCCAGAAGGATCCTTGAGTAGAGAAGGTGGCTCAGAGTCCCTGTCCTGGACCCTGCTCCTTCAAAATGGATTCTCTCACCACCTGAGAAGTTGCCTGGTCTCACACTGGGGGAACTGGCAGCTATATGAGGTCCTTACATGGTCTGAGTGCTGAGCATCTAGTCAAGAATAGTAGAGGCTTTGAAGCTGGGTTTTTAACACCCTGCACATAAGCAGTGGAAGTTGGTGTTTTCTGATCAATGATGCTGAGATGCAGGGTCAGTATAAACTTTGCCTTTGGCTAAGCTGGTGGTGAGAATGAATGGCAGGCAATAGCCTGGCTTGAGAAACCACACTCTGCCCATGGTATTGTCTTAGCTTTAACTGCCAACTCAACACAGCCTAGAGTCACTTGAGAAAGGAGTCTCAATTGAGGGATTGCCTAGACTGGTTGGCCTGTGGGCCTGTCTTTGAGGGATTGTCTTGATCATTTATTGCTGTAGGAAGGCCCAGCCCATTGTGGGTAGCTCCATCCTTCTGCCTGTGTGTCTGAACTGCATGAGAAAGGTCACTTAACATGGCTGCTGAGTGATCCAACAAGCAGCTTTCCTCCACAGTTTCTGCTTTGAGCTCTCACCTTCAGTGATAGACTATTACTTGGAAGTACAAGCCAAATAAATCGTTTCAACCCCCAAGTTGCTATGGTCAGAGTTGTTTTATCACATAACAGGAAGGCAATAAGGACATTGATCCTGCCTCCAAACCCTTATACAAGCCAGCCTTGGGCCAGCAAAAGCAGAGTGATCCCTGTTTTTTTTTTGGAACCTGGGAAGTCAGAAGTGTGGCCTTTAAGCTGCTTTTTGTGACACACATAGGAGATTGAAGGTCCATACTCATGTGTACCTGGCTTTGCACATCACTTGCTTGCTTGTGTTGCACTGACTTTGAGTTCTACTGGGGAAATCCTGCACTGGGATAGGGTTTAGCCTTCCATTCATGAGGCTACTCAGCCTCCCCTTGAGTCTCAGCAGGCAGACTTGTCTACTCCTTTTTCACCACTGATCCCAATCAGCTCAGGAGGGCATAGAGAGGAAATCATTGTATATTGTCTACCTCTTGCCCTCTGCTGTGTGTTATGGACCAGTGTGTGCCTCTTGAAGACACCTTGGCTGACTGTGGGTTTCTGGTCATCCTCTAGTGGTAACAAGTCCAGGAGAATCCACCTCAAACTCCAAGTCTCTTTTCCCTCCTCTGAGAGTCTCTAGTGACTTGTAGTGAGGACAGTGGGTTGTATTCTGTAAGGACCTCTCCTTATTAGGCCCCTTCCAAAGTAGGTATGAAAATAGACAATAGCCTTTTAGGCACATGGTACAGTTGGAATATACTGTTGGTTGTGTGAAATCCAGAAGCAAACCATGACAAAAGGTTATGCTTAAAAGGGCATCAGAATGGAGTTGGGAGTGCACTGGAAAGCAGGACTTAGGCATGTGTCAGAAAGTGGACTCCTTTAGAAGGGGGAATAAAATAATCATAAGATGGAGGGAAGGAACTAATAGGGAGAGGATGGGGAGGGGACTGGGGGTTCAGCTGTGGGGAAGGACAGGAGAGATGGCCATGAAAATGAATGGAAGTCTGCAACTATAGGGGTGAAGAGGTGGAGGGCATCTCCATGATGAGACAGAGACCTGGGATTAGGGAGGTGCAAAGAATCAATGGTGGTGACCTTATCATAACTAAAAACATTGGGGATATGGAACCTGAAGAGGCCACCTCCTGTATCCAGACAGGAACTCTAGTGGAGTGATAGAGACACTAACCCACTCACAAAACTTTCAACCCAAAATTTATCTTGTCTACAAGAAATGCAAGCATGGGGATGGAGCAGAGTCTGAAGGAATGGACCAGGCCAATGGGCAAGAACCAGTCCCCGACACTATTAATGATACTCTGTTATGCTTGCAGACAGGAGTATGTTGTTCTCTGAGAGGCTCCACCAAGCAGCTGACTCAGATGGATGAAGACACCCACAGCCAAACAGTGAATGGAGTGTGGGGACTCTTATGGAGGAGCAGGTGGAAGGATTGTGGCTCTGAAGGGGTAGAAATTCCACAGGAAGACCAACAGAGTCAACTAACCTGAATTCTTGGGATTCTCAGAGATTGAACCACCAATGAAAGAACATACACAGGCTGGACCTAGGCCTCCCTGCACATATGTAACAAATGTGCAGCTTGGTCTTCATGTGGGTCTCTAGCAAGTAGATTAGTGGGTATCACAAAAGCTGTTGCCTGTTCATGGGATAAATTCTTCTAGCTGGGCTGCCTTGTCTGGAAGTGCCTAGCCTTTCAGAGACGTGAAATGCCAGGGTGGGAGTATACCCAGGGGTCCCCCACTGATTCAGAAGAGACGGGGACAGGGGATGAGGGAAGGATTGTGGGAGGGGCTGACCAGGAGGGGGTCAGTGAGTGGGATGCAAAGTGAATAAATAAAAAATTAAATTATTTTAAAGAAGAAAAAAGAAAGAGACAAAGAAAAAGAAAACAGACTCCCAACTAGGTACCTGGTCATGAGCCTTTGGACCAGGGCTGCCATGCTCTGACCACTCCTGATGTATGCTGTGTGCTCTTAGCTTAGTTGGTCCTCATGACTGGACTTGTTTGTGTGAATATGTGCAGCTCAAGGCTAGCATGGGTCCTCTGTCCCAGCAAGCCTATGCCATGGCTCTGGGATTTCCTTTGTGCTTATCTCGACCTTTCTGGTAAACATCCTACATATCTGTATTTCCTTGAAACATTCATGCAGAGCTGTCTGAATCTCTCTTCACCTAAATTGCAATTCCCAAGACCCCAGGTAGAGCTCCTCTGATTTTGCCATTACTAATTGTTGAGTTGATGGACAGCTGTGTGGTGTGGGAAGAGCCTGAGCATTTCAGTCTTGGTTCAGTGCTGGTTTCTGGACCAACTCAAGAGGAAAGTGGGATTAGGGAGAGGCTGGTTGATAGAAGGTCATATTCACATGTTAGCTACATCTTGCCCCATACAATGGTACCTGTGATCTGATTCCTCCTGCCTTTCCTCCTTCAAACATCTCCTTTACCACCCTCACCATCATCATTTCTGTTTTTCTTCCCTTTTGGATGTCATACAACCAACAACATATCCCAACAGCACATATGCCTCAGAGACTTTTGTCCTTTTCCATACCTAGCCTCCTCATGCCATCTCAGCAGTGGAGACAGGGACCTAATGGGGAGAGATCCTCACAGGATACACCTCGCTTTCCTTAGGATGGGTGATTCATGGTGCAGGGAAAAGAGACATGGAGTTTGAGTTGGGTTCCCCTGGACTTGTTACCATTAGAGGGTGACCAGAAATCTACAGTCAGCCAAGGTATCATGAAGAGGAACACATCTTCAGCCATGGGTCTCAGGACCTCAAATATCAGCTCCAAGATACACTCAACTTCCTTGCAGTCTCTCAACACCCTCTTCCATACATCCCTGGCCCCGTCCACACTGTTGCTGTACCTCCACTCCCATCCCCTCTAGCCACAAAGGAGATGTCCTATTCTCTGTAGTGAATGTCTTCTTCCCTGTAGAGAGTGCTCTGCATACTTCCTACTTTCTAGCCCATCCTCACAATAATTTACCATGTGCTGTGACAACACATGCTTCCTCAGTGACTGGAAACTTGTTAGTAGTCTTCCGCTATGGATAGGTCTTTACTTCATCTCAGCCTCAGAGGATGCAGAAGGTTGCCATCAAACATTTGAGAATAACTTTTGACTTTTTACAGAGCTCCCTGAAGCGTGGACCTGTGCATTAGCAATTGTTGGACAATTTGGTTTTTCCATTTTCATATGCATCAGGTTTGTCCTCCTTGTACATTCCATCCAGATTGTTTCTGAGCTCTTTGATGATGTGACACTGGACACTGGTACAAAACTGACTATATCATCAGCATCAGCTCTCCTCTGGCCACATGCTTGGGCATCCTTGTTGGAATTTCCTCCTATCCTCTGGCAGGTTACAAAAAGGCAGCTATCTACGATGCTTCAATAGACAGAAGGGTCCAATATTATAGAACATAAAGGGAATAGGAACCCCCCTTTATCTGATTCTTAGAAAGATTACCCTTGCCATATTCTAAACAGCAAAGCCACCATGTTTGTATATTTAAAGTATGAATATATTAAAATAATTACAAACCAGATGTATTTGCAAACCTTTCAAAAGCAATAGCTCCATCAAGGAAATACTTAAATAAAAAATAAATGATTGCAATTTTCAGGTTGAGCAATAATGTGTTTATAATTGCAGTGGCTAATACATACATCTAATGAAGCATATCTATCTTCCTGCAGGAGTACCACCGATCAACGTGTGATGGAGTGATGCAATAAGGAATACAGCACTGCTCCAAATGGTTTTAAAAGCCCCAAGCATCTCACAGTGCCTTATGCTAATCAGCATAGAGAGTGCCATCAGTTTGCCCAACTCTTTGCTGAGTGCTAAGGTCCAGTTGTACTCTGAGGGGCTCTTAGCTAGCTAAAGGAGAAAGGTAATGCCCACAGCGCTGAGCCAGGTCCCATTAGTTACTTTTCCATTGCTGTGATAAAATAACACAACTAGAAAGCAACTTAATGGAGGAAAAAGAGCTTATTTTGGCATACAAGTCCCAAGGGTTAGAGTCCAGAATGGTATGAAAACATGGCAACAGGAAGAGGGAACAGGAATCAGGCTTGTCATGGCTTTCATCCATATGTAAGAAGTGGAGAGAGCTAGAAGCAGAGATGAGATCATACGCTCTCAAAGCTCATCCTAGTGGCATACTTTCTCCAGCAAGACTCCACCTCCTGAAGGTCTATAACCTCCCCAAACAACGCCACCAACTGGGGCTCAGGTGTTCAAATAAATGAGCCTATTTGGGGACATTCCTCATTCAAGTCACCACTCAGATTTGGGTGGTCTGCAGCCCCTTAGTTAGGATCTGGAGCTCTGGGGTCACATTGTCTTGAGTTAGAGAGTTGGCGCTTTAGACTTACTGGCCAATTGGAGGCATTTCCTGAGTCTTCTGAATGTTGTGTCAAATGGGACTGAAAATTATGATCATCATATTTGTTGGCCAGGATTGTCATGGTTTTTAAAGGCATTGGAAACATTGACGATGGTAGTGATTCAGATAATTTCTTTACTGACATCCAGCACCAATGATCAGTGATGGAAGAGAGTAAAGTGGCACTGGTAGTGTTGCTGAGTGTAGGTTGAATGCAGACAGAGGAATGAGCACAGTCATTCATTACTATCATGCACAGTTGCTTCTAGTCCTTCCTCAACATTCTCTGAAAAATTTCTCCATACAGCTTCCTAGTGTACTGCTGGTCTGCTTTCCCCTCACCCTGCTCCAGCTTCTAGAGTCCTGTTGGAAGGACAAAGTGGAGCTTGGGGAGAATTGGAAGCAATGGTAAGAAACAGAGAAGTAGAGAAGGGTCTCTGTGAACAGCCAGGGAAGGATGGATCATGGCAACACTTGCAGAGCCCTGTAGAACTCTGTGCCTACCTGTGATCAGTAGTACACAGAGCATCCTCTCATTGACACAAGGCAATCTCAACTCCCTGTGATGTCCTCGAAGACCTGAGGTCAGAAGTCAGGCTATGCAGCTATAGTGATGCTGCAGAGCTCAGGCTATGTTGCTCGGTTACCTTCACTTTTCTATTTTATTTCCATGAGCAATAAGAGTTGCAGATCTCCAAGAAGTACACTAAGGAGCTCAGAGATATGTGGGCTGGGATGTGCAGAGCTGCCCCATGCCACCATGAAGGCCTGCCTATTTCATTGTCCTCCTTCCTGTGTTTAGCAATTCAAACCTCCATTGAGAGGTTCCTTGCCTCTGGTCCCAGCTGTATCCACCCTACTGCCCACAGCTGCTGTGACTTCATCCCACCATTCTCACTCATATTGTCTTTATATCCCTTTCTTCCTTCTTCTTCTGCTCCCCCTGGAACCTCACACCTGTCATTAGTATAGAGAGCAGTGAATTGAGTTTTCCCACTGGTTGGTCATGTGCAATCTTTGAATGTTTCCCCAAGAGAGAAACTGTACCTGCTGCAATCTCTGAGACTTGAGGAATTCCCAGGCTCTCTGAAATGCTGACAGCCCAAAGTGACAAGTCCAGAATCCACTCCCTGACCCCAGTGGTGAGATGAGTAAGTGCTGTACAAAGTCTGAGACCAGGATGGAAAGCAGAGCCCTACAGATCCAATACTCATTATCAAAAGTCAACTAAGAGATCTCTCTGGGTTCCTGTACTGCTATTAGCCAAATGAGAGTCAGACCGGAGTGAATGACACCACAGAGAGGCCCACAGTCAGATGCCTTCTTAATGTTTTCAACGCATCATTTAACATTCATGACATTTCTGTTATCGGCTGTACCAGCAGGGAAGGAGAGCAACCTGGAAGGCTGACAGGGCTCCACTGTTGTACATCATTAGTGAGATATCCTAACAGAAGCCAGAAAAACAGGAGCAGCCCAGAGACCTGAGTGCTTGTATGCTTTTTTTTTTCAGAGATTCCATATAAGAAGAAGTGAGTAAAGGAAAGAAGATAAGGGCAAACCAGAGTGTGAGAGGGGAAGTAGAGTCATGCAGAGCCATGTATTGTATAAAATAGTGCTTTGGGGAGGACAAAATCATATGTAGCATATGTGGAAAGCATTATGTAATACCAAGCACTCATGCACACAGCATGTAATTTACAAAGAGAACATAAAAAACTCTGATGCCCATCATGGACTTTTCCCTTAAAGTAATCCTTTTATCCTGAGGGCAGTACTGAAATTTAGTTTTGTGGGTCCTTCTCTCTATCTGTGCATCTGTTTGTCCATATATTCATCCATGCATGCATGCATGCATGCATCCATCCATTCATCCACCCATTCATCAATCCATGCATTCATCCATGTATGCATTCATCTATCCTATCTAATCTATCTATCTATCTATCTATCTATCTATCTATCTATCCATCTATCTTCTATCCATCTATCTGTCTATTACATGTCATCTATTTTGCACATATACAAATTCCTAAGCAATATTTTATTTATAGTCTTTCAGAAGTTCTGGACTTTGCTATAATTGGAGCCACACGGCATACATCCTTCTGTGGTTTACTTTCTTGCTTAATATCAAATATGTGAATTTTGTTTGTAGTGATAAATGGATGGAAAGAACCATAGTTCATCTGTCTTTGCCACCTTATAATGTTTTGCTAAACAGAGATGGGACTCTGTACCCATTAATCTGTCAATAGATTATGTTCAAGGTTTTGCCGTTATAAAATGGTCCAATAAATATTCTCAAACTTGTCTCCTGATGCATAAAAGTAGCATTTCTTCCATATATATATATATGTATATATATATATGCAAGTGAAATTGTCAGGGCATGTGGCATGGTGGCATGCAAATCTTTCACTTTAATGAGAAAACGACATCCCCTCAAAGGGAAACCACTATTTTATATTTCCACTGAAAATTCAGTAACTCCTCCTATTGCTAGCAGTTGCTGTTATAAAATGTTCTTTTTAGCTTTCCCTCAACTGCAGGTCATAAAATGACATCTCCCTAAAGCTCAACTATCCATTGCCTTGATCAGCAGAGAGGAAGAGCATCCTTCCTTAGGTATACTGACTGGTCAAACTTTTTAAGAGAAGTCCTGTTTCAGATTTTCATCTAGTTTTCTATTAATTGTTTTGAGGGATCCCTCACATGTTTTGTGTGTTTTTTTTGTTTCAGAATTTCATAGTGCATATAATTTGTTTTGATCCAATCCACTATTCCCTTTTTTCCAGTTCTCTCCCATCTCTATTTCTCCTCTGAACTCTCCCTCCCCCCCCAACCTCTTCACTGAGTCCACTTGGTGCTGCTTGTATGTGCCTAGGTGTAGGACCATTACTAGAACATGAGTAGCTTTTTAGGGGCTGCATTAACAAAAAGAACTGACTCTCCCTCCACCAGCAACCATCAATTGTCACTCTCCTAGGCTAGGGATTGCACTTCCTGTGCCCCTCCGTGCTTCATGGTGGGATTTTGGCTGGCTTGGTCTTGTGCATACAGTACAGGTGCTGTCCTTATCAGAGGTCCCTGATTTTTGGACTACGGATGTTGGTGTCCATTCTTTCTTCCAATCATTTGAAGTTCTTGTTCTTCTGTCTCATTTTATCCATGACATTGTCTGTTGTGTTCTTGAGTGTGAAAGTACTTTATAGATTTTTATTTCTATGCTGCAAATGGCTTTCCTGCATGGCCAGCCCACTTTTCACTCTAGAAAATCAGACCCATCTTTGTAGTGCATGATTTATTTATTTATTGATTTATTTATTTATTTATTTATTTATTTATTTATCAATCAGTCATATTTCTGGTGTGTGTACCATGGCACATGCTTGTAGAAGACAGGACAACTCTCAGGAGCAGTACTCTTGCCTCTTTGTGGATCTGTGGATAGAATTCAGGTCATCAAGCATGCATATAAAGCCCCTCACTCATGTCTTCTGAACTCTGCTGCCAGTCCTAATTTGCGAGTTTTATTTCCTGTTTGAGAGAATTTTCCAACACTGTGTTGTGAAAATTCCATCTGACTTGATCTCCTAGCAGGTCTAGGATTTGCTACTCTCATTTCGGTCCACTTACCAGGCAGCCCTGCCTTGGTGACTGACAATGCCCCTGCTCTCAGGACAGTCTTGCTGTCAGTCGGTGTCTCTGTGTGTAGTCCAAAGGAGAGCCCGTTTTTGCTTGTCTGGTTAGTTTTTAGTAGAAGGTGTGGCTCTTGGGTATCAGCTTATGCTGATTGGCTTAGCTTTATGACCAAGCCTGATATCAGTAGAACAAGTCTTCCTGAAGCACACTTCCTTTTCAACTCTCTAGTGGATATTCTTGGTCCCTTCTACTTACTCTCTCTCTGTCTCTCTCTGTCTCTCTCTGTCTCTCTCTCTCGTCTCTCTCTCTCTCCCCCTCCCTCTTTCCTTCCCTCCCTCCTTCCCTCTTTCCTTCCCCTCTTCCTTCCCTCCCTCCCTCCCTCCCTCCTTCCTTCTCTCCTTCCCTCCCTTCTTCCCTTCCTTCCTTCCTTCCTTCCTTCCTTCCTTCCTTCCTTCCATTTCTTCCTTTCTCTTTCCTTCTTTTTTGTTTTCTGCTTCAGTTTTAGATTAAACTTGCACATTTGAAGAATTGGGGATTGTGAGTTAATTTGTGAAAAATCAGCATCTTGCAATATTAATTCTCCAAATCAAGTGGGCATGATTAATCTCCCCATTTATTCACTTTTCTTAATGAGTCTGTTAATTTTTCTTTTACTTGTAAATATAAATCTTGACTACTACCTGTTAGATCGATTCTTTAAGTATTGGTATATTGAACAGTATTGTAAATGGTGCCTTTATAAACTATATTTAAAACTTTGTATCAGGGCTAGAGGGGTTAGTTAAGAGCACATGCTACACTTACAGAAGACCCAAGTTTGGTCCGTAACACCCACATTGGGTGAATTACAATGACCTGTAAATTCAGTTTCAAGGGAACTGGACACCTTTGGTCTCTGAGGGCACCTACACTTAATGTGTATATCTCTATACACAGACTCATATACATGGACACAAAAACATATATGAACACACAAATACACATACATGAACACATAGACACAATAATAAAAATACACTGAAAAAGCTTTGTATCTAGAGATACATTTGTTTTCCACACACTGAATTTGTGTGCATCAAATTCTGTTGTTGTTTTGCTGTCTGGTTAGTGGGTTGTTTGCTGGTGGGTACTGAGCTGAGGATCTTGTATGTTCTGAGCAAGTGGCTCCAAGGCAAGCACTCTGATACTGAGCTATATTCTCAGCCCTGCACCAGCTTTTAAAACCTTTCCTAGTAACTCCACTGGTTTGCTTGCACATCCCTTTACTTTATGTGTAGATTTAGTGGCAGGGATGAAAGCCAGGGTCTTCTGTGAGTTAGGTAAGTGCTCTACTACTGAGCTACATCCCAGGCTTATAACTTAATTTATTAGCTTTCAATTATCACCATAAATGTCTTTTATTAAAAAGGAAGGTTTTACTAAGTTAAGCAAGGACTCCAGTTTACATGTGTAATGTGTACTTGAAGTAGAAACTTCTAGTTCTTTGGAAAGTCAGTTATGTCAAATGATGTTTTGCTGGGGCACACAGGTGAATGGATGTCTTGCTAAAGCAAACATGTGAAAGATTGTTTTCCTGAAACAGACACAGGTGAAAGGATGTTTGGATATAGCAAACACATGAAAGGACACTTGATAGACATGACCCCACAGACTGTGGGAGATGAGCACTGAGCATTGGTTTGGTTTGCTCTGTCTTATTATTCTTTGCTAACCACACCTCTGTATTGGTTCGCCTTACATAGCGTTTTTTTTTTTTGAGCCAACTTGTAGTGACACTGCCATTGTGAGACTCACCAAAAAACTACTTGAGAGGTTCCTATGAAAACTTGCCACTTCTGCATCATTGCCTTAGGCCAGTTGGCCAGCCTGGAGGTTTCTTCAGAATTGAACTACCAGCTGTTGGTTTGTGCCTGGTGTCTGCCTGCAGAAAGGACTAGACTGTAGTTGCCAGTTCATGTGTGGTATCTGCCTGCCTAGAAGACTGGTCTGCAGCTGCTGAGTCATATTTGGTATTTGCTACAGGACTGAACTTCTGCCAGAGATCAACCTCACTCCCAGAGAACTATTGCTGAACAGGTCCACTTCCCCCATATCCTAATAACTTTTCTCTTCCACTACCTCTGCTGGGTGGTGAGCTAGAGGAGAGGTTGAACCCTTATTAAAAGTAGGTTACAAAAAATTTATGCCTACAGATGCTCATCATCTGGTCCTCTGTAAAGGACACGTCTCATGAAGAAGAGCAGTCCTTGACCCCATGTTCATCTTTAAGCCATACTCTTCCTCTGATGCTGATGCCTGGTGAGCATGGTGAACTTTTAGGGCATCTTCTGTCCACTCTTTCCAGTTATCTTCAGTGAGGACTCAGTTCAAGTTTTTCACCATTTCCAAAGTGGAATGCCACATCTTTTATATTCACCTTCAAAAATAAGCCATTGCTATCACCTCTCTCTGCTCCTCTCTTCTCTCTCTCTCCTCTTCCGTGTGTGTGTGTGTGTGTGTGTGTGTGTGGTATTTCTGTTCCTGCAGTTGGGACAGCTGCTGGATCATCATCCTGCCCCACCCTTTTGTCTTTCTAGTCTGTCAACTTTTAAGACCTTCTTTGATAATAATGTTCTGTTTTCCCTAGGATAGGCTGGGGTCCACACAGATCTGCATTTAGTCTTTGGAGCATTTGTGTCTGAGATAACACAGAGGGCATTTGCTGTCCAAAACCTGCCTCTCCTGTCTTTGTACTTATTCTGGAATTTCCATGTGGAAGAGGGTGTCTCATTTCACCCTCGTTTCATTTTGTCAATCTCTTAACTTTCTCTACTGCAGTGTGGGTTATCTTCTTGGATTTATTTTTCATTCACTCACTCTTTATGTACATGATTCAAGGCCAACCTGAATAAACAAAACTTCCCTCCTCCTTCTTTCTGTTTCTCTCTCTCATGTATATTTTAGAATCCATACTTTTGTGACATTTTCTCAAATATAGTAGATATTTTATTTATTTAAATCATTTTTAACATCTTTACACAGTCAAATTCTTCAGATTTATCATTAGTTTAAAGCCATGTGATTACAAGAAGGAAAATATAATGATCATCTTTGATCATCACCCAAGTGTGGGACAAGAAGCAGTGAGGCGTCTCCTTCCAACCTGCTCGATGCTGGCTGTTCTTTAATTTGATGACTATTGCCCACCAGGTGTCTGCTGAACTCTCTCAAGGATGCAGACACTGAACAGTTAGGACAAGCCTCCTTCTACCTGCCATTTCTCCCCATGACCTCCACCATTAGCCCTGGCTTGTGTGCCCTCTCATCTAGGTGCCCATCCAGTTGAGGCACACTGTGTACTCACAGTCAGTAGTTCCCTATATTCTCACAGTTTCTTGGAAATTCCCTCAGAGGTGCTGGTATGTTCTCTACCAGCTTGCTCTTGTGACATCTTTCAGTTGTGAAAGTAGCCCTTCAAAAATGTATGCTTTCCACCATGATCCTAAGGGGAAGGGGCTATGTCTTATGTTTGAAGCACCATCATGTATCTGGTCACATTCCCTCATTCACAGAAAAGAGAATGCAAACAGAAAGCAGAAAGACAAATTCCCACCCAATTGTGCACACCGCTTAACACCCATTGTAGTTCATGGGAAACAAAAGACCCAATATAAGCACTAGTGGCTTCAAGATAAAGTATGAAGGAGGGATACATGAGGGAAGCGTTTGCTGAGAGATGTGACCCCTGGGAATTTGAAGGTAAAATTGAAGTGACATTCTCCATTAGAGATCTAAGGGAGAGATTTTCAGGAAGGCAGGTACCCTTGATTCAGGCTAGAGCAACTTTTGATGCTGTAAAATCATACTTTGGTTCACATGGTGCATTGCCATGAACGAGTCATCTGTCACACTCCCAGGCAGGACGGAACATCTATCACTTTTTCTTCACTTCTACTTTGGGTTTGTAAGGTGTCACTTGCCTATAGTCAACAGATGGCTCTAGTTTTAGGCATGGAAGGCAACTCTGTCACCTGCTGAATGGTTTTGGCACAGAACATCATCACTGTCATACTTCCAACTTGTCACATTAGCAGGATGTGCTGTGATAGAAGACAGAACTTTGCTGTGCTCAGAGTGTAGTTCAGAGATCGAATCGCCATTTGCTCGATGTCACAGCAGAGAAGATGGCTGTGAGAGGAAGTGATCTCCTGGTGGCTAGTATTGTTCTTTAGTGGGGCATGAGGTGGGGGCTTGGGAAGTAGGAAGCTGGAGATTCCCTGCCAGTTCTGCACCAGGAGCTTCTGAAATGGACCTCGGCTCACCTCAGATTTTACATCCCAGTATGCACTTGGCTGAAAGGTGTTAACTTTAGCAGTTTATCAATTCCCAACTGCTGTTCCCACATATCTGGTCTATCCTTCATGTAACCAGAAGAGTTACTTTTTTAAAATGTGAAGGTTGGATCATGTCAAAAATACCCTTATGTTAAAAAAAAAAAAAGAAAAAAAAATCTTTCAGAGACACCCACATTTTTTCTTAAAAAAAAACTATTTCTTTAGTTAACAAATATTTTGAGATATATTTTCACATATTTTGTCTCAAGATTTATTGATTTTTCAGCATACTAAGAATGTTATGTGATCATTATCAAAAATTAGAATTTCTTGTGCATATTGGTCTATCCTGGGTACTAACCAACTTTCTTGGTGTACTTCCTCTTACTGGGTATTTCTTTCAAATTGAATCATAGGATACACAGGGTCTTCTTTTCTATCTTCTTTATTCAACATGACATTATGAGGCTCATTTACAGCATAACATGCTTACAGGGCTTTCCTCATTTAGGGCAGAATAGTATTCCATTTCCCATCTGTTGTCTAGTTGAGTTTATAGGTTGTTAGCAACTTGGGGGTATTGTGAAAACTCAGCAAAGAAATGTTTGAAAGTTTTTATGTGAAAATAGAGCTTCCCTTTCTTTGTGTGAGCACCAAAGTGGAAACTACAAGTTCACCTGGACAATTATATTTAACTTAAGAGTCTAAAACTTGGTTTTCTAAACTGGCCACAGCATTTGTGAGGTGTTTGAGCTCTCCCTAGCCTCCCCAGTGCTGTTGCTGTTGGCTTGGTTGTAGCTTTCTGACAGCCACAAGGCAAGCATGTCATAGTTTCACTTAGCTGTTGCTTAGCTACTGAAGGAACCTTTCAGTCATGAGCCATCCTTGTATCTTCTATGGAAAAATGTTTGTTTCCCCCTGTGCTCATGTTTTCCTTGGGTTGTCTGTCTTCTGGAAATATGTTGTTTGTATTCTGAGCCCGGATCTCTAATAGACAAGTGTTTGCAAATGTTGTCACCCAGTCTGTTCCTTGTATTTTCCTTACAGCTATCTTTTGAATTGCTAATGTCATATCTTAATGAGGGCCAATTAATGATTCATCTGTTGTGGACCATGTGTTTGGTATCATTTATAGGAAATCTTTGCCTAACCTAAAATGTTCTTCTCTGTTTTATTTTGTTTGAGACATAGTCTTACTATGTCTATTAGGTGGCTTTGAACTCAGAGATCTCTGTCTCCTTAGTGCTGGGATTAAAGGAGTTTTCTACAATGCTTGGCTTCTGTTTGTATTGTTTTTACTCTTCTATTTAAATATTTGACTCATTTTGAACTAAATTTTATGCTAAGTATCTAAGTTGGTTTGTTTTGAATATTATGATATCACTATTTAGTTAAAAAGATGATAGTTAGTTGACTCTATTGGTCTTCCTGTGGAGTTCCTATCCCCTTTGGTACCCACAACCCTCCTTACTGTTCTTCCTTAAGAATCCCTGAGCTCAATCCACTGTCTGACTGTGGGTTTTGTATCTGTCTGGTCAACTGTTGGGTGGAGCCTCTCAGAGGACAAAGTGCTTCTGTCTGCAAGCATAACAGTGTATCATTAACAGTGTCAGGGATTGGTACTTGCCCATGGAATGGGTCTCAAGTTGGGCCCGATATTTCTTGGCCATTCCCTCAGTCTCTGCTCCCTCCTACCTTGACTACATTACTTATAGACAGGATGAATTTTGGTTTGAAAGTTTTGATGAGTGGGTTGGTGTCTCTTTTGCTCCCCTGGAGTTCCTATCTGGATACAGGAGGTAGCCATATCCCCAATGTAGTGAGTCATAGCTAAGGTCACCCCCATTGTTTCTTGGGGGCCTCCCTTGTCTGGGCCATATCTGAACTAACAACTAAAGAACATACATGTGCTAGACCTAGGTCTCCCTGCTCATATATAGCAGATATGCAGCTTGACCTTTATGTGGATCCTAAACAACTGGAACAGGGGCTATCCCAAAAGCTATTGCCTGTCCGTGGATATGTTCTACTAGGTGGATTGCCTTGTCTGACCTCAGTGGGAGAAGAAGTGCCTAGCCTCATAGAGACTTAAAGTACCAGGGTAGGGAGATACTCAGGGAGGGTCCCTACCCGCCCAGTGGAGAAGGGGAGGGAGATGGGGGGAAAGGTTGTAGGAGTAGGTGACCTGAAGGGGTGCAGTGAGCAGGATGTAAAGTGAATAAAAAAAATTAAATTAAAAAAAAGGTTTTTTTTTCTCCCAATAAATTCACTTGTTACTTTTGCCCAAAATTAATTGACTGTGATAAGAACTGGTGTCTGAACAATCAGTTCTGTCCCACTTAGGCATATGTATGTTTATTTTTAATTACATTTACTTATGTAGTGGGGGTGGCTGAGTGTATGTGCTAAGTTTGGAGGACATCTTGCAGGTTCACTTCTCTACCATGTGGATCCTGGGGACCAAACTCAGGTTACCAGGCTTGGCAACAAGTGCATTTTCTTGCTAAACCATCTCCCTGGCATATGAGATGCATGTTTATTTTGTTAAAACCATAACGTCTAGATAAAGGTAGTTTTATAATGAATTTCTAAGCCAGCCACAAAAATCTTCTAATTTTTCCCCAATTTTCAAAGTTGTTTTTGACCATTGTTAGTTTCACTGTTTTAAATTTCTGAATACAGAATCCAGTTTTCAATTCCTTCAGAAAAGTCTAACTGGATTCTTTAAAGACTGTAGGAAATGTAAAGATCATTTTAAAGAGAATGGCTATCTCTTTAATATTCAGTCAGTAAGCATGGGGTGTCTTCCCATTTATTTAAATCTTTAATTTCCCACCTCTGGCAATATTTTGTAATTTTAGTGTAAAAAAGTTTCATCCTTCATTAAATGTATCCATATTTTACCTTTTGATGCTACAATATAATTTATCATAAGCTTAATTTAATTTTTTCAATCATTGACTTTTGGATTGTGAACTTATGATTACATGTTGACCTTGGATCTTGTGACTTCTCCATGTTTATGTGTTAGCTCTGACTTAGCAGCGTTTTAATGGTGCATTTAGCCGAACAACTAAAGGTAGTATTTAAGGTGTAAAGTTAGGTAGGTTTAGACATGGGCCTCCAATCCTCAAATACCAACACAGTCAACTAACCAGACTGCTCTACCACTCTTTTTTTTTTTTTCCCCCACTCAGAAGAGTGGGAGGAACACGGATTCGAACAGGCGAAAGACACAGAGACTGGACGACTCCAGAGCGCGGAGCCTAGAGCGCAGCGCCACCGCCACCGCCACCGCGGGATGGCTTCTACCATTCTTTAAAGTGACCTATGTCTCCCTCCTCATTCCAGCTCCCCCACACCCCCTTGCCAAGCAGCTGCTCACTGTAGTTCTATGCTGTTCACACAAGGGGAGTGCCGAAGAGCGTTGAGGTCACATGGTAAACATCTAGAACTCTTTGAAAAGGGACCATGTTGTATATGAGCACAAGAGGTCAAGCTTTCCTACACTCTCACCAGCTCAAAATTCCAATCCTGTTTGTGGTTTCACTAGGACTTTGGTGGGACTTCATGGTGGTTTTAGTTTGCCTTTACCTTATAGCCAGCATCATGGAGGAAAGTCTGTGTGACATGTATATCCTCTTTGGTGAAGATTATTTGGTAATGTAATTTTCTTCTAGAAGATTCAGAGTGTAGGTTTCATACTTCAGTCTATACAACCTTCTGAGTTACATCTTCCATGTGGTGGGAGGCGATGCTTGGCTTTTTTTTTTTTTTTTTTAAATAGAGTCAGTTGCTTCAATATCATCTGTTATTTCCCCGAAGAATGACTTTACTCCTTTATCAAAAGTCAGTGTTGATGTGTACAGTCTACTGCTCAGGTCTCTGCTTTGTTCTTTTGGTGCATTGTCTATTTTGAAACTTACAATATACCTTTGATTATTGTAATTTCAAATAAGACTTCATGTGAACTAGAGGCACTTCTCATGCAGTTGTTATTTTTCAAAAATATTTTTTTTTCTAAGTCTCTTGCAATTCAGTGTGCCTTTTAGAAACACTGTGTCAATTTCAACAAAAGGCCTTGGTAGGGTTTTGTTTGGCAGTATGTTAGATCTCTAAATGGATTTTGGAGAAAGCGACTTGTTAACAATATTGAGTCTTCTAGCCTGTAAATAAAACATATATTGCTGTTTGTTTAAATTTTATGTCTTTCAGCCATACTGTGATTTTTGCGTTCATATACATCTTTGGATAGCTCTCAGTTTTCCACATTTTAATGCTATTGTATGTGGCATTGTTTTAGAATTTAAGTGTTTGGTTGTTATTTTGATTGGATATGCAGCTCAGCCTGATATGAAATACTGCTATACCTGCAACTTTATGGTCCTGTGTCTCTCACAGATAACACAGAACGTTTGTCTCTAGTGGTCATGTCATTGAAGGATAAGCCCCTTTCTTGGTCAGTTTGACTGCACTTTCTTCTCTTCCTTAGCTTAAGTGTTCCAGGCTGCATCCACAATGTAACATCAAGAAGTATGTAGGTGAACCTGTCTTTGCTGGAACAGGATTCTTCATGTGTTACCAAGCACGAAGGCAGAGTTCATCATTTAGACAGGACCCTCCATGAAATGACAAGTGTGAGGGTCAAACCCCTTGTCCGGGCAGTATCCATGGTGCAGTACGAAGCAGAACCTCTCACACGTGCCTGCTCTTCATGACTGATTCTTAAAAACTTTCTGCGAGTTTTGTTTTTTTCCTCTTTATTTCATGTTGGACAATAAGCCACATCCCTGGTGCTCCATTCAGGGTTATCAGCCGCAATCTCCTCTCTTCATTCCTTTTTTTTTTTTTTTTTTTTTTTTTTTAATATTCTTATTTATTTATTTATTTACTTATACTTTTTAAATTGGATATTCTTTTTGTTTACATTTCAGATTTCACCTCCTTTCCCCAACCCCCCCCCTGAAACCTGTATCCTATCCCCCATCCTCCTTTTTGCTTTTATACCATTTTAATTACATGTAAGTATTAAGGTCAGTTCTAGGTTGAGGAACTAGCAATACAATAGATGCAAATAGTCAAAGAACAAATAAGGCAATAAACAAAGTCCCATGATCACTATTTCTAAGGGTTTATCAGGATGACCATAATATCTGAGCCTACTTCCCTATCCTCCAAAGTCATTTTCATGTCTGAAGCCTACTTCTTTGTTCTAGCCTAAGATTTAAGTTCTCTGGAAGAGCAGCCAGTACTCTTAACCACTGAGCCATTTCTCCAGCCCCACTCTTCAGTCCTTATTCTGACTTCTAAGGCATCTGTGACTCGGCAGCCACTAGACTTTACAACCTACTTCCTCATTCCATGGCTGCATTATCACTTTTGAACTTCTGTGCATGCTGACTGTCCTTCTGCACACTGTCCTGATCATTAGATCATGCTCAAAGCTCATGTCACATTTCTATCATTCATTGTGAAAATTTTCATAGGTGTATACTATATACATCAGGTAATGGCTGGTGAGAAAAAAATGGTGACCCTTACAGATGTGTGTCTGAGTTTCAGGAGCCCACTGTCTAGTTAACAGGTGATTATAACCCAACATGGAGATCCTGATCTAGATAACAAGTGATGTAATACAATGTTGGGATCCTGGTATGGTTAACACGTGAAATAACCCAGTGAAGATACTGGTCTAGTTAACATGTAACCAAAGCCCAATATGGATGTCATATGATAAGCCCAGTACCAGTGGCCTTCTCAGTGAGATGGATGAAGCCACAGAACACAGACCCAGGTCACAAGGCAGGTGTTCTCTGCCTGAGACATGAAGGGTGAGCAAGCCTCGCAGGAATGAATGGAGCTAGGAGAGGTGGGGAAGTCGGGTTCTATTATAGACCAAAGCAAAGCATGTGTCCAATGCACATGGATATGAGCAGGAGTGACACTCCTGAGGTATCATGGGATGTTTGGTGCTGACATGGTCTAATGTGTACTTTGATGTCAGGAAGGCAAGACTGCAGGCAGGAGCCTGGTCCACATGGAAATCAGATTTGTGGCAACAGGGAAGAGAGAAGTGGTCCAGAGAAGGTAAGACAATGCTTTCCTAGCCATAGGATTACAGGGGACAGAGGATGGAAGCCATCCAGGATATCGTCCCTGCATCTGGCAGCCCTGCTTTGGGTATAGGAGGATTGGGAAGGCAGCTTTGAAGAGGAAATTAGACTCAGCCCTATCATTAGCTAAATGCTCTATTTCCTTTGCTCCAGTTTCTCAATCCTGACATTGCTATCCCTGACCCTGGAGATTGAAGCTTATTGTCCCTGGCTTCTGTTGTCTGTGATTGTCACAGGAAGTGGGGCTGTGATCTGGTCCTCAGTGCTATCGTCAGAACAGTGCTCCATGGGAGGATAAGTGACTGTAAACCCTGGTGACTCAGATGAACAAAGAGGACACTTCCTTAAGGTATGCATCATTGAGCATTTCTCTGGGCTGTCCTTGACTATATTCTTGAGGACTTCATAGCCATGCAATTTTAATTTCAAGAACCGAATAAATGTGTCAACAGTACAGACTCACACAAGAAATTCTCAGCTTGAATTTTCCTCCCATCATCATAACATTTATGATCCCATGGAGCCATGAATAATTTCTCCAATCAAGAAGGAAAGAAAGGAGTGGGGGTGGAGGTAGGGGGAGTGTAGTGTGGAAAATGGCTGCCTGAAGAGCACTGTCCAGCCAGATCCCTGATCAAATGTTACTGAGGGCTATGGATCGGCCTCCAGTGTCCTGAGGGGAGATGTGTCTTCAAAAGGATTACAGTCATGAGCCACCGTAC
The DNA here is from genome assembly GCA_021653895.1 of Mastomys natalensis. Taxonomy (NCBI): domain Eukaryota; kingdom Metazoa; phylum Chordata; class Mammalia; order Rodentia; family Muridae; genus Mastomys; species Mastomys natalensis. The sequence goes on along the minus strand of JAJTUV010000181.1, from coordinate 2,334,782 downwards.
AGAGGCTCAGCCATCAGCCTTCCAGACTCTCAATTTGGGGCCAAGGCTGGGAGGTGATTCCTAACAGCTAGGCTTGTACCTGCAGTTTATTGTTCTTGATAGAAACAGGGCCCAGCGAGACACCTGCTGATCTCCGTGTCAGGACATCAGTTCAGAAACTTCGACTGTGGGAGGAGAGCCCTGAGTGCTATGAGAGGCCAGGAAAATCAATGCTTTTGATTCAAGGGCAGGTTTTGAGGTGCTGCCTTTGAAATGAAGAGACTGGACTCTGGCTGATGCTTCAGATCTCAGAAACAACATTTATTTTTAAGAGCTGGGTTTACAACACAGTGTGGTATAAAAATACAAAGACAATTCATCACCTCTTATTGAGCCAATTGTGGGGCATCTCCAAGCCTGAGAAAATGTCAGGATCAGAGCCTCCAAAGATCCCTTGGCAATTGTTCCTCCAGGACAGATTCCATGTGTGGATGTCACCAAGGCAAGGCTTATGCATACATACCCACACTACTGATCTGGTTTTCACTGTCCTCAAAAGCTCACATGTGTTCATGATTTGGTTCCTAGCATAGTGCTATGTGAAAGTGGTAGAAACTTCTAGAAGTATGGCCTAGTGGGTAGGTCTCACTCTGTGTGTGTGTGTGTGTGTGTGTGTGTGTGTGTATGTATATATGTATGAGCAAGAACTACTAAGATGTTTTGGCATCTGCAGCTAGTAGGCATGAGGAAACATGAGGGATCCCTTGCTAAACCTCACATTAGTTTTTTGTCAGGACATGTTCTCATGTATTAATACTTTTTGAATTTATTTTTATTTTATGTGGAAGGATGTTTTCCTGAATGTATGTCTGTGTAGTTCATGTATGACTGGTGCCTGGAGAGGTTAGAAGAGGGTATCAGATCTCCTTGAACTGCATCATGGGTGCTGGAAATCTAACCTGAGTCCTTGGGAAAACCCAGTGCTCTGGGCAACTGAGCCACCGCTCCATGCCTTTTTGTTCCACTCATATTCCTTTGTTAGTTGTCCACAGTTGTTTCCCCATAGTTTGTTTGTTACTTTTACTATACTTCTATTAATATAATGCTACTACTAATGCTCTGCTGTGCTCTGCCGATGGCTCCTGTAAGTTAGTTCACTCAGTAGGTCTTCCTTTTTCCCTGGGAGGTCAGCATTAGAGGACTTTGTGGTTTTGAAGCTTTAAAATCTCCATCTTTACTTTTTTGGGGAATTTGTAGAACTAGCCATGCTGTTGGTCTCATCCAGCAAGAGTGTGAGGTGGCATTTAATATGGTTCAGTAATCAACATTCTTAGGAATGTTTCTGTTCCCTCAGCACATTCTGCTTCCAAGACCTGAGCACCCAGCCGGTCTTGCTGATGTGGATCCTCCACAGGAATCCCCGTATCCGATTCTGCTCTGACACATGAGGGACTTCCTGTCTGCGGATCAGGGACCTTGGGGCTGGGGGCTCTCTGGGATGCTCTCTGTGTTTGCATCTTTAGCTCACTTGTTTCCCCACTGTATAATGCTCAAAAGGGGAGACAGCATAGTCTGGTACAGCCTATTCTCCAGCTCTGAACCCAGACAACCCTTTCTGCAGTTGTCTGGAAAGCTGCGTCTCATGTCTTTATTCCCTTCCCTCCCTAGTCGGCTTCTGACCTGTGTCCATTCTGTCTTTAAACTTTTTTTTTTTTTTTTTTTTTGGTTTTTCGAGACAGGGTTTCTCTGTGTAGCCCAGGCTGTCCTGGTACTCACTCTGTAGACCAGGCTGCTCGAACTCAGAAATCCACCTGCTCTGCCTCCAAGTGCTGGATTAAAGGCGTGCCGCCACCCCGCCCGGCTCCATTCTGTCTTTTTTCTCCTGGGCTACATATGATTTTGTCTTTCAGGTCTTGGTTGGATGTCTGCTCTTCAGAGACCTTCCTAGGCTGCCCTGCCTACAGTGGTCCTCTTCCCTGAGTCACTCTCTGCCCTCACTTCAGTTTCCTCATGGCACTGACCAAACTCTAAATGGTTCTCATTTATTTGTCAGTGTCCTTGATAAGTAGAGTTTAAGTTGGCTCTGAGGTAATTCTGTCAGAATGCCACAATGATAGGGATTCACTTGTGTCTGGACTTTATTCAAAAGTATATTTGTGAGCATTTTCTCTGGTGAGCATAGCTGCAGTTTGTCTATATTTATCATGATCTAGGATGATCTAAAACACTGCATCACTGCTGTATAGTCTTAGGGTTCCTCTGCTTACTCCAGTGTGGAATGACAGTCAGATATAGATTAGAATGTCTGCCAACGCAACGGTGGTGCTGTGTGTGTTCTGGTGCATACTCTTGGCATATGTAAGAGCATCTCTTTGCAGGGTCAGCACTGTGTGTGGGTCTGTTGATGCACAGATCACGTAATCTACTTTGCTAGATGAAGCCAAGCTCTGTTCCAGCTTGGAGCAATGCATACTCCCTATACAAGTCATGTCCTTCACCCCTCAACACGTGGGGCCATTGACACTGAGCAGTGTTGAGATTCCCGGTGTTAGGGAGCAGCTGTGTTCTTGTGAAAATTGTATCTTGGAGGGTTTGGAAGCTCACTTCTCCAGCAGCTATGGGCTGGTACTCATTCTCTTTTGTCAGTTTGCAAGTGGAGCCTCTCTGCGAAGCCCTTCATCAGGTCTTTGTCCAGGTTTTAACATTTTGTATTGTTGACATTGTTCTTTATAGGCCTGCAGACTAATGCCTCTCCTTCAGATGTTATGTAAGGGGCAATGTTAGCTCATTGTTCCTTGTCATGACTAGCAAGTTTACATGCATGTGAGGCTGTCTGTGAGTTCTCTTCCTATACCAAGATCACATTCTTGATTAGTAGTGTTTAGTAAAGAGGCTTAAAATATGGAGGAAGCTGTTCTAACTCAGTCTTCCTTTGCCCGAGAGTCTTTTTCCCCTACCAACAAGTTCTCTTTTCTTATCTCATCACTATCAGCTTCTAAGATCCATGGGTTGAGTCTTGGACTGGTATGACACTGACTGGATGGATCCAGTGTGAGAGAATTGTCATTTTTTAGTTTTCTAACTAGTATTGTTCTATTTCTTTAAAATCATATAACCTTTTCCATTAAAATCCATAAAAATTGAGTTATTAAAAATCAATCTTTTGTTTTTTACCCTGGATCTCTACTTAGTAATTTTTGATATTATTAAAAATATTCTTCAAAAATATTTATGACATGTGCTTTATTACTGGGCTAGAGAAACATATACAGGTGAGAAGAGAGAGACCGTCCCTGGACCTCCAGGTCCCACTGAGTTTCTCTCCTCATTCTCACACCCACTCTCTCCTCTTGTCTTAGTTACTTTTCTATTGCTGTGAAGAGACATCACCACCAAGGCAACTTATCAAAGAAAGCATTTAATTGTGGACTTGATTACAGTTTAGAGATTTAATTCATGATCGCCATGGTGGGGAGTATGGCAGCAGGCAGGCACGGTGCTAGAGCATTATCTGAGAACCTACATTTGATCCATAAGCAGCAGGCAAAGAGAGACCTGAGCCTGGTATGGGATTTCAAAACCTCAAAGCCCATTCCCAGTAACACACCTCCTCGAGCAAGGCCACACCTCCTAATCCTTCCTAAGTAGTTCCACCACCTCGGGAACCAAACATTTAAATATATGAGTTTGCTGAACTCATTCTCATTCAAACCATCAAACCTTTGATATTAAACATGAAGATGGATTAATTTAGGTTATTCCTCTCTAGTTACCATTCTGAGAAAAGAACCCAATCAATGTAGTTAATCAACAGACCAGGGTAAATAAATAAACCTATGAGATCATCTTTTAACCAAACCTGGAAATTCTTTGGTAAGTTTTTTTGTATATTCTGGTTAGTACTTATGATTTAGACCTCATTATATTTTTAATTCAGTTTGAGAATTTATAACAAAGGAAGAGATCAACATGGAGGTATAACAATCATGCAAACATGTTCACTGAACACAGGAGTTTAAAGTAGAGAAAGCCAATGGTGACATAGCTGAGCAGATAGGTTCCATCGTGACAACAGTGCATATAGCCAACATGTTTCTTTTTCAATCTGACCAATAAACAAATACAGTCCAATTAAATGTTCAATTATGCAGAAATGTTCATGTGTTCATCAATAGAAAACACATATCCTGCCCCTCATCCCAAATACACTTAGAATAATTGCTTAACAACTAAGAAACATATATATATATATAGTTATATATATAAAAGAATTAATATTATATATAGCATAGTCTTTGCTCTTAGGTGATAAATTTAGAATCCAATAATAAAAGAATATAAAGGAAAGAATGCTCATATGATTGTAAATTAAACCATAATTCATGATACTTATAAAATATTTATAATTTTTTTTACTCTCAGCTTCCAGAATAGTGCCTTACACACACTCAGTACTCAACATTTGTTACCCCGATAAACACTAATGTAAACATTTGATCCAAACCCTGTGAGACACAGTGCAGTTATTTCTTAGAGGAAAATTTTTAGTGCTAATGCATATTAGGAACCAAAAGGGATGAGTTCTGATGAAATGTGGGCTGAATTCTCAAATTGTCTCTCTTCCACTCATAAACTCTGATATACCTCATTAATACCAATTCTAGAGGCCCAAATTTAATGACATACACAAGATTGAAAATACTCTAGACTTTGATAAGGATGATGCAAAATAAGAGTGGGCTTGATGTGGGTATACGTGCCTGAAGCCACCGGGAGAGGGAGCAGAGTATCTGGTAGGGTGAAGCAAGCATTCTCTGACCTTCTCCACAATAGTGTGCTTTGAAGTCTTGTTGGGGAAGAAAATGAAGTGTGAAGCAATTAAAATGTCCATAGACAGCAGAATTACCACCCTCAGTATTTCTGTAATCGAGACAGTCATACAAGGAATGAGCCAGCTGGATAATGCATCACCTTGACAGTTCATACCGTGATGCTAAACAAGTCTGGAAGCTGTGAATGAAAGTCATGGTTAAAAAACACACCAGGCCCATGTGGCTACAGGTTCAAAGTTATCTATCATGAAGATATGCAAGCATAAGCACAAAGGATATCCTCAAAATTCATGAGAGTCATTGCCTGAGAAGACACGGAAGGGAATGAGATAGGGATTTAAAGGGACCTTTCACATTATTTGCAATGTTTATGTTTCATATTGGACTTTGTAAGGTATCAGAACCCCCTCCCCTCCACATGCCCAAACCACAAAACATAGATTATGGCTTAGATATAAAATGCTTCCCATAGGCTCATGTGTACAAACACACACACCGCTCAGCTGGTGGGTCCACTTTGGAAGGTTGGAAAAATTGTGGTAGACAGTTTCTTGCTGGAAGTACATTGCTAGAGGGTGGCCCTTAACGTTCATAGCCCTGCCCTTCTGTTGACTTCCTGCTTTTGGCTGTGCAGAGATATGAGGTGCTTCAGCCATGAATTCCCAGTATTGTGAACTTACTATCAGGATAGTTTCTACCCTCTTTTAACAGTGTTCAAATAGGCCTTCCTTCCAATAAATGGCTTTTTTCATGTGTGTGCATGTTTGCATTTGTATGTGGTATGCATGTGTATGCATATATGTATGGTATGCATGTATGTGTAGTATCCATGTGTATACAAGTTTGGATGTGTATGTGTCAGCTCTATACATCTCATCATATTACTTTCAACACGTTTTTACATCTCAAAAAGTTACACAACAGGAAACTACAACTTCTGTTTGATGTTCTGCATTTTAGTCTCCTTTTCAAAATGAGAATGTTTGCTGTGTACTGTTGTAGATTGGAAGTGATGTCTGATTCCACAGAGGCTCACAGCTGAGTTGCTTGGAGTCTTAGAAAAAATTTTGTACTTGAAATTTTGAACAATGCTGGAATTATTAGGGTCTTGAGGCCTCCTAAACTGTATTTTTCATTGGAATGTGATCATGAGCCTCTGAGAACCAGGGACAGATATTATGGTTTGAATATATAAACTTACCTCCATCTGATGTTTTGAACATTTGATAGCCACCTGGTTGAACTATTTTGGGAGGTTCTAGAAACACTAAGGAGTGAGGCTTACCTGGAGGAAGTAGGTATGTTAGTTCTGTCCACTTCCTGCTTTGTTCTTTGTCTCCTGGTCAGACATGACGTGAAAAGCATCTGTCACACATTTCTGACACCATGAAATTGCATTAATCTATAACGCCATCCCTATGATGAGTCAAAAAATATCTCCCCACACCGTACTGTTTCTTTCAGTGCCTGTGGTCATAGTACACAAAACTTGATTAATACAGTAGCCGTAACTGGCCTTGGTCTCCTGAGTGTTGAGGTTATGGCTGTGGCTAGAATCCTTGGCTTGAATCTCCATTGATGGTATGTGTGAGGACTAAGGGAAGATAACCTTGTCCAGTGATGTCTGTGGGAATTACTGAACTGGCAATGACTTCAAGAGACTCCACCTCAGTTCTGTGATGGAACACACACAGGAAACCCCTTGTTAGTACTGTGCTGTGCTATGGCACACTTACACAGCGGACTCCATGACAGTGCTGTTATAATGTGGCACACTTACATGGGACACTGGCATGCTAGTGTTGCAGGGTATTTGATCACATTATGACCCTCTGGAAAAACCTGTTTCTTGTGGTGTGGCCAGCCCTAGCACTCACCTTTAACCCAAGACCTTTCTGTAAACAAGAGCTAGTTAAAGTCAACTGTTTTAGAAGCATCCTACTGAAATTGGCACTCACCCTTTGCTTTCCTGATCTCTGAGATCACACTTCTGAGTTGACTCTGTTGAGATGCTATTGAACTTGTGGTCAGCTTGTGGTTCAGCTGAGAAACTTGGGTTACAAACTGCCAAGTCAACTCGATTTAGTCATCTAAGCAAAGTGTAGCCTCATTGGAATTAATTGGAGGTCCAACCATTGTAAAGGACGCTGTTGAAGGAGCAATTGAAGGAAATCATCCTTCAGTTTTGCATGCACCAGAGCTTGGTTAGAGAATAATAGAGGTGATTGGGCTAATTTCTTCTTCTTTTGATGGACTGAGAACTCTCTAACGCTGGGACCCAGGCTCATGCTGCTGACAGGCTGTTCCATGGCTGAGTCTAGTGCCAGAATATGTGGCTTGTTCAAATAATAATGGATACATTCTGCGAAGCAGGCAGTGGGTGATGAAACAAGCTGCAACTGTGGGGAAGCATCAGGAAATTAATGGGATGTGCCTCTCTAGAACAGTGTAGGTGTGCAAACAGCTCTAGAGAGAAGGTATATTGTGTGTTATGTGAGGGTGCGTGAGGATGCACATGCACCTGTATGTGCACGGGTGTGTGTGTGGTGTGTGTGTGTGTGTGTGTGTGGAGAGAGAGAGAGAGGAGAGGAGGAGCAGAGAGGAAGGCAGAGAGAGACAGAGAGAAAGACGGAAGAGCAGAGAGAAAGAGGGGAGAGAAAAGGATGGGAACAGAGGGGGAAACAGAGAGAGGAAGAAGAAGGTGAGTTGTGTCCAAAATATAAAACACCTTCCATCTTTAGTAGTAGAAATCCCAGAACACAGAGGGAAATTTCCTCCAGGAGGCCACAGCCAAATAGGGGTGGGTTTAAATTCTCAAGAACATAGACTGGAGCAGAAGGTAACTAGCTACTCTGCCTCCATGATAGATAGAACGACCCTGCAAAGCTTTGGTTTTGGAAAACTGGCTCAGAAGACACTGTTGTCATTGTCCTCTGTTATCAGTGGGTGCTTTTCTAAAATGTGTGGAGGGGTTTAAGGATTAACAGGGGTTGTGTGCTTTCCTATCCACTCTGAATGTGACTGAGCTCTTTGGAGGGGGGCAAACATTTTGACTTACAGCCCAGGGAGGCAGCATCAGTGACCATGAGCCCTTTTCTCACTAGATCCCTGAAAAAAATTCTCATATAGAAAATGAACAATTCAGTGCTGCCTCTGTACTCATGTGTGTAATCCACAGGGCCCTCACCAGGGAGAAAAAGCATAAGTCACAACTCCTCAACTAGCAATAATGTGTGCTATAGGCACTGGGCAGGGATATGGGCAAGGGATCAAATACACATGATGATAGTAACTTCCCACCAGGAAGGGTGCCCTTCTCTCAACCTTGGATGCAGGTCATAAGGCACAGGTCAGGTCCAGGAGGACCAGCAGGGCATACCTCTACTCAGTCTTCTATTGTCCTCAGTGCAAGAATACCACAGAAGCCTCAGACCTAAGGTCCCCTGGTCAATGCATGAGACCTCAGCCCTTGCAGCCCAGCAGGGCCTATAACAGGTATCTTTGATAGAAAAACAGCCTGTTAACAGGAAGCACAGGGTTCCAGCTTACCCTCTTTGCATCCTGAGAATAAACACATGCTCAGGTGCCACACCACCCTCCCTCAGACCTCTGAAGCTTGCCAGTCTGCTCACCCTAACCTCTGTTTTTATTTCTACTCAGGATTACCACCATGCATATGCGATCCGGACAGAGCCCAGATCTCCTCTTGTGGGGTCTCTCTTCCTCTTGGAGAAAAACTGAGTCTGCTCCCTGACCCCCTTGTAAGTCAAGGGTACAGGCCTGCATGAAGTTGTGCCTCCGTTTTGGGCTTTCATGGCTGTCAGCCTCTCCTTCTTTGTTTGCCTTTTCACAGGGCTTCCTCAGATTCTGTCCATCACTCTTTCTTAGCGGGACCGGGATGGGAACAGGCCACTGAAGCTTGAAGAACTAGATTTCAGGTCAAAAGGTTTCAGGACTCCTCCATCTCTTTGTCTCCAGGTCCCACCATCAAAGAAAGATAAAATCCTACCACCACAAGGCCAGTTTTGTCTGTTGGAATAGTGCAGAGCCCTTGGTGCCAAGGCCAAGGCCCTGCATCTTAGATCAGTCTCTTCTCATCCATTATTGCTTTCAAAACTCTTGAGAGTGGAGAATACCAGCCTGAAGCCTCCACTGTGTTTTGAGACCAGAGTACTGGGTAGGGGGTAACCAGGCTTTTCAGAATGAAAGACATTAAGAACAGAACTTGCTATAGGAAGTGGCTCTTTCAGGATCTATATCTCTCACAGCTAGGAGTCTCAGCTAGAGTTGCCCCATAAACCCCCTGGGGTCTGCCCCCATCCCAGGTCTCTGGCATGTCCTAGAGATTGCCCTCCCTGCTGATTTCCATTTTCTCTCCCTTGCTCTCCCTACATCTGATTCCCCCACCTAGCCCTGTTCCCCTCCCATCCCCTCTCCACCCATGCCCTCCTTTCATCCACCACTTGTTGGGCTGTAGCATGGGCGTGGGCTCGTTGGGCTGAGTTGTGGATTCCACATGTTGTGGCTGGAGCCTCGGCTCAGAGGAATTCTACGACACACTGGGCAGATGCCGGGCTGTGGGAAGCCTCGTGACCTTCGCTCCAGGGTGGAGAGAACACAGTCTGAGACCCTGTGGGAAGCTGGAGCTCTTGAGTTGGGGATCCCAAGGCCAAGATGGCTCTCAAGCCCTTGGGCTCTCAGGAGCCACTGAGAGGCTGCAGAAGGGCCAAGATGGGCATATGGTCTGGATCACCAGGCAGCTGAAGGGCGAGGGGGAGAAGATGAGCTCTAGCAGTGGCCCTCGGGGAATGAGACTCTTGGTCACAGCACTCACTTGGCTGGATCATGGCTGGGTTTCTGTGTCTGGAACACAGAGAGATCATTGGCAGGAGATTAGGCAGCTTGGTAGTTGAAAACTTTCTCCACGGTTCCCCATGGTAGGCCTCAAAGACAAGAGGTAGTCCAGGTCCTAAAATGTTAATTGTCATGGTGGAAAATGGATGAAATTATACCTTGTGTTCTCAGGGCAGGCCTGAGGTTAAATACCTTTTGCAAGTAGGAGGAGGGTCTGGGAAGGAATGCTTAATTGGCTATGCTCTCTGGCCTTTAGGTATCTCATGAATATGGAGATCTCTTGAGGCTCTGCAGCTATAGTCACACCCTCTACCTCTGCTACTTGACAGATGGCCACAAACCTCTCTTTGGGAGGGGCTGTAGAGGGCTGTGATTATGTGAAAGCAACCAGGGGTCCCAGGAGCAAAGCTGAACTCTACCATCCCTGAGGGTCTCCAGGGTTCGAAGCCTGCTTGACTAGGTACCCAGCTGCCTCTCACAGCCCACCACCCCACAACCACTGATTTCTATTTAATTTCAACCATCCTCCATTGGGTCTTCCTTGTAATTTAGCTTCTTTGGGTCTGTTGATTATAGTGTGTTATCCTGTATTGAATAAATAAATGCATTTAATAATAATAAAAAGAACAGAACCTTGGTGCTTCCTCATCCCTTGTGTGTTCCTTCTTTCTTCCGTAATTTGCCTAGCCCTGCTGGGCCCGCACTGGGGTTCAAAGGGCAAGTGAGGGACCACTTAGCCTTGGGCATCCAGTAGCTGTTCCAGGGAAGAGGCACTGGATGAGGGTGTTGGCAGGCGCCACACTGATCACCCTGCTGCTGGTATCAGCGACACCTTCAAGGTTTTCTCCACTTCTTTCATTTCCATGTGTCCTCACTGTCACTACTGCCACCAGAGATCTGAGCAATGCTGTTTCCTCTTGCTGTCTGAGCCCCTTTCATTTTGACACTCAGTCCTGGCCACCAGCTTGGGGACCAATTTCTACTCATAACCTACTTGTCAGCCTGCATAGGCTCTGGGCTCCTGGGAGAGCTCTGAGCAGTTTGTTGACTATGATCTTGTCGATCTTGTCACCTCCACAGGCCTTGAGATTTTTTTTTATGTTTTTAGTGAGAGCTTTACTTTTTGAAGGCTTTGGAGAGATGTCTGGACACCCAATTAAAAGAGTATTTTCCTTTTGGTTCTAACTTTTATATGCATGCTTTCTGGTAAAGCAGGGTTCCTGGTGCAGGGGCTGAGCCACAGCTTCTGGCCCTGGCTGACATTCACCAGCTCCCATCCCACAAGCGTCACATGATATCCTCGCAGAGCCTTCTCATGTGTAATATGGGAGAGACACACCCAGAAGGCACATAAGCCGATATAGACCAGGTAACCGACGCTGTCTGCCCATGTCAACCCAGAAGGCATGAGAGACAAACACAAGAGTCTATTGCTCTTTGAGTTTCCACAACCTCTAATTTTGAAATCCCAAGGAAGATATGAGGTCATGTCCCCTGCCCTCATGTATACCCCACCAAGATCCATTACAACTCAGTATAACACAGAAGATACTACATCCAGAAAAAAAAAATCCTGTATATTTGCCAGGATTTAGACTTAGGATGCTTTGTAGAACACAAGACATGGCTCTCTGGAGGTGAAGACCCTGGTGGTATGTGATTGATTTCTGCCATTGGCTGGTTCTGGGTGCTGCCCTGGCCTGCCTATTCTCTGGGCTCCCATTCACCCCCTCTAATTGTATTGCAGCTTTCTCTCCCTCCCCTGGAACCTGGTCCTCAGTGGATCTGCCTGGTTAGTGATGAAGAAAAAGAGGTCCACATACTTCTAGGGTTGGCAGCTAAGGCTCTTGGGCCACCTGGGCTGTTTTGGTTTACATGGCAGAATGCAAAGCCCAGTTTCTTGAGCATGGATTCCTGGTGGACCCAATATCACTTAGGAAATTGGTCCAAAGGGGGCTTAAAATGCATACCTGCAGCGACAGATGCAAAGTAGTTTAACTTCAAATGAGCAAGAAAGGCTTCTTGTGAAGAAAAATGTTTGAAAATTATCTTAGTTACTTTTCTGTTGCTATAAAGAGACACCAAGACCATGACAAGTTATAAAGTAAAAGCATATTGGGCCCCATAGTTCTAGAGGGTTAGAATTCATGATCAGTATGGTGGGGAACACTGTAGCAGGCAGGCAGGCATGGTGCTGAAACAGTATCTGACAGCTTATATCCTGATTTTCAGGCATGAGACAGACAGAGAGAGAGAGAGAGAGAGAGAGAGAGAGAGAGGAGAGAGAGAGAGAGAGAGAGAGAGAGAAGGGAGAGAGAGAATTTGGAATAACATGGGCTTTTGAAACTTCAAAGCCCATCCCAGTGACACCCCTCCTCCAATAAGGCTATCAGTCCTAATCTTTCCCAAACAGTTCCACTAACTGGAGATACAAACATTCAAATGTGTGAGTCTGTGGGGTATCCTCATTCAAACCAGCATAACAAGGAAAATCAGAATAATTAGATATTCTACCTTCATTCATATATAAAATGTTAATTTTTGATGCTTTTCCTTGGTCATGCACAACATTTCAGAGGATTTTATTCTGATTTCCTTTATATGACATAAAAAGTATGGTCATGTGTCATTCCACACAGGAGCCCTATCCATAGCTCAGTGTGACTTATCCTGTGGTAAGGTCAGTCCTGGATGCCAACATCAGGTCACATTTTCCTCCCATTACTACATGTCAGCTTGTGTGGGCTGTGGGCTTCTGGGAGCTTTTCCTACTCAGGGCCTCCTGGTGACCTCCTATCTGACCAAGTGCTCAGTGGGGGATGTATCACACTCCTAACTCTGGTATTTGTATACTATAATTTAGAATCACATAGAAAAGACCTTTCTCTTTATACTATTGATTGTCACTATGTGCTTCTTCCTGCCATTAGAGTCCTTTTATTGTTAAAAGGACCATGTTGGAGGTCCCCTGCACCTGTGTTCTCAGGTTTGATGTGAGGCAGTCAGTATCAGAGGGTTCAGAAATCAGCACTGTGGCTATGGACCCTAGATTGGTCCATGTTCTGCCTCTTACAGGGACTGAACTGTGCACCTTAAATTTAATTAGCAAAATGAGGTTGTGATGTATGCTCTTCGTTATATCCTTGTATTATGGATCACCACAATGGCCAACACATTTCCCTGTGTCTCCTTCTTGAAGTTTAATGTTCTTAGCTCCTCTGACTCTTTCTGTCCGTGAGACCTTTCAGAATGATTTGGGTGTGCTCTATTTTTTTTTCACATTTACATCGTATTGTTCCCATGCCAACCACCCCAGAGGTAATGAGTTCCTCTCTCCATCCAGTTGCCCTGTTGCCTTTGTTGTAAATCAATTGCAGGTATGCATGTGGATCCAGCGCAAGATTCTGTGGTTTCTTCTATTGATCTTTGTATCTGTGTCCTTCTGCAGGTCTCACACTGTCCCCATTACTTCAGAGTGAATGTAGCAGCCCTGGGGATGGTCCCTACCCCTACCCTCTGTGGCAGAGGCACATGCAGGTGGCTGGGCTTCCCTTTCGGGCCACTCCCAGTTTCATTCTGTCTCTCACACCTCATTTTCATGCCACCTTTGTCCAACCTGTCTCTTTACACCTCAGGTATTAAATGTATCCATGCGACATTATTCCAATTATGCCCTTGCTGTTATTTTAACACTTACAGAAGTTTTACTGGTGTCTCTGATTCTTCACACTTTCCACCTGTGTCTTTTTTCTTGTGCAGGTTTTCAGTTTGATCTATTTTTTCAAAGAATTAATTTTCCATTTTCTCCCATTTTTAGCTCCATTGATTTTCACTCATCTTTTTCTGCATATATTTGAATTTAATAATTGTTTTTTCCCTACCCTGGGTTGAAAGTTATATCATTAAAATTTAAACATTTTTATTTTCTATTAGTGGTGTTTAAGGCTCCCGCTTTTACTCTGTGCCGTCTTCAGCTGCCACATCACATTTTAAATGTCTTTTTACTTTCATTTGGCTCAAAGGACTTTTTTTTAGTTAGCTTGTAGTAATTTGTAAATGAATTATTTATTTGAGGATTTATCATTTATTCATGGGTTATTTAGAACTGAATTGTGAATGTGCAGATATTTGAACTTTTAAGAACATCTTACTGAAGTAGATAGAAATTTCTGCATTATTTCAATCTTCTGAAGTTGATGATGTCTTGGATTATGGGCCAGCATATTGTCTGGTTTGGTAACTATTCCTCTTCTTTTTAATACTCAGAATAAAAAATATGTTGAATAGTCATCTACTGTATGCCTTAGAAATGTCTGTTAGCTCACAGTGACATAGTGTCAATACCGCAAACCTTCTATGTGCCTATTTACCGTAGTTGCTCCACCAATTGTTAAGCAAAATGTATTGAATCCCTGGTTTGACTGTGAATTCATTTTCCCCTGTATGACCTCGGGGTCCCCATGAAGCTGGCTACTGTATCATTATTCTCTTGCATGTAACAAATTAATTTTCTCTGTCTTTAAACACTTAATCTCTTTAGTTTCGGCACTCAAACTATCAGTGTCCAGCAGTGCTGGCCAGGGGTCCCTAGCTTCTATCAACTAGGAGAATTTTTTATAAATTTTGTTTTTTACTACTACTATACTATTATTATTATTATTATTGACAGGATGTCTTTGTCTATTCTTAGCTTAGCTGTCCTGGAACTCACTCTCTGGATCAGGCTGGTCTCCAACTCAGAGATCTGCCTGCTTCTGCCTCCAAAGTACTGGAATTAAAGGTGTACACCATGATGCCCTGCTGTAAATTTTTTGCATAAGACATTTTCCTGACCAATTTTATCCCTTTTCACATAAATTTCCAGTACTGTGTGTGCTGGACTGTTTGAGTGGTCTCTGTGCAACTCAATCTTCTCACTTTCTTGTCTATTCAGTCACAATTAACTGACCCTTCTGTGTTATCCTCCATTTGACATTCAACCCTTAGAGGGACTTTAAAAAATGTCAGTAAGTTGAAGAGTAAATTGATACATGCCTTTAATCCCAGCACTAGAGAGACAGAGGCAGGTAGAACTTTATGAGTTCCAGACCCACTTTGTCTGTATAGGGAGACTAGCTAGAGATGTGCAAGAAGACCCTGTCTCAAACAAATAAACAAACAAACAAGCAAACAAACAACTCAAATATTTCAATGATTATACTCAGCTCTAAAATTCCCATTTCAAAACTTTTATTTTATTTGTTTGTTTGTGTGTGTGTGTGTGTGTTTATGTGTCTGGTGTCTGTGAGTGCCATGTATGTACAGATGCCCATGGAGAACAGAAGAGGCATCAGATCACTTGAAGCTGGAGTTACAGGCTGTTGTGAGCCCTCTGTTATGGGTACTGGGAACTGAATTCAGATCTTCTGGAAGAGTAGCAACTGTTCTTAGCTGCTGATTCATGATCTTTCCAGCCTCATTTTAATTAGTTTTGGCTTTCCTTTCATTTTTAAATTCTTTGTGAGTTCCACTGAAATCCTCAGTATTCAATCTCTGCAGCTCACTCTGGGGGTTTCTACTGACCACACTTTCCTGTGCTTAGGTTACACTTGCCTGTTTATTTGTGTGTCTAGCAATGTGAGCTTGAAATGTCTATGCTGCATAGTGACTGGAGTCTTCAGTGTTCTTGGTTGTTCCTTATTGGGCAGTTAACTTCCTTTGCTTCAGTTTTCACATTGATTTTTCCTGATGGAAGCTCCACCCTGCCTTTGTCTCCAGCTATTATTCTGTGGCCACTTTTGTAAATTGATCTTGCTGGTATTTATATTTCTCTATAATTAAAACAACAACAACCACCACCACCCTTTCAGCTCTTTGTATATTTGGTATTTAACCCATGGCTGAATAATTTAATAATCCATCAAAGGGTTAGGGTGAGAATTTGTTCAAATTTAGACCTCTGCTTCTATGACTTTCCTGACTCTTTGGGTAACCCCTGGTTTCTCAGAGCTCTACTTGTCTCAGGCTCTGTCTCCTGAAAGTTAAGGCCATGAGGTGTTGGCTTTCTATTGCTGGAGAGCACCTTTATGGTACACCCAGTGAGCAAGGAATCAGACACACAGATCTGATCTGCACAGCTCTGCTTCCATATGTGAGCCCCTCCTGGGACCCAGCCTCCTCCTCCTTTCTTCCCTCTGCTATCTCCTCCCCACTCTATGTCTTAGACTTAGAGCTTAGACTTCATCCAGTCATTGGGGTGAATTTTGTATGTGGCTTTCTTGTCTCCCTGCTTTCTCACTACCTTCAGCCCAGAATGTTTATAGTGAGTTCTATCTTCTGTCTCTGGCATGACTTTATCTCCAGTACTGTGGGGTAGAAATGCCATTCTATATGTCACCCCTGGGTGCTGGGATGCTCACACATGTGCCAACTCTCCTTCTTACTCATTTTAGTCATATTCTTTTAAATAGCATGAGCTCTGGCCTAGGTTTTGCTCATTGCTAGCTGATTTTTAAGTTTCTTTAAGTAGCTCTTTTAAAATACTCTGTGTGGGTTTAGCCATTATAATCACAGAGTGGCGAATCTGTAGCAAATCCAATTTTGTGTGATAACCATGTCAGGGTTTACTTCTTTCTATGGAAAAAAAAAAACCTTCTTAAAGTTAATTCATCTTTTAAACCCTTTATTACTTTTTGTTTCATTGTTTATACCTTTTATCTGCTTTAAAATAATTTTAGTAACTATGATGAGAACAAAGTTTTGTTTTTTTCCTTATTTTTACTAAGATTTGTTCAGGATTTTTCATCCTTGCTGTAAAAGATCGTCCTCTGAACAAAATGGCTGCTGTCTCTGTTAGATCAGTGGTGCCTGCTTCCAAGAATGCATCATGATCTTGGCTGATGACCCTCCCTTATAGAAGGAGGGGACAGAGTCATGGGACCCTCAGTTGAGATTCCAGCTTTTTATACCTCATTTGCATGTAATTCTGCCCTAATTTCTTGTTGACATTGGGGTCTGGAATACATAGATTAGGAGAGGTCAACTGAGAAGGCTCCATCTTTAAGGCTGTGGGAAGCCATCATCCATATAAAGTGCAGACTTTCCAGTGCTTCTGTCTTGGGGTCACCCTCATCCATGTTCTGTAATAAGTTCAATAAACTCATCTCTTCCCTGGGGTGAAGGCTGAGGTTCTCCTCTGTTGGTTTGTTGTTGGGACAGACTTTTTTTTTTTGCATTTCCTCAGAAGAAGCTCCAGCAATAGCCACTCCTTCCGATTCTATATGTGGAGAACACGACTATGTCAGATTTTCAGAAGTTCTTCTGCTTGTACATTGGAAATCATCCAGTTGGATCGGATGGATCATAAGTTTTGAATTTTAGTCTTTCAGTGGGTACTATTTTGCTTATATTATTGGTTTTATTAGCATATTAAAAACAAAACCAATCTACTTTATTAAAAATGTGAAACCAATCTGCCTTGTAACTTTGTAACTTATTTTATACTGTTTTTATAGTTTACATTTCTTTGATTACTCTTGAGACATTTTCCTATGTTTATGAGCTATTCAAAATTCCTCTCTCATGAGTTGATTTTGTTATTTCATTTTCCCCATAACTTTTAAAGTGTATTTGTTACAATTCTACATACTGGGGATATTAAACCTTTGTCGCATGACATGTCGGTATTTTTCCCAAGGCTCAATCACTCTCTACATTTTTTATGGTGTTTGAAGCCACAAAGTTCTGTGTTTTTAAGTTGTCGACTAACATCCTGTTTTCCAAGCCTTCTCTACATGCGTGGTACTCATGGGTAGCTCTCACGGCCTTTAGAGCTCAGCGATGTTTGTGTCTACAGGCCACCAATGATTTGTTTGTTCATTATTTTATTTTCAGACAGAGTCTTGCTATGTCATTTGGGATGGTCTTGAACTCACACCTCAGTGCTGGGACTACAGGTATGGGACACCACACTCTGCATTTCGATATTAGTTGTGAATGAAGGAGCTAAATGTTATTTTCCCATGGCTTTCCATTTTTCAAACACTGTTTGTTGAATAATTCATCTTACTCTTCTTATTTGGAATTCTACATTTATGTTTTAAGTGGTTCTGAGTCCTTGGATTTCTTTGTTTACTCTTTTTCATGCCAGAACTCAGCCTTTCCCCTATACAGAGTGGGGACACATCATACTAATGAACATATGTTTAGGATACACTTTTTTTTGACATTTTGTAGGTAAAATTTTTTTCTAAAACATTCTTCCATGTTTTCTGTTTCAAAGTAACTATTTATTCATTCATTCACTTTCATCCCTATCGCTGCCTCCTCTCAGCTCCTCCTCTCATAGTCCCTCTGCCATCCTCCCTTCTCCTCTGAGAGGGTGGAGGCCCATCTGGATATCCTCCAACTCTGGCACACCAAGTCTTTGCAGGGCTAACGGCATCCTCTCCCATTAAAGCCAGACAAGGCAGCCCGGTTAAAGGAACATATTTCATAGATAGACAACTGCATTAGGGATAGCCCCTGCTCTAGTTGTGGGGGGATCCACATGAAGACAGAGCTGTACATCTGTTACATATGTGTTTATGTGTGTGTGGGGGTGGATATGTTCTTTGGTTAGTGATTCAGTCTCTGAGAGCCCCAAGGATCCAGGTTATTTGATACTGTTGGTTTTCTTGTAGAGTTCTTATTCCCTTTGGGGCTCTCATTGCAGCTTTATTCATAACAGCCAGGAATTGGAAACAACCTAGATGTCCCTAAACTAAAGAATGAATAAAGAAAATGTAGTCAAACAAAGGCATCATGAATTTTGCAGGCAAATGGATGGAACTTGAGAATATCATCGTGAGTGAGGTAACCCAGACCCAAAAGGACATACACGATATGTACTCACTTCTAGGTGGATATTAGCCATAAAGTACATCCTACACTTCATAGACCCAAGGAAGCTAAGCAAGAGGAAGGCCCAAGCAAGGATGCTTGAATCTCACTTAGAAGGGGGAAGAAAATAGTCATAGGAGGCAGATGGAGGGAGGGAACTGGGTGTTAGGAGGAGAAGGGGATTGGAATGGGAAGTATTCAGAATCAAATAGGGGTGAAAGACAGGAGACAGGGCTGGAGAGCCAGGAGAATGAGTGGAAATCTGCAGTTGGGGGGGGGTGTAAGTGGTCGGCATCACCAGAATGTGCCCAAGACCTGGAATGAGAGAGGCTCCCAGGAATCAATGGGGGTGACTTCAGATGAGAGTCATGATAGTGGAGATATGGAAGGGGCCACCTCCTATAGCCAGTCAGGAACCTCATTGGTGTGATAAGGACACAAACCCACCCACAAAACTTTCTACCTAAAATTTATCCTATCTACAAAAAAATGCAGGGACAGGAGATGGAGCAGAGATTGAGGAAATGGCCAACCAGTAACTGACCCAACTTGAGACCCATTCCACGGGCAAGCACCAAGCCCTGACACTATTAATGATCATCTATTATGCTTGCAGACAGAAAAGCCTAGCATAATAGTCCTCTGAGAGGCTCCATCCAGCAGCTGACTGAAATAGATGCAGAGACCCACAGCCAAACATTGGATGAAGCTCAGGGACTCTTATCAAAGTAACTTTTGAAAAGAAAATTTCAAATGAAACTGTTTGTGATTTTTACTGAAGCAGCATGAGACTGTGATGCTGAGTGGCAGATGTTGAAATGTCATCCCTGGGGACAGGATAGAACCCCACTGTTCTGGTTGCCTTGGTGTCTGTCACCTGGTAAGATTTTCTCCAGGCAGGTCTGCATGCTTCAGGATGATTTTGCTCTTCTGGTTCTTGCTAGGGACCAGATTTTGGAAATCAACTCTTCTGTGGTCTTACATCATCCTTGATTGTTACAGGGACATAGTAAGGTTGGGCACAGAGTCTAATCAAATTCAAACTTTGCTCATAATATATTTTCTTTTACCTCTAAGCTAAAATGTCATATTTGTCTCTAAAATTTGCAACAGAAAAATCTTTTTTGTTGAAAAAGTTTACACTGGCTTCAGAAAGGGTAGCAATAACAAGCACCTTTGTCTTGTTTTGCTTTGTTTTACTTTTTCTGTGGGGCCCACTATCACATCTGGGGCCTTGTATATGCTGGCCAAGGGCTCTACCTTTGAACTGTAGCCTCAGCTCCAGGGATGTTGTGATTTAATAAGACTATGCTTTGGTCACTTCCTTGCTCAGAGCTCCTAAAAGCCTGGCAAGAATATCTAGAACCATACAGGTACTAGTAGCATTCTTTGTCCTAATATTTGGTGATTGACTTGTATTCAGCTCAGTGCTACTGAATACCATGGTACTTCCCTGGTTATGGAGACAGTCTTCTGTTTGCATAAGGTGACTTTTGGTCCCTCCTAGATGGGGGCTGTTCACCAGAAAGATGCAGACAGATCTTACGGACTGAAATACTCAGCTCTACTCCATCTCTGGGAAGAGGAAAGGACTTGAAATTATAAATGGCTCTGTAAGAATTCCAGAGAGGTTCCAGGTTACTGAACTTCTGGAAGTCTTTAGAGGAGTCAGTGTATCCCAGGAGGAGGAAAACTCTTACCCCAAGGCCCTGCTTCATGGACCACTTTTCTCTGGTTGTTCATTAGTGTCTCATGTAATAACCCATACAACAGGCCAATAAATGTGCTTTCCTGAAGTCCAACAACTGAGCCTAAGGAAGTGGTGTTGAGAACCATCAACATACAACTTGGAGTTATGGAACACTGCAGTCGGAATTTGACCCAGATGTGACTCAGTTGAGACATTGAGACAGATCCCTTCACTTAGATCCCACTAAGTTTGGCCAGGGTCAGAACTGAATTGAACTATAGCATACCACTTTGGTTGTCACTGGTGAACTTGAGTTATATGGGAACATCCTACACATTTGGCCATAATGTGTTGTGTGTTAAATGGAGAGAGTTTTCTTTTTTTTTTTTTTAAAGAGAGGTTTGAGTTGTCCTGTTGTGTGCAAATAGGAAAGGCTAACAGTTTGAGATAAATCGATCTTCATTTCATTTAAAAACATTCAGTAATATTTTTATATCTTTATTTTTACAAACAATCTATAAAAATCAGGAATCAATTTTAAATTTGGCCAAATGGCTCTTAGGCATTTGTTATGATAACTGTGTAGTTTGTTTTCCTAGGATTTATTACGCTAAATTATACTAATAAATTTGCTATTTTCCTAGAATAAGACATTTTTGATCATTTTCTTTTCCATTTTAGATATTCTGATAGATTAGACAAAATATGTTATTTAATACTCATTTGGAATTTTAAAATATTTATTCATAGATAAAATTACTACGCACTTTTACTTCTGTGCTTCTGAAATTTTTCTGGCTGGCAGCGTTATGTGCAGCGAACTGGGAAACTTCCAAATTCCTATGTGCTAAAATAATTTAAATAGCAGAAGAATGATCTCTTTTTGAGTTTTGAAATTACCTGCTTGTAAAAATGCCCAGGCCTGGCATTTCTTATGAGATTAGTTCTGGGACACCTTTAAACATTTCATCTTTAAAATTAATTTTTAACTGCAAGCTATATATGAATATACTTTTGTTATGTTAATTTTAAAAAAATATATAGGACAAGTTCTTTCCTGGTTATTTCACGCCCTTCCCACATTTCTTGGCAGAAGCAAGGGTTATATGACTGCATGTAGCATCTTCTAGATATTTCTTCTTTGCATCTCAAAGAGGGCATACACACTAAAGAGATATAGTTTTTTCTTCTTGCATTATTTTTAGTGAAATTAGGTAATTCTGCATATGTATTTTGGAATGCATTTTTTTATTCATAACCCTTCACTTCTCATGTGACTATTTGTGTTAATTCGACTTCACCATTCCTTAAAATATTGGATGGTGTAAACCCATTTTTTTTTTTAAGTTTTGGTTCTATCTCTTTTAAAGTTATTGATTCATTTGCATTTTCTAGTATCGTCTTAAGCAAGAATGGACACATCCATTCTCCCAAAATATCTTTTATTGCCTCAACCTTTACTTCTTGGTTTTAATCTGTCCCTTTTACTTGGTTAGTAACTCACTCGCTCACTCCTGTGGAACTTACTGAACTCTCAAGTTGGGCTAGGTGTGTTTCAAGGGACTTGCCATTGTGTCTGAGAACAGGTCTATGTCTCAGTCAGAGGCCATTGCTACCTTCTAAGTAAGTTGAAAGTGATGGATATGCAGTGCTCACTCATGCTGACTTAAGTGACTGGGTCCTCCATGTCGGGCATCCTCTCATTATCTGGCCACCTCCTCAAAGGCTGCTTCTCAGTGGAAATGCCTGATTGAGCTCACATGTTCATCTTTGGTTCTTTTCTGTACTTGATTAGACAGATTTCTGTCTTTGTAACTCATTTCTCTTTGTTAACAGATGAGCATGTGTGTTTTTGTTTCTTTTATTTTGTTTGGGGAGGTTGGATTGCCACAATTAGATTACCATAAATCATATTTATGCGTTTGATCATTTTAAAGTGGTTCCTTTATTTCCTCTTTTGACTGTACAGCTTTTACTTCTTCCTTTCATTTTCCTTTATTATTCTTTTCCTATATTCTCACTACATTTGCTTTGTCCCTTTATTGTTTAAAATAAAGGCATTTTAAGTCCACATGTTGCTGTGGTCAACAGCCAGTGGATTCCTCTGGTCTCCAGTGGGGTACATACCCACCTGGCTGTCCTACTCAGGGGCTTCATGGATTTGTGAGACCAATGGAAGCTCCCCACTGCTACACTGATCAAGAAGCACAACTGAGCAGTAACAAGGCCATAGCCCTCAGCTCACCTATCATATGATGGGCAGAAGTGAACTTTGGTGACCTGTTAAGTCCACAGTTCAAAAGAAGGAGATATGAGAGGAAGTGCAAAAGATGGAGAGACACATCTGACACCCAAGAAAGACAAGCCAAACAAAGCCAGCCATCTCTGCATATCACTAACCTGCTCTGTCTTCTTAGAACACTGATGGAGGCTCTCATGGGGCTCATCTGTCAGAGATCCTACCCTGTTAACTCACAGGGGTACAGTCCACTGCTTCCTACATGATGACTCTCTCTCTCCTCTCTCTCTCTCTCTCTCTTCTCTCTCTCTCTGTATTCTTGCATATGAATGGTATAGATATGTGCATGCCATGGTGTATGTGTGGAAGTTAGAGGACAACTTTGGGTATCTTTTTGTTTTGCCTTCCCACCTGTTTGAGACAGGATTTCTTTGTTGTTTGCTATTGCATACTCTGGGGAGGTTGGTCCACAAGCTTCCAGGATTTCTCTTGTTTCTGTTTCTCCCTATAGGATCACTGGGATTACAGATGCACACTACACATCTGGCTTTCCATAGGTTCTGGGAACTTGAGCTTGCATGGCAAGTCCTTTACCCACCGAGACATCCAATTTGGTATTTTTAAGGAGACTAATAATTGTTCTTATTTACCATGTTCTGAAGCCTAGCAAAGTAGTATTCTGAGGATCCTGTTGCCTTCTTTAAATCTCAGAACAACACAGAAAGTGACTGTATGTCAGATGTGAGCTTGCTTGACCTCATGGAGCCAGTGAGTGGTGGTTTGTACTTGAACATAGAGCTGTAGTCACAAATTATGTTTGTTTTGCCAGTGGTTTTTATTAGATTTTATATTTTATTTCCCTCTTCACTTTTTTCCTTTTGTGATCTGGAGAGAAATTCTTCAGCCAGTAACCCAATTGACCAGTGAATTATTTTTCCTGAGTTCATTTCTGTTCTTGTTTCCTGTTGTCTGCATAATCCCAAGGTCCTGCTCTTTAACTATGAGCACTCTTCCTGGTCACAGACGCATGTCACCAGAATCTTTCTTTAAAAATTCAAAATGGCGAATAGAAGGAACTTTCTTTAGGCCATTGCAGAACATTGCACCCCGGGATGAAGAGGGTGGTTCTGATGCTAAGGTCCTGTTCTGCAGTTGTTTTTGATCAATCAATAAAGATATCAATGACCAATGACTGAGGATGGTGTGGGACACTTAAGAGTTTTGTGGGAGGATTCAGGGAGAATCAGGAAACTGGGGAAGAGGAAGGAGGAGTATCGGCAAGAGATAAAGTCAACCAGTCATGTGAGTGTTCAGTTGGACTGGCCAATGGCCACTCTATCCAAATTTGAATGCGGTGGCAGGGGAGGTTTAGGCAGTGTGTGTGTATGTGTGTGTGTGTGTGTGTGTGTGATCTATGGAGCCAAAGGAATCTGGGTGGGAGCTGGTAGTGTGATCGACCTGGAGCTTAAAGTGGGGGTAGCAAAAACTACATGCTACATAGGAGGATGTTCTGAACCTGCAGATGATTGCCTTTCTTTTAGTTCTGAATCACTGTGAGGAAAATTTCTCTCTGTGAGTTCATTCCTGCAGAATGCTGCAGGCTCCATGGTTCTTGCATGGACCTATCAGAGTCTGGAGCATAGCACTCACCTACCTTCACTTCATTGTGTTTTGTCAAATCAGACACATGAAGGGAAGGGCAGGGTTGATGTTCTGGATGCAGACTGGGGATGGGTGGTGAGGGGCAGAGGTTCTATTTTGTGCTTTTATCTTCTGTTGCTTTGTGGCCTTTTCAGACAGGTTGGCTCAGCATCCAGCTTTCCACAGCTAACACTGAAGATTCTTGAAGACCTGCTTGGCCTTGTCTTAGAGTTGGGCTGTTCAACCTTGTGTGCTCATCAGAGGAAATGGGGAGACCAACTGGGAATTTGTGTGGTTTGGTGCAGATCCCCTGGCCCTCAGAGAGTGTATAGAAGTTTCTGAACATCCTGCAGTATGAATTTCTTAGATACAGTTTGAAATCCTTTTACTGTGGACTCCAAGCTGCACCCTATGACTCCAGCATACAGAGGCTAAGCAAACTCAACCCAAGGAGGGCCTACCAGGCTCAGCCCCTTTCCCTATTGTTCAGTTTCCCCTACCAGAAATGATTAAAATCTATTCCTTGGAACTCCACCTCTCAGTCTAGAACTTTCTGCTTCGAGGAGTTAGCACGAACCTTGCTTGTGTTCTCTAATAAGGTGTTCCAGTCAAATACCTCTTCAGTCACTCCTTACTGCCCTTGTTCCTGAGCCCCTGCTTCCAAGGCCGCTCTGCTCAGAAGAGGTCAGCTCAGGACCTTCTCTGTCTTTGCTTATACTTCTAGAGAATTGGTGCAGGGGCAAGAGGCACTCTGCTCTGCCCCCACCATCTTGCCCAGTGCTCAGGGTTTACTTCCAACTCTCAGCATCATACAGCTTGACCCGTATCTGTCTACAGCCACTAAACCGCACATCTGTCTCAACCTTGTGGTCTGTTCATAGCCCATTCAACCACGCATCTGTCTTAACCTTATGGTATTTATACCCCATCAAACCACACACCTTTCTTGACCTTGTGGGCTCCTTACACGCTGCTAAACCACACATCTGTCTTGGTGCTGTTATTGATCTTTTGAGCTTAGATGTAGGACATTCTGTTAATTCTTACTTCACATACACTGTACTGCACACATCCTCCCTCCCAGCTCAACTCCCCCACCCCACCCCACTCCACTGTACACAGCAGTGTGCACAGATTAGCTTCACTTCATTCTAGTCTCACAAATCTCCAGTTGGGAGGCTGACATATTTTAAAATTTTTTTTTTTTAATTTTTGGAATTAAAATATAGTTACATCATTTCCCCCTTCCTTTTTCTCACAGTTCTTCTCCTGTATCCCTCCATTCTTTGTCATAAATTCATGGCCTCTTGTGAATTTATGTTATATACCCATAATGTTATGTTTCTTTTTTTTTTTTTGGTTTTTCGAGACAGGGTTTCTCTGTGTAGCCCGGGCTGTCCTGGAGCTCACTCTGTAGACCAGGCTGGCCTCGAACTCAGAAATCCACCTGCCTCTGCCTCCCAAGTGCTGGGATTAAAGGCGTGCGCCACCACCGCCCAGCTTAATGTTATGTTTCTAAATATATAAATACAATCTTCTCAGTCCATATAATGCTACTGGAATGTATATGGTTTCAGGGCTGATCACGTAGCATTGGATAGTATTTAGTTGTCTGCAGTTCTTTTGCAAGGTTTGGGCCCAATGGGATTTTTCCCCTTCCATGTTAGCATGTCTTATCTTCTTTACAAAGATAAGAATACAAACAACTGGAATATTTTTAACATTCAAAGACACCTTTTAGAGACAGTGGGGATCACCCCTGTGTCCTGGGCACTTATCTTGTTTCTCTCTTAGACTAACTTCTGAGTCATGGAATAGGATATTCTGTAAGGAGAGGCGGTCCATTTCAAACTGTCCCCCTTTTTAGCTGTG
The DNA here is from genome assembly GCA_021653895.1 of Mastomys natalensis. Classification (NCBI taxonomy): domain Eukaryota; kingdom Metazoa; phylum Chordata; class Mammalia; order Rodentia; family Muridae; genus Mastomys; species Mastomys natalensis. The sequence goes on along the minus strand of JAJTUV010000181.1, from coordinate 2,308,816 downwards.
TTTTTCTTCTCAAGGAGTTCTCTGCTGTGACCAGCTGACACACAGAGCAGATTAGGAAGCACTCGACCCCAGCATTTCCCCCTCACCCTGCAGAATGATCTGTGGAATGTCTTGTGGTCCATCTTTGGTTACTGGAAAGAAATGGCTGTGTTCTCCTTGCCTTTGGGGAATTCACTTAAGTCCAGTTTCTCACACCCCAACCAAACCTTCTTAGGACACATCCCCACTCCACCCCTTGTCCAGAATGCACAAACCACTTCTTACATGGGGTCTCCTGACCTCCACAGGAGGGGCAAGTTCTCCTTCCTGTGACTGAGCAGGCCCCGTGTTCAGTGATCTCATCTACAGAATGGTCCAGCTTCACCTGAGTGCCCAGCACAGTGGCAGCAGCTTCAATACAGGCAGCTTATGCCTTGAAGCACAAACCCCCAACCAATGTACCTAGTGTAGGCTCATGGCCTAAGGATGAGCCGCATCACTGTGCCATCTCAGTTTAGATACAAAGACAAGGGCACTACCTGCAAATACTACTAATATTTAAGGGAAAACTCTGTGCACAGAGTCAGAGCACAGCAACCGAGGGAACACTCTTAAGTCATTTGAAGGCCTGGGAGAACTCTGAAATCAATTATATGGAAATAATAAAGGGAAATAAAATTATACACTAATAGCCATGTCCACTGAGATATGAAAATTAGTAACAATAGATTAGCATGCAAAAATTTGGTATTGTGCACACATGTGTACATGTAAACAATTCGTACTTGATATACATACATTTTACAGGCCACTGGCATTCATACTAGCTTCGTAGGCCACATACACACCTACTACAGAAGTATACCACACACAAATTCCTATATATACAGGTGACATATTCAAATGTACACCTTACACAGATTTTGCATAGTTCATACACACATACCTATGTGCACATGCTGGGGTTAAGAGGAGAGTTTCCTGGACATCTCAGAGACTTCAGGAGGAGAGGGAAGCAACATGTATTGCAGGACAATCAGAAAGGGAACCATGGGAGCTCAGTGGGTGACAGTGAGCCATAGAGGAAGGAGTTCTGGACTGAAGCCTGCTCTCACACCTAGTGCCTTACCTTGTGTGTTTCCTGTGACAAGGTTAGAAGTATTCATCTGCAAGTCATGTGGTACAAAGCATGGGACCTGAGCATTGTCAGGGCTACAGCACAGGAAAGTGGTCACTCATGGCCTTACCCACATTGAACAAGCAATGAAAACCAAGTAGAGACTGTTTCTAAGAAGGAAGGTCAAGGGTGAGGAGGCTGTGAGAAGGCAAGACTGGTGTCCAGATGACAGGAATATAAATGAGAGTCCTGGCAGCTTACTGGCAAGTCGTGGATGTGTCTTCCTAAGAGGACGAATCGCTGAAGGCTCACTGCTGTTGGGGCATTTATTCAATAGTAGTTGATTAGTCCTAGCCAGGGAAATAAAAGTAAGGTAAGAAAACTAATGTATAGAGCTATAAGGAAGCATGGTAGAGTGATCCTGACAATTGCACGATCGCATACAAGAAGAGCATGGTGAGCCTTACATGTGATCCATCCTAGTACATGAGTTAAATAAGAAAACTAAAACCTAGCTGAAAATAACAGACAGAAATTGTTTAAGCACTGTATGTGTTTATTAAAAGCAATAAAGACCAAATGTAAAAAAAAAAATTGAGCTCTGAAAAATAACAGCAGATCTGAAAAAGAACCAATGGGTATTTTAAAAGTACAATGGACCAGGCTCAGGGGATGGCTCAGTTAGTAAGTGCTTGTCTTGCAGGCATGAAAACTTGAATCCATTCCCAGAACTGCAGAAAAGCCAGGTATGGTGATATCACTTGTAATTCTAGTGCTGGGGAGGCACAGACAAGTGGATTTGTGGGCCCTGCTGACCTGTCAGTCTAGCTTACTTGGGACATTCCAGCCCAATGAGAGATGCTGTTTCAAGAAGAAGAAGAAGAAGAAAAGGCAGATAAGACAGCATCTGCAAAGTGATACCCAAGGTTGTCTTCTGGCCTCCATGTGCACATGCACACACACATACATGAACAGGCACTCATACATATAAGAATACATACACAATCAAGCACAAACTTGTATACATACACACATATACAGAATGCAGTGGATTAGTTCAATCTAGACAGTCTAAGAGATCCTTAGTAAATTGGAAGTTTTAAATAAAAATTCTTAAGAATGAACCTTATAAAGACACCAGAACCAAACATGCAGAAAAGACGGCAAGAGGAATAGAGGGTATGGCTTGTTGGTCTTGTATATGTGAAATGCCAAATCAGGAGACCTAGGTCTTGGCTTTCCCAGTTGCCTGCATCCTAGTGCTATAGCAAAAGGTGAAAAGTCAGATGAGTAAATGAAGACACAAATCTCCAAACCACAAGAATGGCACACTTGGACAAAGTCTTAGGAAATCTGATACAAGAAACAAAGAGAATTGTATGAAGGCAGCCAGAGAAAACACCACGGAAAGTGGAAACCAGCCAAGCTCTCGGCCAAATGACAGACAAATAGTAACTAGAAACCAAATTGTTTGTACAGAAATTAGTCCGATGTGGTCACCACAGGGGACATCACCATGCACGTGGGCTATATTGCAGCTGGTTGGAAATATGACAATCACTCCTCAGACTCTGGTTGGAGGCTATGTTTATTATCTGCCACTCAGACAAGTCCCCAGGCTTTGGCCTTTACTCTGCCCTCTATCTCCATCCAGGAAGTCCAAGCCAGGCTAGATTATTCTCCTGGTAAACAGAGAAGAAGCCATGGCTGTACAGTTGTCAAAGCAAAGTTACAACACAATATTGTCACAGTCTATGAAGGGAGTCAGGAATAGTCTTTATAAAAATGTACAGTGGTGCCATGTGGTAAAAAGAAGAGAATTAAGTAGCTAATAAATGTGCAAAGGTTTTCAATGTTATTAGAAATGAGGGAGATGTAAATTAAAGTCAAAATAGGACACTAATCTCTAGTGGCTGAAATGTAAATGACAGAAGGCTTGAAGTCAAATGGTGACATGTGTGATGCTATTGATCCCAAGGATGGGAGGAGAAAGATCACAGACCCAAATCATCATGGCCAAATGAATTAAAGCAAAGTTTTCTTTTGTGTACATGTGCTGCATCCTCCTAAGGCGGGGTTTGAGAGCTCAGCACTGGATGTGAGGAAGACAAAGCTTTTACAGCTTGGGGGGAGGTGTCCAAATGGGGGATTGGTAGGTGGGGTTACAGGGGCAGATCTTAAGCATAACAAGTTAGTCATAACTACCTCCTGGTTGTAACAACAGATAATTGTAACAAGGTAGCCATAACAATCCCCTTTGAAAGGAAAGTATAGTTGCAGGATGGTAATTAACTTTTTGAAACAAAGACATGGTTACTGTTTCCTGGAACCGCAGTACAGAACCATTTCTAGCCAAGGTTACAGGTAGGACAGAGTCCAATCCTTGAGAAACAGAAGTTTAATCACAAACAGGGATGAACCTAGTTTGTCTTTACTACAAGATGGCAGACTGGTTCATCAAAGTCAGGCAGGAAGACTGATAGAGGTGATTGCATTAATGTGGGTTGGGACTTTAACACCAAGACAATGCTAACCTTCGAAGGAGGGGACAGCATGGGAGAAAGGGGAGGGGAGAGAAGGGGAAGGGAAGGGAGGGGAGAGGAGGAGGAAGGGAAGGGAGAGGAGAGTGGGACAAAGCTGTGACTCAAAAGACATCTAGGCAGTGTCTGGGGTGCTGGCCATGGACAATGCATGACTCTGTGCCCCTGTGGTACTCATTTTATAATAGTGCAGCTAGACAGCTTCACAAGGAATTCCACAGAGACTCACTGTGCAGTATCCACATAATGGACAAGGAGGGGTGAGAAGCCACCTTGAATAGGCCAGGCCAAACCTACTGTCTTCTCCATTTCAGAAGGCAGGACACATCCCTGAGCACTGTAGACCTGAGGATGCTGATCCACCTCCTGGCTGTGGAGCGTGATCACGTCCTAGTCAGAAACTATAGCTGCTCCGGGAAGATGACCCAGTCCCCATGCGCAGTACTGAGCTCCACCCTCAGCTCCTCTCCAGCCTCACCCCTCCCTGGCAGCACTTCCATCAGCTTATACCTACCCCACAGAGGATCTCTCCATGCTTGGGTATTAGCAGAAAAGTGGGGAAAGATCTGATACAGTATCGGCTAATTACATTAAGAAGTAAACGCTAATAAAAACAAAACAAAAACAAAGGAGCAACACAGCATCCACTAGGGCATGGTTAGTGAAATAAACTCTGGGATGTAGAAGTCTGCAAATGAGGTCAAGGGAGGCAAGTGAGGTCAAGTAAGGTCAAGTACATTTCCCCAAATAACTTTTACTTCCTTGAAAAGACCCTTTGGAGAAGGAATCTTAAAGGGGCAGGACACTGTTCTTAGAACTAGTCTAATTCACAGATTACTCTTTTTCAAAAGGAAAGCATTTATTTCTCCAGTACAGAACTAAATGCAGAAACCCGTAAGTCAGGCCTAACAACCAGAGACATGAATAAAATACATAAATGTTTAATTATGGTGCAGATAAGTCAGATAGAGATTTCCTGAAGCAGGGCAAGCACTGATCATTTGTAGATTACTTTGAATAAGGGTCAATTTTTGTTTTAAGGAAAACAGCTGAAGTGTTAAATATTTATGAAGCTGAGTCACTGCTGCAGGGGGTGGCTATGGTCCACACCGCAGGTCCAGGAGTGGGCTGCTAAATCCTACTGTGATGTCCAGTATTCTTCTGGGCTGCTAGAGGGGTCAAGGACAGTATAGGATCATTTATCATCTAGGAGAAAAATAATACCAAATGTAGAGTTTTTTTTCTCTGAATCGACCCAGGCCGAAAGAGGGGATTTACAAAGCCCAGTGCTGGAGTCATCATGTAAATTGTTCCAATCAGTTTGTTTGGATGAACTTAAGCTGCAGTGAGCCCTTCCTCTGGCTGTAAAAGGGGATAATGACCCTCTCTGCTGCTGGATTTTCTCATTAAAGCACCATAAATCTGGGAGAGACAAAAATACTGTCAACTGTTCGCTGCAAGTTCAGTAGCTGGAAGGTACCTCTCCATTCCTCTTCCTGTAGTCCAGCGACCTGGAGGGCTTTTGGCAAAACTGTCAAGATTTTTACTGTGTCATGGGGAGTTTGGGATGGAGAAGCAATTAGTTTAAAATGTGCCTAAGGGAATCAGATGGCGTGCACCTTTGTTTGTATATATTGTGGACACATAAATATACATCTACATCTTGTGTGTTTACATAAACAGGTTTAAATGTATATGTGTGTCATATTCATTAGCACAAGATATACATATAAATATGCATATTACATGTAAATGTGTATTACACATTCTCTATAAGACATACATTATAAGTAAGTCTTGTTTTATATGTGTGTGTGTATATATATATACCTGAATTTGCAGACACAGGCAAATATGTGTACAACTGCATGCTCATACACATTTTTGATTGGGCACAGTATGGATGGTTGTGGTATTACCTCTAGACAGTAATATCTGTGTTGTTAGCTATGGAATACCCAGATTCTGCCTGGCACTATGATGCTCAAGTCTTGTGTGGCATTTTTCAGAGGCCACACTCTGGCTCTGGTGTTCTCTCTCTCTCTCTCTCTCTCTCTTTCTCTCTCTCTCCTCCTCTTTTCCTCTCTCTCTTTTTTTGAGAGACAGGTTTCTCTGCTTAGCCCTGACTCACCTGGATCTTGCTCTGCAGACTAGGCTGGTCTTAAACTCACAGATTCATCTGTCTCTGCTCCCAACTGCTGTGATTAAAGGTGTGCACCACCACTGCTCAGCTGGTGTTCTCTTAATCTATGAGAAACTCTGGCATTTCCTGATGCACTGGCAGCCACTGGTTTTCTTGAAGAGGCTGACTGCTGGCCAGGGCTTAGCCTTAAACTTTACATAGAAGTGTCCACAAGATTATAGAAGCAAGCTCATATCAACTTCTTGGCAAGACCTTGATCTACAGCAAATGTGCTAGCCTGGTTAGAAGAGTTTCCTAACCCACATGTGACCCTATGAGGTCCCTCCTTTTTTATCCAGGATATATATTACTCTCTTACACTAAACTGCTGCCTTGCTGCAGAGATCAGAGCTGTGTATGGCTTTGAGGATGCTGCTGTCCCTGGTGGGCAGCAGGCTGGGGTATATGTGCTTGATGCTCGCAGCATAACTTAACAATCTATAAGAAGCCCAGTGGCCTTGAGATCTTGGCTTTTTACTCACCAAGGCCTCCTTGTGACAGGCATATGTTGATTGACATCTCTGTGTGTCCACAAGAGACCTCACCTAAGAGCTGTTGGACTCTCAAATGACGGTTGTCCTGCATTCAGGAAATGTGTGGTAGTTTGGTGGAGTTGGAACTTTTTCTATGGGACTGTTTTGTGATACTGTGATGGCTTGAATATGCTTGGCTCAGGGAGTAGCACTCTTAGGAGGTCTGGCATTATTGGAGTACCTGTGGTTTTGTTGAAGGAAGTGTGTCACTGTGGTAGTGGGCTTTGAGGCTTCTATGCTCAGGCTCTGGCCAGTGTGGAATGAGAGCTTCCTCCTGGCTGCCTGCAGATCTTGGCTGCCTTTGGATTAAGATGTAGAACTGTTGGTTCTGCCAGCACCATGTCTGCCATGTTTCCTGCCATGATGATAATGGACTGAACCTCTGAAAGTGTAAGCCAGTTCCAATTAAATGTTGTTCTTTATAAGAGTGCCTTGGTCATGGTGTCTGTTCACAGCAAAGACTTTAGAAAGCCTTATACCTTCACCAAGAGACTATGAACAAAGAAAACAGGCTCACACAGCGTGACCATCTACACAATGAGCACTAAGAGAAAGTGGTGGGTTTACAATGTCACTGTTGTGATAAGCCATTTCTGAGTGGCACTCGGTCCAGTGGCAACCCTGGGAGTATTGAAAAGGAGGGCTGCCTGTCTTTTCTGTCCTCCTTCCCTTCTCCCTCCCTCCTTCCCTTCTCCTTCCCTCCTTCCCTTCTCCCTCCCTCCTTCCCTTCTCCCTCCCTCCTTCCCTTCTCTCTCCCTCCTTCCCTTCTCCCTCCCTCCTTCCCTTCTCTCTTTTTCCTTCCCTCCTTTCTCCCTCCATCTCTTTTTCCCTTACTTCCTCTCCATTTCTTTCTCCTTTTTCTTTATTATTTCTCTTTTTCTTTGATTTTCTTTTTTTTTTTTATTGGAAATTTTTTATTGGAAAATTTTTTTTACATTTCAGATGTTCTCTCCTTACCCCATTTCCCCCCTCCCTCCCAGGAACTTACTATCCCTTCCCCCTCCTCCTGCCTCCACGTTGGTGTGCCCCTTCCACCCTCCCTGTACCTCACCTCCCCATCCTCGAGTATCCCCCCCCCCACGACATCCAGCCTTCATGGGACCAAGGATCTCTTCTCCCACTTATATATAGCTCCCTTGCATATATAGCTGGAGCCATGGGTCCCTCCCTAAGCGCTCCCAGGCTGGTGGTTTAAACCCTGGGGGCTCTGGTTGGTTGTGATTGTTGCTTTCCTCATGGTGTCTCGAATCCTCTCAACTCCTTCAGCCTTCACTCTATCTTCTCCATTGGGAACCCCATGCTCAGTTTAATGGTTAGCTGTGAGCATCTGCCTCTGAGTATGTCAGACTCTTGCAGACCTCTAAGGAGACAGCTATATCAGGCTCCTGATAGTGTCTTTCTGTGTGGCCCAGGCTAGCATTGAACTTGCAACCCTCTACCTCCTAAGTGCCAAGATTATAGGTGTATGTCACTAGGCCCTGTTCCACTGAGGCATGGGCTGTGTGTGTCTTGCTCCCTGTTGACTGCCCCAAAACTGAAGCATGAGTTCTATGCATCTGTGTATTAGCAGTGGGCTTTCTCACACTCTGATCCATTTTATCCCCTTCCTTTCACTCACAGTCCCTGTTCTCTCCAGAAAGATCAGTTTTTCTCCAGAGATCTATGACAGGGTTTGCTTTTTTCCAGTTTCTGCTATCACCTCAGACTTGCTGGGCTTCTCAAGTTCCTGGGATGATCATCTGCCTTGAAGCCAGACAGGTTGTCTATCCTTGTACACAGAGAACCATGCCAGAATGTCCTGTCCTTTCCATGTGTGATCACTTACTTCCATGTCTGACTTTGTGGATAAAAGGCCTGGCTTTTATCCATAGATCTTATCACTTTCACGGGCACCATGTTCCACTGGAGTTTGAAAATATCAAAGAGCGGTGTTCACAGGTTGTTTGGCAATTGATGAAGACAGTCTTACTTAAATAGGATTGGAACTGAAGACAGGTATGACTGGAAGGCTTTGAAGAACAGGTCACTTTATAATGTCATGGAGGTGCATCACCAGCTGTGGAAAGATAAGAATTTCAAGAGAATGGATAAGAAATTCAGGAGGAAGCCATCTTCATGAAGAGCTCTTGAGAACAAGAAACCTTTTAGCATCTTCTGGGAGCTGGAGGTACCAAGTTCTACAGACGGTCTCAGACATCTGTGGGAGCAGGGCTCTCTTAGGATTGATCTTCACCTCTCTCACCCGGCACAGGGTCTACGCAGAGGATTTGCTTATTAAATCCTATGTCTAGTTGTCACAACAGCCTGACTTGGGAACTGTGAAGATCGAAATGGACAATTTGGGAGAAATCAGAGTCAAAGTGTCCCTGACAATTGAAAGGCAGAAGCCAGCCATAACAAATCCCTGGACATCAAGTTGACTTTACTTATGGTATTCTCAGTTTCTAGCACTTCATATCAATCATCTATTCATATTTAACGTTTTTTGATTTTGAAGAAATAATTTCAAGTTTAAGAAAGCCTTCTCAGGAATAGTACACAATTCTACTCAGAGTCACCAATTTCAATATTTTCAATCTTATTTTTTTTTCACAAAAATGTCATGTATAGTCTTCTTCTCCTCTGCCCTAGTAAGGAATTAGTCACTTATAAAGCTTCCTACTCTTTCAGTCTTAGTAACTTATCTAATGTAGTAACTTATCTACATTAGGACACCATAACCGAGGCAATCTACAGAAGGGTTTATTTGAGGTTAGCTTCCAAAGGGAGAAAAACCCATCACCACCATCATGGGGAAGCATGGCAGTAGGCAGGCATGCTGGTCAGAGAAGAAGCAAGACAAAAGCTCTCATCTTAAACAGCAAGCAGGAAGCAAAGAAAATGCCCTGGGAATAGCAACAGGCTTAGAAATGTCAAAATTTACCTTCAAATGCCAGACTTTCTCCAGCAAGACCACACTTCCCAAACATAGCTAAATCACATCACCAGCTAAGGGTTCCAATGCCTGAGACACTGGGGGCGAGCATTCTTATTCAAATCATTACTCAGGAACCCAGTATTCAGGAAGTAAGAGCCGAGTCTGAATATCATAGGAATACTGCACATCCATGTTTATTTCAGGGCTGCTCACGATAGCTAAGCTATAGAATCACTCTTGGTGCCCATCAACAGACGTGTGGATAAAGAGAAGGCGGTGCACAGACACAATGCTGTTTTGTTCAGTCACAAACAAGAAGGAAATCACATCATCTGCTGGGAAACTGATCATCACATTAAGTGAAATATACCAGACTCGAAAAGACAAACATTGCAAACTCTTTTTTATTGTGGATCTTAAAATGTACTCAGATACATAAAATCATTCATATGCAGACATGAAAGCAGGAAGGAGCATGGAAGAAGGAATGAGACTAGTAACAGAGAGGAAGGCAAGGTCGGAGAAACTGGGGTATTAATATGCTCTTCATGGATTTGTTATTTTGGCAGGGTCTCTTGATGTCTTTCTGGCTGTCCTGGAACTCACTAAGTAGACCAGGTTGGTCTCGAACTTAAAGAGATTTGCCTGCCTCTGCCTCCCGAGTGCTGGAATTAAAGGCCCGCTGCTGTTTGTGTTGCTCAGTATGCTTTTTTTATTTTTCTTTTTCAGACAGGGTCTTATGTAGCTCAGGCTAACCTCTAATTTGTTGTGTAATTGAGGGCCATTTCAACTTCCTGATCCTCATTCCTCTATCTCTTAAATGCTAGGATTATTGGCACAGGACACATGCTGTATTTATGTGGTGCTGGGAATTGAACATATGCCCTCATGCATGCAGAGAAAGTGATCTATCCAGTAAGCGACATCCTTAACCTCCTTCTGATACTTTCTGATTCTGTCTGTCTATCTATCTATCTATCTATCTATCTATCTATCTATCATCTATCTACCTATCTATTCATCCATTTTGGCATCAAAAATATGTGTCATGATAAATTTGTCAAGAACTAGACATTTTTTTAAATGTCCTTTCACAAAACAGTTCTAGGAAGTTAAGATCTATCCACCTCATGGACTCATGGCTAACTGAACATCATGAACTCCGGCCCTCTTATCAAACAGACCAGGAAATAACCCTGCCTGTCTGCCTGTCTGCCTGTCTGCCTTTCTATCTGAAACTATATCCAGGTCTCTAACACCATGAGTTTGTGATCCCAGAGCCATCTCCATCCACGATGGTGGGGTCTTTTGCAGCCTGTGAATGTTTCCCATTTGAAACTCCATTTGCCAATAGTGACAGCTGAGCCCCCTGCATTGTCATGACTTTGCCACGCTCCTCGGTCCTGCTGGTGTGGGAAAGCTTCCAGAACCGCTGCTCCATTCTACTGTGAAAGCTTCTGTTTAGGGATGCTGCTTCAGTCAGAAGCCTCCTGCCTTGAAGGATGAAAACGGAATACGATGCCAAAACCAGCCATTTCCAACCAGAAGCAAGAGACCGCAAAGGGACAGAGTAACATGTGAAAGGATGGAAACAAACAAGGTTAGTCACGCAATCACACAGCTCGCTGGAGGAGCTTCTAGGCTGCTGTGCAGAAAGGTGAATCTTAAACAGCACACGGGAACTTTCTAACTCCAAAACAGAGCCCATAGCTTTAGAGGCCAAGCCCCTCAGACCTTCAGCACGATGACCCTCAGGCTGCAGAGGTCTGCAAGTCCCACTGGGATCAACTTCAGTGTCAGTCCGTGGTCACCTGTGGAAGATCTCCGCGGATGAAAACAAAAGGTCCTAGAAAACAGGACAACAGGCATTATGGATTTTATATTTCCAGCAGCATACTTAGAAAGACTGTGAGACATGGGCTACAAGGATGAGTTCTCAGAAGATGCATCCTGAGCAGGTGGATGAAGGTAACGCCAAGTCAGCTGAGGACTGTCCTCTGAAAGCCTGCAGACAGACCTCAGATGATCATGCCTGATCTCATGCAAGTAAGCCAGAGACAGTGCCTCCCGGTGCCTGGCATCCAGTAAAAACCTCAGTGAGGCAAATAGGTAACAGAATAAAACCTATTCACACGATGGGACTTGGCTACTAATGTCCAAACAGCACAGGGAGCATGGAATGTTCAGATGCGAGTGACACATTTCAGATAAAACAGACAAATACACCCTTCCACCCCTTCACAGCTTCTGAGAGAGACACAGGCAGAGAGAGAGAGAGAGAGAGAGAGAGAGAGAGAATTAAAAATTAACGTGGATCTGAGAATGCAGCTGTGAGTTCTGCACACACAGATTCAACCCACTATGGCTAAAAGTTTGATCTAGCCCTAAGTTCAATCCCTGTTATTTTAAAAAGTTTAAAATATGTTGTGCTGAGTATGACAATTGTTCAGATAGCACTCAAATTGTCCTAGGTTTTGTACATAATCTAGAGATAGTTTGCATGAGGGTGTGGTTAGATTACTTGTGCATAGAGGAGTCCCGTGGACACTAAGGGGTAATCATGTAACCAGATAAATGAAATATAATGAGTCTCGAAGAGAAACAGCATCAGGATTAGTGAGAGACTAGCAAAGGGTTTGAAAGGAGAAGTAAGAAGGTGATGAGAAAAAATATTTGAAGAAATGATAGCTGAAAAAAAAAAAAAAAAGCTCAAATCTGCTAAGCCCTGAGAATGGAAATTGAACAAATCTCTACTGGAAAGGAAGAAAAGGAAACCATGCGAGGCCACACATCAGTCAAATTGCTACAGGGAAGAAACCTCGGCGCATCTTATGTAAGAGATGTATCGATGAATGTTCTGTAATTGTGCAGGAAGAACACAACAGACTGACGCTTGCTTTGCTTCAGCAGTGTGAGTGCCGGGGAAAATGAACGGAACTTTTTGTTCACAGGAACAAAATACCCTCAGTTGAGGGTTCTAGGGAGAATGACGCCCTTTTCAAAAGCACGGAAGGCTTCCGATCTATAGATAACGAACTCTTTCAAGAAATCACTACAAATTCTAGACTCAACACAAGGTGTTGTTATCTAAGCCGGTGCTGCCCTGAGGCTCCTTCTGGACTCTCTGCAGCCACATGGTATGTAACAGGCAACATAAGATATTCGGATACCTACACTCTGCTGGACTGAAAAACAGACAAGCCAGGCTGTGGAACCTCACACACTGCAGAGAATTGTTGAAGGCAGAGAAGGGAGCCCTGACTGTGCCTACCCACTTCTTTGACTGATCCCAAACATGTGCAGCAAACTCTTGTATCATGAGACAAAGCTAAGTGTCTAGCTGTGCTCTTACCTTCCCAAATGGTGCTAGCAGTCAGGTGTCCAAATTAGGAGCCTGAAGGGGAATTTAACATTCAGATCGTAGCAGTGTGTCCTTCCACTTTGTCCCTCCTGAGTTTTAAATCTTTTTTAATTAACAGAACTCTTATTTTAATTAACAAAGAGAATTAAAAAGCCTCAGTAGAGAAATAGAAACCACAAAGAATGAAAATTCATGAATTCAACAATTTCATTTTCTTTAAATGCATCTCTCTCTCTCTCTCTCTCTCTCTCTCTCTCTCTCCCTCTCTCTCTCTCTCTCTCTCTCTCTCTCTCTCTCTCTCTCTCTCTTTCTCTCTTTGTTCTGTGTATATGGGCATCTCTTTCTCCCTTTGTGTGTGCATGTGTGTGTCTGTGCATGTGTGTGTGTGCACGGATGTGGTGCTCATGGATCAGAGGGCAGCTGATGGGAATTGGTTCTTTCCATCTACTGTGGGTTCTGGGAATCAAATCCAGGTCTCCAAGCTTTTGCAGCAGGCCCAACGATTTTGTTTTGAGTAAAAACTCATAAAACAGGTGCAGAAGAACTTGATACTAACGGAAATCATAAAGAGAAATACAGAAAAATTAAGATGCTTCTTTAATATATTTTTAGAACTTACACATTTATTTGCTGGGGATGTCATGTGACAGCACACTGGTGGAGGTCAGAGGACTTGTAGAAGTTGCTTCTCTCCTTCTACCATGTGGGTCCTGGGACTTGGACTCCTGTTGGCAGGTTTATCAGCAAGTATGTCTACCCACTAAACTGTCTCTCTAGCCCTGTTTTTAAAATCTTTTAAAAAAACACAAAGCCTAAATGGTTTGCTGGAGTCTATGAAACAGCTCAATATTCATGTAATTGGATTGTCAGGAGGAAAGAGAGGAGAGACTGGGAGCGAAAAATGTTTGAAGATTTAATGTCTAAATATCAGGAGGCTGATGTAAACCAGAAAGACGCTAAGTAGACCACAGGAAAACAAAGTAGCCAGGCCACACATCATTACTAACCTGCTGAAAACTACATGTAACAAGCAAATGTCAACAGCTAGCAGAGAAGAATGGCTTGCTCCTTTCCTGGTGACCTGGATACAGTTAACAGCTGGTCTCTGACAGAAATCCAGCAGGAACAAGGGGCACAGCATTCACAAAGCACAAAAACCAAACCAAACCAACCCAACCAACCAACCAACCAACCAAAAACTCCCAAACCACACACACACACACACACACACACACACACACACACACACACACACACACACAAACACACTAAACTTCCCCTGGTTTTGAGAATAAGCTACATTCAGAATTCTACAGTAAAACATTCTTTCAGATTTAAGGAAATATAATTTAAGATGATATAAATATTTTTTGATAATTTGCCATGAAGCATCCTTTGATTATTTAAAAAAGCCAGCACAAGCTACTTAGGTTGAAGAGAATGTCAAGGGATAATGTCTTATGGTTTTCCTGCTGTGAACAGACACCATGACTGAAGCAACTCTTATAAAGGACAACATATATTTGGAGCTGGCTTACAGGTTCAGAGGTTCAGTCCATTATCATCAAGGTGGGAGCATTGCAGCATCTAGGCAGGCATGGTGCAGGCAGAGCTGAGAGCTCACATCTTCATCTAAGGCTGCTAGTGGAAGACTGACTTCCAGGCAGCTAGGATGAGGGTCTTAAAGCCTATGCCCACAGTGACACACCTACTGCAACAAGGCTACACCTCAAAATAGTGCCACTCCCTGGGCCAAGCATATTCAAACCATGACAGATACAAAATGGGATATTTTGTAGGGAGTGAAGAGAAGGATTTGAGGAGATGACTTGGGGATGAAGCCCGAGTCTGGATCCTCAGAACCCATGTAAAAAGGCAGTTGAAGTGGTGGGCACCTGTAAGCCAGTACTGAGGAGGCAAGCACAGACTGGTCTCTGGAGGATGCTGGCAAGTAGTTCAGTCAAATCTGTGAGAGATCCTGCCTCAAAAATATTGGGAAGAGCAATAGAGGAAAACAACCACCATTGATCTCTGGCTGTTTCATGAATACTACTATGGTTTATATATCCTTGGCACTATTAGAAGGTGTGGCCCTGTTGAAGTAGGTGTGGTCTTGTTGGAGTAGGTGTGTCACTTTGGGTATGGGCTTTAAGACCCTCATTCTAGCTGCCTGGAAGTGAGTATTCTGCTAGCAGCCTTGAGATGAAGATGTAGAACTCTCAGTTCTTCCTGTACCATGCCTGCTAGGTTGCTGCCACGTTCCTGCCTTGATGATAGTGGACTGAACCTCTGAATCTGTAAGCCAGCCCTAATTAAATGTCCTTTATAAGAGTTGCCTTAGTCATAGTGTCTGTTCACAGCAGTAAAACCTTAACTAAGACACATGCACACACATGTATACATACACTTGTTCATATGCATCTATGCCATACATGTGCACACAAGAATGAGGAACAAAAAATGGTAAATATTTTTCCCTTCAAAATCCACACTACTGTGAACTATAGACAATGAATGCTGACCACACTCAAATTAGGGAAATCTAACTTGTGTATTGAGCATGATGGGATGGCTTCTAGATGGTTACAAAGGCACTGTGTGGAAGAGGCACATCCGAACTGAGAGTGGAGAGAAAAGATACAATCTTTAAAATATGGATATAAGAAAGCATTAGGCCAAATGAATTTTAAGATTGCTCTTTCTATCTCTGTAAAGAACGGAGTGGGAATTTTGATGGGGATTGCATTAAATCTGTAGATTGCTTTCGGCAAGATGGCCATTTTTACTATATTAATCCTTCCAATCCATGAGCATGGGAGATCTCACCATGGGAGATCTTTCCATCGTCTGAGATCTCCTTTGATTTCTTTCTTCAGGGGCTTGAAGTTCTTGTCATACAGGTCTTTTACTTGCTTGGTTAGATTCACACCAAGGTATTTTATATTGTTTGTGACTATTGTGAATGGTGTCATTTCCATAATTTCTTTCTCAGTCAGTTTATCCTTTGTGTAGAGGAATGCTACTGATATGTTTGAGTTAATTTTATACCCAGCTACTTTGCTAAAGTTGTTTATCAGGTTTAGGAGTTCTCTGGTGGAAGTTTTGGGGTCACTTAAGTATACTATCATATCATCTGCAAATAGCAAAACTTTGACTTCTTCCTTTCCAATTTGTATCCCTTTGATCTTCTTTTGTTGCCTAATTGCTCTGGCTAGGACTTCCAGTACTATATTGAATAGGTAGGAGAGAGTGGGCAGCCTTGTCTAGTCCCTGATTTTAATGGGATTGCTTCAAGTTTCTCTCCATTTAGTTTAATGTTGGCTACTGGCTTGCTGTATATTGCTTTTACTATGTTTAGGTATGAACCTTGAATTCCTGATCTTTCCAAGACTTTTATCATGAAGGGGTGTTGAATTTTGTCAAATGCTTTCTTAGCATCTAGAGATATGATCATGTGGTTTTTTTCTTTTAGTTTATTTATATAGTGGATTACGTTGATGGATTTCTGTATATTGAACCAACCCTGCATTCCTGGGATAAAGCCTACTTGATCATGATAGATAAGTGTTTTGATGTGTTCTTGGATTCGGTTCGAGAGAGAATTTTATTCAGTATTTTTGCATCGATATTCATAAGGGAGATTGGTCTGAAGTTCTCTTTTCTTGTTGGGTCTTTGTGTGGTTTAGGTAGAGCGCAATTGTGGCTTCATAGAATGAATTAGGTAGTGTTCCTTCCGTTTCTATTTTGTGGAATAGTTTGAAGAGAATTGGTATTAGATCTTCCTTGAAGGTTTGATAGAATTCTGCACTAAAACCGTCTGGACCTGGGCTTTTTTTGGTGGGGAGACTTTTAATGACTGCTTCTATTTCTTTCGCGGTTATGGGACTGTTAAGATGGTTTATCTGCTCCTCATTTAACATTGGTAACTGGTACTTGTCTAGAAAATTGCCCATTTCATCCAGATTTTCCAATTTTGTTGAGTATAGGCTTTTGTAGTAGGATCTGATGATTTGTTGAATTTCCTCGGTATCTGTTGTTATGTCACCCTTTTCGGTTCTGATTTTATTGATTTGGATACTGTCTCTCTGCCCTCTGATTAGTCTGGCTAAGGGTTTATCTATTTTGTTGATTTTCTCAAAGAACCAGCTCCTGGTTTTATTGATTCTTTGTATAGTTCTCTTTTTTTCTATTTGGTTGATTTCAACCCTGAGTTTAATTATTTCCTGCTGTCTACTCCTCTTGGGTGTATTTGCTTCTTTTTGTTCTAGAGCTTTCAGGTGTGTTGTCAAGCTGCTAGTGTGTTCTCTCTCCAGTTTCTTTTTGTATGTACTTAGAGCTATGAGTTTTCCTCTTAGCACTGCTTTCATTGTGTCCCATAGGTTTTGGTATGATGTGTCTTCATTTTCATTAAATTCTAAAAAGTCTTTAATTTCTTTCTTTATTTCTTCCCTCACCCCATTATCAACGAGTAGAGTATTGTTCAGTTTCCACGTGAATGTGGGTTTTCCATTGTCTTTGTCGTTATTGAAGACTAGCTTTAGACCATGGTGATTTGATAGGTTGCATGGGATTATTTCGATTTTTTTGTATCTGTTGAGGCCTGTCTTGTGACCAATTATATGGTCTATTTTGGAGAAGGTACCATGAGGTGCTGAGAAAAAGGTATATTCTTTTGTTTTTGGGTGAAATGTTCTATAGATATCTGTTAAGTCCATTTGGTTCATAACTTCTGTTAGTTTCACTGTACCTCTGTCTAGTTTCCATTTCCATGATCTGTCCAGTGCTGAGAGTGGAGTGTTGAAGTTTCCCATTATTACTGTGTGAGGTGCAATGTGTGCTTTGAGATTTAGTAAGGTTTCTTTTATGTATGTGGGTGCCACTACATTTGGAGCGTAGATTTTTTTCTTTTTAATTTATTTAGTTATTTAAATCACATCATAATTTACTTATTTACATAGGGATTATAAACACAAAAAGGCAGGATGTGGGGAAGGGAATGGCACTGGAGCATAGGTGTTCAGGGGGAGTACAGATACCTTTCAGAACAGGGTATCAGCTGGGTGTAGGTTCAGGGGACAGGTCATTATGACTCTGCCTATGATTCACTTGTCCTTATCTAAGTTGGTACTGTCCACCGAGGCTGCCTATTTATAAGACCTATGACTACTTGGGCTGGTAAATTTCCACAGAAGCCGCCTGTTTACAATAGCTTATAGCCTGCTGTTTCAGTGTTTTTCCACAGAGACCCAAGACTTGGTGTTAGCATGCATGTATGTCAGGACTATTGCTGACTTTAGGCCTATGGCTGATTTTAGGCCTTTAGTGTATATGTAGGGCTGCTCCTGACATCTCCTCCCTTCTCTAACTATAGAAGGGCCTTAGCAATTCTATTCTTGCGAAGGCGGGGATAGAGGCCTGACCTCCAATAATTGAAGGGGACCTTGTAATGGCTCAGGTCCTCCTGTTGTTGTCCAGTGAGGCATGAGGGCCATACCCATCCTGATGTCTTTTTCCTGGAGAGGGGATACTTTTGACATCAACCCCTATGCAGTCAGGCTTGTCCCTCAGGGAACCCAGATAGATATATTAAACTTTTATTTATATTCCCTTGCAGTGCTTAGCCTCGCAGTCTAAGCAAGAATTCAGATCACCAGACAGAGAGGGTTCTGGGTAGCCCCTCTCTGCTTGGTCTAGGGGTGGAAGTCTCCTCTTTTAGGTTGGGTGGAGATGGGTTTGAGGAACACCCTGTATAAAGTAACAACCTCATCTTGAGTCTCGTCGTCCTCCATAGCTAACTTATGATAATGTATCTGAATAGGTGTTGCTACCGAATTATCTATCTGTTGTATCACAAAGTTAGTCAGCCTATTTAAGGCCTGGGACTAAAAGAAATCAGCAGAAATAACCCAGTTAATGGTCTCAAGATGGGAGGAAGTGGGGTTGACAACCATGGAGAGGTTGAAAACCGTCCTTGTACCAGCTCTCATCTTTCTCTTTCTCTCTCTGTCATTTCTCTGGGCCTTCTCTGACCTTTTTCATGTTCTCTTTAACCTTCCCTGTTTTGTCTATGTAAGGGCAACATTCGTCTTTGGGTTTTTTTTTTTTTTTTTTTTTTTTTTTTTTTTTTTTTTTTGGTTTTGGTTTTTCGAGACAGGGTTTCTCTGTGTAACCCGGGCTGTCCTGGAACTCACTCTGTAGGCCAGGCCTAAGGGCTGTACACAGTCAAGAGCTGTACACAGTCTTTTCTATCGTAGAAGAGTAAATCAAGTCCAATAAAGTCCTTTGCAATTTTTGGAGATCAATTCAGACATCGAAACGAGGGATTTCTTCAGATTAGTGATGTCAATCTCTAGTTGTTTGGTGTCCTTGTCAATGGCCCATCAAAGGTCTGAGTAGTATAAGTCTGGAGGCCAGCATCAGGATTAGAGCTTCTATCAGCAGACATCATGGGTGTTTCATTTTTACCTGTTCTCAGGCTGGAGGTTTAGACCTTGGGAGCTCTGGTTGAATCTTTTGATACTCATTCTAAAAAGGACAAAAGCACCCATACTTTGGTCTTCCTCCTTCTTCTTGAGTTTCATGAGGTCTATGCATTGCGTCTTAGATATTGTGTGCTTTTGGGCTAATATCTGCTTATCAGTGAGTGCATACCATGTGTGTTCTTTTGTGATTGGGTCATCTCACTCAGGATGATATTTTCTAGCTCCATCCATTTGTCTAAGAATTTCATGAACTCATTGTTTTTAATAGCTGAGTAGTACTCCATTGTGTAAATGTACCACATTTTCTGTATCCATTCTTCTGTTGAAGGACATTTGGGTACTTTCCAGCTCCTGGCTATTATAAATAAGGCTGCTATGAACATAGTGGAGCATGTGGCCCTGTTGTATGTTGAAATATCTTCTGGGTATAAGCCCAGGAGTGGTATAGCTGGGTCCTCAGGTAACACCATGTTCAATTTTCTGAGGTACCTCCAGACTGCTTTCATAGTGGTTGTACCAGCTTTCAATCCCACCAACAATGGAGGAGTGTTCCTCTTTCTCCACATCCTCGCCAACATCTGCTGTCACCTGTGTTTTGGATCTTAGCCATTCTGACTTGTGTGAGGTGGAATCTCAGTGTTGTTTTCATTTGCATTTCCCTGATGACTAGGGATGCTGAACACTTCTTTAGATGCTTCTCAACCATTCGAGTTTCCTCAGTTGAGAGTTCTTTGTTCAGCTCTGTACCCCATTTTTTAATAGGGTTATTTGATTGTCTGGAATCGAGTTTCTTCAGTTCTTTGTATATCTTGGATATTAGCCCTCTATCAGATGTAAGGCTGGTGAAGATCTTTTCCCAATCTGTTGGTTCCCGCTTTGTCCTATTGACAGTGTCCTTTGCTTTACAGAAGCTTTGCAGTTTTATGAGATCCCATTTATCAATTCTTGATCTTAGAGCATAAGCCATTGGTGTTCTGTTCAGGAACTTTTCCCCTGTGCCCATGTGATCAAGGCTTTTCCCTATTTTTTTCTTCTATTAGTTTCAGTGAGCCAAATCAAATCCTTCCTCTCTTAAGTTTCTTGTGTCAGATGCTTGGTTGCAGAGGCAGGAAATGTAACAAGAAGGTGTATATATTCAGCCCCAGGATTGGCTAAATGTTCGATGGCTGTGACAAAACAGGGTCTGGCAAAAGAAGCTGAGGACTCACAACTCCAGAGTGCAGTCCATCATAGTGTCAAGAACTTGAGACGGGTGGCCATGTGGCATCGACAGCTGGGACAAAGAAGAAGAAGAGGAAGATTGTTGGTGGAAAAGGAAACTTTTTTATGTGCACTCCAAGACCCAAACTCGTGAGTCTTCCCCCATCAGTTAACCTAATCAAGATAATCTCTCCCAGGCATGCCCAGAGGCCTGCTTCCTAGATGGATACTATCCTGTCAAATTCATAATCAACATCAATCATTACATCAACAAACATGGAGTACCCCAAAAAGAGAAACCATGGCATTCAGAGAACCATTCAGCTGCCAGCTCTTCAGACAACGGTCTGTCCTCAGTGCTCATGTGTTGTGTTTGGTGGTTCCCAAGCTGTCCGTACTTCTGACGTGGCTAATTTTAAGGGATAATTGTAATGCTGAGAGATGCAGATGCTTGGTATGGTGAATGGGGGTGAGCACACCATGACAACAAACAATTTTTCTGGGGCATAAAAATTCTTAATAAATGCAAGAAGTTGCAAAGCACAAAGTACATTGTTTTAAAAATGTGAGAAAATTGTGGAAGAAATCAAAGGCTGACATATCTCTAGAAAAATATTCAAGTTTTCAGAAATTAAAAATTTGTGTGTGTATGTGTATGTGTGACAAAGAGAAGTAAGGGGAAAAACAAGAACAAACAAACAAACAAACAAACAAGTGCTCAGCTTATGAGCCTTACATTATCCTGATATCAAAATGATCATTAAAGCCTCTAGATAGATCAAACAGACAACATTTCTCAGAAGCATGTACACAAAACAATGGCCAGCTGTATCCAGCCCCATTCCAAAGGAACAGTTTAGGCAGATCAACTGAATTCAGCCTATTAATGCAAGAATGGCCTCAGATTGAAATTCCATCACAGCCATTCACACTGATGATGGAGTCTGAATGAATACTGTGTGATTATCTTAATAGATGCAGAAAAGGCATTTGACAAAATTCAATATCCATTCATGAAAAAAAAACCAATAAAACAAATTCTCATGGGCTTAGAATAGAGAGCTTCCTGGACAGGATTAGTAGAATCTGTAAAATCGCACAGCTACTATGATACTCACTAGTGAGATAGACTTCCCTTGAACCCTACTCCAACTGCCAACATAATAAGACATGATATAGACATTAAGAGATGTGGTTACATATATTGGAACCAAAGAGTGAAACTCTTTAAACATGGATTATTCTTAATACCCCACTATATCTACAGAGCAGGCAAATAAAATTAAAGAGGAATTTAAACCCGATCATGAGACACTGAAACATCTGTATTTTAACTGCAATTTTGAATCCTATATACAGTTTAAAGGTTTAGATATTCAATTTCCCAAAGAATAAAAAACATTTCAATTAAATAATGAATAAAGAGATGTTTAGATTAATCATCTCGTGTATCTACTCAACTATTTCCTTAAATATGAACACAGAAGGGCATCAAACAACACATATATAATAATTATGCCTTGCAATTATGAAGTACTCCTTAGATGAATTAAGGAAGACCTAAATAAGTTTTAAAAATACTATATTCAGGTCACAGAAAGCTGAATATTGCTAGGAGCAAATTTTCCCAAAATTGATCTGTAAATTCGCTGAAACCCAGTTTAAAATCTCTGCAGTTTTCATTCCTTAAAATTTAGAAAGGAAAGCAAAGGTTTTAAACAATTATTTTAAAGACGTAAAATGAAGAGCAGACTCATCCTGCATGATTTCAAGCTTATTACATAAAACTATGAGGTCATGTGGATGGTGGTGCTCAGAGGAGGACCCACAGCTGAGAAGGAGGATGTGTACCTAGAATGCGCTCACACTCACCCACGGTGTAATTAGGGAGGAAAGGACAGACCTCTACCAAGCAGTGATGGAAAATCACTCAAACTACCGCAGTAACCGCATGAGGGCCACGGTTGGTGGCAAGCTGCACCATGGGGATTACTGTTCATCAACAAGAAGAGTAGAGGCAGCACACAGCAGTGGACTGAAGCTCGGTGTACAGAGTATTCAGACACAGTGACTGCCTGCGTGGTGAGTCCAATTACGCAGACTTCTGGAAAAGGCGAAAAGATCAGTGGCTTCCCTGGGGACAGGGCTAGGAGGGCGGTGGGCTGCAGAGAAGGGAAGACTTATGGGAAATGGAGTGGTCGAACAATTGTATGCACTTGCCAAAAACCTATTGAATTTCACACTTTAAATTAGAACTTAATTGTGCAGAAACTATGCCTCAATTAAAACAATTAGGAGTGTTAAGTGGTAAACTCTGGACACAAACCCAGGGAGGCATCATCTTCCTCCACTGGGGCATCAGCAGGAGGACAGGGGAATGGCCAGTCTTCACCTGCTGTTCCCATGGGTTTGTTGAACTCCTTGGCCATGTCTTGACAAAGACCGCTTTTTTGTGCCTGGTCCTAAGTTAATGTGGTTCACACCAGTGGCTCTAAATCTTGCCAAGGATCAGAACTCTCCTTACCCTGTCTAGTTCCCAAGGCCATTGTTTTGGGAACTGGTGATGGAGTGAACATTTGAGTCCCTTCTAGGAGAGAAGAGTCTTTTTTGTGGAGCATATGTCCCATGTTAATAGTATGTTCTAACACTTGTGTCCTGCCCTTTTTAGGGAGATCTCTAGGTTAATGGTTGGCTTTTTCCCTTCTTGGCCACTTTGCTCCACTGGTATTGATCAAGCTATTACATACATATTAATTGGGGAGTTCATTCTGTCTGCATACAGACCTTGAGTTGGAAAAGCTTATACTTACACTAATGTGGCCATACTGATGCATGGAAGAGGAGGCCAGCCAAAGGTTTCCTTTGAATCCTTAAGTTTTTAAAGAACATGTTATGCAAGTGTATGGTGTGTACAGACCTATGAGTACATAAATATAGATGTGTGTTTATATAATTACTATAACATATTATAAAATATATTTATATAATTAATATAATACATTATATATTACAAAATAGAAAAAAGAACTCTCTGTAGTCTGAGGGTAGTCAGGGTTGAGGACCTGCCAGAAGTTATATAGGAATATATATATATATAATCACCATATGTGTGTCAGTGTCTGTGTTCATAGACATCAGGGTATGCGTGTGTGGGTGTGTGGGTGGAGAGGGAGTGGCAAAGCAGCAGGGGCTGGGGACCATCTGCTCCTTTCTCATCTTTAGAAGACATGTGAGCGTGTTGGCCTTCGCCTTCTGTGGATCTGATCCTAACCCATACTCCTGGTTTAGTAGGTTTTTTACATGGGCAAATCTTTCCTTCTGTAAGATTCATTTGCTCAATAAATATTTCTACTAACAGAAATATAGGTGTGTGATGCAAACCCCAGGTGCTTCTGGGAAATTCCATGCCTTGAATGAAGTAACTGTCCACCCTGGTGGGGTCTGGGGCCGCTGGCAAGGAATATCACCTTATCCCTCAGGGTTCAGGCATCCAGAAGTGACCTCACAGGAGACTTGTTCTGAGACCCCCATACACTGCTGAGGCTGTGTGGGCAAACTTTAGGACCAGCACAGGTGTGATGTTTCCAACTCATTCCAGGGGGTTGGTGTTTGGGCCAGGAGGTCTACTGACCCCCTACAAGTCTGTGTGGTGTGATTCCAGGCTAGTCCCTTTGCCATGAAGCAAAGAAGTCTCTGGCATATCTGGAACCAAAGAATCTTGGAAGTTAGACCCAATCAAGGGAGAGGAGAAGAGGGCAGGGCCATGGAGAGGTTAAATTCTAAGTGGGAAAGGGAAGAATGGTTTTGTAAGGCAGCAAAGTGGTGCAGGGATGAGATCTTGTATTGGGAGAAGAGGCTACTACTCTCTTACAGCCATTTAATCTGCAATTACCAACATCTCAATTCCATCCACTGCATCCCACCCTTTCAAGGAACATTGATTCAAAAGTTCTAGCAGCCACTGTAGAATGTTAGTGGAGCCCATATTTACCCTTATTTTCAGTGTCTGGTGTGAGGGTTTGGCACCTGTGAAGTTCTCATTGTCTGCTCTGCTGACTGAGGAGCACTCAGCTGCCTCAGCACTGGAGACAGAACAGACATACTGGGGGCTGGGAGGCCTACCTCCTAATCAAAAGTCATGCTGAGGAAGGTCAGTATGGCTTTGACCGAGCACTACTGTGCTTTGGAAGGAGATGTGAGCTTAATTGAACAGCCCAGCCCAGCAGGCCAGCAATTGATTTTGTGTAATACAGAGACACAAGGAAAAAGCTTCAGGAGAGATAGAATCTGCACAGATGGTCACTGAAGCCACTGGAAAGTCAGCAATGTTCTCAGCAGGAATGGTCTGTAATTCTAGAACCCGCCTCAGTGATTTCCTGGAACATTAGCCAATTGATGTTTTAGAATCCTTTCACTAAACCAGAATAGTAAGGGTGTGTGTGTATGTGTGTGTGTGTGTGTGTGTGTATTATATGTGTGAATGCATGCATTTTGAACTTGTGCAAGTTTATGTGTATGTGTACATGCCTGTGTACATAGTGTGCGTGCATGCATTTTGAACTCATGTGAATTTGTGTGTGTGTATGTATATATGTGTGTGTCCATAGCTGTTGAACTGTGTGAGTTTGTGTGCATATGCATATGTGAGCATGTGTATAAAGGCTAAAAGTCATGTCACCTGCCTTCCTTAATCCTTCTCTACCTTAGTTTTAGAGACAGTGTCTCTCACTGAATCTGGAGCTTGCTGGTTCTGTTCGATTGCTTAGCTAGTGAGCCCTGGAATCTTCCTGTCTCCACTTCTCTAGCACTAGATCATGTTCATGCCACCGTGCCCAGCTTGGGTATTGGGGGTCTGAAATCAGGTCCTTACTTTCACAGCAAGAAGTTGCTGACTGAGTCATCTTTCCATAAGAAAGGCTGAGGGGCTTTGGTGACATTACTTTGGACAGCTTCAGAACCTAAGTCTACGATCCTTTGTCAGAATTTGCCTAGTGGATAGAGAAACCCACACTCTGCTCTTTTTTGTTTTAATAAAACAAGGCTTTGTGAAAGCCAGGCTCTACATTTGATGCACCTGTAGCAGGGCCTTGTGTAATCAAGGCATGTACACATTAGACAAAGCCTGGCTTGTTTCAACTGCCAAATCCAATGCAGTAAGACCAGGACATTTTTCAAGATGTCTTCACGTATTAACAAAAGAACAGTGAACCCCAGAGTGTTGCTTCTGTTTCACTGGCTGGTCTCTGCCACAGTCATTGCTGCCCATGGCTCACAGGGCTTCAGAATCCATGAAGCCTAATTTCATGCTAGGTCTGAGCCGAAGTTTGTAGATTGATAGCATCCAGGTGATGTCTCAGGCACACACATCATCCAGAGGTTCATCTTCAGGGCTGCGACACCCTCTCCAGTCTGAGATGTCTGAGACCTGCAGCAATCTGGCTGGAAGGTGCATCTCAACGTGAGGTGATGAGAGAGAGGCGGCAGGCAGTGATGCTGGGAGCAATCAGCTGAGAACCAACTACAAAGTGGATGATGGAAGCCAGGAATCGGCAGGAATGTTAAAGTGACAGCCAGTAGCCAACCTGCAGGTCTCCAGCTGGAGATCCACAATCTTCCCCGAGCAGTGTTTTCTTCACCAGCTGAGAGCAATCCTGGCACTCAGAGGTCAGCAAGCTCCTGTCTTCCCTGAGTGCAGGTGAGGCCTTCCGGGAGCAGTGTGGGAAAAACAACAGTGGGGCTGATGGTTTTAGCATCCAGTGGGCTTTTAATACTGGCAAAAATGGGGGATAAGGAGACATGTAGCTACACCTTGACAGAAGAAGGATTCCATATAAACAGCCTGTGGGGCAGGGTTTCAGGCCCCAGGTAGAGTTGGCTGCCTACTGAGTGACCAGACCCAGCGGGGAATAGGGGTAGGGGAGTGCTCCTGGGCAGCACCTTCTGGCAGCCTCTGTGTGGTCCCTAGGCTCGAGGCTGAGAGTTTGTGCCTGCCAGAAAAGTGTAATGCTGCCAGATGGGCAAGATAGCCCTGGGTGACACATATTCAAACAGATCAATTCGGGCAGACTTAAGAAATATTTCTGGCAATGTCTTTGCTATGTAAACCCCCCATCTGCCCAAGTAGCCAGACTTGCAGTCTCTTGTCTCTGTTTAAATAGTTCAAAGTGTAACCTGAGGCCAGGACCTAAAAGGATTTAAAGATGACAGCGTATGTAAAATCCTAAGGTGTATATAAGTTTGTGAGATCTTCAATTCAAGGCTGACTCTTATTTGGGCATTAGCCCCAGTCAGCTGTGCACTTTAGTAAACAGTGGGTGAAGAGAGATGATGTTTACATATTAGTTTCTACAGAGAAAAGCCTACCACAGAACCGGATGTGGTGGCTTGCTCTGGATAATACGTGTTTGTTTATGAACACTCCCCTGCGTCTCTGGATCCCGTCTCCTTCCTCTACAGTGCGGGTGCATGCTACTTCCCCTTTCATGCTGGTGTTCACACGAGCAGGTCCCTAGGGCTAGGACAGACTGTATGGTGGCAGACTGAGCCAGACAGTGCAGGCATGTATGCATTGTTCCTCTTCTACCTCAGTGGGCAGCACAATTCATGCACTGGCACACTCTCTCCCACCACAGAACACACTGCTTGCTATTCGGGGTGAAGCTCTGAAACTGCAGGCAGTAGCCCACACATTCTGTAGAGCCTTGCCTCTTAGAATGCACATCTGCATTGATGTTATCTCATGAACTCAAGACCACGCATGAGGAAGCTTGGACCCTGAGTTGGAAATGAGGAGTTGCCTGGGAGATGACCTATGAGCCTGAGGGAGATGCTCACTTGGGCACATACAAGGCTCTGCTGTGAGCCAAGGCCATTCATTCCTCCAAAACCCCAGAGAAGCCCCAGGACTGTTTCTGGAGGTCAGGACAGGGAAACTAACAAATTACTGAGACCATCCTCAGGGACATGCAGGATTTATGTGTGTGTGTGTGTGTGTGTGTGTGTGTGTGTGTGTGCAGCTAGGGCACTGAGCAGTCCATTGGAAGAGGCATTCTCACACCAGTTACCTGTCATCCTTAAGTTCACTTTTCACAGAAGTTGAAGGTATGATGGCTACTTTAAGTTACCTGGAGGCCCTTCCTGTTTTATCAACAAAGAGGAACAGTTTGCCTTTATAGTGTATCCTAAGAGCTACCAAATATAGACTTTTATTTTTGTTCTATGCTTTTGGGTTAAACATTAAATCAATAAGGCTGTCACAGCAGAAGCTGGGTGTTTCTGAAACTCAGAAGAAATTCACTAACCCATAAGATGACCAGTGGACCTGCCAGCTGATCGCAAGCATCATCCACGGGGTTTTCCCAGGAAGTGTCACCAGCTGACACCAACCCTCACAGCCATCCAAGGGCTCCTGCTGCTGACTCCAGTCCGCAACCACAAAACTTCCCTGAACATTTTATATTTATTCTGGAAAATGGGATGCTTCTCGGGAGAGGTAGGGGCTGTTCTGAGCATGAGCCCCAGGGAGAAACACTATAAAAACCGAGGACAGGATTACAGCAAAGGTCTTTCCTCAGAGTACCAGCCCCACTCCCTACCATGCAGATGGATGGTATCCAGCACTGAGCTTATGGCTGCTAGGCTCTGTTGAGAAATCAGGGTGAGCTTCATCTTCCTGCAATGTGAGAAGAGCTCTTGGGCCAGCTCAGGTCTCCAGGGAGCAGGAATACTGCGCAAACTTTCTGAGACAATCAAGTAACTCATGCTTGTGAATCCAGGTGATCATATGCCTTTGGGTTGCTGTGATGACAGCATTGGACTGAATTTTCAAAGCTTTGGGGTCTCAGAAGACGCTGGTGGCCCACTCGCGTCATCATGAGAAGAAGTAGTGTATACCAGGGTTGCGTGCTATGAAGAATCCCTCCAGAGCCCAGGTGGGAAGGATTTGAGTTATCTTTGAATGTGGCCCAAGATCAGTTCAGTAGATGACTTGATGCCACTACACAGGAGTAACCACTCACATGCTGAATCTTCTCCACCAGCTGCCCCAGGGGAGTGTGGACAAGTCTTTCCACCACCTTGCTTTAAGAGCTAGAACAGGAAAGGAATTCCTTGGCTTAACTCAATTCAATTAAGAACTATTAATTGGGCTTCTACAATGTTTGAGGCAGTGTCCCCAGTAATTCAATTATTTGCAGGTTTCCTTTGAATAGCTGATTTAAAAGCTCACTCCTTACAGAGGAAACAAAAGGTAATTGGCAATATTTAATTTGCAAATGCTTGCCCCAAGGTAGCAGCTGCGAGATAGGAGGACAAGGTGAAGGAAGCCCAGCCAGCTGGGCATCTTCCTAGAGGATCCTGGGATGTGTACAGCAAGCCTGTCTGAGGATTATTCCCACTTCCTATGGCTTAGTCAGCGAGCAGGTGCTGGGGTACCCTTTCTGCTTTTCCTTAGCCAGACCGTGTCCTGGGACAGAGACTCTAGCTCTTCAATGATGGTTTATGGCCAAGTCCCCATCTGTACATAAAGATTGAGCAAAGCCTATACTAAAAGGACTCTGTGAATCCCACCAGGGGACATTCCTCATGTACACAGAGATCATTGTCAACCATTAGGTAAAGAGGGTTAAGTTCTTATGAACTTCTGTCTGCGTCTTTCTTAAAATGAGAAAGGAACCCGTCTATACACACTGGTTTTGAATTCAATTCTCACTACTGCTTGATTGTTTGTCCAGTGTGATGTCAATTAGAGGCCTTTTATGCAAATGTGGGTGGAGCAATGGTGTGAATTCCCTAAGCCTTATGAGAGAGTAGCTATGATGTGCAAACAGACACAGCTATGCCTTCCCTGGCACCTGTCCTTCCTTCTGTCTGTAGAGATGGGATTTAGAGAGTCCTAGTCCTTCATCTGAGATGCAGATGGGGTACACTTTCTGACTCACTTGTTGTAGAGGAGTTTGGGCATCTGCAGGTTGCCAATGCAAAAACATAGCTCTCACTTAAATTGGAATGAGATCATTTACTCTGAAGCTAAATGTGAGTGACCATGGATGGCTCAGGGACAGATTCAGGTGACCCCACATTTCATGCTTTGTTGTGGAAATAGTTTCACAAGGCTCTATATAATAGTCACAGAATAAACAAAACCATTAAAATTACTGGTGTGGAGATCAGGTAGGCAGACTATAGTGCAAAGCGGCAAGTCTTAGGTCTCAGTTACTATGTGACAACATCCTTAGCCTTTGGGCTGCTAGAAAGCTAAGGATTCTGTTAGTAACTTCCAAAAGGATCTATCTCTCTCATAATCACAAGGATGGATATTAGGCCAGATACAGAGGGGGCAATAAGTGGATAAAAGGGGGCTAGAAAGGATAGCCCAAGATAATTTGACCCTAGACTTGTAACATCCCTGTTCTCCATAGTCTCAGAAGTTCTAACCAGACAGCCTTTTAGAACCTTTAACTCAGACATGGCTTTTCCCCACTGAGAACTTCAGTTAGAAGGTGTTGGTTAACCATTGCTTATTCAGGCATAAGGAAGAACATTCATCATTGGCTCCAGTCTCAGGCCAGCCTCACAAGTCTCAAGGGCCAGGGACAGTGTCCTTCAAATCAGAGTCCCTGGACCTTTTGTGACATTGACAATTCTGTTGTGTCAAGCCACAAGCAAAATGTTTTACTTTCTCCCAGTGACTATGTTACACAGCACAGATTTCCCTGTAGGACTAAGGAAGAAGAAGGCATCTTACTGGGTTTGGATCAAACCAACTTCCGAGTAAGTCAGCCTGGGAAAGAATAAAAGGGTCTATGGCCTGTGATGAATTAATTCCATGGCTTCACTTGTAATTATTTAGAAGAAATATAGCCAAAAGTTAGTCAAAGCACACCTGTGGGCAATAGACTCTTCTTCCAGTTTTGAAGGGACAGCTATCTGAAGATCCTAAGCATACTCGTTCGGAAAGTGACACGCACACGGGTGTTCTGGAGCCTGCCATATTGGAAATGGCCTAATAGGTTGCAGATCTGCAGGCAGACCCCCTGGCTATCTCCTCCAGCTCAGTGGCAGACAGAGCAAACATACACCCTTCTCACTTCTGTGTGCAGCAGGGCAGGGTCCCAGAGCATGGCTCAGGAGAATGTTGCCTGTCCCGTGAGAATTCAGAAACAGGTCAAGACTTCACTGGCAGTTTGACTAAATCAACTATGTTCATCAGCCTCCAGCAGTAGACAGGCTTGAACCACTCTACAGAGGGAGTCACAGGGACATGAAGGGCCCCCAGTGGTGATGTTCCCTGGGTCAGTGACCCACAGCCCTGTAAAGGGAGGCTGAGCTCTCCTGAGTCCCTGCTCTCTCTACCAGCAGGATGGTGCACACCTGAGAGATCACATCTTCTGACCAGGGACAGATCCACCACGGACATACTGATTTTCCTTGAGAAGCTCATACAATGATGACAAGTTTCATTTTGAGATTCCCGGACTGACCAACCATGGTTTTTTGCTTTCACAGTAAACTTTAAATGATTTTTAATTTAACCTGATTTTAGTTTTTGATGAAACTTATTTTTTAGGAGCTGGAGACATTTCTTGGTGGCTAAGAGCTGTGACTACTCTTGCAGAGAGGACCCAGGTTCAATTCCCAGTGCCCATGTGACAGCTTGCAACCATCCGGAACTCCAATTCTGCATGACACAATGCCCTCTTTTGACCTCTGTGGGCATCAAGAATGGGCACATGTATGCTCACATACATGTGGGCAAAATAATCATACACATAAAATGAAAATAGGTTTTAAAATACAGACCTTTAACTAATCTTCAAGAATATAAAAACCAGAGAATGCCATGAGAGGGTGACCTCGTTTTTAAGAGAACTACATTGCATGACAATCTTTCTTTCTGGATAACAAGAAGGAGTCAGTGTCACTAAAGCAAAGGACCAAAGGACCACTGAGTTCCAAGGCAACAGAAGCCAGAGGGTCCTGTGGGTTCTGTCCTGCCCCTTCCCAACACAGAGTGGACTCTGTGATGCACCCAAAGCTGGGAGAGGTCGAAAGAAGGCAGGGCCTTGCCTCAGGGCTTGCTTGTCTTTCTCTCTCCAGGCAGATTTTCTTGCTTCTGTTCCTTTTCCTAGAATCATGAGTCTAAGCAGATGGCAGCAGCATCATGGTAATTAAATTATCCAGAGCCTCTGAGTGATTGCACTTGGAGGCCAAAAGCAACAAGCAAGCTAAGTGTGAGGAACTGCAAGCCCCTCTCCACTCTGATGGGCTCCCCCTTACTGACAGGATAAATTTGATTGGGATTCAGATGTAGTTAGTCAGTGACAATCTCTAATTTAGGAAAATGTTAAGTTAATTTGTAATTCTAATGTCCTCTAATGTCAAAGAGCCATGAGGAAAAAGATCCTCTTAAAGTGGAAACTGGAGAGATAGCTTAGGAGTTAGGAGCACTTGCGGAGGAGGACTCACGTTTGTTTCCCCGGCTCACAACTATCTGTAACTCAAGTTCCGGGGGTGGGGGGATCTGACGCCCTCTCTGGCCTCTGTAGGTATTGCATGCACGCTCTACAGATAAAATACAGGCAAAACATTCTTACATGTAAAATAAAATAAATCTTTAAAAACGGTTCTGAAGTGATCTCATTGCTGGGAATGAGGCTTCCCCTTATTGTTCAAGAGGGGAGGCATCCAGTTCACAGTGCTGAGTGACTGTGATCCAGTGATCCCCTAAGTCCTGTGACAGTTACAACATTTACAAGGCCCTCAGAGCGCATGGGAAATGGATGGGGAGGAGCAGGCTTCAGTGTGCCAGAGAAGTCTGGAAGGTGAGGTTGTGCTGGCGAGAGGGGAGGTGGTGATGGAGTGGAGGTCAAATTGTCAGCGTGGTCGCTGACAGAGCAGGGATGAAGTTGCCAATGTGGTTGGTTTCATTCTGGGACTCAGAGAGCTGCACCACAGGGAGGAGGCAGCGGTCCCCAGTAGGGAATGCAGCTTTCTCTCAGGACAATGGATGACTCTTTGGGTGGGATGCTAATTGGCTTCAGGGCAACTTTCCTGAAAAATCATGTTGCTTTGCTCATGTGAATGATGCAGATGGCCTCTATGGATGCCCAGGCTGCCTCCATCTTCCTTCTTAAAACCAGGCTTATAGGAGCTTTCCTGTGGCCTGCTGAGGACAGAAGAGGCACTTAAGTGGCAAAAGGGGAGAGAGAGGTCAGAGCAAAGCTGGGAGGGAGGCCGTGTGCAGGCCTCCTGCTACCCTTGAGTGGGCCCAAGCAGGATGCACTGAGGGTCTGGAGGGAAGCAGGGGGGGGGGGGGCGGGGGGCGGGGGGGGGGTAGTGTCTTGCTTGGAAGACTGACACAGGAGTGCCAGGTGGATGCAAGGCACCCCTTAGAGCTTTGTATTGACAATGAACCTTTGTTAAGTATTTGTAAGCCTTAAGCATCAAATGTTATGTTAGTCAGTTTCTGTTGTGTGACCAGAGGTCTGGGGAAAATCCCTTTACCGGGAAGGCAGGCTGATTGCTTTTAGGGATTCAGTCCATGCTCTCTTGGTTCTGGTGTTGGGCCTGTGCTGAGGCCTATGTCACGGTGAGGAGTGCAGTAGAGAAGAGCCAAGGCACCAAAGGAGAGAGGAAGGGACCAGGGTCCTGATGGTTCCTTCAATGGCACATACCAATGACTCACTCTTCTTCCAGGAGACATTGTTTGCACTACCATTCACTAATAGTGACAAAGGCTGAGAAGCAAGCTTCAACCCATGACCTCTGGGGGACATTTCAGATCTAACCCGTAGCATGGAGCACACATACTGAAAGATAGGCAGATAGACAGAAAAGCAGAGGGAGAGAGGGGTGGGGGAGAAGGAGGAGGAGGAGGAAGAGGAAGAAGAAAAGAAAGAGAGGAAGAAAAGAAGCTGTCCAGTCTAAAATTTAGCTTTAGCTAGATGCCTGCATTTCTATACACTGAATGTGTCAGTGACAGACTGGTGGCTTTCTTGGGGCCTGGAAGGAGTACAGAGGAAGGAAAAGCAGCTTGTAAGCCAGGCTTTGCCTCTTGGAGGTCCCTAGGGAGGTGGCTTAGTGGTGTTGTGGAAGAACTCTGCAGGACATGGTCAGCTGGCCAGGGTTGGAACCCACGGGAGAAGACGTAGCCTGAGGGTGTAGAGTGGCCAACTGACCGCACAGCCACTTTGCATAATGAGCCCAAGAAACCCACTCCACATTTCCCCTAAGGGAAATCTGTCCAGAAATGAGCTTCGGGAAACACTGCTACATGGGAGGGAAGATTTGGTGCCTTTACCACCCAAGTTTTTCTGATACATGCTTCTCTGCTGTGAAACTTTTCTTAACAATACAAATCATAGATATTGATGTTTAATTAGTGTTAACTGTGTAATAGGCACAGGTCTGAGTGTCCCCTTCCATAGCTCTCAACTCTTCTGAAAGCTGCCATTTACCTTCGAAGAGCCTTTCTCTGACTGAACCTCCAGACCCAGACCTCGGTTCCTGACAGATGCAGAGCCTGGTCCATATGAAGCATACAAGATGCAGAACTCAGCGGCAGCTGCAGGCCATCCTTAATCTTCTCAGTACACCTTTACGATTTGGATTTCAGATAAACAAGGATCAAGGCTGCAGCAAATGTTGTCAGAAATAGTCCATGGGGATATTTATTTTAAAAATACTTATGATTTAATCTAAAATTCAAGTTCAACTGGGTATTATTATTAAAGCACAGAAAGTTTAGATACATGCACCAAATTGCAAAGTCAGAAAGTAAGAAGGCAGGATTTGAACCCAGGCCAGAGGTTTGAGCTTCTGAATTCTTATTTGTGCTGCCTGGTCATTCTTTGTATTATAAAGAGATGAAGCCTGTCTTGGGCTCTTACTAGCAGCAGGAGACTGACTGACTGAGAGTTATGAATGTGAATATGATGATAATTAAAAGGGATTGTGATGGTTTGAATAGAAATGGTCCCCAGAGACTCATGTGTTTGAATGTTTGGCCCAAAGGAATGGCACTATTAGGAGGTGTGGCCTTGTTGGAGTAGGTGTGACCTGGTTGGAAGAAGTATGTCATTATGGAGGTAGGCTTTGAGTCTCATATATGCTCAAGCTAGGCCTAGTGTGGCCTCCTGCTGCCTGCGGATCAAGATGCAGAACTCTTGGCTCCTTCTCCAGCACCATGTCTGCCTGCATGCCATCATGCTTCTCACCATGATGATAATGGACTAAACCTCTAAAACTGTAAGCCAACCCCAAATAAAAATTTTCCTTTATAAGATTTTTCTATGGCATCTCTTCCCAGCAAAAGAAATCCTAATTAAAATAAGGATATTTGAGGACTCAGGAAGCCTGAGATGGCATTTCCTGTGAAGTTATGTTCTCCTGAAGAAGTTGTACTAACCCCAAGATCAGAAAGGGATAAAGGAATAAACGAATATTCCAGGCAGATGGATTGGTCTGGGGAAAGTCTCTACTAGTGAGAAGTTCTCTCTAGGAGAGATGGGCTTCATAATCTGAAGGGCTCAGGAGGCAAAGAGAAGGCAAAGCCCTCATTCAGAAAATCCTTAGGAATTTTAAAGTTGAGAAAAAAAACATCGAATCCATTGCAGTGCCTCAAGTATGCCATACTAAGAAGCAGACCTAGCTCAGAAAGGAAGGCCAGCAGGGCTGGAGCGGATGAAGCAGGGGTGGTGAGCCTGGGGTTGGGGCTTATGCAGCAGGGAGAGACAGCAGACCCAGTGAGGCGTTGAACCCTGGCAGAGGGTATCCAGTTGAGAGGCCAGATGGAGACTTCCAACCTCAGCCAAAGGGCAACTGGCAATGATGGCTCTCCAGCCAAGTGGTGACATGACAGGCTGACATATTAGGACAGTACTCTGGCGGCAGATGGACTGTGGGTCAAGTGCCTGGTGATAATCATGCCCACTGTCACATCAACTTAAGCAAAACAGGTCAAGGGCTGCTCTGACAGTAAGTGGGTTTACAAATGGGTTCCATAAAGCTGCTGGTTCCAGAGTCCAGGAGGGGTCCTTGGGAAACTGTTCAGGGTGATTGCTCAGGAGCCAGAGTAACCACAGGGCTGGGTATGAGCTAGGAGGGCATGGAGGATGCCCCTATGCAGGGTTGTTGGGGAGGATTCAACTGAGGGAGTGGCCTCAGCTCCCATATGCAATCCTGGTCAGAGCTGGAGATAAATAAGTGGGGATATGAACCCAGAGATGTGGACCAGAGCACTCAGATAGAGAGTAGACCAGGATAGAACTCTCTAGACCTACTAGTGAAATAGACTGACTCTGGAAATCAGAAAGGTAGACTAGGAAGAGAGGTCTGAGCCAAAGACCTCCTTGCTTCTTATGGCTGTGCTTCCAGATGGCTGAGGAGGGGAAGAAACCATAGGCCAGTAGCCACAAGAGAATGTACACCACTTGTTTCTTGGACACAGCTCAGATCTAGAATGAGAACATCAAAATTCTGGTTCATGCATCAGGCAGTGGACCAGACAGGCTGATTCTGAGCCACTTCACCTGTGAAGGTGTTGGTAGTGATACTGTCACAATTCTGATTCTTTCACTTCTTCTATGAGGCATAGAATAGGGACATGAACCCCTCTGAAAGAACACAAGTCCAGTATGTTGTTTCTGGGCTGGACACTGGCTGATGGGAGGACCACCCTGGTTCTACAGCTTCTGCTGTAGGTCATGGGTCAAGAACCAGGGTGAACAGATACTGCCTGTGCCCCAGCTGCCCCTAGTAACAGGAAACTAGAGCAACACACAAACCTTTAGGATCAGTTGTCTTAGTTTCTTTTCCTGTTGCTGTAGGGCTTAATTTGAGCTCACAGTGTGAGGTCCAGTGTGGCAGGGGTGTCTTGGCTTTAGGGACTTGAAACAACTGGCCACATTGCAACTGCAGACAGGAAGCAGAGGAAGACAACAGCCTACACTCAGTTAGCTATAGCGCCTAGGATGCCAGCCCCTGGGATGGTGCCCCCCGCTTTTAGGATGACTCTTCTCACTTCAGTTAACATGATGAAGATAATCCCCCCAGGCATGTGTGGAGGCTTGCCACCTAGGTGATTCCAACTCCTGTCAAATTGGTAATCAACACTAACCATCATGCCTAGGATATCTAAATAGCATAAATTACTTACATACCATTGGATACACATAAAAAAACATGGAAGTAGTACTGGGATAATATACCAAAGAGAAGGCATAGTGCTTTGCAAATGTAGGACTTCATTATCTGGTGGGTAGGGTAAGGTGCTCTGCTGCAGACAGGGAACCTAGATCTGCCATGGCCATGGCCACTTCAGGTGAGCCACTCCAAGGCAGATGCTGAGATTTCAGGATCTGTGCCTTAGAGATTCAGATAGTAATGACAGCAGCATGCCACCAGCAATGAAAATATGAAGTGTGACAAAGGAGTTCCATCTGAGGACTAAGAGAAAAGGCACACTTCTGAAGATTAGATATGGGGGAGCCTTTAGCTTAGAAAGATGTACAGAGAGCTTCAGCATGGAGTGAGAGCAGAGGTGGGGGTCACAGGAATAGAGGATCAGAGGGAGGTGGGAGTAATACCAGTTTGTGGAACCCAGAAAAGATAGCAGCAAGCCCCCAATGTAAGGACAAGAACCAAGTCAGCCTTTGAAGAGGAAAGAGGCAGGAGGCCACTGGATAAGGACTACAGTGGTGACAGGGGAGGAGTGGAGCTTGAGAGCCCAGGAAAAAGAAAAGTTACTTCTTTAAAGAGCCACAGATCACCAAGTGTCTGTTTCTGAAATAAAAGGTTGATTGATTCAATAATGGGGAATTCATACATATAATTCATTATACCAGTAGGGGGAAATTGATCCAATCAGAATAAAAATCATGAGCTGAGGTTTCTGAAGATGCAAAGGACATTTGATAAAATCACTCTCTATTTATGAAAACAGCAAGGGTTATCAACACAAAGGATGTTAGCTGAGATTAGGAACAAGCCTTCAGAAAAACACTTGTTCTATTTTCTTCTCTGTTGTTGTGACAAATTCCCTGACCAAAAGTAACGTTGGAAAGGAAAGGGTTTATTTAGTTTCCAGTTTCAGGTTTAAGGAGAAGTTGAGTCAGAGACTAGAAGCAGTCAGTCACATAATATGGTCAAGAGCAGAGAGAAACGAAGCCTGGAAGCTGCCTGCTTGCTACTGCTTTAATTTAACTTTCTTCTGTTCTATAGGTCTCAAAGCCTAGGGAATGGTGCTGCCCACAAAGGGGTGGATAATCATAATCAACAATTAAGATATTTCCCTACAAACATGGCCACAGGGATAGCATGATCTAAATAATTCCTCAGTTGTAACTTTCTTCCCAGGTAATTCTAGGTTGTGGCAAAATGACATTTAAAGCTAACTATCATAACACTGAAGACTGTTACTATAACAACTTGGTATAGAATGTGAAATTTCACCAAAATGTTAGCCATGTGAGTCCCAGATCCATTTCTGTGGTCAGTGTGGGGAGACTACGGTATCCTGGAGCCACATCTTGTCTGTGGTCTGTGTTCCCCTTCCTTTCTAGAATGTTCTTTCTTAGGAAGGATGGGTTATGTCACGCCTCAACACATACTGTCATGCAAGCATTGAAAGCAGTTATCAGGTAGTTGGACTCATAGCTGTATGAGGATATTTGAAGGTTCCTATGCCCAGACCTCCTTTTTGCCTGCTCTTTCTTCTTGTTACCCACAACCTGCTTGGCTTGGTTTGAGAAAGCCTTTGCCCTAATCCTCTATCTCCCTAGTATTGTTATAGTTTTACCCTTCTTTCTTTCTTTTCTTCTTTCTTTCTTTCTTTCTTTCTTCTCTTTCTTTCTTCCTTCCTTCCTTCCTTCTTCCTTCCCTTCCTCCCTCCCTCCCTCCCTCCCTCCCTCCCCTCCCTCCCTCCCTCCCTCCCTTCTTTCCTTCCTTCTTTCTTTTTCTTTTCTGTAGTAGAAACTCTCTAGGTACCAGGGACGATGGGAGACTCAGGCACAAGCTCTACATCAGCCCCTCCCCTTGTCTTTGTACAGTAGGATGCTTCTGTGTTCTAAGTATGGGGGCAGGTGGAGGGTCTCTGGTGTGAAAGAATAGATGATCCCCTTACATGGAGGTGGCATCTGTTTCTCCAGCCTCCCCCACTCTCTTAGTGAAGCTTCTGGGATTTGCATTAGGAAAGGATTAGGCAGGAGTAGTTTGTTCAGTTGTCCTGCTGGGTAGGCTCAGACTTCTGGGAGTCTAGGGAAGACTAATCACAACAACAGGGAATTGGATACCTGAAAAAGGAAGCATTTGAGGGTGTGGATAGCCCAAGACAGGTCTAGATAGCCATGGTTACCTATGAATGCAGACCATAAAACTTCCTGTGAAGGAGAAATATAAAAAAGTCAGTTATACCCTTGATAGAGGATTTCTCCCAGGTTAGATGAAGTTATGTCATGACTTCTACCCACAGGGGCCAAACCAGCAGTATTTGTTTTCTTCTTTTCTTTTTCATAGTCCTATCTGCCTTCCTTTTTTACAACCCCAAGTATTTGACATTACATTCCAGTCTTTATTAAAGCCAGACTCAAGATCTAAATTCACTAAAGAGAGCTGTCAAAACAGCTGAGAATCTCCCATCTTCACTAACATCTGAGAGAAAAGACAATGCCCAATGTTCTTTGTGTTCTGGCAAAGACTAGCACACCTGCCTCCAGGTCTCCTGGGAGTGGACTCTTCATAGGTGGGGGCCCCTAACCCGACTGGGGAGAAAAGGGACTCTTGACACTCAAGTTTCTTCTGACTCAAGTCTGAAAAGGGAAAGAGAGTCAACATTTGAATTTTCATAATGAAGGAATTCACAAACTGAGTGTGTGCTAATTAGCATTGTTTTACATTATTAATGAGTATTTAAGGGTATTTTAATGATATCCCTCTGTCTGAGTGGTAAGGAGCAATGAATAACACTGGAGGGCATAATTTGATAGAAAAGATTTGGTAGACACGTGCTTGTCTGCACGGTGGAGGTGTGAACCTGGAGTTAATTGATCTAGGATCCCATTCCAGCATTTCAGAAATTAAATATGAAACTGGAGGTAAATGTGAAACTACCACAGCATGAGAGGTCTGGACATGCCTGATGGGTGAAGTTTTTGTGTCCCCACAAATTCATCTCTTGAAGCCCTAACCCGCAGTGTTACGGACCCGGATGCAATTAGTGTCTTTATAATTAGGGAAAGGTCCTCCGGTTATTGTTCTCCACCAAGTGAGGCTAGAGAAAGAAGGTGGCTATCTGCAAGCTAGGATGCAAGCCCAAGAAAGATGCAGATCCACAGGCACTGGCATCTTGGACACCCAGTCTCCAATTCCAGTATCAACCCCACAGATTGTCTGTGGTGTTGTATCAAGGCTATTGGATGGGTAGTGTATCCCTTGCCCAGGAGCAAGTACTGCCCATCTGATCCTAGTCAAGCCAAGGGGTCTACAAAAGGAAAACTTGAGCTTCTAGGTGAATTTCTACTCTGGGATTTTGTGTTCTTAAAAGGGAATTTCTGTGTCACTCTCTCAGAAAGGGCAAAGTTAGCATCATCCCCCAGTCTCCTACCCTGTCACTTTCCCCTTAGGGGTGGACACACTTCCTGGTGGGAAGGATGGAGAATCTGTGAGGCCATACGTGGCCTTCATCTCACTTGACCAGCTCAAACATTTGTTGTGTCTGCAGGGGATGTTGTGAGAGTCTTCAAGAAGGTCCTGACATATGGACCTCTTTGTTGGTTCCATTATATCTCTAACTTCGGGATGAACATGCACGTTCTATGGAACATTTTCAAGCTTGGATGTGGAGAATCCTTACTAAGGGAGAGCTCATCTCTGCTCTGACGTCACAGTTCTCTTCCCAAGGCTAGCCTTTCCCTAAGGTATCTACAAACAGTGGCTACCTTCTCTTGGCTTCTGCCTATGTCTAGGCTTATATAATAACCCTCAACATTACAGGTTGCTTTGTGGGAATCCCAAGGAAAGAGTTGGAGTTTGAATTAGTGTTTGCTAAACTGTAATCAGGGAATTAGGAAGGAAGAGTAGAAGATGCCCAACTTTAGAAATAAATAATTTGCAGATATTTGAGGTCTACAAAACAAAACAAAACTGTTTCGTGCGTACTAGTTTACCTCACGGGTATACATAGAGGAGCTAGAGAGAAAGGCTATGTCATTTTGTCATTTTTAAATACAAACATCATGTTATGGTTGTTCAAGTCACAAAATAAATATGCATTCAGAACAGGAAACTGGAAAATATGCAAAGAATACAGCACAGAGATAAGCAAATAAGGAGAACTGCTTTTGGCTGCTGCTCAGGAGGACGGCATGCGGTTGACATTTGGGGTTAAGTCTTCCCAGGCTATTTATGTGGCTCTAATTTTATTCATTACCTTTTTAAAGTAAAAATGTCACCGTGACATAAATGCTTTTGTAGACTGCACAAAAGGCGTACCAGGAAAATACAAACCAAGAAAGACTGGGGTGGCTATTAATACGCTGAATTAAATTGCAGTGCTAATACCAGCTGCAAGCACTTAGAAAACAGCTAAAAAGATGTAGCTGAAAAGATGTCAGGTATAAAGCTTGTAAAAAAGAACATGATCATTTGTTTTTAAAGTTATCCAAAGGAGGCAGAGGTTAGCGGAGAGGTGTACCATGTGCATGGATAGGAGACACTGTTGTGAAGATGGAAAGCCATGAAATCCAACTCATAGGCACGCTATCCTGGGATGGATCTCTTGCATTGAGTAGTGTGCCCAGTAAGACTGTCTCAGTGGGTCTGTAGAATTCTGCTGGTCACCATCATTTACTGAAGCAATCTCCCTCTGCTTGCTATTCGGATTTTTATCAGGCATATTTTCTTGGGCATAAAATGAACTATTTGAAACCCTTGGCTATAGCTTACTGACTGAGTTTCTAATGATATACTCAGCATAGCTGCTCATAGTTAAAGCGTGAACCCAAAGGGCATAGGCATTTTTATCTGTTCATTTTCCATTTTTCCTACATGAGATCTTTTGCGCAGACTGTCAGGGCCGAGTCTCCCATTTCCTCATTTCCTCTCGCTCTGCCCATCTTTGTGAATGGGAGAGCTAGAATGTACCTGTGCTCTCACACTCTCCCACAGACTCTGTGGAGCAGAGAACATTCCAGCATAAGGACTGTTTGGTGTAGGGCAAATAGTTCTGAATAAAAAAAAAAAATAAAAAATTAAAAGATTTTTATTTTCTGTTCTTTGCTGTTCTTTCCTTTTCTGAAAATTGTAATTAACTTTTTATTGATTTTTTTATAAACCTCACATCATGCACCCCAGTCCCACCCATTTCCCCACTTCTGCACACCTATCCTCTGCCCTTGAAACCTCCCCTCTCAAAAGGAAAAGAAATCTTGTTGTGGAAGCTGTAGTATGTCAGTATCTCTCACAGTATATCCTGGTTTGAGGCCTCTGGCTTCTGTTACACTATCAATACTAAATTCTCAAGGGGACTCCTCTCAGATATCCTGAGATCCTGCAGCTCTGGATCTGCAAGACTGGTCCCTTCATGTGCTCCTGCAGTTCATAGATGGATAGATGTTGGTGTGGGCCAACTCAAAACCCTGGAGCTGGACCTGGTAGCTGAGCTGGTCAGCCTCCTAGCTTCCATGCATCCACACCACCAGGGTGGGCTCTCCAGTATTTCCTTAGCTGGCTCATTCAGTGCTGCATCTGGCAAGGGGAAGAGCCAACCCTCCCACTCTCATGCCCTCGGGACTGGTTCACCTGCACCCACACCATCAGGGTGAGCTCTACTGTGCTGTCCAGGAAAGGTGCAGTCATACTCACCCAAGTGTTGCAGCTAGTGAGGAATAGGGCCAACTCTTCCACTTTCATGACTTCAGGGACAGCTGTCCTGCTTGCCATAGGTATTGAGGAGCGAGGGGGAAGAGGAGGGCATCTCTCCTTTGCCCATGGCAGATAAGTTGTGGGGCCAGCTCTCCCACACTCATGCTTTTCGGAGCTGGTTCACCCACTGCCCCACCATCAGAGCCACCTCTACTATGTTTCTCAGGTGAGGTTCAGGGCCTGCTTTCCCAAGAGCTACAGCCAGTGAGGCAGGGCCAGCTCTCTTGCTGTCATGAGTTTGGGGCAATCTAGCTTGCTTGCCACAGGTGGCAAGGAGCAGGGAAGAGGGCCTCTTCCCCCCTCTCTCTCATTCTCTCTCTCTGTCTCATTCTGTCTCTCATTCTCTCTCTCTCTCATTCTCTCTCTCTCTAATGCCATCACACAGTTCTTCCCTGTTTACACCCTTAGAGCTGGCTCACCTGTAACTCCTGCAACAGGGTCAGCTCTACTGGTTTTTGGACAAGGCATGGGGCTGCTCTCCTGAACACTGCAGCTAGTGAGGGGTTGGGACAGTTCTTCTGCTTTCATACCTTCAGGGCCAGCTCTCCCAAGAAGCTCAGGCAAGGGGTGGAGTCAGGTATACACAGCCTTCAAACATCAACATGGCCCTAGGCAGCAGTCCAGACTAAGGCATCTGCCTGGCCTTTGGTGGTAACAGACCTCCTGATGCTGCAGAGCCACAAACCTGGACATGGCCCTTGGTGGCAGCACTGGCCAGGACCTCATCGTGGCCTTAGGTGGCGGCACTGGCTACTCACATCAGGCTCCTCCTTACTACCGTCAAGTCTCCAGTTCTGCCTCTCTTTGGTATGTACACATTCTTCTGCTTCTCTTTCTCCTTTATATCTCCACCACTTACTTGCTCATCTTAGTGGTGCCTGGGGCCTCCGGCAGTGAAAGGAAAAGATGAGGAAGGATGCTGTGTTTTGTACTGGATGTTGATAAAGGAGCAGAAGAATGTGGAAGAATTGGGGTTACTTCATCTGTCTTAATGTTGCCTTCTACAATGGAAAAGCAGTTCAAACACGTTGAGGTGGGCACTCCATGATTCCAGCAAGTATTTCTGCTGTCTGCAGGGAGGAGGGGCATGGCGACTATCTTACAGACTTGCTTTTCCTTTAAAACCCATGTTTCATTTCCCATTTCTATTGCATCTTCTTATTATAGTCCAAGGGAAACTGTGACATCATCAAATAGTGACTGGTGAAATACATTAATACTCAGAATTCCTGAAAGTATTGGACAGGTTCAAATATGCATCTGCATGTCACACTAGGCATATAGAGATAGAGAAAGATTTGAGAAGACAGCCCATGGCAGTCACTGCTCTCTCAGTGGCCTCCAAAGATTCCCTTCATAGCAGGTCTGAGCAATGGGCTTTGACAGGTGATGCACCTTAGAACATTCACAGGGTTCCTAGATATCTAATTCTGTCATTTATGTGGAGGAAGTTGCTGGCTTCCATGTTTTCCTCATGTTTGGAAACTTCCACTAAGGACCCAGATTTCATTTCATAATTGCTTCTCCTACTGTGTATTTTGCTTGT
Source organism: Mastomys natalensis (assembly GCA_021653895.1). Lineage (NCBI taxonomy): Eukaryota > Metazoa > Chordata > Mammalia > Rodentia > Muridae > Mastomys > Mastomys natalensis. Next base: position 2,265,041 of record JAJTUV010000181.1, on the reverse strand, counting down.
GGAATGCCACACACTTTAGATTTATAGTGTACTTTTTCTGTAGTTTCTTTGGCATAAATAATAGACAAATTTATGTGTTTATAACACACATACATCTGACAATAATTCTTAGCTTTAATACATTTTAAAATGTTGGATCTAATAAAAAATGAGCTACTATTTCTCCTGATAACCCATCAGTGCCTTAGGTTTCTTGAAAGTTCCTGGGGATCCTGAGCAGGTACATTAGTAAAGTCTGGGGAACTCCTGCCTAGAAGCATAGAAGGCAGTCTGTTTCAGATCCCCAGGGTAAGAAACCCTGCTCAGTAGCCTCAAGATATTCTTTCTAAAATGCATTTATAATGGTGTGTGTGTGTGTGTGTGTGTGTGTGTGTGTGTGTGCATGCATATATATTTCGGTGGTGTAACTTACAAATACCAGATAGTCAACTCTATCAACAAACACAAAAAGTGTCTTTTTACTTGTTATATCAATTAGGTGCATGAGTATGCACATTGCCTTTAAATCCAGAAAGAAATATTAGAGTGTTTTGACTTCATGGGTTTCAAAGTCTCCATCAAATCCAAATATGAAATCCTCCTCCCACTCTTGGGCTTTGCCAACCACCTGCAAGTGGCCAGGAGGCAAGACTATGTCCTTGTGACAATGTCAAAAACCCGAGTGCCTCCGCTGTTTCTTCAGTCCCATGATGCACCAAGTGCCCTCATTATGCTCATGGGGAAGAATATATAGCAAGGTTCTCTACAAATTCATATTAAATTCCCAGTGGCATGGGCCTAGCTCAGGTTCATGGAATGGCCCCATGCTGAACTAGAAAGATGCCCTGTTAGCTTACATGGCCTGACTCTTATCTGTTCATTAGTAAAGAACGAGACATGAATCAGACTTCAACTTTAGAGCCTTGCTGACATAAGACTGGATAAGTTGGCAAAGAAACCAAGCCTAGAAAGTTCCATTGAGGTTTGTAGCTTTTTGACAATGTGTCTGTGCTCCTAGATAAACCTTCTACAAACTGAAATGTGACAAAAGACCTTATAAATAAAGGTCCAAGTGAATAACACCATAAAAAATACCCTCGTTAGGCCAGGGAAACCTTCAGAACAAGATACTATCTCTCCATTTGTCACTTAGAAGATATACAATGTGTGAAGACTCTGGAAACATTAAGGAGTGCTTGAAGAAGGGAGAGATTCCGGAAGCCTGTGATAGCATCGTGGATCGATACAGTGACTAATTGAATGGAGAAAGAACTGGAGGCAGCCCTGGTCTTAGAAGTCCCTCATTTTTATCTGGCTATATTCACACTTCTGAAGTTCCTCTGTGCTTCACCCAGGACCGAATCTTCCCTGGATGGGCTTTGTGGGTCTGGCCAGAAGAAGAGTATAGCTGGGGCCACATTTCACAGCAGAGAACACCATTATTCTAGGCATGTGCCCTAGGAGCTGCACTCCCAAGCAATGTGTCCATTCAATCATTTTCCAATTCATTTCCCTTGTGAAATTCATTATTTTTTGTGGAAATAAATATCTGTCAAAATATAATATTAGGGTGGCATTTGACGACCCTCACATCCTCAGTGATAATAGCTCCACATCTTTTTCTCCTTTGAAGGGGGCTGATGAGTCTCTCTAAGGGTGAGTACCCACCCTATCTTGGGGGCTGTTTCCCTGTCATTGGATGGTAAATATCCTTAATTGGTCAGGATGCTCTGCTGGCAGGAATCTACTGCAGAGGAGTCAGAACAAGCCCTGCTGCACAGTCTAGGGCAAATGAAGGCTTCAGCTGAGAGGCAAAACATCCCATTACCACTCACAAGAACCACTTGTATTTAACGTATGGCCACACTAACATGTTTACTAAGAGAACCGGCTGGCTAAGTGGCACAGCCAAGCACATGGGCATCTTCTAGTTAATGTTCATCTAACTTTATATCAGCAAGAAAGTACAAAAGTAATAGAGATGAGAGTTCAGTTCAGACCTGAATCTCATGCTTCCTAGTATCCTCTGCTCTCCAGAGACCCTAGCACGAGGATCAGGCACAGATGTACCTAGGGATGTGTGGTGCTGATATAGTATCCTGACTCCCCATTCCTCTCACCCTGATTCACCTCCTCTAAAATCCTCTTCCAAGCACACCTGCTGTAAGGGGTATTAACACAGAGGAATGGAAAATGGATGCCCACAGGACCAGCCTCTGAGCATCCGGCTTACAATCCACTATAACACCTGCTCCCAGAGGGAGCCTTGGCTGCCAAATGAAATTGTTCAGCAATTTAGGAAGATGAATGTAACAAGCCTCAGCTTCCTGTGCTGAACCAACATACAACAAACTCCCCCTGTCCTGAAGCTCAAAGCCTGGTGGGTTCGAAGTGCTGGACATCCTGGCTTCCCTCTGCTACAATGACTGAACGCTGGTTGCAGCCGACTTTGTCCCTTTCCTCTCCATACAAACCCCACTGAGTTTACTATTTTCATTGCTTTCTGCCCACTCAGAGCCCTAGACCCCAAATTGCTTTCCACAGAACACGAATGACTTGCTTTGGAGTTGCTGCACTGAAGAAAGCAATTGTAGACTTGATTTAACCAACCAACACTTATGCTAAGCCCCAAATTTACAGTCAAACTGTTCTTGGCTCTTCTCGTAAACACATTTCAATTGAAAAGCACAATTTCAGACTTGAGGTGAGGCAAACCATCCAGCTGAACTTAAATGGAAATAAAAAGAAACAAGGCATGATAGCACATGGGGAAGTAACAAGACATCTAAATTCATTCTGGGAACAGAGGCAAAGAGCGGAATTTATGAAACCCATGAAGACAGGTAGACACATTTCACAGTCTAACCTGGGGTAATGTGGTACTGGCAATGAAAGGGATGGAGGATGATGGTTTACCACAGGGAGTAAAGGTTTGTTTCATCAGTGAGAATGAAACTTTGATTCTCTAATGGGATAGAAGGATTAGTTTGTCAAAGGGAATGAACCAGTGGGAATGGATCCCTGGATTCCGTGGTGGAAACAAAGTCTTGGTTCCCTGTAGCAATGAAACCTTGGGTCTTCAGGGACCTCTGGGAAGGTAGCTTTTTGAAATGAAGTGACAGACCGAAGTGATCTGATTCTAGAGGGGTTCTTTCTGGAGTCTGGCGTGGAGCTGGCTTGGCTAAAGTTCAACATACTCTTTGGTTGGAGGATCCAAAGATGGTGAAATGTTTACATAGTGACTGAAGCCCCTTCTTTCTAAGTAGGTTTTGGAAGTCAATTTTGGACTGGGTATAATACTAAACATGAGACTAGAATACAAGCACGACAGCTCTCATGAGTAATAGTAACAGCAAGTGATCATCACTAAACAGTACTGCAAGATGTGGTCCTCATGTGGTGAGATGATGTCATTGAGCTGCCTAGAGAGGAATGAGGATAAGGGCAGGAGGCAGAGCCTATGCATTGTTGTGGCTGGGTAAAGGTTTGTGATCTTCATCCTATGAACAGTGCATTCAGGTTAGTGCTCCTCCCTCTACAGATGGATAATCCCAGGCCAGGAGGAGACAGCCAGAATGATATGTTATACAATCTCTGTTGGGTTACAGATGGCAAGAGTAGCCAACCACTGGGGAACTGGATAGGAGACCCTGAATCATGGGAGTGAGAGTTGATGGCAGTGTGAGCAAAGAAGACAAGAGAATGAGGGCAAGTCAGGAGAAGCCTGGAAGAGACAGTCTACAAAATGTGGTACAAGATGACCTGTGGTGGACAGCTATAGGTGATCTGAGTTTGTCAACAGTTTGAATTCTTGTCTAATAAATTGGATAATGGAGATGATTCCCAGATTGAAGATATAAGGAAGGATAAGGGATGGAGGAGATCATAAGCTTTTTTTTTTTTTTTAAATGATATCTTGAGTTGGCACAACTATGGCATATCCAAGTAGAGTTTCTCCTGTATATGGTTTGGAACAGAGCTTTGCATGGTGAAGTAGAAACTTATGATTTGATGACAGGTAGCAATTAAGGTTACAAGAGTAGATGGAATCTCCCAGAGGGAGGATACAGGTGGATAGAGGGAGCCAATGAGAGTCATTGTTGAACGAACATGAGTAGGTGGAGAATGATCTGTAGTTACTTGACCTCAGGGAGAGTCACCACAAAGAACATTGTCAACAGCAGCAAGATGCTGGGTGGACAGAAGGATGAGCACTGAAGGAAGCTCATCAGAGATGAGACCACTATGGAAACTTTAACTGTGACAGTGGTGATGACCTAAAGACCACATGGTGCAGCTGAGGATGAGTGGCAGTGAGCAGATGGAGGTAGAGGAGGGAAGACGAATCTTCTAGGAATCCTGCAGGCCTTTTGTTTTTCACTGAAGCTGAGGTCTGCTGTCCAGACTCATCTTTAAAGACCTATGTTCAGCATGACTCTGAGGGATTTCCTGGTAGAACAAAGCTAGATGGACCTGGCATGCAATGAGTGTTTCCAGATATCTAATGACTGAGCAGAATAAGCCATTCAGATTCCATTTATTGGTTCAACCCTTCTCTGGCAACTCCAAGAGAGAGTACAAACACCTCAAAGAGTAGGGAGATCTCTAAGGGGAATAAGAACATGTTCCTCGACTCCTAGAAGTCCATCTCAGTGTGGTAGAGAGCATGCAACAATGTTTGCTAAAAGGAAATGGGCAGAACAGAGTTGAAATGAGTTAGAAGCATGAGGTTCATCAGCAAGGTCGATGTGCATGAGGAATCATTGTTGGAGGTCTTACAGACAGGGTGTTAGGACAAGACAGAAGTATAAAGTGGCAGGCTCTGTGGATGGAGGACTTTGAAGGCAGCATGTCATCTCTGGAGAGAGGCAACAGACCCAAGTTAGGAAGATAGGAAAGTTTAGTCAGGTGATAGCTGGTCTGAATTGATGCAGGGAGACAGTACTAGTGATGAATGTTCCTTAGAAGCTTCAGAAACCTTGGTTTCCAGAGCAGCAGCAGGACTCCAAGTAAGGATTTGTGCTTTCATTAGCCTATGGCTGCTCGGTCCTTGCATCAGATAGGAAGGTCATTGTTGTGTGTGAGATTATAGATGACATTGACAACACTCCATAAACAGATGGACACATCCCCCCCAAAATTGGAGCTTCTAAGCATGGTCATAAATCCTTCCGCTCAACACTAACTGCCTTGACTCCTCCCCTTGACATTAGCTGTGAAGCAGGAGAATACCACCTGCTCTCTGTGTGATATATATATTTTTTTATTTTCTTGGAAGTTTTCTCCAGCTGTGACATTTCACAGCAGGCGGCATCAAACCTGGTCTCACTATGCCTCTTAATTTAAGTACTTGCTATATAATACATTTTTCCAGAGAAACTCTGCTTTGCCAATAGTCTAGCTTCTAACAAAATTGTAACATGAATTATGCTCTGCTCAGAAGCAAAACACCTGTCAATACTTGGCCTCCAATTCAGACTCAGTCCCTGGAACTTATACAATTTATGAAGGCTGTTATTATTTCATTGCTTCAGAATTGGAGAGCTTGAAGCTTAATAACACGTCATAGAGCGAGTGCCATTCTGCATAACGGGCTGTGGCAGCTCTCGAGAGCGTTCTGGAAGTTTACTTGCTGTGACAGGAATGAATATAAAATTATTCACAATAGATATACCAATAAAAAGAAAAAAACTTATTTCCATTATGAAAGCACTCTCCCATGTCCCTGGCTGTCACTCAGTAAGGGGACACAGACCAGACAGGATCTGTGGCTCTACTCCAGCATTAGCCCCTCTAGGGCCAGCTTTGTATCCCTTGGCAGTCCTGAGAAATAAGTTCTCACCCTTCTATCGACTCTAGGTGACCAGTAAGAGTCTGGCTTTGCTCATTGAACCAGTAGGGACCAGCCCTTTCCCCTGAAAAATGGCCTCTTTGATCTGGCATCTCTGGGAGTGCTCCCTCTGAGGGAAGCCAGTGCCAAGTTAAATACCTGAGCAGTACATCTGAGGCAGACCAATTAACCCCGGGGGAGGTCTTGTGGAGAGAGAGCAAGCTCCTGTGTTATTTTGGTTTTCTCCAGCCATCCGGCAAGCAAGCAAGCTTTGGTTTATGGAGTCTGTTATAAAATGCCTCTGCCTGTGACTTAGAAACTTGTGGGGCGTGGCCAACACTACTGGTCCCTGTCAGCAGGGGGAAACAATGTGTTTCTTATTTCTCCTTTAGTGCTGATTTGAATTAATCAGGGCCAAAGTCCCCCCCCCCCCTTCTTTCCTAAATATTTAGATCACTGTTCACTTAGGCCAAATATTTTCTCCTAAATCCCAGGTACTCTGACTTTATAATGACCTGGTTGGTCCATCTGAAGCAGGGCATCTTTGTTTATACAGTGAAGGCCCTGGTGTCTCAAGTCAATCCCTTCATTCACTCACCAGATTAGTTATCTGCCTATCATCTATCTATCTATCTATCTATCTATCTATCTATCTATCTATCTATCTATCTATCCATCCATCCATCTATCCATCTATCCATCTATCTATCTTTTACTTATCTATTTATCATCTATCTATCTTCTATTATCTATCATCTATTACCAATCTGTCAACTATCTATCTACCTATCATCTATTGATCATCTATCTTCTATCATCTATCAGGCACTTATATCTGTCATTTACCTATCAGTCACTTCTATCTATCATCTATCTATCACCTATCTGTCAATCATCTGTTTATCGTCTCTCTACCTTCCATCATCCATCCATCCACACATCCAGCATGTCTGTCTCTCTGTCTCTGTCTGTCTCTCTGTCCCTGTCTCTCTCCCCCTTTCCTTCTCACCTCCCCTTTCCCTTCCCCCCTCTCTCCCCTTCCTGTGCCAACTGAGTGAGTCATGGGTAGCTGGTGAGCTGGTGACATGGCTCAGATAACTCCAGCTGAGTGAAAGAGCCACGAATAAGGACACACATTTTAATGCACAACACTTTTGTTTAGCTATTGGTGCATGAAATAAACAAACAGCTGAATGATGGGAAGTAGCAGCTTTGCCAGGCAGAAGATTCTGTAATTCTAAAATTCAGACACAGCATACCCAGAATCTCTGCTAGGGAGACGGCTTGGTCTTCTTTAGTAAACAAGTATCTATAGCTTTTTTTTTTTTTTTTTAACATTTTTCTTTTTAATTGGAAATTTTATTTACATTTCAGATGTTCTCTCCTTACCCCATTTCCCCCCTCCTCCAGGAACTCACTATCCCTTCCCCCCTCCTCCTGCCTCCACGTTGGTGTTACCCCACCCACCCTCCCCGTACCTCACCTCCCCACCCTCGAATATCCCCCCTCCCACAACGTCCAGCCTTCATGGGACCAAGGATCTCTTCTCCCAGTTATATATAGCTCCCTTGCATATATAGCTGGAGCCATGGGTCCCTCCCTAAGCGCTCCCAGGCTGGTGGTTTAGACCCTGGGGGCTCTGGTTGGTTGTTGCTTTCCTCATGGTGTCTCGAATCCTCTCAACTCCTTCAGCCTTCACTCTATCTTCTCCATTGGGAACCCATGATCAGTTTAATGGTTAGCTGTGAGCATCTGCCTCTGAGTATGTCAGACTCTTGCAGACTTCTAAGGAGACAGCTATATCCGGCTCCTGTCAGCATGTACATCCTGACATCCACATCAACGTCTACCTTTGGTGACTGCACATAGGATGGATATCCAGGTGGAATGGTCTGTAGACGGCCCCTCCTTCAGTTTCTGTCTTGCACTGTGTCTCCATATTTGCTCCCTTGAGTATTTTGTTACTCCTTCTAAGAAGAACTGAAGCCCTCCCCCCCCCAATTTGGTCATCATTCTTCATGAGCTTTATGTGGTCTGTGAGTTGAATCTTGGATATTTCAAGCTTCTGGGCTAAAATCCAATAATCAGTGAGTGAATACCATGTATGTTCTTTTGTGATTGGGTTACTTCACTCAGGATGATATTTTCTAGTTTCATCCATTTATATAAGAACTTATCAAATTCATTGTTTTTAATAGCTGAGTAATATTCCATTGTATAAATGTACCACATTTTTGTATCCATTCCTCTGTTGAAGGGCATCTGGGTTCTTTCCAGTTTCTGGCTATTATAAATAAAGCTGCTATGAACATAGTGGAGCATATGTCCTTGTTATGTGTTAGAGCATCTTCTGGGTATATGCCCAGGAGTGGTATAGCTGGGTCCTCAGGTAGTGATATGTCCAATTTTCTGAGGAACCGCCAGACGGTTTTTCATAGTGGTTGCACCATCTTGCAATCCCACCAACAATGGAGGAGTGTTCCTCTTTCTCCACATCCTCGCCAGCATCTGCTATCACCTGAGTTTTTGATTTTAGCCATTCTGACTGGTGTGAGGTGGAATCTCAGGGTTGTTTTGATTTGCATTTCCCTGGTATCTATAGCTTTAATTCTTTTATTTCTTTTCTAAATGGTATAACAGGATGGATTTAGATCAGTCAAGGTGGTATCATCCTCTGACCTGTGATAGTTGGAACATCCAGGCTGCAGGCACTGCTCTCTTTCCAGACCATTTCTGAGGCTGATGGTGATTCCTCAAAGTACTCTGTGTTGTAGGTAACGGCTGTGTTTACTTCAGTGTGCACCAGTCAACATACAGTGTCAGATCCCACCTAGATCAAGGGGAAGGTGGAGGACCCACTTCTCAGGAACCAGTGTCAAAGATAAGACAGTCTGCCATGGACTCTCCTGCCTGGTGCATTATGTGTCAAGGGTTTGTGCAGAGTCTACAGAAATTGTCTTGAGGGAAGTCTGACGAGGATAGAGCAGGAAGTTTAGGTGATCAGGAGGGTTAGACTCCAGGGTGGAAACAGGAATGATGGTGCCAGGCAGAGTTCTTAAAACCCAGACACAAGTTCACAAATGTAATGCAGGTTTTATGGATTCCATTTAAATCAGGAGTGAAAAAGCAGCCATTAAGGAAACACCCTACATTGCAAACTTCTCAGAGAACCTGTGGGAGGACTCTGACCAGTGCTCATGGCCATAAAAAAATTCTTCCAGAAAGACCATTCCAGGTGGCTCCCTCTGCTGCTCTAGCGTGAGAGCCTGACGTATCCCGGGGTGGGTCTGGCTCCTACAGCAGGCTGTGTCCATAATTATCATCTGCCATCACTCCCTGTATCTGTACCACCTACTGGAGGATGGGAAGTACCTCTCTCATCTTTTTTTCTATTCTTGTTCAAATACACTTTTATTTTGTAGTATCAGTGGAGCCAACTACTCTAGAAGCATAAATAAACATTCTAATCATTCAAAATATAAAATCACTCAGTAGGAGAAGGTACCTTCAAGTGTGCCTGCTCTTTCGTGGCAGTGCTGCAGGGATAGTCCTGCAGTGAGACGTACTTCCTTGCTGATACTGGAATGCAATTCTGACAGATGACCCCTGCCTTACCCCAGACTTGCTGGAGTGGCACAGGGTGTTCTTTCTCTGTATTTCATCCTCCCTCTGATTAGTGTGCAAATCACTCTGGAGGTAGCAGTCAGTGAATACTGTTTGTATGTATGAGATGTGAGCCTGCTTGAATCCCTTGCCAGTGGTCTGTCTGAGGCATAAAGAAAATGCCACGGTGGTCAGAATTAGGGAGCACAGGCGATGCTTCCTGTTCAAACAGTCCCATTCAATTGTTTGTGATTCATCGGAGATCTCTGTGTAGAGATTTTTAGACACTGCCCCAAATTTGCATCTCACTGTTCTTAATTATGGAAACTGTTGCCATAATCTCACTTTAAATAAGATCAGGTCAGTTCTTGACGGAGACATGCTTGTGATGAACAGCCAGACTTCCGGCAATGCTTGTCTTAAGTGAGCATCATGGAGCCCTGCCCTTCCAGCAGAGAATTTGGGGTACCAAAGTGTCAGCGTTGTCTTGGGATGGATCATACAGAAAGCCAGACGGTTGTGACTATCACAGAGGGGAACAGGTATGGTGACAGAGGTCCCTGGGCTTAATGGAGGTGTCCCTTCTCCATGTGGTCTGGACAAAGCTATCTCGATGTCTCTCCACTGCTTCTCAATCCTTGCTTTGCAGTCTTGGAGTTTCAGACATGACATCATAAACATACACCTGTATAAAACCCCTCTTTGCCAAGAGGAAGCCATGTATTTCAAAAAGTCCTTTGGACCCTCATCTAGCTCTGCAATGGGCCGTTTCCCACCCTCCCAGGCCCAATGTCGGCTTGACTATGTGATGCTCCTCACAACTGGACAGCATTGCTGGGAGCTCTGAGCCCCACACAGTGGCTTCTGCTTAGTACAATGTTCCTACCATAATATAAGTCATAGTCCTACCACGAGAACCCTGAAGGAGACACAAACGACCCAGCATTGTGGATTGCCATATAACACATCACCTCAGGATACAATAATTTAAAACAGTAAGCTTCCATTATCTTATGGGTCTGAGGGCCAAATCAGGATGCAGGTGAATTCTGTGACTCCATTTCCATGTCCATCATTGGGCTGTCAGGATGTCACTGGGTCCAGATTTTATGCTTAGTCCTATCATTGTTGTAAAGATTTTGTTCTCACAGGGATTCTGAGCAAAGGCCTTATTTTCTCTGACTATTGACAAGAAGGTTCCTTTTATCCTTTCTTTCCAGCCCCTCCTTGTCTCAGCCCACAGTAGATGGGTGTGAAGGTAGTTTGTCTAGTTGGATGGCCTCGTGGCCTATGAAGAGACTGCTCACTCATCTATCCTCCTGTCAGTGAGTCTTCTGCTGAAGGCCTGATGCAAAAATTTGAATCCATATGTCTGTCACTGTCCTCTTGGATCTAAAGCACCAGCCTAGACACATACTTACCAAGGTAACATAGAGACCCAGAAATGGAAGCCATCAAGGCCTCTTGAAGTCTAGATGCAGAATACTGGTGGTATGCAAAGAACATAAGTCATAATGTCTAGTGACATAAGTCACTAGAAAAGAATCACAATCCAAAATCTAAAGTATGGTTGGATATATTACATTCACAGTAAGATGAAGTTGAACCCTAAGTCAAAGCATCTAAACCCAGAACACAAACTGGCTGTAGATCTGGATGTGGTACTCTCTGCTTAATACCCCATGATGTTTTTGACTTAGGAAATGACTTATATTCTTTGCATACCACCAGACAGATAGATGCTTAGGGTGTGTCCTTGGTCATGTTTCCCTGTCCACAACATGGTCACTTCTACCTCAGTCTTTGGGTCAAAATATGTCACATTTGAGCTCAGATTTATCATGGGAAGATGGCAGCTGCCTGGTGGGAAGAGTAAATATAGGGTTCCGTGGTAAAGAACTTGGATGCTGGAAGAGGTGACCAACCAAGGATGTAGTAGAAATTATTTAAAATCCAAACTTGATCACTTTGTTCCCTGATGAAAGACACACTCACAGTCTTTATATTTATAATATGCATTACACAGCACATTAGTTGCACAGCTGCCTACCCTCCATGCTGTTAGAATCTATTGATAGCCCCAAGTTATTATTTACTATTTATTATGCTCCATCTGGGCTGCTCTTAGCTCCAATTGGGCAGTCCTGGAGGCCATGCATCCCTTTCTCTTAACCCATGACCATTTCCTTTCTCCTCTTGAACATTCTTCCTGTACCCCATGGCGGCTTTCCTCCTCCTTCTCCTCCTCCTGGTCCTTTCTTACCCAAGCTCATGAAACCTCAATCCTCTCTATGTCTTTTCTACCTAGTTATTAGTTGTTGGCATCTTTATTTACCAATCACAAGTAACTGGGGGCAGGGTTGCTTAAATGCTAGCATCTAAGAACTCTCTCACTCTGGGACAAGCAGTTTGGGGGCTCAAATTAACATTAACATATAAACAGCACTTTTACTTTTAAGAGAGCATGGGTTTTTTGTTTGTTTGTTTTTGTTTGTTTAAGGAAGCAAGATATGTAAGTTCCTTGATTTATTGTGGGGTTCTCTAGCTGAAGCAGTTATAAGTTGAAACTAACTTACACCCAAACTCCATCCTAGCTCAGCAGTACACACCAAGATGCTTCAGCTCACTCCACTCATGGTGCTGAGACTGGCTCCAAAAGAGGATCTTGCCAGTACCATTCTCCTAGAAAAGAATCACAATCCAAAATCTAAAGTATGGTTGGACATATTACATTCACAGCAAGATGAAGTTGAACCCCTGAGTCAAAGCATCTAAACCCAGAACACGAAATGGTTGTAGATCTGAATGTGGTACTCTCTGCTTAATACCCCATGATGTTTTTGACTTAGCAAATGACTTACGCTCTTTGCATACCACCAGGCAGATAGATGCTTGGGGTGTGTCCTTGGCCATGTTTCCCTGTCCACAACATAAAGACAGGAACACTTGCCTTTCTGCCTTGTAGGGTTCATGAGATAAGTTCTTCAGCGTGTGGTGGAACAGCTTTGGGTTGACAGTGGAACACTTCAGTTCTGAAATGCCGCTCTCCCCAGTGGTGCCCTTCTCTACCTTATCACCATAAAACTTCTACTGCTTCATTGAAATCCTGTGCTGTGAGAGGGCTCTTTGCTTGGGCTGTGCACAGAGAATAAAGACACAGACGTGTTCATTGGTGTGCCTTGTGGAAGCTCCTTGCTCTAATAAAATTTAATTTGAAATAGTAAACCACTGCCTTTCCATGACATATATATGGGGATTACATAATTATAGAACAAACGGCTTTTCTGAGAAGGATGTGAAAACCAGTGATTTAGCACACATGCCGTGGAAGATTCGCAACTCTCCACTCCTCATTAAATGCCGGCTGTCCGTTCAAATCACTCTCAGTGCAGTGGCTACCTCCCATCCATTGATGATCATCAGAGCAGCCAGGAGAGCCTTCAGCTTCAAGCATCTGCCGGATGAGAGATTCTGTTGGACAGGTTTCCATTGTGATAGACAGAAGCAATATCTCTCAAGCTACAAACATTTAAGTCTTTATAAAGATGTTGTGCCTCATAAGATACATGGCGAATATTTACCGAACACCTGCAGTCTAGACAGAGATTTTCATTAAGAGTTGAGAGGTATTTTAAGTCCTTTCAGGACACATTTCTGTTTCCTTCTATTTTCTTATCGCTCTTGTTTCACCCATCCAATTCTTTGTCAGAAGAACAGATACTACCCCATCACTACCACTTCAGAAGTGTGCTTTTTCTGTGTAGAGTCATCAGGGATTCTTAGAGCACTGGGACCAAACATTTCTGTTCTGATTTACAACTGTGATGGTCAGAGCAACTTTGGATTTTCCAAGAAAAGGATGCTTGCTCAGATGCATTCCTATCCTAACAGCCATTGCCTCACCTACAACTCTTGCTCTGAGAACCCCACAGACCCCAAAACTCAGCAGAGCTGAGCCTATCAGCCCTCCCAGGCCTGCTTCCATCCTTCTACTGCCTGGCCTATCACCCGGTCTTTCAAGCTGTTGTGCTTGGCACAGCTTCTGATTTCCTTTTCTGCATCTGAATCCCATGAGTAGGAAACCATGGACCAATGGGAATTTCAACAAATGAAATGAATGTCCTTCTTCAACATCGTTGCTAAGCTCCATACAGGCCTAGAGCTTCATAGTTGCTTTGGTGCATACAGCCAGAGCCTCATAGTTGCTTTGGTGCATATAGTCAGAGCCTCAGGGTTACTTTGGTGCATACAGTCAGAGCCTCATGGTTGTTCCCCTGGGCTATTGGAATCATTCATCCCATTCACACATTAGGTCAGCTATTGCAAAAATCACACCGTGCTGCACCCTACTTTTAATTTGTTGTTTATATTTGTATTAAGTTTCTTGCCCTCACCTACACAAATAAAATGTTCTCATGCTGCCATCATTAAGGCATTGCAAAGAACTTGCTTTATCTTTAACTTGGAATTTTATTTAATCGTATTTTAGATTCTTTTCTTCTTCCATTTTTTATACTCTCTCCCATGAAAGAAATCCTCCAAGGTATGGAATGTCTGCCTTTAGATTTATATGTATTCTTTAAGTTTTCTGTTTGTTTGTTTTGTCTAAAACAAGGTCTCATAATAAAGCCCAAGCTAGTAATGAATTCAAGATCTGTTAGCCCTAGACTCCTGGGTGCTGGGATTACAGGCATGTACCACTGTGTCCACCCCAGTCTTATTATAATACTGTTAATAAGCTTAATTTTTTGTTATGTGTGCATATTCAATTTATCTAAAGTATATTGCATTATAAACTTGCATCTTTTCCTCCTTCCCTTCCCACCATCAATACTGTGTTCTTAAGACTTAGGGAAGATCATATTTCTATTTGTGCATCTAGCCTGTTTCTTAGTGTCCTTGAAGGGGAATGTTTCCCGCAATGGGAGATCTAGAGTGACTGGAAAGGTAGTTACTGTAGCCTCTCCTCTTTCTCTGCTCCTCCTTCTCCTTCAGCTCTGCCTCCTACTGAGACAGGCTCTCACTATGTAAACTGGTATGTCTCAGAACTTACTATGTGTTAAACCCTTGACAATCCTCTCATCTTGTCCTCTCAAGCACTGAGGTAATAGGCATGAGCCACCCTTCTTAGCTTTTTATTTCCCTTCTTTTTCCAGCTTTCTCAGCTAGTTTTGGACATGGTTTTTTCCAAATAAATTATAAATCCATTAATTGGATTCTTTAAAAATAATTGTAACCCTACCCCCACCCCCCCAACAGTGTACTGGAGCAGTTATTGTCCGTCTGTAGTTCTTTCCTTTGATTTTGTTTTCTGTTTATTTTGTCACATGATTATGTCAGAAGTTTACTGATTTGTAGTGGACTGAATGAGAAATGTCTCCCGCAGCCTTGTGTATCTGAGCACTTGGTTTCCAGTTGGGGTTGCTGTTTGGAGAAGTTACGAACCTAATGGGGTGTAGGATTGTTGGGGTAAACACAACACTTGGGGTGGGCTTTGAGGCTTACAGCTCCCCCTCCCACTTCCTGCTTGCTCTCTCCCTCTCTCTGCCCCTCCCTTCCCATGTCCTCCACCACGCCTCCTGTGTGCAGATGGAATGTGACCAGGCAGCATGTGTTCCTGACTCCTGGTGCCTTGCCTTTCCTGTCGTTATGGACTCTCATCCCTCTGGAACCAAAAGCCAAAACCTTACTCTTCTACGAGTCATTTTGAATTGTGGCATTTTATCTCAGTAACAGAAAAGTAGTAAACACACCATTATTTTAATGGTTTTTGTTATGTGTTTTTCAATGTGTGCAAAATGGAAAGCATAATGCCACCGACCCTGTGTACTTGACAATGAATCATGTCCTGGATGCTCAACTAAAATGTAGTCATACTCTAGCCCGTGAGCATTCAGAAGCCAGACATAGTTACCGAGTGATTTTTTATCCCTCAGTGATGCCAAGAAACAATAGCCAACTTCATTTATCTTCATTGCTTTAGGTCCTAGACTTGACTCTTGGCTCCCTTATACAGAATCTTGCTTTCTTTGCTCTCCTGGTTTTCATGTTCTCTTCGTAGATGCTTGAGTGGAATGTTGTGCTTTTACTTTTAACAACTCTTGTCTTCTGATGAATGCTAGTTGCAACAGTGATCAGCTCATGGGCAACCGGGGCTCATCTATACTGGCACGGGCTAAGTATTTTAATGGTGTGCACATTCATGATTGTTCTGTCTTCTGCTTCTGCCTTTTTTTTTTTTTAAATGGATGTGTAGCTTCCCTTGTCAACTGTTGTGGCTTTTTCCTAAATCATCTTGTGCTTATTACTAAAAGTGCTGCACTTGTTTCTCCGAGTTCATGTTTAAACATTATTTTTCCATATTTGCGTTAGCCTTTATTCCCCTTTGTCTAAATTGTTCCTCATTTCTCATAGCTCCTTTTTCTTAATCTAGAGTCTGCCTTATGATGAGGAAATTTAACATACTTACAGTTAATGTGGCCATGATTATGCCTCTTTCTCCATCCTATTTTTGTGAGTTTATTTATCACATTTTCCTGATCTTTTATTACTTCCCATTGGACAGATTAAAGTTTTTGTGCTGATTTAAAAACTATGCAGTTATATCTACATATTAGGTGGGTGACTTCAAATTATTAAGATCAAGATTTTCTTGCTGGACATGGTGGCACAGTCCTTTCACATTGCCTCCTAAGGAGACTGAGGAAGGAAGATAACAAGTTCAAGGCCTGCCAGAGCCAGTGTGGAAAACTTAGTGACACCTTGTCTCAAAATAAAATGCAAAACCCTGACCAGGGTACAAATCAGTGCTGTATATTTGCCTGGCATGCAAAGGCCCTCAGGTCAATCTGTTATACTCAACAATAAAGGGAAACAATTTTCTCAACTTCTTTAAGTTTCTTGACCATAAACAACATCCTCCTGTCTCCTAGACAAAATGGACTTAACAGAGCAAGGTTGTGCCTGCCTTCTCTCCTGCTGTGGTTTATGTGTTTGTGGCCTATTTAAACTTCCTGTTAAGAGTGAATCCCCAATGCATGGTAATGAGGAGACATGCCTTCTGGAGGTGCTTAGGGCTTTTGAGCCCTCCTATAGTATAAGGATCAAGGGGGTGAGGGCTCTCCTTCTATTTTTCTGTTCCTCTATGTGAGGACACAGTCAAACTTCCATCTTGGAAGCAGAGACCAGGTCCTCATTGGATTCTGAATCTACTGGAACCTAGATCTTGAGTTTTCCAGTCCTTAGGGCTGAGAGAAAGTAAAATGGTTTTTATTTGTGATTTGAATTAACATATATTTTCTTATAGTAGCAGAAATGGACTGTTTTCTTCCCTCTCCAATATCTTTAGATAAACTTTCTGTAACTTCATTGAAGACTTCTTCTCCAATAAGCTTCAAGTTGTCAAACTGAAGAAGCAAGCTCTTCATATTTGGAGCTCCCAAGTGGATCACAAACTCCCCGAGAGCTGGTACTAACAGGTCTTGGATACAGGTTTAAGAGGCACACTGAGGATTGTTAAGGCTACGAAATCTATTAGAAGATTTATTAACACATGGATGGACACACAGATAGATGGACTGATTGACTGACAGACAGGAAGCATGGCAAGGGGGTCTGAGATGGCATCAGGTCTATGTGGCAGAATCTAAGACCATTCTCACAAGGGTCTTTATGAGGAAGGGGCACATTTCACTGCAGGAGCTTACAGCCAGCCAATCTGATTCCAAAGCAGGGAGCAGTGAAGGGGTTGAGGAGTAAGGTGTGTGTCCACCAATGTTCCTTTTGATATAAATTCACTTTCCCAGATAAGAAGTATCTGCACCCCAGAGGCTGTTAGCTATAGGTCTGTGAACAATGTTGTCAGTGGGGTACCTGTCAGTATCTGGAGGGGTGGAGAGACTGCTTCAGATGTTGTGGTCCCAGAAGCAGCCTGGTCTGGATGCTAACATTACAAGTACCTGCAAATACAGTTTCATGACATCATCATCTAATGACCACAAAGAACAGTTGTCTACAGTGGTGAGATGGAGCAGGCTTGTACCAGCACAGGAAAATCTATTCTCTATATCTTTCCCCAGCTCTGTAGCCAGTGATGCCAAGATAGTAGGTTGAAACTGCTCATGTCAGAAAAATTTATACAGCAAGAATTGACAAATATTACAAATCTGTGTGTACTGTCCCCCAGGAACTGCGCTGCAAATGCTCCATTAAGATGCTTTCTGATGCTTCCTACATATTCATTAAGGACACAAAGCCAGAATATTTTTTCTCAAGATATTGAAGCTAGATTTTTTTTTTTTTTGGCACAGAGATATTTAAAGAAATCTCTTCTCTGCAAGTAGCTGTGAGTGGAGAATGACTGATACTGAAGGCCACAGTAAGCACTGCCTTATACCCTCAGAACGGCTGGGCAGAAGCCTTGCCATCTCTCTCACCTGACATTGAGCTGAGTTAGGTAAGATTGCAAGCCCCACCCCATCCCTGAGCACTGTTCCACAGCTGCTTCTCAGGCATCTGAGCAGGGACTTCTCTGAATTAAGCCATCACTGGTCCCCAAGTGGGTCATGAGTGGAGCAGAGGAGAGCAGCACCCTTTTATTACCAGGTAACACATACCGGACAAGGATTCACGTCCAGTCTTTTCCTCCAAACATGTGTTGGATTCAGTGAGTCTAAGTAAAGACATTAATTACAGCCTCACCAGGGTTTGGGGGAAATTCCACCTCTCACATATTCAGCAAGTGATGCCTAACAACCATGCTAAGATTGCAAGACAGACTCAGCCAAGCTACCCGCTCGAGCCTGTCTGTGCAGTCAAAGCTTGCGTTACAAGATACAGCGTGTTCTTCCAAGGCTGCTTCCCAGTCTCTGTGAAGTTGTTTGAGAAAGAGTAAATCAGTTCATACAAATATACCTCTGCCTGTTCTGGGATTATTTTTTAAGTCACAGAGTTGTAAGTAGAATTATTTTCTGTTGATATCCTCCTTCTGAGAGAGTGAGCTCTCTTTTAGAAACTATTAAGAAGCACTGATGTCTATAAAGACTTTTTTTTTATTTGTGAAATCTGAAGATTTTCTTGGAATCCTTAAAGGGCAGAAATAAAAAGCTAGTCCGCCGAGTGGATGCATGCAGCCATCTTGGTTAAAGGAAGTTAAAGAGATAAGAGGTGAAATTGGCTGTCTCCCACGCATTATTAATATTGTATGACTCTAAAGTGATTCCAAACTGAAGCCAAATGCAAACGAAATGGTTTCTTAGATCAACCTCAAGGAAAGCAATAGAGATGAGAAGTAATCAATGAGTCTGAATCCCAGGATTAATTCCCAAAGTGACCAATATGTTCCACTCAGTCTCATGCCATGCCCTATCTGAGTGAGGTGGGGTGAGATCATTTCTGCTGAAGGTCAAAGGAGTGAATACTTATAAAAATGATCAAGGTGCTTCAAGAACATAGGAGGCATTGTAAAGATGCTTAGTACACACACACACACACACACACACACACACACACACACACACACGTGAGAATGAAACTGTTCCCAGGCAAGGAGTTAGAATTGAGATAAAGATAACCATGGGAAGCTGCTGCTGCATCTTGGTGACTGTGTTTCCTGACAGCCAGGTGTCTCCTTGGGATTAAACATCTCTGAAGCTGCAGGTGAGTTACTCCTGTATGTGTGAAATGACAGAGGGACTTCATCCTCAAAAGACATGATGTCACTATGACATCACTTATATTGTGGTTTTGAGTGCCTCTCCCCAACCAGTGGGCTTTTCTAGAGGACCATGGGAAAATGTATTTTAAAAGAGACAGGCAGTCCACCATGATTTATGGGGGAAAGTGGGAGGGTCTTACTCTGAACGGGCCAGTCACCTGTTGAATTTTCATAAAGACATTTCTTCCCATTGTATAGAACCTACTGTGTCTGTGGGGTTCTGTGTCAGGTTGGAAAGGATGGCTTCCATTAAAACTTGACTTGTGTTCTCCAGAAAGAGAGCTGAAGTAGGATTTCTTATATAATAGTATTCAATTAGGTGTTTGAAGGAAGTAAAGCGTAAGAAGGTAGGTGAGACCAGTAAAGAGGTCAAACAGATGCAGTGTCCAGCCAAGATGCACAGAGACACTTAGTCCCACTATGCAGGGCACATTGAAGCAGAGTAGGTCTTAAAGGTGAGACCTTGGTGGAGAAAAAGTCTCATCTTTCAGTACTATGGATGCGACTTAAGTCATTCAGAAGTGCATCCAGATGCTTATGGGAGCTCAAGTGTAAGCACAGGCCAGAGAATGCACCTTCTGCCATCACTATGGGAGAGGTAGGAAGAAAGGAGCAAAAGTATCTGAGGGGGAAGGGCAGCAGGGACAGCCATTGCTGCTATGCTTTGTGCTGTTTGAAAGAAAAATTTTAAAATGGTAGCGTGTAGTACTGTAGTCCCTGTATGCTCCAAGTCTACAGGGCAATGAGATCACTGGGGGCATCAGCTATGGACTAAAGATGACCCAAAAGCAAAGGACTCTTGAAGTGCTGGGGACACTCCAGTCACTCTCTCATTACTCTGGGCTCTTACCATCATGCCTGTGAGAACCAATCAGAAAGAAAAACAAAAAGTTCTTATGCAGCTTTTCCACAGTGACTTCCACCCAGATCCCAGTGAGCAAGACAAGAGAGAAGACAGGCTGAAGAAGCAGGGAGACCTGAGTTCTGAGGAAGGAAAAATGGACAATGAAAACACAGGTACTGACCTCTAGGAAGACCGTGAAACCAGATCTCCCAGTGCCACGTGTCCTGTGCCTGAGCGTGTCAAGGTCGTCATCCCCTATACCCTGTCAACAACTGTTCTTCTCTACAAGTGCATTCTGGATGGCCAATATCAAGGACAGGAGTGGGGGTGCTTCCTAGATGCTGATCCTTCATCCGCTGAAGGATTTTCCCCTGCTTCAACTTCCTGCTCTCTTATTTATTTTCTTAAGCAAGCAGCAAGAATTATAGAATAAAAAGCTTTCTGTAAAATGCCAAGCACAAGCACAGAGCAGAGGCCACCCTGAACAGGATGAAACAGCCAGAAAGAGGGTTATTTTTGTTTTTTTTGTTTTTTTAAACAGATTTGCAAGTACCATTACAGAGCTAAGATTTAAAAAAAAAAAAAATAGAGTGGATCAAACAAGTATTTGTTTTCTAAACAATCAGGGAACTCAGGGAGATAAAGGCAGATAGCTCCCATACAGAGAAGCCCCTGCTGTCCTGTGCCTGTGGGCATGAACACTAGGGGCTTAGTTCACCAATAGAAATTGTGGCTTAAAATCTGCCAAGTGAATCAAGCATCGGTTTCCTATGTAAATAGAATGGTTGAGATGAATTATTCAGGAGTTGGAGCCAGGGCATTTGCATGCATCCATCATGTATGCGGAGGTATGATACAGTATATCTCTCTCAAGATGTTTTCTAGTATTTACGAAAACAATTCATAAAATTAAATCTCATTAGTTCTAGATTAGCACTTGACATTCGCCAGACTAATGACTCTGGTTGCTAGGGGGGACATCCCGAGTGCCTGTGCACCTAATGTTTCTCACGGCGGTGATCACTTGATCACTGCTCAGAGGAATGCCCTGTGCTCTTCTTTAAAGATTACTTTGTTCCTGGGAAAGTATATTTTGTATCTGTCTTGAAACGCAAACCTTCCATTTCTGGAGGAAACTGAATTTTTGTTCAGCTTCATATTTAAAAACAATCTTGTCAGTTGAAGCCTCCTGGAAGACATCTATAGATGCAATCACAGCCATTTATCAACCATGGAATTTTTCTGCTTCCCCAGACCGTCATCGGCAGTGAATATGCAGTGTCGATATTCTGCTCAGTGCTGATATGATTATCTGGCTCAGTGGAGAAGCTGAGCATTGGTGAGTGCATCCCACCGTCAACACAAGTACCTCTTGGCTGGTAGTGGATCATCTACTCAAGACCAGGAGCCATTTATACTTGTGTCTTTAATTCCCTACGCTCACTCTAGATCAGACAGATGCTCTGTGTTGTTGAGAGGCTCAGAAGCCTCTTGTGGGGTGTCTCGAGTACTGCCACAGAAGTAGAGCTCTACGTGGGCTCTACATGCAGAGTAGTGTATCCTCAAGACTATTAGCATGTGATTTTTATAGGACTTTGCTTTGGTAGTAAACAAAATAAATCAAGGCTAGACCAAATTCTCAAACAAAAATTATTTAGAGGGTTCTCCATCAAAGAACCAAAGGCCTAGAGAGGTGGCTCAGTTGTGAAGAGCACTGGCTTCTTTTACAGAGAACCCAGTGTGATTCCCTTTGCCCACATAGTGGCTCACAACTTTTCTGGAGCTCCAGTTCCAGGAGGTGTGATGTCCTCTTCTGTATCAACCACACTGTATGACATAATCACTGTCCACTCTGGTGTGAACACAGGAACCAAAAAACCAGGCTTGTGGAGACTACTGGGAGGATCACACAGGTACTTGAGAAGCCATCTTAAGGTGCAGGTCACCTGAGTGCCTCCTGGATAATGGTATAAACACTGTTATGACCTAGATTCAGCCTTCATGGTCCTTCTTAGAGCTTTGAAGTCTGTATAGACCATGTAGCTGAAGGCCCTCTCAGCAAAGAGCATAGTATGTATTAATCAGGAAGCTTTAGGAATGGTTCTGCTGAGAGTTGAGAACTAAGTTGGGTAGTCTGACTTCTACTTCCTTTCGGCCTGATTTTGAATAAGTTCTCACTTTTTGGCATTTCAAAGACTTCTGTCCTTGGGGAGTTTTCCCAAGAACAAGACTCATTACCATAGCGACTGCTGGCCAGGGATTCTGGGTTTCATCTGTTCACTCAAGCCCTGCTTTCTGCCACCACACCAGTGCATGCTCACTCTGCACTCTCTGTTGTACTACAGAATCAGTTACCCATCTCTCCAACAAGATAGGAGCTCTGGTGAAATGTATATTGATTTTCGAGCACTGCCCACTTGTTAGAACGTGGTACCCGTCCATTACATGGTCTCTTGTTCTGCTTATGTGTTCTTAGAAGCCGGCAACTTTTAAGCACTTACACGTCTTCTCTCGGGTTATCCTTTCCCTGAGGGCATCTTAGGTCTAGCTCTCTGGTATTAATAAGGGCTTTGTAAAATAACGTTTAAAAAGATTCACCTATTGGAGGGGTGAACTTCTGAGTCAAAGTGGCCTGGAGGAATGTTAGAGACCAAGATCATTCCTTGCTTTTCTGTTTCTTTATAATTAAGTTCAGATTCTATTGCAAAGTTCAAGGCTCAGAGTTTGTTCAGTGACATCTGACCCTATGCATTCATATGCTTCCCCCAACACTGTATCTTTGTCTACAGTCTACATACATCCCTGCCACCCCTCTCAGTGATGTCCCCTGTCTTGTTGAGACATGTCTACAACTACACTTGTTAGAACTCTTGACTGTAAATGATTCTACTGAGATCCCATCCATGAACAGTGAGAGCCCCTCCCCTGCCCCAAAGCAGAATATGAAAGGAAGGAGATGTGCACACAGCTGGCCAGGGGGAGGGGAAGGTGAAGGCAGAAGACACGGTTTATCCTGGATAGTACTAAGTCTTCCCTTTGGAGTGGCAAAAGGCTGAGCCTGGGCTCCCCGGGTCCAGGGCAGTGAGGACTCAGTGTCCAGGTAAATACATGCACATCCCACAACCTGTCCCACCCTTCTCTGTCAGACACTCCTCTTGTTGCTGGCCTCAGAGTGTCTTGAGCAGTTCTGTTTTCCGATCACAGCCTGGCTGCTCAGTAGCAAGCATCTTGGTCCAAAGGAGCCTGAACTCTGCTCAAGATGAAGCCTTTGAAAGAGGGACTTTGGAGACAGGAAGAATGGGAAGCAGGTCTCCTGAGGTGAACTAAGAGAGGTGGAGCATCTAGGGACAAGTGTCCATCACCCATTAAATAAATTCAATGTCTACTAACCATCACTGCACCTTAGGTCTCTTCTCTACTGCAGAGAAGAATGCAGGAGGTTAACCTCATGCTGTGCCTGAGGGCTTGGCTAGACTTTACGTGTTGTTCCAGGAGATCTGGAGCCTGCACCCTCTAACCTTCTGTCCAGGAAAGTATTTGTAATCCAGGCATTGAAAAGTGTATGTGTTTGGGGCTGGAGTGACGGCGCAGTGTTAGAGGGCAGGGTGTGACTCCTAGAGCCTACATAGTGGCTTGCCATCATCTATAGCTCCAGTTCCAGAGGATCTGATACTTCTTTTTACCACCACAGGCAAAAACCACACACTTTGGGCACTTACACATGTAAGTGGCAAAACACTTATACATGTAAAATAAATGAATAAATCTTTAAGAAAAGTATGTGTATCTATTTAACATGATGTCAACACAGACACACAGACAGACAGAGACACACACACACACATAACACAATACAACACACACACACACACACACACACACACACCACACACACACACCGATACAAGAAGTACAAGATACAAGAAGTACAAGCAAAATTCAGCCAGTGTGGAATTCCCCTCTCGCCCGCCTGCGCGAACCTGCTCATTAATTTGGACTCCTTCACAGCTTGCTGATTTGCTTCCAGTTGCTTGCTATTGAGGTCATAGTTGACTGTGGCTTCCTTCTCAGTAACTGAAAATTTGAAAACAATGTCAAAACAAAAGACTCTTGGTTTCTTTTTGTGGGTGGTTAGGTGCCAGGTGTAGGTTAGTTTCTGGGAGTCATTAGTGACTATTAGCTACTTGATGGCACTCACCTCTCACTGAGGCCTGTGATTATGATGATGCCCATTTTACAGCTCAGGTATTCAGATACAAGCTACTTTACAACTGTTGTGTGGCCTCTGTACAGGTGGAATGCAGAACCTTCTGCTCTGTACTAGCCACACCTATCCTTGGGCCCTCATGCTATCTTTACCTCTGTTACTCTGGTCTTTCTTTTTTTTTTCCCCTATCCCTTTTATCTCCTGGATTTTCTTCTGGTCTTTGCTGGGCCCAGCCTTGAGCAGGAAAGGTGGGCACTTTTTGGGGCAGGGGACTGTCTCAGCAGCACTCCTCATCCACATGGCTTTCTATATGTCTAGTTACACCATGGTAGTCACAAAGGATGCCCAGACACTACTGTGACTTGAGCTCCTTCATTTGGCTAGCTGATGGGGAATGAGACCTTATATAGAAGTACCAAATAGTCTTTATGAGGCTTGGAGACTAGTAAAGGCTCCAATCTTGTCCTGGCACAACTATGGCCAAGTCTGCATAGCCCCACATCATCTCTGTGTTGGGATCCTATTAGAGCATTAGAATAGATTATTTGAAACCACAGAAAGAAGCCCTGGAATCTGTCATACTAGCACTTTTTCAGAAACCCCAGACCACCTCTTTCTTGACTTAAGCCCTCTCCACATCTTGAGCAAAGCCATCACCAAGTCAGAGATGTTTGGCCCACTCTCCTCTCTCTCTTCCTAATGTATCCACCAGGCACATCCTGGGTGAACATCCTTCTCCAAACCTAGCCATGTGCCTGAGCCTCTGTCCAGGTAAAGCCTAGACTGGTTCTCTCCAGAACTATGATAGTTGACACCCATGCAGGGGACTCTGACAGGGTGAGAAGAGCAATCAGCCCTGCTCTATTAACTTCCATAGACCGTCTTTTTTGTCAGAGCCTTGTGGAACACTATGCAGGATTGCAGGGCAGGCTGGCTACTGCATCAGCTAGACTCCCAAGAAGAAAAAGGTGCAAGGGCATCAGACAATGATTACTGACTCCTCCACTAAGAGCAGGGTGTAGGTAACCTACAGACAAGCGCATTCAACATGCGACTCAGACCCAGAGCATCTTCGTCTGTTTTCAACACCACATAAGGTTCCCAAGATTGACATGGAAATCCTTTACAACATGCCAGGAGAGAAAATGACATGTGGAAGGGAGCCACACAGAGAGTTTCATGTATTTACCCCTCAGAGGAGCAGGAGTCCCCACACCTATCCCCAGATGCATGACCTCACTAAACTTCAGGGAACCTCTGGGATGTAGTTCACTCAGAAGCCCTTCGCGGGAACATTTACTGAAGGAAGAGCCAACAACCTCTCTGAATATATGATTGGCCCATATCTGAGGCCAGATACCATGAGATGAAATTTAAGGTCACACAGATTGTGAGTAACAATCACAATGACAAGAAGTGAGTCCTGTGTCTACATAGAAACGTCCTCCTGGACAGAAGTATTGTGATGTCCTGGTGTGAGTAGCCAGGAGTATGGGATACAGCATGCTCGTCAGCATCCTGGTCCAGGCTGAAGATGAGGTTCTCTGGCCATAGGTGTTCACTGTGCACCAGTTCTTCCTTCCCAACAGTGGCTGATCAGGTGCTTGTGGGCATCCTTTCTGTGTCTCTGTGAGCTCTGGGACAGGATAGAATGTGGTTTGGCACAGAAAGGATGCCAGGCTGAGACACTCTGTAGTGGACTCCAGGTATCCCTCCTGGGCTGCTCTTTCTTAAGGGGTGATTCTGCAGGAACCACATGATCATTCCTTTTGTTTGTTTTGCTTGTGTTTTGTTTGTATTCTTTTTTTGGAATCTTCCAGAATATTGTCTGGCTTCAGAGCACTGTAAGCTGGGCTGGTATTGGGCTGGGTAGATGGTGCAATGGCGGAAGGCTACGGAAGGGTGAGACTGAATAGAGTAAGAGCTGAACTCATAAGCTCTGAGCTTCCTAGACTTCATCCTAGAGATGCTGCCTAAATTGCCTTTTCTCATCCCTGGCCCCAGCCCTGTTCATTCCTCTTGAATGCCTGTTCCCTAGCTGATCATAGACTGCAACCCCTTTGGACCAGGCAGGGTATGAGCTCCTCCCTTGCCCTGCTTTGCAGCGGGTCTGGCAAGGGTAGTCGGTGGCATGGCCAGTGGCTGAATGTACTGTGCATAGCAGTAGGCATTTTTTTCTTCAAATTCTGGAAGCCTTCTCCCCATATACACCCTGTGTGAGTTTCAGAAAGTTGCCTTTGGCTGAAGGATGGTGGAAAAATGTCTCAGAAATACTGTGGAAGTCTGAATAATTCCCATGAGAAAGATTTTCCCATCTGGCCCCAGAGCATTCTGTTTGGCTGAAAACACAGCTGAGCTGATAAACGTGCCTCCTTCTGAATGAAGAATTGCAGGTGGTTTCCAGGAACTGTGGTAGAGAAACCAAATTGTTTGCCAACAGTTTCTCTTTCAAAGGTCATTTCTCCCAAAGGAGAATGGGTAAAG
Source organism: Mastomys natalensis (assembly GCA_021653895.1). Classification (NCBI taxonomy): domain Eukaryota; kingdom Metazoa; phylum Chordata; class Mammalia; order Rodentia; family Muridae; genus Mastomys; species Mastomys natalensis. Next base: position 2,238,379 of record JAJTUV010000181.1, on the reverse strand, counting down.
TTACAGCAAATGCTAGAGCAGGTCAGTTGAGGCTTATGCTACATTGGTGGATTTGGACTAAGGCCTCCCTCAGGAATCTACCTTACTGCAAAGTGGTGAGGGCTGTGTTGTCTTTGGCCTTGTGAAAGCATCTGGCATTTGCTGAGACACTTGTATTGTTTCAACAACAACACAAGCCGAATTCTCACATCAAACCCCGAGGAAAGAGTTGGTTTTCCAAATTTCAAGCTGTTAAAATCAGCCCTATGGCTTATTCTTTAATCAACATACATGCACGCTGCATACATTTAAATCATTGCAAATACCTGTGGACTGAGCCTGCATAGTACATGCTAATAAAGGCTCTGTGTTTGGGGGTTTTTTGTTTCTTTTTTTCCAGGAGTGACATTCTTGACCACCATTAGGCACCCCTGCTCATGTATTTCTGAGATTGCAGCAGTATGTTTTTTTTTCTAATACACCACCAATTAGCTTTCCCTTCTTAAAATATTTCTCAAATATGCTGGGTACAGCTGGAGGCAGATGATTCACATTTGGGGATATGAAGGTGGGTGGTGTTAATGCATTTCAAGTCCGCAGTGTCCATGGCTTCCTCAGAATGTCATGCATCTGACTCCAAAGAGCTATGGCCCCAAGACAGATCCTCCAGGAGCAAAGTCCCCAGTATCATGAAAGCAAGCCTTTGCAATACGGCCAACCAGTAGCTTCTAAGTTCCAATCTTGCAAAGCCATGGTCCCAACAGGCTGGAGACCTGAGCTGGTAGTCTCTGCAAGCCCAAGGAGGAGGGCTAATCCCAGGAGGGACCTGCATGGTGCTGAGTATTAGCAGAGGGTTTCTGGAATAAGCCAAGGAATAGCATGCAAGGACATGACTAGGTCACACTCCACTGAGCTCACTGTTCCAATCAATAAAGGCCACACAGAGCCTTGTAGTTGCCCTACACACCATGTGGTGGTGTTTATCTGTGATCCTTTGTGTAGTTCATGCCTTGCTCAAGGAAAAGACCATATGGGGAACTACTTATCTGACCTATTTGAGTCCCCACTACTGACCCTCCCTGTTGCTAAGGGAATCATCCATGTTCCAGAAGTGACACTTCTGCTAGCCCAGATGACTGCGTCATGATGCTAGATGAGTGATACTCAATTAGAAGGTTTCGCATCTGCTTCCCAGTGAGGGATGGAGGCACTCTGTGTCTCAGATCCTGGATGGTTATCTAAGGTGCTGATGATGTCAGGCTCCAGCTGATGAGAGAGCCATATGGTTAGATGAAGTCTTAGGTTTTCTTCTGTTGCTGTAATAAAATATATGGCAGAAGCAACTTTAAAAGGAAAAGGGCTTATTTGGCTCACAATTCCAGGTCATGGTTCTTTATTTTTGAAGAAATCAAGGCAGAACCTGAAGCAACCAGTCATATCCACAGTGAAGAACTATAAGTCAACCTGGCCTACAACAGCACTCATTAAGACTCTCTTTCTAGATTATTATAAATTTGTGTCAAGTGACAATTAAAAGTAACCATCACAGCTGACATAATCTAGTGATGTACCCCCAGGGGCCCAACACAGTGTAAAAATTAATTACAAAACCAAAACCCAAACTAGCCCTTATTGCTATGGCTCCTGTCTATGGGCCATTTAGTAAGATGTCCCACCTGATTTCAGGTGGTAAGTTGTGACTACAGTCTGCTTTCCTGTGTGTGCAGGCTAAAGATGGCCCATCTTTGTGAAGCTCCCAGGAAGTTATGCATTTCTTGTGTCTAAAGAGATTGATCCATGCCCTTTTCCATATAGGACTTTCCCACAGCAGGACTGACACCATGTCTGGTCTGACTGGAGGAAGGGAGGAAGTGTGCTGACCTGTGGGATCATGGGAAGTTGACCACATGAGGACTCTACCATGGCCTTCTACTCATTCACTTAGTGGGAAGATACCTGTTTTCATTTTTGTGAGATTTAGGACAGCTAGCTAGAGTCTAGAACCTTCACTGCGACAATGGCAGAGAAACAGGACAATGGTGACATTCTTTACTTGACCTAGGGTTCCACAGACCAAGTCCTTCACACATGTGATCTACTTTCCTTCCTGTGTGGGGCTTGGATTCAGGAGGTGAGTCAGGAACAGGGCAGGACAAGGTAGACAGGATTCCAAGGCCCCATGCCTTCATGTGCTGCTGCAGTTACCCCCAAACTTAATAGGAACTAGAAAGCCATGCTCCCTGATCAAATATTGCCCTATTTTGTGTTATCTTCAAGTTGAGGATATTTGTCACTATGTTGGCTTTCACAGAAAACACACACTGAGCCTTGATTTTGACAGCTGAGTGTTTTGTGTCCCAGGAATCTCCAGCTTGGTTGAAACTCTCTTCTTTCCATTGCCGATCATTGGCCATGTATTTCTGCACCCTGGAGAGGCATCATTGGACAGGAGGGACAATCACAGGCAGATAGGCTTCAACGGAGCTATTGGAACTGTGGAACCAGTTGTGTAGAGCCATGGTGTGATGTGGACCCCACCTTGGGCAGGACACAATAGGAGAAGAAGACACCAGCATTCATGTGGCCTCTGCTTACCTCTGAATCCGGAAAACCTTTTCTTTGAAAGCCCTGGAGTAAGGAACAGAATTGCCAAGAAATCCTGACTAGAAAGTGGGCTTGTAATGACCTTAATAGCAAAGCACACCTTGACAACCTTTCTCTCCTCCCTGTTTGTTTCAGGTGCCAGTTTTCCCACCAGACAGCAGCAGGAATAGAATGCCCCCTTGGGAGTTTTTATGAAGTAGGGAGAGGGGCATGAGTGTGGGGTGACCTGTGGGCCAGTTATTGGCTTACAGACAGATGTCCTTTGAAGGACACAGTGTTTGTTGTAGAGGGAGCTCAAAGCATAAAAAGTCTGGGATTCAGGCAGGGCTTGATTGGTAACCTCCTCATCTGCTGGCCATTTATCTTGTGCAAAACTTGCTCACATCTGACTTGTCTATCCAGGTCTCTAAAATGCAACATGCAGTTGTCAAAGAGGGAAAGGACAGCCATGGTTGTCAGAAATGGGGACAAGCTTTGGGCAGGAAGATGGGGAATGGATGGTCAAAGGGCCTGGCAGGAATGTTAATGTGTTGCTTTGCAATGATAACAACTGTACTGGCAACAATCAGGGTATTTCCAAGGAGCTCCTAGAGCAGATTTTCATTGTTCCCAGAACAAAGAAACAATGAGTGTCTGAGTTGATTGATGTACCATTATCCAGATCTGATCATTAGACTTGTAAGCAAGTGTTGCAATGTCATGCTGTATCCAATAATATGGAAAGCCAGTATGTGTCAATTAAAATCAATTGAATAAATAAATACAATCTATCAAAAGCACAGACCTAAAATAATAAGATGTATCCTCTGAGGATGATACAAACCTCTTCTGGAGTGTGCCCCGCTGGTAGGGGAGAAACTGGGGCCTGTCTTAAGGAAGGACAAGAAAGTAGTGTCCCTGGGGAAAGCCCAGGCTAGTCCCTCTTCTGACTGCTATGGTGAGACAGTTTCACTCTGGCCTGCAGCCCCAGAAGGCTTCCTAGATTCCTCCTGAGACCAAATGGATGGAGAATGACACTGTGCTGGAAATGGTGGCCTGGACCAGAGTGAACACTTGGTTAAGGCAAGAAGGTCATGGGCAGGCTCTCAAACCCAGTGCCAGCTTTCAAACAACAAATGGTCTGCTTTGGAGTTTCTTTACACAAGTGAAGTTTCCAAAGAAAAATTAAATGTCAGGGACAGTTGTTTTCTGCCCTGTAACTTGAGTAGACACTTTGATGAATCTGATAGGTGCTCTACCTCTAAGTGGGGTCATCTGTCCCCCTCTCCAGTCTATCCCATGTACTTGCTCAGCTCCAGCCAGCGTGGCACAGACTCACCTGCTGGAGCAGCAGCTAACCATTGCAGACTCTGATTATGGGGTATTTTTAATGTAAATTCCGGCTACTTTTGAGTCCAGTCTCAGAGGAACAGAAAGGGCTCTCCTGTGTCTGTGTTGCCATCTCCCAGGGCTGCCGGTGGTGTAGGGAAAAGCTGTACTCTCTTCTCTTCTGTACCGCTCAGTGACTAAGATAGGTTTTCAAATAGTAACTATCAATTCTGTCCTGAAAAATAACAGAACAGGACCCAGCACAGTGTACAGCTGGGATGCAGATCCCTACGCATGCGCCTCTTCTCTGAATGGTCCTCAGTGTTGGAGAACTCATGAAAAGCTTTCTGAATAGGAGTAAGGGCAAATGCCTCCTCTAGGGCCCTCTTTAAATACTTCTCAGGCTATACTGTGTGCTATGGTGAGGTTCAAGTGAGAAAAGTTGATGCAGAGCAGTTAATTTGTAAATTAACAGAAAAGATGGTTAATCTTTCTGTTATTTTTAAATGAATTTTATTTCTGAATTTACCACTTATAAGGTTGATATGAAGTGTTCTGGTTGATGTAGAATCCAGTTTAATCATTCATTCATTCATTCATCATTCACTAGTTCATTCATCCATTATCTCACTCTCTTGCTCATTCATTCATCTACTTATTCATGCACTCACCCTATTCACTGTATCTCCATAAAGCAGCTTGCACCAGGGTGCTTGCTTCACACCCATTGACTAAACTGTTAATTAACATCTCTATCAGTTTACCATTCTATTCAACACCCAATCTAGCAATGGCATCCCCCCCACACCTTTCCTTTCTGCTCCTTCCTTCCTTTCTTCCTTCTTCCTTCCCTTCCTCCTTCCCTCCCTCCCTCCTGTTCCTCCTTTTCCCCCTCTTTCTTTCTCTCCTTCTTCCTTTGCTACTTTCCTTTAGATAAATATTCCCCATTCTAGTCAGACTCCCCTGAGTCCTTCCCTAACAGGCCTCCACCTCATTCTTTGCTTAGACTCTGGCTGGGTCTGCAAAATCCAGTTCTAGCAGGAATCTTGCTGAGTCACCTCAGAGCAGGGCTCTGACCTTCTCCTTTCTCCTTCAGTATTTCGGCAAATTCCTGACCCTCTCTCTTTGGCCCACTTTCAGCAAATCCTAGCAAGTCATGTGGGCAAAAACGCTCCCTTGTTGGTACCCATGGAGACCTCCCCCTTCTCAAAGGAGAAGGGGATGAGGGAGTTGGGGGAGGAGGACTAGTTAGAGCAAGGGCTGGGATCAGGATGTAAAGTGAATAGTGAATAAAATGAATAGTGAATAAATTGTTAATGAAAGAATTCCACCTTTGATGCCTGTTGGGAACTTCAAGCCTATGTCCCCCACCTTGTGTGCACACCTTTACTCTGCTCATGTCTTTCTATGTCCATGGCATTTTCTCCTGTGGCCCTAGATCCTAAATGAAATCTGCACTTTCCTTCAAAAGGAAACATTGTCACTCACATGCCAAGTCCTGACCAAGATGTCCAGTGCACTGACCTATGGAGAAGGTGCCCAGGAAGGCAAACTCAACACAAGACACTGAGAATGACTGGCTGCTTTTCTTATTTGGCAGGAAAAGAAGGGAAGAGAGGTGAAGGTGTCCTGCTATGTCACCAGCATGTGCCCCTCATTAGATCACCATTCTGTGATCAATTACCAGCATCCTCTGCAGCAAGGTGTGTGTAAACATGGCTGAAAGGAGGGAGGGGACAGAGGAAGAATGGCTGGAGATGGTGTCACCTGCAGAGATGGAGATAGCACAAAAGGGTTGTAATCTGTCATTGCAGTGATGAGCAATGTCACTGCCTGACTCTTATTCCATGGTCTGGGACCCTAGAACTGACAGGAAAGATATCTGTGCTAAGAGGACCAAAGCTGTGTATATGTGATGATCCTGGTCAGCAGGGAGAACGACAGCCTACTGAAGTAGGAGTCTGTCACACAGGATGCCAGACCATCAGTCACTCCATCAGCACATAAGTGACTTCATACCTGGAGGTATTGGGAACCTCCATAGGCAGGCGCTAAGACTTTAGGGGTCTATGTTCTCTCTTGGTCATTGAGAACAAATCTGGCCTGAAAAGACAGAATCTCGGGAGATGAAGAAATCAGGGTGAATAAAAGTGACCTCACTTTCACAAAGAGTTGGTAAAAATGGCAGCATCTCAGTCCATGAGAAGTGGGAGTGAACCTGAACTGCACAGGTGACTCAAAGCCTGCACACTACCACACCATGAATTCACTCAGTGCCATTTGATCAGACTCAGCCAGGCCCCCAGGCAACGAGAAACGCCAGGTCAGCAGAGGAAGCCAGGTCAGAAGAGGGAGTAGCCATGCTGAGAGGACAGAGAGATTAGCCACAAGCCACCCCTTTACTGTTTTTTCCACCAAGAGCCTGTGCACAAAGAGAGAGAGAGAGAGAGAGAGAGAGAGAGAGAGAGAGAGAAGAGAGAGAGAGAGAGAGAAGAGACAGAGAGACAGACAGAGACAGAGACAGAGAGAACTACTTCTTGAAGTTCCTTTACACACTGTGAATGTCCAGAGTATATCAGCAATGAATAGTGAATAAATCCAATTCAGGAAAGACAAACACTGGCTTTGCAGTCACTCTAAGGAGCACTGAGGAGTTAAGGCATGTCTTTGCCTCCTACTGTCTGAAACTTTGGTCAGACAAATAAGCCTGTTTCCCTATCTGTGTAACATGGAAGTAAAGGCCATAATTACCCATAGACTATGGCAAATTCTACACCAAAGGTTTTGTCCTCTGACAGGATACCCAGGTACCTAGCAAAGCTATAGTTCTCATTTTGAGAGTTTCAACTGCAGGGCATAGGAGAAATATGAGGTACCATGGAGCTAGGAAAGTGCCCACACACTAAAGTCCCTCTCCTGCCATACTGCCTCTCCGGAGCATCTCAGTTTTCTTTATGGAAGTCAGTCACTCATGCTGTCCACAAAGTGGCAGCAATAATGAAAGATCTCTCAGGAGCTGTGTTGTCTGCCAGTGAGACGATGGCTACCATATTACAGCCAGCTCATCAATGTCAAAAGTCGAGGAGTGTGTCCCCTGACCCCCTGAAAGGAAGAGTATGCAACTCAAGAGTACATTTCTTCCCAGGGCCAGAGCAACCAGGAAAGGACTTTGTCTATTATTTCATTTGAGCTACAATCTAACCAGTCCTTCAGAGAAGCTTCAGTTATAAAAATCCACCCAGTCTGAGCACCCACAACATTGAAGGAACCAATAACTTTAGAGTATCCAGAGGAGACAGCTGTGATACAGGACAGTCTTTTCCTGTTGCCTGACATGATTGCAGGCTCAAGTCTAGCATCCTAGCAACCAAGTGTCAGGAACACCAGTGTTCACTCACTCACCAGGACCAGGCTCCTGTTGGCATGCCCCTCTCTTGTCATGGTCTGGAACCATAATAAGCCATCCTTCCCTTAAGTTGCTTCTTACTGCATATTTGGTCTCAATAATGAAAAAAGTATATAACACAAAAGCCTTCTGTGGAGCTGCAAGCAGCAATGAAAATACCTGTTCTCTAGTCTCCTCCTGAGCCCACCATGTACCTTGTGATTCTTAATCCAAGTGTCATGAGCTTCTTCCTGGGGACCACGAACATCATCTAGCTATGAGCAGAGGCCAGTGACATAACTCACGATTGGCCTCAAGAGTTGCAAATTTGGACTGGCCCGGATCTTCCTGTACTTTCTCACAGGTGGAATGGCATTCAAGGCTGCAGCAGGAGGCTATCACACTGCATGAGTGCGTGTATCCAACAGTCACTGTGTCTCATTCAGTGCAGGCTCCTAGCTCCTTTACGTCAGGGCCCATGGTTTTGTGTGTGTGTGTGTGTGTGTGTGTGCGTGCGCATGTACGTGCTTGCGTATTCATACGGTGCTTTGGACTCACTCTTTCTACTGTCGGTTCCAGTGCTCAATGTATTGAGTTGGCTCCACCCACTGCAGAAGTCCAGAAAGCAGTCAGGGACAGGGCAAGCATTAGTGTACACTGTGGTCTGGCAAGAACATACTTGGGGTAGGAATGTCCTCTAAGAGCCCAAGTTTGTGAGTTCAGAGATGATAAAGCAGAAGTAGAAACATCATGTTGAAGATCGTAAAAACAGGAGATAAGACTTCATGGACAAAAGCCAGCCAATCATGAACCATGGTAGACTGTGGCAGGAAGGTGGCAGCCAGCATGCTTGAGGTCTGAATGTACATTGGATATCACTGGATGGAGGTCACTACTAAGCTGAGGACCAACCTACAGTGCCCGTAAACCTTAAAGGCATGACTTCTAGAGATAGAAAACCCATGTGGCATGATGGTGTTGAAGGGGGAAGCTCAGAATGGGCAGTTCTATAGACCCAGAAGCACTAACCAGCATTTAGCTATTGTCCCCCATCTACGGTGCTAGTACTGGGATTTATTAATTCCCAGGTATCCTAGAGGGCTCTTTTGTTTGGAGCAACGCTAGTGTTATGTCCAGGAAGGACAGGCGTGTATGTGATGTGACTAGTTACGTGACAAGGTCAATAACAGGGAAGCAGAGGGGGAGGAGGAGGAAAACAACGAGAGGGACGAATGCTATCTGAGGGAGCTGAGGTGGAGATGGGAACAGGGTGTTCACAACCCACACCATCACTCTGACAATGCAGGCAAACCAAGGGAGAATTGCATTGATGAGCTCTTCATAGGATTTCAACAGAGATGTGCTGACAAAACACCTCTTCTGTGCCCAAGGAGGTGAAGTGTAAAGGCTAGAATTCATGTGTTTAAGGCAATGAATCTGATGAGACCCAGCACAGGCATGTGCTTCTTCAGGGGACCTTTGTGGAGACAAGGGGCAGAGGTTTCATTGTTTTGATATCTGGCCAGAGATGCTGGAATGAGACTTATTCATCCCCTTCTTTCCCACTGAGATACATTTCCAGCCCCACAACATGTCTAGGTTTTTACTTTCCCAAAGCATGTGTCTGAGATTAAGTTAAAGTAGCACTAATGAAATCTTGTATTACATCTTTTCCAATACTGTGGATGAGAAACCAAGACACATGACCTTATGACTAAGAGTCCAGGCACACCATGTTTAAAACCCCAGTGAGTCAGTGGTATGTTCTCTCTCTCTCTCTCTCTCCTCTCTCTCTCTCTCTCTCTCTCTCCCCTCTTCTCTTTTCTTGTAGAAATTATTGTTATTGTTATTATAATAGTTCAAAAGAATGTATTGGCCATAATTAAAATTCTTTCACACATCACTTTTTAAACTAGAAACTATTGACTCTTGGATTTATCCTCTTGTTAGTTAGTGCATATTCACTGAACAAGACAACAGGGTCCATGATGACATTTTCCCAACATGGATACAAGCTCCCTGGTTATGCTCATTCCTAGTTGCCCTGTCTCGTTCCTCTGTTCCCTGCTCCCCTTTTTTCTTGCCCAACAGTTCCTCTGCTATTGCAGTGCTAAAGGAGAGAACATGTGACCACGTGTTCCTTCCAAGAAATGGGATAGCTTCCATGGCTGCTTGAATGGAGGTTTTATGTGGACAAGTGATTGAAAGCTCACAGAGACTGGGAACACAGAAGCCTGGAGGATTTTCTTACTCTTCTACTGGAATAGCACAGTGGTTGGAAGATACTGAGTCATCTGGTGTCTTACATGGGTTTCTAGTGCTGTGATAAAACACCATGACCAAAGGCAATTTGGAGAGGAGAGGCATCATTTCACCTTACACTTCCACACCACAGTCTGTCATCTAAAGAAATCAGGGCAGGAACTTAAGGGAAGAACCTGGAGGTAGGAACTGAAACTGAGGGGGAGTGTTGTGTACATGCTTCCTTCTCTTCTTGGCTTGCTCAGTCAGCTTTCTTATATAACTTAGGACCCCACCTGCTCAGATGTGACACCATCCATGGTGGGCTGGAATGTTCCCTCATCATCAACAATTAATCAAGAAAATACCTCCCCAGATTTGCCTGCAGGCCTATCTTATGGAGACATTTTCTCATTTAAACTTCCCTCTTCTCAGATATTTCTAGGTTTGTGTCAGCACACCTGGCAGTCATATTCTTGCACAACATCCCATCTCAGCCCTTAATTCAAAGGGGCCTTTTGTTTCTCCTCACAAAGAAGAAGGGGTTTCAGTAATTGTCTTTTATGTGTTAGGTGACATTAAGAATTTGGGCAGCTGGGCAGTGATGGCGCACACCTTTAATCCCAGCACTTGAGAGGCAGAGGCAGGCAGATTTCTGAGTTCAAAGCCAGCCTGGTCTACAGAGTGAGTTCCAGGACAGCCAGGGCTACACAGAGAAACCCTGTTTCAAAAAAACCAAACCAAACCAAACCAAACTAAAAAAAAATAAAAACAAAAAACAAAAAAAACAAAAACAAAAAAAACAAGAATTTGGGCAGACATAAGTGAACTGAGTTGAGCCTATCCACTTCTCTCATTGAACAAATTTCCTTTCTTGTACCATTTCATGATCGGCCAGGGTTTGTGCACATCAGTTGTAGCCTCACAGTGGGATCAATAGGAATCTACAGGGCCCTCCCTGGAGACTTCAGATGAATTGGACCTTGGAGGGGCCCTCACTGCTGTGGGCATCTCTAAATTTGCAAAGAAAGTCTTGACTAAGTCACAGACCACAATGAAGCACCAGGTACACCTGACAGTCAGTGCTGGGGATGCCCCTCTGCATCTCATCTGCTAAACTTGCTCAAGACAATGAGAGTTGTGTCTCTCAGTAAAGTTCAGGGACATTTTTCCTCAGTGAAATGACCATCTGATACTAAGCAGAAAGCTACAGATGGATATTTAAAACTTTCTCTCGGAAAGCAAACTTCATGATGGTAATTTGTTTTGCTTATCATATTCTTTTGTTTAAAATGATACTTTGAAGAACTTCCTCTTGAAACAGTAGTTTTAGCCACATTTGTATGTATGTCCTGGTTATTGGGAAAAACCTCAACACTCACACCGAGACTCACCTCCCATTCCAGGCAGAGAGAAGCAAGTATGACACTCTTAGGCAGTGACAACTTGGAGTTTGAAGCCAAGTCCTTGCTCTGGCATTATCTCCAGTCTCTAGTAATATAGTAATTTTTAAATCAAACTTTCCCAGGAAGAATTTTTTTACAAAGTAATTGGACCAAATCTCTCTTTCTCTCCCTCTCCATTCTCTCTCCCTCCCTCCCTTCCTCTCTTCTCTCTCCCCCTCTCTCTCCCTCTCCTTCTTTCATGCGCGGCGCGCGCACACACACACACACAGACACAGACACAGACAGACAGACAGACAGAGATAGAGGCAGAGAATGAGAGAGATGGAGAAACTGCTCTTGCTGGTGGTGCTTGGGTGGAGCCAGTACCTACTCAGGGCCACATCCCCTGGACTCCTAAGAACTGTCTTGGTATCACAGGGAAAGTCAGACAACTTATTTTCTGAGCAGCTGATATAGGCGAGGCTGCATCCAGTTCCTGGGACTAGGCATGAACTTGGCACCTCAGCTGTTGTGCGCTGATGGTCCAGCTGCCTGGTAAGAGCTGGAACTCACAGCTCTCAGCTGAGGTCCCTGAGCGCCTGCTTGTCTGACATGTTCCTGCTGAAGCTGCCAGGGGGAGAAGAGGAGGAGGAGGAGGAGGAGGAGGAGGAGGAGGAGAGGAGGAGAGGAGGAGGAGAGGAGGAAGAGGAGGGGAGAAGGAGAGGAGGAAGAGGAGAAATTCTGAGTGGACTGGCCATTTCATCACCTAATTTGTAAGTCATCCCGAGTCACACTTCTGCTTGACAGCCTCTTACTTTACAACATGAACCTAATTTTATTCAAACGTGCATCTCCAGACTGTGTCGCACCCTCGGGGGAGAAAATGAACACTTAGGAGATGAAATGGGCACTTTTACTTAAAAATGCCTCTACAAACACCTCTTCCTCAAGTGGAGCTACGGAGTGGAGCACCTGCATCCGCAAAGGTGATATGTTTTCCTTAAAAATAAAGTGAGTAATCGTGGAGCTCCAGTTTACCGAAACAAATAGACTGCGGGATTGGACTGCGGTCGATTGTCTTAAATGAATACTCTATCGGAGAGGAGCCATCCATCTGCAGCATCCCTGAAACTTACTGATAAGCCATAAATCCATTAGGAGATTCTCCCTTATGCAGTTTAGAATGAAGGAGAAAAATATTTATACAGGAGCAGCCATGTTTGGGGTGATGGTTCTTACGGACATGATTCATGTGTTATAGATCATTAGTGGACAGCCATCCTTGAGTTCTATTTTAATTTCACTGTGATCCTTGTGACATTTACTGTACAAGCAAACAGAAACCTGTGTATATTTATGGGAAATAGCAGAGCTTTTAATATGAGCAGATGAATAAATCTACCCAACCTGAAAGGAGGAAGATAAACAGGGTTCAGATCGGTGGTGATTTTAGACATAATTTTCAATTAAAATGGAGTTGAGCAGAATAGCACTGCACTCATTCCTCATATTCCTATTGGCTCTGAGGCAGGCAGGAGACTCAGTGTGCTGTCAGGCTGTTCCCTAAAAGCTCACAGGGAGTTAGTTCCATGTGGGGACTTGGGAGGAGTGTGCCTTTTCACACCCTTTCTTTGCATAACTGCTGGGCATAGAAGGCAGAGGCTCCCAGAGAGGTTTGACAGAATGGCAAAGGTTTTGAAGTATGAGCTGATGCCTGTGAGGAGCCCTTTGCAACCATGCAGGCCTGGGAGAGCAAGTAAGAGCCCTGGATGGACTGGACTGAAAATATCCCCCTGACAAGGAGCAGCATGAGAAGAGCCGAGGGTGGCTGTATTTGTTTTAGGAGTCTCTGCTTTCAATAAGGACAAGGGTTTCATCTCATCAAAATTATTTCATATTTTCCAACAGTTTTCTCCTGCACTAATGCTCAGATACCAAAGCAACTTAAGGAGGAGGCTTAACTTTTGAGTACAGGGGTGCCTGAATCACCATGAGGCAGAGCTCTGTGGGGGAAGCCGGGTGAGAACAGACACCTCAGGATTGGTTCAGATCCAGCTCATCTCCCACAGAGACTGTGTGACTGCTGACTGAAGACCTCTGCAGCTCTAAGCCCCTTCTTCCTCCAGTGTAAAATGCAATGCTTGCTCCTTTTCAGGGATTTCTGAGGATAAAATGCAAACGCTGTTAACAGAGTCACTGTTACCAGTGGATAAAGCGAAAGCAGCCATTGCTCCCTTTGTGTGCACCCCCCAGCCCCCACTGTGTGCTTATCTCTGAGCTTCCAGAAGACAGGTGTTTTGGCAGCTCACTGCCAACATTATTCCTGCTAGAAGCAGAGTCATGATGTCACTGTTGGCCTAAAGCAATACCAAAGTACAACATGGGTGATGACAGAGCTTAGCTGTGTGTTAGGGAACTGATTTGCTGACAGGATTCTGGCATGGACACAGGTACAGCTCTGGTCCACCTGGCCTGGATCAGAAGCAGAGCTTGGATGACTCCGCCTGTGTTCCAGCCATTCTGCCACCTGAGAGTGGCAACCAGGAGGCTACAAGCATCTCTTGTGAGTACCCTCTGGAGGTCCAACTCAGGGTAGCAGCTCTGATCCAGCACATAGTAGGCACTTCCTAAAGATGGTTCAGGAGTTCCAAAGTGAATGTCAAGACCCTTAGAAATTTCTTGTAAGACTTGGTTGTTTTATTGGCCAAGCAACTTCCTCCAGGGAACAGGCCTAGGTGTAGAGAGAACACACTGGCCCCAACTGAAAGATTCATCACAGTCTCCAAAGAAACAGAGGAATGATCCCTTAGGAGTGGGAACAGATGCCAGAAGACAACACTGCAGAGATTTTCTCAGAGTAGAGCCAGAATTCCTGTTCCCAGAGGGATCACTGGGATGTCCAACAGAGGGTTAGTTAGACCCTGCTGGAGGATAGGCAGCTCAAGTTTACTTATTCAACTCTGAAGTGACTGTGCTCTTGCCATTGGCTCAGCAGATATAATGGTATTTACAGACAAAACTCATGGCCCAAGATTGCAAGCATGTGGAAGAGAGGAGACGGCTGAGCAGGGCTGCCCAGTACCCTGCTTTGTTCACATGCTAAATGTCTGCCTTGAGTACAGTGCCACCAAGTACTCCCTAAGAACACCATGACTATGTCAAACCGGTCATCCTCAGATAGGAGCACATATGGATGGGGCTACATCTGATCGTTCTTGGCTCTGGGCCTGACTTCATGGGAAAAAGGCAGAGGTGCCAGGGTCAACAGTCAGGATGTTGATAGAGGTGGTTTGAGGCATTGGAAAGCCAGGAAGATAGGGTCAGAGGTCATGAGTCAGAAGTCAGGGCCTCCTTTTCACAAGGGAAAGGGATTTTATGTGTCAGCTCACTGCCAGCTCTATAGGGAAGTGGCTGGCTATAATCACCCTCTCCCAGGTCTTCTGAGGGTTGGGGGGTTGCTCATGTTGTCCATGGAGACCCATCTGATTCTCATGCAGACTGTGGCATCCTTCTGCGAAGTATGTGTAGAGATGCACCTGTCCCACCCAGCTGAGCTGAGTGAGGGGGGCCTGAAAGTCTGATGACATTTCTATTCAGGGCCTGAGGCAGAGACTCTCTAACCTTTCTTCATCCTGTATGTATCACTGGAGGTAGCATCAAGGCATGAAAGCATTGCGGTAAGAAGTGCTTGCCATCGCCTGTCTTGGAGTACCCTAGAGATGTGGACACTGGCCAGCCAGGTGCGTAATGCTTCTAGAGCTGAAAATAAAATGAGGGGCAAATCACTGAGTTCTAAACAATTTTAACGAGTTGGGGGCTATTCAGTTCATGCTAGACAATAGAATTTAAGAAATTATCAGGAGCTGGAGACGCAGCTTCTCAGTGGTTATGAACACTTTCTTGCAGAGTTCTGTGAAGTGTTCTCACAGCTCATGAATAAGTTCTTGCAGAGAACTGGAGTTCAATTCCCAGCACCATGTTGGGTGGGTTCACAATTACCTGTAACACAAAAATACATACATACATACATACATACATACATACATACTTACTTACAAACATACACTTTAAAAAGAGAGGGGTATCACAGTGGGGCTGCAGAAATGGTTAAATAAAGTAAATAAAGTGGGGTTCTCACTAGACTCCCACCTCTAGTTCAAGAACCAGTCAGTTCCGGAAGAGTTCCAGAAAGGGAGCTCTCATAAGTGCTGAAATGCGCTCACACCATTCCCTTACTTAAAACAGCAGAGCTTATCTGTTGAGACAACAAGCGGCTGTATTGAGAAGTAATTAATTTAGTAATTAGGAACTGAATTCACAAGCTCTTGGCAATCAAGGTTGAGCACACCTTAAGAGAAAATAGTTGTCTTCTTACTGAAGGAAGGTGCAGAGGAAGAGGCTTTGGGAGAGGCAGCTCCTTCACCATCAAAGACTATATCCTGGTTAACAGCTGCAAGCCTATGAGAGTGCAGTCATTGTCCTTCCTGAAGGACCTGTTTTTTTTTTTTTTTTTTTTTCTTCTTCTTCTTCATTCTCTGACAGGAACAAGAAAAATGGGTTAGAAGGAAATTTGTGTTGACTTGTCCTTTTCAAACCACTGACTGTCACCTGAGTGCACTTAACCTAATGTGTCTCTCTTCAGGGAAGAAAGGACCTCAGAAGGCAGAGAAGGAGTGAGGGCACTGACCAGGTAGAGCACACCCACTTAGGATGAGGAGCTGTCAGCCCTCAATGACCTTTTCATCACGCTCAGTATCTGGAATCCCACTTGTCCCTGGCAAGCCTTGCAGATCCACTCTCAGAACTTGTCACCAGGGTGGCATGTCTGATAGGCTACCGTGTGGAATCAGTTCAGTGAGCCATCCTGGTCTAACATTGACCTAAACCCCCTCAGGCATTGGGAGAAGGCACAGTGCTCCCTTCTTATAAGATGGCAGCAAGCCTTGTATACTGAGACACTGTCAGATACACTTTGGAGAGAAGCACAAATACGTGAGAGACATTATGGCTCCAGGAGGTGCTGAGCATATCTGCTTCTGTATCAGGGATCTTATGACACATGCAAACTACCAAGGAGGAGAAAGAGGGGTGCGCACACCTTCCGCACGATTGCCTGGTTCTTCAGTTGCAGTGGTGTCAACTGACAGCGAGTTCTCCATGGAATGAGTTTACAACAGTCTGAGAGTAGGATTAAAATATTGAGACACCATTGCTATCTGCAAGGCATTATTTGATTAGCATGATAAAATATAGTACAGCTCTTCAAGCTGTCAAAACACATATTCCTGGGGAAATAATTGCACGAGGCTCAAGGAAATGGAGGAGAGCTTTGTGCAACTGTGTTTCTAGGTCACACTGAGCAAGATGACATTGATTTCCCAGTGCCCCATCCTTGAAGCCACACGGTATTGAGAAAGAATTTTAAGGTGTACTTTTAAGCCCTGAATTTTGAAGTGGAGATGCTACTTTTTAGAATAACATGTACTTGCAGTGCTTTGATCAGTATGGCATAAGACCTGGCAGCCAAACTTTAAACCGTTTGGACATAAATTGAAATTATTTTCCTTGGCATATTGTGCTTTGTTCCAGGTTGGCAACTGCATTGTTGAGCTGTTGTCTCTGGACTTTGAGACTTCAGGGAGGAAAAGGAATCAAAGGTGGGAACAGATACTTGCTTCCCTCATTTCCTGTGCTCAAGTGAACTATAAGCCTGCTTGAGTGACAGCTCATTAGAACTGGGATGCTGTAATGGTGTTGCCACCAACTTGTTCTTGGGATATGGACATGTCACGTGCTTTCTCATGGGTTCCATATTCTCACTGATACAGTTGAATAGTAATGGGTCCTCTTGCATGGAAGTTTTGAGAATGAAAAGATCTTATGAAACACTGGAGCCAAAAAGGATACCTAGAGAAAGACAAAAACGTGCCCTGCAGTCCCATTTCCTCCATGTGGGCTTACCTAGGGCATGCTGTTTAGAATACTATTGAGGTGTTGGTGAGCAGAGGATGCACAATAACTGCCCCCTATAGATATTATTGTCTCTTGAGGATGGAGAAATAAGCCGGACCTTACTAGTAGCAACACAGTGGGTAGTTAAACAAGCTTCAGGATGGGCACTATTGGCAATGGGTGCCGGCCATGAATAGTCAAACAGGGTCCAGGATGGGTAATGATGGTCAGGTACATACCATGAATTGTTAAAGAAACTCCAGGGCAGGTAGTGATGGGGGATCATACTCATCATGGAGTCAATGAGGCCTCTTGAAGAGGGGTGATTGAGTTCAGATAGAACACTAAGATGGAGAAGACCTGGGGCTAGTGGGTGAAAAGCCTTCCAAATAGAGCTCCATAGGCCTGCAGAAGCTAGGTTGGCATGGATTTGGTTTGTTTTATGTTTAAAAAGAGGCTAATAGCAGCTGTGATATTGTGTCTAGTGGTATGCGAGTGTGAGGCATCATTTTAGAAGCAGGTGGAAGCCAAGTTGTTGAACCCAGTAGCCCTCGATCATGGAGGTGGGGCACTTGGCATTCATTCTAGGTAAGATGGGAAGGCAGTGGCTAAAGAAACCAGAGATTCAAGCTTAGAGTCATTAGTTTGCTGCTTCAGTCTAGGTGCTCTATAGAAAGAGATGACACCAGAAGTCAAGTTAGAAAACCCAAGAGGGAGATGCTTGGTCTACAATCATTAAGTCTAATGATGATGAAAGAGAAATAGTTGGGAGTTTGGTGGCCAGAAGCCCACATGAGCTACTGATGATTTTGCATGTAGAGTTATTGGTCTTTTGGTTTGGAGTTTAGGCATCAGAGTGATATGGAGTTCTCAAGATATGCTACCGTTATTTTTCTATTGCATTGGGGTGAATACAGCATCAGCCATGGACCACAGCCAAACCTCCAACAGAGAGACAAACTAGGGCAAATTTAACTTTTGGAGAGTTGTATAGGATTGAGAAGGAGGGAAATGGAGAGTAGATGCAAGAAGTGATGGGAAGTGTTTTTCTCTACCCACAAAGGGAAAAACAACCACATACTGTGTGCCATCTGTAGAAGCATCGAGGAGGGGAGTCTGACAGTGCTGGAGGGAAAGGGAGGGAGAAGGGATGTAGCCATGGCCTTGAGTAGATGAGAAAGCGTGGGTTGGGACAGATAGAAAGATTTAAAACATGGAAACACATTGGACAGATGCTTTGCGGAGAGTGTGGACATTCTACCCGGTTGCTTCTAATTTCTTGATTAACAGAGAGGGAAGGCAGCTGGGAGTCACGAGAAAGTGTTGCTGGAATCTTCAGAAGGTAGGAGGAGTTTCAATAGTTATCAGGAAGGCAGGATACACATGCAAAATTAAAAGCAGTCTAGATTTCTGACAGCGTGGGGGAAGCATGGATACTAGAAAGCTTAGGTTCATAGAACCAGCTGCTGCTGTTTTACACATTTCACAGGTAATTAGCATGAAGTGAGCAGAGATCTTGATCTAAACTGTCTTGAAATGTATCTGAATAGCATAACAAAGACCAGGGATGGTGGGGGTATGCACAGAAAAGATTGTAGAAAACAAACAAACAAAAAGTCCAAGGATAGGAGGAAGTGAAGCTTTGAGAGTAAGAGCCCGTGGTCATATCAAAGGCGGAAGATCCCATGCTGGAGAGAGTGACTGCAACTGGATGATGGGAGTTCATGCTTCTGGCAAGGAGCATAGTCTGATTTAAGAGTGTGTGTAGTAGTGATGAAGGATTCAGGGGAAACTGTAATGGTTAATCTCGACTGTTCGCTTGATGGGATTTTTAATCATATCTCTGGGTGTGTTTGTGAGGGTGTTTCCAGAATGCTTTAACTAGGACTGAAGACTCATATTAAATGTGGGCAGCACTACTTTCTGGGCTGGGGTCAGACTTCAGAGGAGACTGATTCAGAGAAGAAAGCAAGCTGAGAGGCAGCACTGATTTCTCTCTGTTTCTTGATTGTGGACAAAACTTGACTAGTTGCTTCACATTCCCATCTTTATAGTTCTCCACCTTCAAACTGTCGTGAAAAATAAATTCCTCCTTCCTCAAGTTACTCTTGTTAGGAATTTTGTCCCAGCCCTGGGAAACAATACCGATCATAGAGTATGGCAGTGTCAGGCAGAGAGGTAAGCAATAACCCAGAGGAGAAGACATCATGCAGGGATCACAGAGAAGGTTAGATCCAGATGGGTTTGGGGAAGCTGGACCTGGTCCATACTGGCACTATCACCATGGAACCCATGGTTTCTACAGTACGCATAGAAACCCTGATTCAAAAAGGAATCCTACATGGCTCTGGCAAAAAATAGTGTGTTCTTCTGCAACCAGCCTCACTCCTTCTGGAAGCCCTGGAAGTCCAAAATTCTGTATCCTTTTTGTTTCTCACACCTTACTGTATAGCTGTCCCTGAGGATGAAGTAGACCACTAAGTTAATGTCTGATCTTAGATAGAGCTTTATTTCCCCAAATTTGTACCTGAAGCCTGAATCTTTCTTGGCTTGTGGAAAATTGAATGTTCTACTGCTTGTGCGATGATTGAAGCCTGGCCCGGATGCTCAGTACCCCTTCTGTGGGTTTTTAGTGATGACTAGTGATGTCTCTGATGGCATCACAACACTCAGTGTTTCACACATACAGTAGAGAGAGACAAGGTGTGATTTTTGTTAATAGATTATATTTCATTTGCATATATTTATAACTATTCATAATAATATCATTGCTCCAACTAAATGACACAAGATTTCTTTCTAAGGGAGGCTTGAGCAATTTGCAGAGACGTCTGGGAAAGTGGTGTAATTAGCAAGCCACTCTAACGCTAATGAGACTTGGGTAGGTGGGAGCTCTTCCCTGTATTATCAAGATACCTCTGTGTCCTGGATGAGTTTGCAGATTGTGGGCTTCTAGTGGGAGGAAATGGCTCCTTGGAGTCTGGTGTATTTGTTCCATGCAATTTAAGAGCCCTAAGGAGACAGAAGAAGTGGGGCGAATGTGTGTGTGTGTGTGCGTGTGTGTGTGTGTGTGTGTGTGTGTGTGTGTGTGTGTGTGTGTCCCCTTCTCAGGATCTACATTATATTCCAAGAAGCTGAGAGTTTGATGTACTTTTGGGAGGCATCCCTGTCTATGCAAAATCCTACTTTTCCAAGTTGGACACACATGGGGAACAGTGCCTAGCAGACAGGAGGTGGAGGCAGCATCATAACAGGTCATGCATGCGAAGTACCAAAGGTACAGGGATACTCTTCTAAACTACTTCTGACCCAACATTGAGGAGAGCTTCAGTACCATGAACAGCAACCCCACTGCTGTAGGAGGCAAATGAATTGCTGAGATAGTGATGGGTGATGGTTATGCTGTATTCGGTACATTATTTAAAAAAGAACCCCGTTAAGTCTTACCAACATACAGCTCAAATGTGAGCGAAACAAGGATGACACGAATGAACCTGCCAAACTAGATGGGGAGAAGCCCACAGGCCTCAACTCAACACAAAGAACTGCAGACAACTTAGGAAAGCTGGCATCAGGAGAGGTGGTGTTCCCCATGGAAAAGCACACCAATTGGTTGTCCAGTGCCAACGGATCAGCTCTGAAAATGTACAAGCAAGTAACAATTATGCAGGCTCAACAGGTTATGTTTAGAATATATGTGCACATACACATATACATGCAATAGCAATGAAATAAAAGAGAGGCTATGAATTAGAAGGAGAACAGGTAGGGAGTATAAGGGAAGAAAAGAAAGGTATAAATGTTATAATTGAATTATAATCTCAAAATATGAAAAAGAAAATAAAAATAAATGAGAGAGAGAGAGAAAGAGAGAGAGAGAGAGAGAGAGAGAGAGAGAATGCAAAAAGCAGAGTCAGGCAAAGCTAGAGACGGCAGTAGCTAGCTGGATACTATGTCAGCCAGAAACACAGCAGAAAAGGGAATGTGGCCTCAGAAAGACAGCCAAGGGTCAATCATAGGGTGCAGAGACCTCCTGAGCCAGAGAACTGTACCATTCTCACATTAGAAACTGTACCAAGTCTTTTACATCTGTGAACCCGAGAAGAAAGAGAGGACAACACCTAAGATCTCAACTGAGAACAAAGGTGCTTTCCAATAGGGTCACAGCCACAGGTTCATTGCAGGATCACAGGCAGGCAGCAAGGGCCAGGGGCACAACTTGTGACCTCTCTTCTTCCTCCCTCTTACCTCTTGCCAGTGTGAAACCCTGTTATTAACCTGTTATGGAAGGTGGGAGTGTCTCTCAGTTCTGTCCCACTGAAAAACAATTCAGTCAAGAGTCATGGACAGTTTAAATAGTTTATTCAGCAAAGCAAAGACTCCAAAGAGAGGTTGGAGTGAGCTACTTCAAAGGGAGGAGCAGTCTCAAGGTTTATGTGTTTAGAGATTGTGTGTGTGTGTGTGTGTGTGTGTGTGTGTGTGTGTGTGTGTGTGTATTTGTGTGTGTGTGTGAGTAGTAGTAGTAGGTGGCCATATTTATAAGATCAAGTGACCCACTTCCCTTCATCATGGTAGAGTTATTATTCCTTTTAGGGTATTTCTTTGAATGATCCTCTAGAAAAGTCCACAAAAAGAGGAGATTAAAATGATACTTCAGTGATATAATGAAATCGAGGTCTTTTGAAGATGTAGACCCTTTGTTAAGTATCCATGTATGAGAGAATTCCCTGATGCCTTGGTTTCTGATATAGTGGGAACAGTTTGACTGCAGCTTCAAGAGTGTTTAACCACAAAGTGACATGTGGGACTGGACTGTCAGGAGACACAGCTACTGGGGCACAGCTGCAGCTTTCCTTGGCTAACCATATTTAACTGCTTGACTAACCAGTAACAAGCTCAAACAGGGGGCCATAGAACAAGGAAGTATTTACTTTCTTACAGAATCCAGTCCACAGCTGCCATAATCCTTTGGTTTGTACCTGCCAGGTCTAAGGTGCCACAGAACACTAGTACTTAGGGACACACCATGGTTAGTTGAGACAGAGGCAAGAGGTCCCTAGAGACTATGTCAGCCTTATGGTGAAAGGGCTGAGACTATAGCTCACACTGCAGGTTGGCCGCTATACTGCCCCAAGTCTCCTTTTGTATTTTCCAGGTATCCACATGTTAGCTGTGTATGTCCACCCCCACCTTACTTTCTGAGTTGTATTTCTATGACTCACTTCCCAATTCCTCTCTAAGAACGAGGCAGCATCATGAATGCCGAGTTTCTTGTAAAACACTGAGGCCTTGGTGCTTAATAAGGCAGGAACCTTAGTGCTTAATAAGAAAGCAGTCTGCTTTGGGAGATGCTTGAGTTTTCTCCAATCTCTGAATGAGCAAAGAGGATTCCTGGGCTGAGTGGAGAGACTGTAAATCCATGTTCTTAGCTTAGCCCTCCCTCAGTACTGACTGTTTCCTTACGCCTCCTCTTCTTAGCCTGCCTGCCCCACGCTCAGCACCCACAGTGTACAGATTTTAATGTGTTGAGTCTGCATTTACTGGGATTTCCCACAGCTTCCTCATCTATCTCGCACTCACTTGCACAGGATGCACAACCCACAAAATTACTCTAAAGGGTTCTGCCTCATGGGAGAATGCTGGTTACACTGTCAGTCTTATGTTCCTGCTGGACCTCATGAAACAGTAAAGGTGTCTCCTAAACTCACTAACGGGGAAGACTGACAGGAACTAGAACCTCCTCCAAGCCTAGCCTGCTGGACCCCGGGGCCCTGTTGGTCTCCTTGTTCCTCATCAGACCACCCAAACTCAAAGGCAGAGAAGGACCTATGCATACATCAGAACATACTCAAAGAACTTTTTTAAAATGTGGGGAAAGCAGTAGAACACACCTGCTTCTTGCTACCCCAGAAGCCACATCATCATAGAAGACTAGATGCAGACCCAACCCTGAAGACACATGGGTCAGACATGGAGGATCTGTGAAACAGATCTATTGAGAGCATAGGTGGTAATGTTGACCAGCCGCCCACCCCACCTCCTCACTCTTCTTTCACAGCTAAAATCAGCATTGGCTAGATCCGTCAAGAGGATTGGACTGAGTGGGCAAGTGAAAAATTTGGACCAGCTTAGGAACGAAATGCACATTGCTAAGCTTTTAAGTGGGATCTTTTGGGGAGCAAGGGCCATTTGGAGGTCAGTGAAGAACCAAGGGTGCTGGCTGGTGATGCAGGTATTCTGATCTGGAGAGTTCAAAGTCCAAGGAGACTGGGACAGAAGCCAGGAAGGATCCCTTAAGACCTCAATAATGATAATTTCCTTGTGGAGCTTGAAATGGTCCATGAGCCACAGTCACATCCAGCCTTCCAGTACTTACCTCATGGGCAGTCTAGGCGTGGACATTCAAAGACTGTGCTCTCCCACCCAACCTGGGACAGAGATGGCTGGCAGGTATGAACTCAGTGACACCTGCTATGCCCTCCCAGCCTTGGAGCCAGCTGATTAGACTCTTGGATACTTTCTACCTGCCCTTGTCTCTAGCCTTTTGTGAGCATCTCTCCCTGGCTGAGGAACAGAAGGTTACTCTGACCCTGTGGTCCTTGACAAAGGCAGGGCCATGCATGCTTGCTACCACAGTGCCTGTGTTGCTGTCTTGCAGTGTGATCCTATGTTCCACTCTTTCTGCCCTTGGGTGGGGTGATTTCGTGCTTGCATCTCTCTCCACATCAGTTTCAATCCTATTTTTCCAGGAGATGAGGAAGCTTCTCTTCCCCCTTGTCCCTGCATTCCTCCTCCTATGACCACAGAGGCTCTGAAAAAGCATACCTCTTTTTTGCCCTTCTTGCTCAGAGCCAGAACTCAGAGTGAGATATGCAATTTAAGAGCCCAGGTTTAGGGCTGTCTCATACTTGGCCTTTCCACCAGCCCATCAGCTTTGAGAAGCAAAGCTGAAACCCCTAATTCCCAGAGTGATTGCTCCTGAAGCGTGCAACAGAAAACTTACCCAATCAACTTGTTTGTGCTTGACGGAGATAAACGTTGTTTGTATTTTGTTCCAATCATCCAATCTTTATTCTTCGCTTATATCTAGTCTAAAACTTGTAATCAAAAACTAAACTGTCAAGCTATAAATGATGACGCCACCCATGGGACCAGGCACAGGAGAGAAAGCCGGTTCTGCAACCCTCTGATCTGAATGCAACTTGACAGAATGATGAGCCGGCACTTACCCTCACCACTGACAATCCCCAGGGTGCATGCCTGCCTGCCCATCCACTGAAGCAGAAGGTGGAAAAATTCTAATATGGAAAATTAAAGTTAGGGATGCTATGCCCTCTGGACCCCAAAGTGATACACTTGAACTCTGCGCCTTTGCTTCTTCTACTTAAGGCATCTCTCCAGAGAGTTGGGATCACCAACCAGAAATTACCAACTTCAGATCTGTTTAAAGGCCTTCAAGGAAGTCATGTCAGCCTGCTGTAAGCAGTAGTGCCATGTGATGCAAGAGAACAAAGTAGGTTTTGACAGCCATAAAGAATATGCTGTATGCTGGTTACTTTTTTGTCAATTTGACACAAGCTAGAGTCATTCAGGTGGAGGGAACCTTAATTGAGACGCTTCCATTAGCTTGTCTTGGCTGCTGGATGGGTGACTATGTAGGACATTTTCTCATTTTCTTTATTTAAGATTGATGAGGGAAGGTCCAGCCCACTGTGGGTGGTGTCACCCTTTGGTAGATGGTTCTGGGTTATATAAAAGAGAAGGCTGAGTGTGCTTGAGAGTCAGCCAGTCAACAGCACACCACCATGGCCTCTACTTCAATTCCTGCCTCCAGGTTCTTGTTTGGATTTCCCTTTGTGATGGAATTTTAAAATGAAATAAACCCTTTCTTCCACAAAATTGCTTTTAGTCTTGGTGTTTATCATGAAAGAAACTAGAGCATGTTGCAAGTGTCCTAGGAACAGGGGTAGCTTGCCAGTTCCACTCTGGACATAGTCAATGGAAGAGAAGGACTACTCTCTGAGTCACGTTGGCTCTGGTTTCCTTCTCTATTCCCACCCCCTGTTCCCTGATGGTAGGCTAGCCTAGGTAGACTGTGGCCTTCACCCCTTTGCAGATACAGCTGTTCTGTGATGGGTAAGCACTAATGAAATGGGCATAGCTTTCACCTTTTCAAATCCTGTTCTGTGTTTGGATGTTGGTCTCATTCTCCAGACCTTCCTTCATCCTAGTCTTTCCCAGCCCAATGCCAGCTGCCCAAAGCTTCTGGGTTTGCTCTCCCAGTAGCTCCCTCCTTCCACAGACTATCTCCAAGTATCCAATCCCTGTATCTCACAGTCTTTCCCAGAGAGATAGGTGACCATATGGCTTGGACAGAGAACAGTCAGTAGAAAGACCTAGAATTCACCCATGAGGCATTTGCCTGTAAGAAAAAAAGTAGAGAGTCTATCCTAACTGAGATGAGAGACTGAGTGCTTCCCTGAATCTCCCCACTGGGAAAGTCAGCAGACTCCTTTTTATAGTCCCAGGGACAACAAGGGTTAGCAGCCTCTACATGGCGACCTTACTAAGGAAAGACTGTAGTCTGTGCTTCTCCTAGTTACACATCTTTATCCCTGTGGAAGATCAGTGCCCAGAAGTCCTTTAGTGACATTTTTGAGAATTATGGAATTTTGGGTTCTTTTAAAACACACAGAATTTTATAAGAATGTGCTTTTGTTTTAATCTCAGGTATGTAGGGATGCAGAGCTGCTTTGGACTGTAGCAGCTGATTATGATTTGCCTCCTGCTCTAGCAAAAGCTGCTTTTGCCAGCTGCAGAAAATGTTTGCAATTGTGTAATGTTTAGGATTCTGGGAACTTTCCAGAGGGTACATAAATACAAGGACCCTGAGAGGCAGGGTGGATGGTTGTTATTGGTTTAGGCATGTTGTTTGTGATTTGTTAGTACCATGGTCAAAGAAGAACAAAAGGAAAGAAATTAGATTCAGGGATTTTCCTAACTGTTCTCTCCCCTCTACCCTTGTTTTTCTCCTATCTAGGGTTAGGGGGTAAGATGGGATTGTGGGGTGTGGGGATAAAGATTTGGAAAAAGAAGAATTCACAAAGTAGCAGAAACCAGCTACAAAGTCCTGTAATGCTTTCTTAAATTTTATTCTACCAACTCCATTGACATTCAGTTTCTGTGGGGCTCTTCCTCTTTGCTATGACACCTACCTTAGAGGTGGTCAACAGATGTGATGGGGCAGGCCTTAGGTAAGAGGCAGACAGGGACTCCAAGGTCATAAGAAAGGAAATGTTGTCTTCAGAGGGTTTTCCTGAAAGGTAAAGATGAAATGGCCTTGGTCTGGAGCATTTGTGAGATGGATGGATGGATGGTTGCCCCACTGGCCACACCCACTTCTAAGGGTACCTGAATATCAGTGATGCTCATCACCCAAGACCTGTCATTTCCTGATCCCTTAGTGCTGTGATGGGACTCATCCCAAAGAATCCACCTGCTGTTTGCTGTTTAAACAAACCCCTTGTTTTTAATCAAACACCTTGATGAATGTTCAGCTCTAGCCTGGTCAAGTTTAGTCTAAGGATCCCAGAATTGGAACAAATATTTTATCTGAAGAGATTTCAGACATAATAGATAACAGAGACAAGCCTCCTGGGAGCTTTACTGGCCATCTAGTGAGCAGGAGCTTCTGGGAAATGCAGTTGCCATAGCTGTGACTCTGGGAGAGCTGCTGGAGTGAGCCTGCCATTGGCCTTCTCTACAGGAATACTCACAGCCAAGATGAGGGCTGGAGATAAACCTGTAGAAATGAAGTCATGCTTTCTTATCTCTCATATGCTCCTGCAAAGCCCTCTTGTAATTGCAGAAGCCTTTCAACCTTTCCATAGAGCTCAAAGTTCCCCTTTGAGTCTGTCAGAGAGGAACATGTCTATCCTCACATGAAATACATGTGTAAATGTGTGTTTTCTTTAGTCAATACAACTTCCATTTCTTTAGTTTGTAAGCCCCATACAGTGAACTTAAAGGGTTAGAGAGACCTTTTTCTTTCCACCTCACACAAGCCTGTGTCCTCCCTAAAGCCCTTGTCCTTGGCCAAACTTTGCACATGAGGATGTGCAAAACTTCCACATAAGATCTTCTCCTTCCATTACCTGATGAAGTGGCTCAATCCAGCCCATTCCCCAAGTTCTTCCCTTGTGAGAGGCAATCACTCCACCACTGTGGAGAATCTCACAGTTCTCGTGGTCGGAGGTTCCTCTTTGTGCAGCAGACAGGAAGCTTTCTCCATCACAACAGTATTCTCTTTTGATCATCCTGATCCTTACACATAAAGTTTCTTCTTCCCTGAATCATTTGCTTGGCTGACAATGGCCAGATGTGCTGAGTCCAGCAGGCCATATCAGTTACTTAATGGCATCCAGCTGTGTGGCAATCTCATCTGTGCTAGATTGTTAGGGTTTTGTTATTAGTTATGCGAGCAACTTGACTACAGTGGTTTAAGTAAACTGTGCTTTAACAATGGAAAATAGTTGGTGTTGGCGAGATGGTGGGGTGGGTAAATCACTTTCAATGCAAATTGAGGGCCTGAGTTCAACTCCATGGTGCTCATGTAAAACCAGACCTGGTGTATTTGTCTACCAGCCAGCTGTCCTGTGGTGAGATGAGAAAGAAAATGGAAGAGTCCTCAGAAGCTTGCAGGCCAGATTGCCAGTCTTATCTAGTCATGAAAACAGATGAAGAAATAAACAATAATGAAAGAATTTCTCTCAAACAGTGTGAAAGGTGAGGCCCGACGTCTGAGGCTTTTCTCTGACCTACACATGAGTGCCATAGCATGCACAAGACTAAAATGTAAGAATGGAGAAATGTCCAGGTCAGGGAGATCAGTTGGTAAAGTACTTGTTCGCTAACATAAGCACAGAGTATAGATCCCCAATACCCTGTGAAAAGGCAGGCATTGAGCAGAGATCTGTCAATCCAGCACTGGAGAGGCAGAAACAGAAGGATTCCTAGAGTTTTTTGCTATTCAGCCAGTTAGCTGAATAGGCTAGTTTCTGGTTGAGTGTGAGACCACCGTGTCTGATAAAACAGAGTAAAGACTGGCTCTGACCTATGGCCTCCAAAAGTATGTGCAAACACACACACACACACACACACACACACACACACACACACACACACAGCAGAGAGAGAGAGAGAGAGAGAGAGAGAGAGAGAGAGAGAGAGGAGAGAGAGAAGAACGAACCAACCCAGCCCCTAGTGCAGTCTAACAAGGTGAGCATGCTATTCAATTATGCCATGTCATGTTGCAAACGCAGACCTATCTTGACTGAAATCTACACAGCTTCCTCATTAATGTGTCATTAATGTGAGCATTGCATTATCCCCAAGGCCTATTGATTTGAGATGCTCCAACAAAGCTACCTTCTCTGAACTGCAGCCTGTGACACCAGGAAGGGCCCCTCAGAAGCACTTTAATTGTCTTGAATTCTTGCTGCTTGTCATCTTGTGCTTGGCTTCTCCAGGGAAGAGCAATTTTGATGTTCTGTTCTTTGTGGCTCCTGTAGTTATCACTCTGTTAGGAGATTCTCTCAGGGTTGGAACAGAAGACTATTTGAACACGAAAGAGTGGGGATTGTGAACATATTTTCCCAATTTACATTTTCAAAGGGCCTTACTATTTTCCAGCCCCAGGTGGCCAGCCACAGACTAGGGAAAGGATGGAGAGGACTGACCATAAGGATGCCGTGCTTGCCCAGCACAGGCTGCAGCTCTGGGCCCGGACCAATCTGTGTGCACAATTTCCTCTGCATTTGCCTAGCTATTCTCACACTCTACAGCTTGGGGATGATATTAGCTTTTATGGGCTGGAAAAGAATCAAAACCCAAAGGGTATAAGAAATACCACTGGACAGCTGCCAATCTCTGAGACCTGACACATACTCACACTTCTAGGATCTGCTGAGGGGTCACCCCAACATCACAGCCCTATAGAAGAGTAGTAAGCATGACTTAGATTCCTGAGGGGTCTGAGGCTGAGGCCTTGTGACTTGGCCTCCTGCCCCATCAATTCTCAGCTGCCCAGTGCCCTCTGCTGCCCTGGATATATTGACAGTGGGACATTGAAGACAGATCCAATTAACCAAAGTGACAGAATGTGACCTTTGTTAGATTGCTGATCTGGCCTTGATTTGCTCAGGGGGAGAAAGGTTTCCCATTTGTTTAAACATTAAATAGCAAGTAAATAACGTCTTATGTATTTGAAGGCTCACAAATAGAAACATTTCACCATGCTTATCTAACATGTTTATATATAACACGAAGAGAGAGAGAGAGAGGGGAGAGAGAGAGAGGAGAGATCTCAACTTGGAGGCAAATGAGTTGTTCAATCATGTACAGTGACCCTCTGGCTTGATTCTCTTGAACTACTTTAAATATTTGTTGATACAGTGAAAGCCCAGACAAACTGCCCTGGAGACATTTCTCACTGGTCAACTTCCAAGGCAGGGTTCAGGTCAAACTAAACCTATATAGTCAAGTGTGGGTGTCCATGCCTCAGGACACTGATAGAGTTTTTTAAAAAATCTGATACTCTTCCCATTTACTATTTTGCAGGTAGCAGGCTGCCTACAGAGGCCAGGTGCTTATAATTTCCTCCCAAGTTTCATTCTGAACTCAGCCAGAACCCATACTCCAGAACCCATACTCCGTAAGTTAGAAAAACACAGTAACCTCTACACACAGTGAGAGGGAGTGGCTGGGCCCACTTGCTCACTGACACCAGCTCTGGGGTGGACACACGAGGACGATGTGCTTGGGAGAATGCAGTATGCAGCAAGCAGCTCTGAAGTGGTTTTCTGGCTTTAGAGTACGAGTCGTCAGTGTTGGAACATCAGAGCCTGGGGTCACAGGCCAAAAGTCCTTCAAAAGCATCCAAGGACTCCTCACTTGTTTGACTGTTTTTGCTCTGCTGTGGCGACCTCGTCTGTGCTGTCCTTTCACTGTCTGAAGTCCCCACTTGGGTTACAAACCTACCTACAATGAAGTTGCCATCTTCTCCTTGTTCTCCTCTGCCTGGAGAGGAGACCATACCTGCTAAAGTCTCCATTTGTCCTATGGTCCCTAGAAGTATAGCAGGTACGCAATGGCTCTGTGCAGCTGTAGATGACTATTCATCTTGTTACACATGTCAATTTTTGCCTGTAAAACACCTCAATAGCTGTCTCTTGTATTAAGAAGTTACCTTGTATACTGTCCTTGCCTGCCTGACGGTCCCCATTTGCAGCAGGGTTTGGTCTATTGAGGACTCCATGTGAATGCAAAGCAGCAGCCCACACCCCAGCCTCTCTTCCTCATGTGCCTTGGTTTTCCAAGGCTGGGTCTGTCTGGTGACCCACCTATGTTCAGCTGTTATCCTGCCCTTTCCTTCGCTAACACACCTTGCTTGCTCCTCTTGGAGACTCTCTATTTCTGATTCCCCTGTTTTGTATTTTGAGGTCTTGGGAATCCAGTGATGAGGATGTCCTTGCCATTTCAGAAGGTCCAGGTGTCCAGTATCTGTGTGGACATGGATGGCCCTTATCTCTTTTAATCTCTTTCCTGTGCTACTATAGTGACTTTCACTACCTGCCTGCAGGCCATGGGCCCTGATTAGATGATCCTGTCTCTTCTGACATGGTGGCTTCTCCCTAGCCAGACTCTCCTAGTATCATTAGGAACAGCCTATCTGTCATTCTGGTAAGAGCCAGCCTGTAGAGGCTACCATCTTTACCTTCCTACTGTAGGGGAATTGTCAGTCCCTCTTACAGTCTGCCTCAATTTCTTATGTAAGAATGAAGTCTCTTTTACAATCATACATTTGGATCCCAAAGCATGGCCCTGGGTGTATTTGCTGCTGCCTACATACACAGGTTACTCAGCTTCCTTGGCCATGATAGATCCACTCAAACCATCTGAGATAAGCCACACCCGCCCAGTCTCCTGTATACCATGTGACTTTTACAGTGATGGAAAGTGTGTCAGGAAGGTTGCCACTGCAGCCTGGCATCCAAGTGCTCATGGCATGGAGGACCTCAGCACCAGGAAGTGATGATGGCAGTGCATCTTTAGCTGATCACACAGAGTGAAGCTGCAGGATGGCTGCCAGACACTAGTCATTGTGCTTTGGCTCACAGACAAGCATGGCTGTTTCTGGTGGGCCTGAGAGCAACAGCTCCAGAGGGCCAAGCTTCAGCCCTGGCCAATTTATGGGAGGGTGGTCTTGGACTGAGCCCATGAACATGGGGCAGGGATTTAAAATGTGTGTGCATGGCATGGGGGTGGGGTTCTGACAGCAGGGTCTACATGGAGCTTAGTCGGCCAGTGGCACCCTGCTATCATCCCTGCAGTAGAATTTCCCAGAATTCTATGCAGGAGAGGAGCAGACTGCTATAGATCTATAGTAAGGAATATAATGAGGAAAGAGTCTTAAAAAGCTAAGGGTGGTGTGTTGGGCCAAGTTAGTCTGACATGAGGTCACTCCAGTGTTGTCACAGTACTCTTGGGAGGGGACCTGTATATTGAGTTATAATATAATGTCGAGGAGGTCACTGGGTCCCCATGTTAGGAGTGTTCTAGTGGGATAAGGAGGTGATCTCCTACAGATTGGGGGTGCTTCTATGCCCTAGAGGAGAGGAAGCATGTGTACTTGTCATTTACTTCTCTAGAAGTGATGAAGAAAACACAGCCATCCCACCATGTCAGAGCCTGACACCATCATTCCATTTGAGTGACCAAGGTCAGATGTCCTCTGATAAGCATGCAGATGTTAGCTAGTTAGTACCTGATCTCACTATTCTATTGTTGTGAAGACACTGTGACCAATGTAACTTATAAGAGAGAGCATTTAACTTGGAGCTCATGAATCCAGAGGATTAGAGTTCATGAGTCTGTCTCATGGTAGGGAACATGACTGTAGACAGGCAGGTATCATACTGCAGTAGTAGAATGTATACATCCTTATCCACAAGTATGAGACAGAGTGCTAAATAGAAATGGTGTGGGCTTTTAAAACCTCAAAACCTATTTCCAGTGACACACCTCTTCCAATAAGGCCACACCTTTTAATCCTTTCCAAATAGTTACACCAACTGGGGACCAACTATTCATACGAGCCTATGGGGTGCCATTCTCATTCAAATCTCCATGCTGTATCCATCAGGACAGACAGGGATTCTGTTGTCTAACATGCAATAGTCTATCAGAAAGATAGAAAAGTTGAACAGAAGCACCCTGTCCAAACACCAGCTGGGTGTTCTTGAAAGTCACTGGTGTAAACAAAAGTACTGATTGGGCATTCACCGCATCAAGGCCCGGGGCCATAATGCCTAAATGTACTATGGGACTGGGACTAGACTTAGAGACAAAGCTCCATTTCTAGAAAACCAGAACTCCCAGGAAGCCTTAATCTCTGTTACTTGTGCTATATCAATGTAAATTTCCTAGTTTTGCTACATGTATCCACACATGTGGGGTGCAAGAATATAACTCCATAGGTCACTTTGCCTGGCCACAGGATGGGCAGATTATAGCTGGTCAAAGGTTACTCTGGGTGAATCCAAAGCTGAAGGGTGTCTGGCAGAGACAGACAATTGAGCCTGTCTGTGAAGTCAAGACAATGGTTTCCCAGTACAGAGTGGCTTTATATAATCTTTGAAAGGCTAAAACAGAACAAAGGATTGAATGAGAGGGATGTCCTCTTGCTGGACATTGTCTGAACTGAAAATGCCCTTTCCTGGATCTGGACCCAGGCTGTGATCACAGCTCTCTGTGGACATCAGACTATCTACCCACTGCCAGTTTGGAACTTGTGAGTATGAGCCATCTCCTTACATCCCCTGCCTGTACACACTGATTTGGCTCTCTTAGGGAGGGCTGAGTCACACAGCTGTTAACGTCAAGGGACATGAGAGGGGCAGTGCAGGTGCTCTACCTTAGGAATTCTGAAACAATTCCACAATTTCAGACATTTTGAATTTACGAATCTTGCACGAGTGATGGACCCAAGGATGGATGAAGGTGGAGCATGGAGTTGCAGAGGTGTCACCACAGTGTGTAGGGCAGAGGTGGTACTGAGATCTACAGGAATGAGAAATGATAACACACTGATTATTACTGCAAGTAACATAGTAACAATGCAGTTAATATGTCCCATGTCACCTAGGGATTTATCTCTAAACGAGTGCTGGCAGCCTTGCTGATAGAACTCAGAAGACATTTGTAAGTGACTTGACACATTACTGATCAGGTCTCTTGTGGTTTTGCTGTTGCAACTATGATGCTTACACTGACCTTAAAGGATTTCTGCTCACAGCTGGCCTAGGAGTGCACCGTTCCCTGATCTGGCAGAGGGCCTGACACTTTTGGACAGAGAAAGCAATTCATGTCACACATGAAAAGTTTTGGGTTAGCTGACATAAAGATGGGGAGGTGACCCTAGTTTGTCCCTTGGGCTGGGTGTAATGACAAGGGACATTTGGAGGCAAAGGAGAAGAAGCAGAGAGATGCAGTTCAGGGAGGAGCTGGCCCACCAGTGCTAATCTGAAGATAGAAAAAGCAATCTGGGCAAAGGGGTAGAAAGACAAAGAACAGGCTGAGCCTAGAAGCTCTTCTCTTGCCACTTTGATTTTAGGACAGAGAGTCCCCTGTGGACTTCTAACTTGAAAACTGTGAGGTAATGAACTTCTGTTCTGCCAACAAGTGGCCTTTGGAAGGGTCTTTGTCAAAGTAGCTACAAGATACTTAGGCATAGGTTAGTAAGGTCCTTGCTCACAGAAGAGTATAGGATGACATTAGGGGACTTGAGTTTAGAGTCTACTATTTTTCTATATTCCAAATGCGCACGCAGCTGGTATAGCTCAGCCCTATCTTAATTAAGCAGTCTCGAGCTTGAAGGGGAACGTAACTTTCCTAAGACACAAGCCCTCACTCAATTCTGACTGCTTGATAAGAGTGTAGCTTTTATGTGCTGTCTGGAACTTCCTGTGTCACCTTGAATAAGATTTGTTTCTGATCTTAGACACACTGGATTCTCTATCACTGAGTGTGAACTGTAGTCATGCCCCGTGTTCATCAGATTGAGGAAGTTCACCTCGTTTTTCTCTTCTAGGGTGTTTGTTGTTAATGGGTGTGAATTTTGTGAATGTTTTTTTATTACATTGATCTGTGGATTATGGTTATTGATTTGAATGTTGAGACAGGTCTGCATCTATAGCATAAGCCCTGCTTGTAATAGTGTGATTATTTTTCTTTATCACTGACTTAACATCCCTCCCTGGGAGATCACCTGCAGCTTCCTCTTTGCTGCTTTTTTTCCCTCCTGCAGTTTTGGCATCAGGGTGATATTGGCTTCATGAAAGAAACCGGGAAGTTCTGCTTTCTTCCAGAAAACAGTTTCTGGAAGAGTCTGACAAAACTGGTGTTAATCTTGTTTTAAATGTTTACAGAATTCTGCAGGGAAGCCATCTGGGTCTAGAGATTTTATACTGCGGGATTTTAAAATTATGAATTCCATGTCTTGAGTAGCTGTGAACTATTCAAAGGATCTGTTTCATACTGACTGGGTCATGGTGGTTAGTGTTTTCAAAGCACCAGCTGATTTCATAGAAGCTGTCAGGCTGGTATGAAGAGATGCCTGTAGACTCCTGTTTACTGCAGCTTAGTACCTGTCAGGTCATGTGCCATGCCCTCTGACACTGGCCATTATGTCTTTTTTTTTTTTTCACTAGTCTGGAGTTTCACTAAGCTGAGACTTATCCATTTCACTGCTGTCTGCAGACAATCTTTTTTTTTTCCACCAGCATTTCTCTGCTCTTTTCAAGTCCTTATGTGCCTTGGGTTTACTGTGACCTTCTTTTCATCGTTTATTGAGGTCAGAGCTTAGCTTGCTGGTGTGAGAGGTCACCTCAGTCAGATGCTGGCATTCTGTGCTATGCATCTCCCTCCCAGCCCTGTCTTGTCTGCCACCTGCATGGGTTGAATGCCCCATTTTAACCTCCCTTCATTCTGGCGTCCCGATGTGACTGCAAAATCCTCCTGAGTAGCACAGAGAGAGTATAACTTCACTGGAGGTGGCAGATGAAGCTGAAGCTGAGGAACACTCACCCCCTCAGCACTACAGGGGACTTCAGTGCAGACGTGTCTACAGAGCCTACCAGAGTTTTCTTCTGTTTTTCTTTCCCCCAACAGCCCTGCCAATCTCTAATAATTCCACAACAGGCTTCCTTATGGCATTTCCATATATACATAAAATACTCTTTGGTTATATCCTCCTTGCTATTTCACATTTCTTATCTCCCTCATCTCTTCCCTTCTCTCTATCCATGATGGCAGGGCTATCAAGTACACTAGAGCATTGCTGGGTCTAGCCAGCCTGAGCTTCTCTCTTTCCTGTTCCCTAATTGGCCAACAGGATGAATTGGGTGTGTGAAGTAGGTATGCCTTCTAATTGTTCATGGGTCATGTTTTCTTGAAGTCAGGTGTATCACACCCTTCGTACTGGCTCTGGAAAGTACCCAGAGACAATCATCACAACGTGTGAATAGACAGTCTCTGAAGAAACCACATTTGTGTTCAAGATCTGCAGGCTCTCTGTTTCAGATCATGATGGTGGAGAGATGGAATGCTACAGACCATGAGCCAAAATCATTGTACTTGCCATTTACTTCCAGCCTCTGTATGGGACTTTATATCCTTGTGACTATTAGGTAAACCTTTTTGTGTGTGTGTGTGTATAAGTGTCTGTGTGTTTGGGAGGTGCCCACTGAGGCCAGAAGAGGGTAACAAATTCCTTGGAGCTGGAGTTCCAGTCATTTGTGAAACACCTGAACACGGGTGAAGGGAACCAGACTCAGGTCCTAGAGCAGCAAGTATTCTTAACTACTGAACAGTCTCTCCAAGCTCCAGGTAAAACTGTTGAAATATATCAGTTTAGCAGACATCTAGCTTCCATACATTTCAAAACTAAGAACATTGTAAGGTAGAATTTGAAACTTACAGCAGAAGTTTTCTTGCTCAATTATAATCTGCCTACCTGCTGTTCCCCACCTATGTCTACATAATCCATCCCTCTGGACACCCAGGGCAACTGTTCCAAAATGTCACCATTGGGAGGAGGTTGCCTTGACACTCTGTTTCATCTCTATTCTCCATTCACAGGACACAGTGATCCTCAAACAGATCATTCTTTCTTCAGATCATGTAATCTCAGGGTATTGTCTGCCTCCTTGGAGATACTTGATGACTGAGTCTTCTTTGTGGATGATAGAGAGCTGAAGGCTAAGGTGACCTAAGGTGTCTAGATGTCATTTGTTCCTGGAACTCCTGTGGTGGTCTTCCTGAACTAATGTTGATTTGAAACCTAAACAATCTGATGTGGTTCTTCCGTACTTAAGATATAACTCAAAAATCAGGACTGTAGATCTTGTGAGGCGTAGCAGAGGAAAGGAAAATCTTGTAGCATTCTAAGCATGTTGTGTATGTGTGCATGAGTGCGTGTGTGTCGTGCGTCATGCGTGTGTGTGTGTGTGTGTGTGTGTACAGCACATGAATATATACACAAATGTGCATATGTATGCCTATGTGAACCTATGTAAGCATGACTGCATACCTATTCCTGTACTCTGCTTCTTCCATATTGATAGTGGCAGAGACATGGACATCTTGCTGCATTCTGTACACAGTACAGAACCAGGTGTGCAGTTTCGCTGTTCTAAGATTAGAGAATTGTTGAGCCAGCTGTCTACGATGAGTTCCAGACACCATAACAGAGAACCTGTCTCAAAAAACCAAAAAAAAAAAAAAAAAAAGAAATATGTTGTTGATACTGTAGTTCCATTTGGTTCAGGGTAAGTACTGTTCATAAAAGCCGACAAATGATGCATCAGTTATGACCTTTGATATGGATCTCACAGAAAACTCTGAAGTTGGCTGGAGTCCAGTGAGCAGGTGAATGCTCAGATATTCTTATTGGGATGCTCTATACCCTATACCTTGAAGACCTGGTCACCTCCATTCCCAGCAAAACCCCTGCCTACATGTTTAGAAAGCTAATGTTCATCAGCATACCTTACATTGGATTCTCTAGTAGACACTCATTAAGGTAATTATTCTAGGTGTGATAAAGAGAGAGAAGAAAAGAGAAAGGGAGATGGAACTTATTTCATTAAAGCATGACACTGGTTCTATTCAAAATCTCTCCATGGGGTTGGGAATAAAAAGTAGAGAAAAGAGCCCAAGAATCTTGATCCTTTGAAATTAATGGGACAATAAAAGCCAATCCACTTTTAATTAGGCTAATCATCTGTAGCATGATATGCAACCTTAGGTCAAATATGATCATCTTGCATTTGGGAAAGTCTTGCCAGTGATATCTATGGTGGATGTGCTGAATGGTCTCCCACTTTGGGACATTTGTAAATGAAATAGTTACACAAATCTGACCGCTTAAATTATCCATATAATTGGCAACTAATGATGGCCAGGCAGAGTGGAAACAGCTGCCCTCACTTGGCCTTGTGTGATTCTGTCCATGGCCTAAAAATGAGAGGGCAGGTAGCCAATATTGAACAAATGCTTTGTCTGTACGTCAAGTGATTCAGAGTTTTCCTGTCCATTCATTCTTAATTCAGAGCCAACTCTCAGGCAGCACCAGGTGCCAGGAAGGGAGGCTGTAAAGCTGGTGAGCTGAAGTCCCAGTCTCCCTTTCTTCCACCAATGCCCTGGAAAGTTGCCTGGCAACATCCCTATGATCTTCCCCCGTTTCCATTCTGCAGAACCAGACACTTGATTTTGTAACTACAATTTACAAATACATTTCTCAGCTCCACCTCCTTCAGGAGAAGGGGCAGAGGAATAGTGGTGAACTCTAAGTTGGGGCATATCTTATGCAGGCGACATCAAGTGAAGATCTGTCCCTGCAGATTGCTGGACAGGAGAACCCTAATCCTTGTGAATTGTCACTCTCTGAGCATGACCCACATTGTGCCCTATGTCTATGATGCTCTGTGGGACCATCTTTGACACCTTAGTCACATTAATTTATGGCCTAGGAGTTTGTGTTCATCTTTCCCTATTTCCTGTGCCTGTACTGCTTCTAGTCCTCAGCACTGTCTGTGACCATCTCCCTTGGGCCCTATAACTATGCTGCCCCCATCCTTAGCCTTATCTTTGATCTATCTTCCACCAAGCCCTACACTTATTCTTATATCCTGTCTGAAGACTTTTGTGGGACTTTTATTTGTTTGTTGCAGCACATGGACTGGGTAGTATAAATTAACACAAAATCATTTTCTCATAGTTCTTGAAGGACCAAAGGCCAAGGCAGTTACCTGGGCTAGAGCTGAGGTGTTCCCACGGCTTAACTTCACAAGGCTTCCAAGAGGAGACAAAACATTTCTGACCTCTTCCAACTCCTATGGTTGCATCATGCTGTCCTTCCCATCATGGTCACTGGTCACAGTCCCACTTTACCAGTATGGGTCAGATTTCCACCCTTCCTTTTTATAAGGACACATATAAGTTAAGGCCTGCCTAGCTATACCAGGCTTCTTTCTCCAAAATCCAACATTTTAATCATTTTTCCATATGAAATAACATAGGCTATGGAGATTAGAACCTGGTACTTTGGGGACATTTTTCAGGTGACTACACATACCTACCTGGATTTCCAACTGTAGAACCCTCCTCCTCTTTTTCTTCCTCCTCCTTTTTCTCTTCCTCTTCACTCTCATTTTCTCTCCCCCTTCTCTACTTTTATCTCTTCCCTTGACCCTCTTCCTGTAATGCTCTTGGCAATTCCATCTGCTTAGAAACTTGTCAATTTCTCCCTGATTGAGGAAATACTGGGGCTGACAAGGACAAGGAAAACTCCCAACACTCTACAACAATGGCTTCCATTGTGTTGACAGAAGAGGGGATGAGAAACATTCATTCAAGAACTGTAACCTCATGCTTAAGCAAAAGCAAGAATAATAGCCTCACTATATTTGGATACAAATGCCAAAGAACCTTTCTGACAGTAGCCTCACACCCATCACCCCTACAACTCAAATTCTCATACCACTGAATATGAGGTACATGAACAGAAGTTACCTGAAATAGCAAACTTCATCTGTTACCATTCTGGCTGAAGATCAAGGTCAAGGTGTTTGTATGGTTGGTTTCGTTAGGTTTCTCTGCTGGGCTTGCTGGAGATGACTGGTTTCTTGCTGTGTCTTTTCATTTAACCTCTGTTAGGTAATAAGCAGAACTGATTCAATAGACAAAACAGGGCAGTTAAAGATCCAGGGCCGGGTGTGCAGCAGCAGATGGCTAGCAGAGCCACATGCCTGGTAGGACTGAGATGCCTGAAGAATCTCAGAGATCCCGCCAATCTCAGAGGACCCAGTGTTGGAGTAATGGGTGGGGTCCAAGGAGAATAAAGAATAATATGCAGGCTTGTCTGCATATTCAGGCTCATAGCAGGACACAAGCAATATGGAGATTTAGGTTTCTGAGACTGTCCATGCCCCACACAGGTGCTATGGTTGAAAGAGCCATGACTAGATGTCAATGGAAGTAAAGACATCTGCAAGGTCTGGATTTGGAGGGAATCTCCCCCACCCCCTTAACAAGACTTGACTTTTCATTCTAGACTAGGAAGACAGGCAACTAGTTTGCCAGGGTCTTACGGAGTGGATGTCCAGAGAAGCAGACTCTCTGGGCTTCTGAGAACCAAGTGGCCTTGTTATTCTCAACTTCATGTTCATCTTCTCTGATTCATCCACATTTCCACTTTCTATCTCACCTGTGCAAGTCTCAGCCATAGGGGCTTGTAGAAACCCCCTTCCTGCCTGGGATTCTAAGGCAGACTCAGACCTTCTATGGAATCCTTTAATACACTATCAAGAGTTCCTGCTATCACCTGTTACACAACCTTTCAGGGGTGAGGAGTGTCCAAACAGTCCTGGAAGAACCTTTAACCTTAAGTAAACTAGAGAAAGCTGAAAGCAGCTCTCAGAAATCGACCTTTTTCAGCCAAAAGTAAAATGAAAATGGGCGATTATCCAACTTAGGTACATCATTCACCTGCTTGTAGGGTTTCCTATGAACACAGAAGCCTTCATCTGGCCTCTGCCTCTATCCTCCTCCTCTGTCCTCTGCTTCTTAGAAGTTTGGGGCCAAATAAGATGTCTGGGGCAGGGTAAGAGTCACATGGTCACAGAGTCAGAGTTAAGGAGGAAGTCTGGGTTTCTCTTCCAGCCTAGACTTCTATCTAAGCTCTGGCTTCCACCATTAGCACACTGGGCAGTGGACTCCCTTGCCTGTGAGCTGTGATGGTCAGTATCTTGTGGTGTTTTCCCATGTGTTAGTGGAATTGATGGAAAGGTGGGACACTCTGTCCACACCTCTATACTGATGCTGTCACAAGTCTAAGTAGAAGTATTGAGTGATTGTCTCTTGTGCTAACACTTAACAGAGGGATGAGACCCGAGACAAGTGAGCTTTGACTAAAGCAGCTGTGAGAATGGGAAGAGGCCATGGGTCAAAAAGCTGACTCACTCTGCTGAGCCCAAAGCCACCAGGCAACAGTGGCCAAAGAGAACCAAAGTAGTTCCCTTTGCTGGATTTAATCTTTCCATGAAGACCCTCGACACAGGCTCTAGTGAGAAGATTGTACTCTGAGAAAGGCAAAGGAGGGAAGGGCATTGTACTATGACAGATTCCTTACTTCTTGGGGTACTCCTTCCTTCTGAAGATGCCCATCAGTTCAAATCATGAACACAAGATGGTTCAGAACCATCCTATACTAGCAAGGATACCCAGTTCACTTCCATTTCAGAATGTGCAGATGGAGAGGCAATGTTCATGGAATCTCACACACATTTGCACTCAGCCTGGATGGATGTGGAAGGTCATGGCCCTGACACATTGCACAGTGTGCAAAAGTCATTTGATAAAATTGTCCTAAATGTTCAAAATGGCAGAGTTCAGAAATTCAAAATTACATAAATAATTTCAATAATTTGGTATTCCTTAATGTTTTTTTATTTTTAAAAGAATTTTTTAATTTTATTTTTTAATTGGGTAGGTATTCCTTAATTATAATGTATTTTTTCATCTTTTATATGACTTAGAAAAATGAACATTAATTCTTAATAAGGATTTTATATTTTAATTTTTTTATTAAAAATTTATTTTCTACAATGGTCATTACATTTTATTTTTAATTCCATGTAACAATGCTTCCAAACTACAAGTCCTAAAACATGAAAGTTCTTATTTTAATGTGTGCGTATGTGTGTATGTGTGTGTGTGTGTATGTGTGTATGTGTGTATGTGGTGTATGTATGTGTGTGTGTGTGTGTGTATGTGTGTACCATAGCAGCACACACATTGAGGTCAGAGGACAACTTGTAGGAGTCAGTTCTATGATTTGTTTAAAATTATATTTTTAAGTGTGTTTTTATATGTGTGTGTATACATATTGTGTGTGTGTGTGTGTGTGTGTGTGTGTGAACATGAGCTCAGTGCCTATGGAGACTGGAATAGGGTGTTGAATCTCATAAACCTGGAGTTACTGATGATTATAAGCTATTCAAAGTGGGTGGTGGGAACTGAACCTGGGTTACTCGATAAGAACAGTATGTGCTCTTATCCACTGAGCCCAGTTCTCTCATTCTGTCATGCAAGTCCCAGTGATTGTCAGTTTATCAGACTTGGTGGAAGGTACTACTCAACCATCTCACTAGCTAAAAAACACAAGCTTGAAAGGACTCCTTAATTACATACTAACCAAACATCTTGTTGAAACGAAAACATTACGGTGGAAGATATGTGTCTCTGTTTTATACTCAAACTTCATTAAATGATTGGCATATCTCAGATAGGTCCTTTATACCTGGCTACTTCTCAGTCTAATCCTAACACTCTTTGGTGCTGCTGTAAGAGGTATGTCTGTTAGGCAT
This sequence comes from Mastomys natalensis, assembly GCA_021653895.1. Classification (NCBI taxonomy): domain Eukaryota; kingdom Metazoa; phylum Chordata; class Mammalia; order Rodentia; family Muridae; genus Mastomys; species Mastomys natalensis. The sequence continues at coordinate 2,196,539 of JAJTUV010000181.1, read as the reverse complement.
GAGGAAGGGCACATTGCCTTAGTGATTTATTGACTTGTGTTCTATCCCTGAGTGCTTTGGAGGCCCTGTGGTCTCTGGCTGTCCCAGTTGACCAGAACAAGGCCACCTGTGTCTAGTGATTGATGGCTTCTCTGTTCCCCCAGAAAACTGGGAGCTTGCAGGACAGCGTCTGTGCATTTAGCTTTGTAGACATACAATGGACAGAACATAGAGTACAACCTCACTCTGCATATACTTGAGGGGAGTTCTTATTTTAGGGTTTGTGTGTGTATGTGTGTGTGTGTGTGTGGTTGGCCTTTCCCTAAAGCATCAGCAGTCATACAGTGAGACATGCTGCCAGCATTCTTAGGACCCTAGGGTCTGTGGAGTTTGGGAGGATTTGGAGCTAGTAGAAGCAATACCCCATCTATAGATACGAACCCTAAGCCGTGTAAATCCGGTGGATGTCTGTTCCCTCTGTGACAGATACTGAACAGCTGTCACAGAAATGACCAAACTCACAGCATGAAGCTCTGCACAAGATGACAAAATGACCAGATGAATGGAAAGAAGAAAAAAAAAACTAAAGATGAGCGGGGAAAAAGAGATTTTGTTGGATTTCAAAACAGAACTTCAGAGCAGTTTTCAAAGGTGACTGTCCTTGGTTCCAGCAGAGGAGATGAATCACCTGAATTTACCGTGTATATCTGTAGAGCTGTGAAGGAGACTCAGCAAGTGGACAGTGTCGCTGCAGATGAGATTGTGGAACGTCACAAAGTCTGCTGCTGTCTCTCCTGAGTCCTCACATCTATTTCCCATCTTTCTGCATGTGGTAAGGTGGGTACTCAAGATTCCCTGGGAACCAGAACACAGTGGCAGCCACAGAGAAGCAGTCTAAGAGTGTTTGGGATCCTCCTGAGCCAGAAGAGTGTGAAAGATGCTCTATGTTCAGCTCAGGCAGAAAGGCTGGAGGAAAAACATAGGGTGCGATGGTCGTGCCACTTGACAAAGAACTCCTAAGCTCTCAGAGGATGGCTTCTGTATAAAACACAGCAGACTCATAGAGAACGCCATCTCTGCTTCCTCTGACTGCCAGCCACGCTCTCTTCTCCCAGCCCACCCTGTGCCTACTGCACTCCTCCACTTGCTTCCTCTGTTTGGCTTCACCAAGTGGGAGTCAACAGTAGAATGTGACTGCCAAGAGACTTGGAGGATGGCATTTGTTCCATTTTGATCCTTCTGCATGGATGCAGGGAAGAGTCATTCAGAGGGATGGATCTAACCCTTCAGGCTTTCTAGTAGTGACAGGCACCTGAAGGTCTCCCCTTCTGTCAAGGGTGACAGGATATGGGGTTGGGCCTTTTGAGGTACTACTATCCTGTCTACATTTTCTTTAATTCTCTTTGATTTGTGCCATTTCTTGGGTAACCGAGCTTACTCAGGAGTGTAATGATGAGATTCCTATTTGTGCATTGTAAATATTGTAACTTTAGGACTGGATGCATAAAATATGAGAAATGCATTTACAGTGGGGCTTATGCAATCGCATTATGGGTTCCATCTAGGGAAATAGGTTTAAGCATTATCATCATGAATAAAGGAATTTCATTTCTCCTTATTTACAGTGCACAGTTCATTGAGCTTTTTAAGACAGAGAGAAATAAAAAGAATCCATGCTGAAAATGTGGAAGGAATTCAAATCTGTTTACTTCTAGAAATGTTTCTTGGACAAAAAAAAAAAAAAGCTATTGAATTGTCTGAAGATGCCAGCAAAAGAGCACTTGGGTTATTTAAATCAGGGCTGAATAGGCCAGGAGCTGGTCATTCTGCTTCTTCCCAGTGGGATTAGCTCCTAGGCTGTGGTTGAACAAACTCTGTGACTAAGCTCGTCTCATTGATCATGTGAGTGTAAAGGCCAAACTCTGAGGCAGGCAGGGTTGCCCATGCCTGTGTACTCCCCCCAGATGCTGTCTCTGCTTGGCCATGACTGATGTGAGGATTCTACCAAGAAAACGGGTGCTTCATAAGACAAGCAGATGCATAGCAATGAAAACCTCAGGGAGATGATGCAAGGTCCCTCCAGTATGATTGAGAGCTACTGCTTATGAGCTATCTTCCTTTAGCAATTCCTTCCAGTGCCATACACAGGGAATGTGTTTCCAAATAGTTAACAAAAGAAGAAAGGAAAGAAAGAAAGAAAGAAAGAAAGAAAGAAAGAAAGGAAGGAAGGAAGGAAGGAAGGAAGGAAGGAAGGAAGGAAGGAAGGAAGACAAGACAAGACACATCTATCCAGACAGTCTTGGCTCATTATTTCTGCATCAACAAGCCAATAGGAATGGGGTCCTGAAACCTTAGTGACTCTAGGTTCATGGAGAAAAGCAAAACACAAACAACACCCCGAGATAACTGAGACTCCCACCACTGAGCCTGCTGCACCACTCTGCCGGCAGCAGAGCCATGGTGATGCTGAGCACCGATCACCGCCTCAGAGTATAGCTCTGTGTTAGGGGCCTCCAGTGTCTGGAGCAATGCCAGGCTGTGGTCCCGTCTCTGTTGTCAGTTTCCTTTCTGCTCCTTTCTACTTACTGGTCCTCGTGCCTTTGCAGGGCAGGAAGCACTTAGCTGGAGGGTTTCAGTCATAACATTACGGTTTATGTCCCCATGCAATTCCTCTGGCGAGGAGAAACACGGCCTTTTCATTTTATGACACCTAAATGCATTTTCTTAACGGCTTATTTTCTTGAGCATCTTAATAATTCTTCTGACGGTGCTCACAAACCCCTTGGTGATACAGAAATTACGGCAAGAGGAATGCAAGTCTGGCCATTCTTCTTATCCCCATTTTGGTTGATACCAGAAGCTTCAATTCTAAAAGGAAGAGTGAAAATATTTTCCAGTTTAGAATCCATCAAGGAATTTCAGAGAGCAACAGAAGGTAATTGGCTCCTGAAGCTCTCGTGGTACACGTGGGAACTGGCCCCAGAGCTCTTGGATAGACCAGAGCCACTTTGTGGCTTGCTTTCTATATGAAGCTTAGTAGGACTCAGACTGAACAAAAGTAGCTTTACTTAAAAGCAAACCTTCGAGTCAGAGCCTTCTTCAGCCATTGGGGTATGGTCCTTGGATGATTAGCCCAGTGAACTAACATGTCTGGGGCATCAATATCCATTTAGTAAGCAGGATGGGTTTGGGCTGCTTTGTCCTGGATACGACTCACTCTGAAGGGCAGCAATTCTGTCAGGCATTTGTTACAGTCATACAATGATGCACTGACTCTCAGTGATAACCCCTGTATCTCTGTCAGCTCCCAGGTCCCAAGCTGTCACAAGGGTCACAGAGTTCACAGGCCAGAGTCCAGTAGCCCTACTCAATCCCTATATAACAGTGAGTGTAGCAGGCTCAGTGGGGAAAGCTGATCCTAGGATATAGAGAGGATCCAGAGTTCTACTGTTAGCAACCTCGTTAGTGTACCTCCTCTGACCTTCTAGAACAGTCATATTGTACCCTACATCTTCCTCTTAGTGGGCCCTCATGGCTTCAATGTACACTGACCAATGTCTCTCCAAAAAGATCATCACCATTCAGAGGGGTTTCACATGACTTACTTAAAGCAAATACACTCTGCGAGTCCATGTTGCTCTATTTCCCAGGAGAGTCCTTCCATTCATGTCTGAAAAAATGGTCTTAACTTCCTTGAGTTGATATGAAGCAAAAAGTCAATGTGGGCCTGATATTCAAGGGTACATAGGGTCTCCCTGGTACCTCAGTGTTCCCATCAGTCAATGGAGATGCCATTGTCTGTACCAAGGTCTGCAAGTACAACCCCAGAGATGTTGCAGAACCTGGTCCTAGTTGGGGTCATGGCACTGTAAGAGTCACCTTGTGTTCACCCTAGTCCCATCAGCACTGACCTTACTCTGGGTTTGGCTGGGTTCTGTATTCTGTGTACTGAGACTGAGGGAGAGTGTTTGCTGATCCTGCCTCAATGAAAAAGCCTCTAGGTCCTCTAGGCCCACGCTGCTCAAATCACACTCTAGGGACAGAAGGCCAGACCACAGCTCTCTCCACCTCTAGGGGTAGACATCTCAGTTAGAGTCAAGGTCCAAAGGCAAACTACTTCTTTGGGGATTAGGAATAAAAGGGGAAATTGGCAACCAAATTATGCTTAATGTGTCTTACAGGAGAACAGGCATGGATCTAAGACCCATTGGCATCTGACTCAGGACCAACAGGCTGCTGGCCTGGCCCTTTGGGGCCTTTCCTATGTGCAAGACCTTGCTCTTTTTCCATTTGACAACAAACTGCCACATTTTGTAAAGTTTGTCTTTGTATGTGATTGTGTATTCAGGTTTGAAAACAATCTTACTCCATTTAACATGCACGTGTTCCTCAAGAGGAAAGATTGGGAAGACAAGCAGAGCATGCTTCATACCCAGTCTCTGTAGGCTTTACCTACAGGGAGTTTGACTTGGCATTGGATTGAAGATATTACATTTTCCTGATAAGGGGATACTCAACACAATGAAAGATAAGGCCAAAAGCTATGATTTTTTTATCCTTGTATGTAGGTCATAGTAGAATGATTTATTTACTCATTCCAAAAATATCTGATCAAGAACTGAGGTGTCTAGCATACGCAGAGGCCTAGAATCAATCCTTTGCACCAAGTGGGAGATGGTAAGGAAAGGGGAGAAGCTGATGAGAAACAAGGTCTGCTGTTAGAAACCCTTCCCACACCCTCGAGGGAGAGGAGAGTCAGAATACCCGAGTGCACATTTCTAGCCAGCCTACATCACCTTGTTTAGTGCAGCCACATACCGCTGTTTCCTGCTAGGGAGAAAGAGCCAGAAACACAGGGATAATGTTATTGCTTAGGTTACTAGAACACCTCTCTCTCTCTCTCTCTCTCTCTCTCTCTCTCTCTCTCTCTCTCTTCTCTCTCTCTCTTTCTCTCTCTCTCTCTTTCTCTCTCTCTCTGTGTGTGTGTGTCTGTGTGTGTGTATGTATACATACTCTTGGGGTGAATACGTGTGCTTTGCCTGTGCATGCATGTCCACACACACATTTGTGCCTCTGTACTGGTCCATGCTTGCTCCCTATTTCCAGCCCCCAACACCTCTCACCTTATCTGTTTAACAGCCTTCTCTTGAAATCTCTGCTTCTGATCTCAGCCTGTAACCCTGTGAGGGCACAAGTTTATGGTTATTACAGGAATAGCCATTTACTCTGGAAACAAAGGCAGAATTATCCAGCATGCCTCTGCCGTTGTACTCACTCCCATCTTCAGTAATACTCTCCTTCCTTTTAAGCACCATTATCCCTTCCTGTTGAGAATCTTCACTGTGAAGCTCTTCAGTCCCACAATCCTTTGCTCGAACTCCACTTCTTCCATGAGGCCTCCTATGATCTTCCTGACCCCAGGCCTCCCCAGAATTCCTTTACTTATTCATATCTGTCACATGTACATTGTGTGATGCTCCAGTGGACTATGAGTGTTGAGAGGCTGTCATGGTGGTCGATGCTATTTTCTGTGATCTGGCAGCCTCAACCTTGCTGGGCATCTGAGCTGTTTGATAAATGCTTGTGTGGTGGACTCCACATACACAGATTTCCTCTCTGCATGCAGGCTAGCCTGCTCTGAATCTCCGAGAAGCTTCTAGCAGTCTTATGATTCCCACCTAAGATGTTTACATCTCTATCTTTTTGTGATACACAGGCTCCCTTGTAATTCCTCCCTTGATTAAACTGTGTCAGACTGCGTCACCTGCCCAGCCTCATGTTCTCATGATTCTTGGCCTGCAATATGGATCTTGAGAACTTAGGCCTAGCTTTTTTTCCCTGCGAGAGCCCCATAATTTGATGACTTTTATACATGGCCCTATTAAGAAATGCCTTCGCGGGGCTGGAGAGATGGCTCAGTGGTTAAGAGCACTGGCTGCTCTTTCAGAGGTCCTGAGTTCAATTCCCAGCAACCATATGGTGGCTCACAACCATCTGTAATGGAATCAGATGCCCTTTTCTGGTGTATCTGAAGACAGCTAGAGTGTACTCATGTACATAAACAAATAAATCTGAAAGGAAAAAGATGTTTTCAGGTCGAGTGTCTCCAACAAAGACAGAAAACAGGGCCCAGTCAGGCTAGCACAGAGCCTGGCACATCACACAGCATGGCAGCAGACAATTCCCCAAACTCCGTAATTTCTTCAAAGACCTCCCTGCCTCACTCCCCCAACACAAGATCACAACATTGCTGATGCTGAAGTGAAGAGATTAGTTGTGGCTTTGGGCTTTCTGGTCAGGTACCTATAAGTGGCTGCCCTTTTATCAATGAGATTTAGGGGTGTGAGATTGAAGAAAGGGTGTCAAAATGGGCTTTCAAGGATGGGATCCTCATGTTGAAAGCTGCTTGCTGCTTCTCTGAGTCCGGGGTAGAATACTGAACCCTTGCTTGAGATGCAAGAGAGGATAACGGTGCTCACCACTTTTATCACTTGGAGACTTTGTCACTTTCCCCTTTGAGTGAACACAGCTGGGGCCAAAAGTATCTTTTTTTTTTTTCTCCTTCCTCCTTCTACTAGTTACTTTTGTGTCCTTGTAACCAGATACCTCACAGGAAACTCTTAAGGGGTATTGTTTGGGCCCACAGTTTCCAAGCAATTTCAGTCTATTGTGCTGGAGACCGAAGAGAGATGTGGCTCATCTGTGACTGCAGGAAGATGAAGTAACTGTTCACATCATGCTGGACCATGAAGCAGGGAGACAAGATGGGAAGCAGGGATGGCCACAATCTGCAAAGCCTGTCCCTGGTGGCCTACTTCTGCCAATGAGGACCCATCTTTTAAAGGTTCCACAAGCCTTCAAAAGAACACCCAGGGCTAGAGATAGAGAACTTAAAACATGAAGCCATGAGAGGCAGTCCAGTTTCAAATCATAGGACTGTAACACAGTAGCTTATGCTGGGTCATTTATGAACAAAAAGAAAATGATTCTCACAGGTCTAGAGACCAGGAAGGCTATGATCAAAGTGTCAGTCTGTGGTGAGGACCTTCTGGCCATGTCATAACACTCTGTGACAAGAAGAGCAACAAACTGAATCTGAACAAGCTTGGGTCTCCATCCTGGGAAGCCATTGACTCCATCATGGGAGTCCTACCCACATGACCTCATCTTACTCTGAAACCCCACCCACTAATGGCTTCAACATATGAATCTGAAGACTAAGGTTCCAACCCACAGATATGGGATACAGTGGAACCACTTCAGAGGCAGCAGATGGCATCAGGACGCACACCTGCTGGGCAGGGAGAAGGAGAGAAGAGTGATTTCAGGTCAATGGAAAAATCAGTCACTCTAAATTCAGTTTTGTGTGTGTTGATTTGTTCTATTTTTATTCATTTATTTGTTTAAAGCATATTCTTATTTTGTAACCCAGGCTAGCCTGGAACACTCCATGTAGCCAGGCTAGCCTTGAACTCATGACATTCCTCCTGTCTTAGCTTCCCCAGTGGAGATCGAGCCACCATGCTTAGCTTGTTCCACAACTTTTAGAAGATCAAAGATCTCGTTAATGTTTTCTGAGCAGCTGTGAGCCATGTTCCTGGAATTCTTCTAGAATAAATCCCACTGCTTCTGTTCATGGTGCTGTTTCTGAGGTAGAGATCCTCCATTCTGGCTTCACTCCATGGTTTCACTCCAAAATAACCAGGGCTCAGCTCAGACTCGTGACACCCACATATGTAGTGATGGTGCTTCCCACTCTGTGAAGTCGCTCAGCCATCGTCTGTGATGAGCTCAGTAGCTCACACAGAGCTGGGTGGGTTTCTGGCTAAAGCTCCAACCTTTTTTTTTTTTTTTTTTTTTTCTATCATAGCACTGAGCAATTGTAAGCTGATTGCAGAGTGCTCAGGCCATTAACGGCAAACTCTAACTATCAATAGTAAAAGACTTGCCTGTCAGCTTTCCCTCTGCCTGCAGTTAGAGATGGCAAGAAAGAAAAGGAGCATGGGGGAGGGGACATCAAGCCTGTATCCTCAGCTGCCACCAAGGCAGCTCTGGGCCTCTCATGAATTCAAAACCTCTCCTTGGCCAGTAAATCTGGGTTTCTGTGTTCTGGGTTGATTTTCTCAGCAGGAGCACAAGACATAAATAGCCCAATTCGTTTGTGCTCCCCAGGGAACTTCACCTAAGAACTGGGCCACTCCAGGAAGCTACCCACCTCCTAATGTGAAAAGCCTGCCCCCTTCCCTAGTGAGTAGGAAGACCACTGGAGCATGCCCAGGCTCTGGGACAACATCAGCAGATTAGTATTCACTATAAACCTCCTGGTCACACTAGGCCGGAGTAGATCAGTGCATCCAATCTTGCCTCTCCAGTAAGAAAAACACAAATGTGCAAAGCCCGAGCCATTCCCACTGACATTCAGACCCCAGCAGCTGTCACTGAGAGCTTCCCAAGACTTCCTGCTCATGAAGAGAGATGCCAGTTCTTTCTGTTTTCTTAGTGGCACAAGGTCTGTAGAAAGAAGACAGTTGCCTGATGTGGTTCCCAGTAAGAAGTCTCATGCTCCTGGCAATGTAGCTTGACCTCTATACTCAAGTAGAGCCACCAGGTCCATGTCTCCAGGCACCAGCTGTAGGAACCAGAGACAGTGGCACACTGTGCATCCATACCAGTATGCCCTAGGAGAAGCTCTGGGCCTGAGTGACCCCTGGTAACTGCGTATTCCTGTCTTCTTCAGACCCAGGTACAGGCAGGACTCTGCCATCGCTAGGCCCCAGGGCTTGCTAGTCTCATGAGTTCTTTCCTTACTGTGGTGCCTTTGACTCTGGCCGCTTACTGTTCTTTCAGTGACACCTCTGGCGTTTGAAATATGCTTCCATGTGAGGCCTTGGTTCTGAAGACCTATCCAGGTTGGGTCGATATGACCTAGAAGGTTAGGTTTTCACAGAGCCCAAGAAGGTTCCCTCTGCCTCAGCATCTGATTCCTACCCCCAAACCCATCTTCAGAATGTGAGAGAAAGGTGGAGGAGAGAAAGGGGAAGTGGGGAGTGACTACTCATGGAGACTACTGTTGAAGACTTCCTTGCACTAGGGCAGAGGCAGGAACATGCCATGTTATGGCCTCTCCAGAGAGAAGGTATTCCCTTCTCCTTCCCTGGAAAAAGGCTGGCTCCTGGATTCTATTCCATCATTAAGAGATGCATAGAAGTTGGAGTCACTTTCTAAAAATCCAATTTTAGAGTGTTACAAGGTTTCCTCCACGAAATTTCAGAGGTTTTTTTTTTTTTTTTTTTTTTTGTCAGCCCAGAAGTAGCCAGAATTTCTTTTTAATTATTACGCAAGCAGAGGAAGGGACTAATACAGTCTAAGCCTGAAGTTGTTTGAAAATCAAAAAGCCGAGTTGCAAATAGAGGGCTGCTCTCTGCCCGGCTGTAATCTCGCATTGGAAAATGAGAAATAATGAAATCAATTTCATCTGCATGGGTCAGGCTCTCACGCTGGCCATTTCTCAGCTCTCCCAGGTGCAAAGAGAGCGAGCTTTCCTCATTGTCCTCGCCCCCCCCCTTCTCTCAGATGAGGAGGTGTCTGTTCCGCTGGCTGATGCCTAGACCTCATCCAGCCGCTTCATCTCAGAAAGCACAGCCTCGTCAGGCCTGACTGGATCCTTTGGTGACAATTACATGCAGAAATGCAATCACTGAGTTGGTTCCAGAATTCACCCTCAATTTCTCCCATTTGCAGTTAATTTTATCCTGATGCTGTGGATGGGCAGAGCGCTGCTGAAGCAATGGGCGGATCTCCAATGGATCTTAGCTCCTTTTGGCAATGGTGGCAGGAAAGGAGGGTTTGTGCAAACTATCCTGGCTCAGTCATATTTCACTCTGGGCTTGTGGGAAAGGCCACAGTGGTCCTTTCCATGTTCTTCCGTATGACCTGGGGTTAAAGTACATAGAACTCAGTCCCTCGGAAATCTCCCCAGAGTGAAGACCCTCTGCTTGGGCAATATTTTTGATCTCCCTTGGGAAGTCTTGTGTCCTACTTTGTTGATATCAACCTGAGGGTCACCTACTCTGTGTTCTGAAACGGTAGGAAAACAGCAAGAGCTGTGATCCTGTCTTCAGATGTAAGCACACGGGGCTTGACAGTACCTGTCATGCAAATGGGAGAAGACAACCCAGGCCACTCAGGTTGACCTGAGATGTCTTAATTTCACACTCTGGAAAAAGTGCCCATCTTGGGTCCAGCTGGTGTGGATATAAACTGTCCCCCAAAGTATGGGTTAGATGTCTATTCACATTATATACAAATGTAGCCTGGTTTAGAAATTGGGTCTCTACAGAAGAAACCAGGCTAAGATCAGGTTAAGGCTGGACCCCTAGTCCAATGACAGGTTTTTGAGGGGTGAGATCGATTTGAACCTCCAGACTCATGAGATGAGTCTCTATTTTGATGAGGCAGAGAATGAACGCCATGTTCACAGGCCTAGAACACAGCAAAGGCAGAAGCCACCATAAGAAGAAAGGATTTTTTCCAAGTTCAGAGGGAGCATGGCTATGATGTCAGCATGGTCTCACCCATGTGCCTCTTCAGAGCCATGAGAGAATAAATTCCTGCCATTTAAAGCATTTGGTCTGTCATATTTTGTCATAGTAGCCTTCGGGCACTACAGGAGGACCCTACTACCTCCTTCTGAACAGGGTAAGACTTCAGAGGAGCTCCCCAAACCTCACCCCAATTAGCTAAACTTCAGATTCTTGGCCAGGAAGGAGGGAACAGGAGAAAGCTAACCCAGCAGAATACACATGAGATTGTATATGTCCCATACCCAGGGATACACACCAGCCACTCCTGCATTCTGGTTCCTCTTGAGTCAACCTCAAGTCCTCAGTCTTCTTGCTCCCTGTGTAATGAGCTCCTTAACTGTTTTCCACCCATGTCAGGTGTCAAAATCTCAGTGGAGGATTTAGAATACAATCACTCCCATCCCTTCATCCATATGGCTGAACAGATGATGGCAGAAAAGTCACAGACCAGAACAGACAGTGAGTTGAGAACCTCTTAGGACAACCTCAAACCCTCCTGGCTCCCGGTCCCAAGGCTTTGTTCCTGTATGGCTTAGCAGCAGCTTTAGTCACTTCTTCCCTTACTGGCACTGTCTAGGGGCTGCCACCTCTGCTGTGCCTCTACCCTCCATCCTGGAGGACTCTTTAATGAAGTGTCTGGATCTTGTGGCCTCATGTTCTTCTCTAGACCATGTTACAGTACTGTCCTAAGCTCCTCCATGGACTGGTTCACTCTGCCAACTCTGGTCTACATCTTTAAAAGGATTTGATTCACTCTAGTTAACTGTTCCCAAGCCTGTGCAATCTATGTCCTCTACCCTTGGGCTCATTCATCCCAATATATTCCCATTTAGCTCTGATTCATCCTTCTAAGGTACACATTGCATCCCACAGAAGCCTGTCTTTCTCTGAAAGACCCCCATCCCCAGAGTTATAGGCCTGGAGCTTCATACAAATAGTATATGAAACTGTTCCTTCTCTCACATGTCAGTGTGGGACCTCTGAGTGCTGTCCACAGGCCTGACTGGCTCCTAGATGTTCTGTTTCTCCACAACCATGTTCCCTCTGTGTCTCTGTGTCTCTGTGTCTCTGTATCTCTGTGTTTGTCTCTGTATGTCTCTGTCTCTCTCTGTCTCTCTGTCTCTCTGTCTCTCTGTCTCTCTCTCTCTCTCTCTCTCTCTCTCTCTCTCTCTCTCTGTATTCCTTTCTTCACTCTGTTCAGTGCGCCATGCGCAACTAGCTTCTTCAGTGTTCAGGATTTTGAGAGAAGCTTGTTATCCCTGCCATTGTTCTTTCAAAAGTTCCTTTAAAACCACGGCCAGGCCCTATAGGTACACTGCTGTCATCCCAGCATTTGGAGGTTGGAGGATCATAAGTTCCCTGTCACCCTTGGATACATAGAGAGTACAAAACCAACCTGGGTTCCTTGAGATCCTATCTCAAAAAATGAAAATCAAACCTCAAAACAACCCCCAGTAAGGATGATGACAAAGTCCAGGGCTTGTGCTCCTCTGTCTTCTTACAAATCAGAGCCTCTTGTCCCAGGTAGGATGAAAGGAAAACCTTGGAAAGGCATGGCTTCTCCACTACATGGATCAGCGTATCCGTTGTAAACACCAGTGTATGTAACTCACAGCTTTGTTCTACACCAGCCTTCAAAGAGAAGCTTTAAAAGGTATATAGTGCAAAGCAGATAGATTTAGTTGGGAAGCTCAGAGATCTGCAATGTGGGCTCCCGTCCATATTTGCAGACAAGTTAGGCCAGCCTGAGGTCCCAGTAGGCGTCTCTCAGTGATGTGGGATCTAAATCTCAGCAGAACAGCCCTGCAAGGGCGTGTCTCTGAGTCAGATCAATTTCTCATGCTCAGCTCTCTGCTCTTGTTTCCACAGCCAGCCCAGTGCTCAGTGATGGATATGCTACATCTAAAGTTCACTCTTCTCATTTCACTAATGGATTTCCTCATGTATCAAGAGCCATCTTCTGTTGGCTAATGTCTGGCTAAGCAGTCTGTCTTCTAAATGTATGTCAGTCACATCATTCTTTCTTCTTCATGCCGTTCCAACACAATGAAGCCAGCAGATACAGTAAACTGTATAGCGGGGTGCTAGAATGAGCACAAGAGCAATGCTTTGCAGCCATTTCTCAATGCATGGCGGCCTCCAGCTTCTACTGACCAGAAAGACATGGACCAATTTTCCCTGGAGGATTGTTCTGTTTAAAGAGCACTGGATTCTAGGATCAGAGCAGACCCAGTAGCTTAGTGCTTAGCCACTAATGTGCCTTACCCTTTGCTACAGAAGCTGAGCAGTAAATAAAACAAACCATGAAGAGCACAATGCCCTTCACAGGCAAACATGGGCACAAAGGCAAGGTCCAGTTCTCATCTCCTTTCCCACAGCCAGACACTCCTTCCATTATATTCATGGCAGCAGCCTCTGGCCTGTCCCCCAATCATTCTATTTTAATAGTGAAATACATGAGCTCAGCTTAACCCTCTTGACCATTTTGATGGGTACAGATGGCTTAGTAGACTCAATAAGAACAGATGTGCTACCATGGACTCATCATGGAGATCTGGTCCAGAATACCATCGTTCCTTTAAACCATGGATTACAGTGTCAGTCTCTGCTTGCAGCTCAGAAATAGAGTCACAGCAGCCTGAGGTCACACCCTCTTGCTGCTCCTGGCCTCTGCCATGCCATGATTTCTGGCTCTTCTGATTTGTTACTGGTCTCTAATCTCGCTCACTGCCCATTCTGTTTCTGGGGGTTTTTCCTATCACACTATCTTCACAGCTCAGGAGGATTTCTTCCTTCCAACCATCTACTAATCCATTCAGTTGCTAATCACCCTTTCAACCTGTCACTCTACAGAAAGGAGGCAAAATCTCTCAGGGTGAGTTCTGAACTATGAGGAGGAAGAGAAGAGGGAAGAGGAGGAGGAGGCGGAGAAGGAGGAAGAGGAAGAGGAAGAGGAGGAGGAGGAGAGGAGGAGGAGGAGGAGGAGGAGGAAGAGGAGGAGAATATCAGCCTCCCTAGCCTATGAAGCCCAGGGACCTCCAGTGGGCAACTGCAGACCACAAAGAACAAATGTCAAATGTTCCAGATGGATTCTTAGTCTGTGGGCAGAAGATCTCTGCCCAGTATGAAGATAGCCAGGCAAAGAGAGACAGAATTCCTTCCTAGACAGCCTCTTATTTTATTCAGGGCATTCACATATTGGTGAGGCCCACCTACACAGGGAAGGACAATTTCACTTCATCCACAGACTCAAGTATTTTTTCCCATCCAGACAGACATACACAGATCAATGTGGTGTGACTAAATTCCTGGGTGCCACAGGGTTGACTTATCTTGATGCATAAAATTAACTGCCATAGAACTCCATCCCAATTATACTAGAGTGAGAGATTTAGGTAACTTGAGGACAGAAAATAGTATGACTGGAAACCTGACATTCCACAGCTACAATGAAAGATACCTAAACCACGTGGTGACTGAGGTAACAGTCTGCTCATTTTATGAGGAGATGACGCAACTCCCTGAGGACATGTGTGTGAAGTCGGGTTAATACCAGGCTCAATGTCCTCCACATACATCACACTGATTCTTCTGTAGAAAAAGAAATATACTTTTAAGTTGTATAGTTTTGACACCTTCTGAAATAAAAATCTTACTTTTTATGAAAAAAAAAATAAAGATCAACCTTTCAAAATGAAACCAAAGCAGGACCATGGTTATGCCATTCATGCAAAGGGATGACAAGTTCTGCATCACACTCCATCTGGAGGTGACTGCTCTTCTCTTCCCTGTGGGAGAATATTATCAGAGAGGCTTCACTAAGTTACGAGGCTGCAAAGTAGAAGAGGCAGGAATGGGGCTGGAGGCCCTCTGAGAATCTACTCTGATTCTTCACCACTTGCAAACAATAATGAGGAGTCAATAAACCCATGAATCAGAAATAATTCTCGCTGAACTGCATGTTGGGAGTGGGCACATCACACTTTCTTTACTATGTGTCTCTACATGGACTCACCTTTAGCTCTTGGGACACCCTCATTATACCCTAATTCCAAACATGGCTTGGCTTGAGGACTCCTTTTCTCTGCACCCTCAACATGTCCATCACCAGTTGACTTTCCAAAGTGGCATCCCATGAGCTCTGAGCAACCTGGGACTACTTATTCTCCAGGGCCCCGCTCTGCCATCAAGGACCTTAGTGTTTTGACCCATACTTAGACTGACCATCCTGGAGGGACATGTTTGTAAAGATGGAGTTAAGGATCAGGATTGGTGTAACTAGAAGGTGGGAGGCTAGACAGAAGAACATGAACCAGAGTCTTACTTCTATAGTCACTGAGTAGAGGGCAGAGTCCTAGGTAGCCAGTTGTGATGTCTCAGACCTGTAACTCCAGCATTATTGAAAGCTGTAGCAGATGGGTTATCATGAGCTGAACATCATCCTAGGCTACATAACTAGTTCTAGGACAGCCTGGGCTACAAAGTAAGACTCTATCTCAAAAAAAAAAAAAAAAAAAAAAAGAGGCAAAAAACAAACACCAGAAAAAAACTCCTCCCAAATTAGTGGATTCATGTAGGGCCTGTTAGAGACTCATGGAATAAAAACCACTTCAGGTGAAGATAGATTGCCCTAGGAATTAGCAGGGACAGAGACTGAAAGTGCTTATGTAAAAAGTGTGGGTCTGCAGGGGACGGCATAGTGTCCAGAGACATGTAGACACTTCATCAGCCCAGCTGTTGGTCAAGGCTCAGCTGCCCAACACTAAGCCAGAGGCAGCAGCAGAAGAGCCTGCCCAGTGTGTGCATGAGCTGCTCACATACTTCTGGAGTCTTTCCCTACTGTGCTTTCAGAGACATCCTAAGGGCAGCAGGAAGTCAGCCCTATGGGAGAAATTACACTGTAGGAGTTGGCATATGTGGGAAGCAGCTTTTCCTTCCTTCCCTCACCTAAGCTGGTTGTTAGACCTACCGAGTATTGTCCATTCCTAACAGAAGGCATATGTGCTGATGCACCACACCACTCCTTTCTCTTTGCTCTTGGACTCTGTGGCTTTATGAAGACCTTCCTTCTTTGAAGACCAGGAAAAAAAAAGAGATCAGATATTTGCTTTCTCAATTTCTAGTTGGCCATTTCCATCATTTGAAGAGAAAGGTGGCTGGGTCCCAGGGCTACCATATGACAAGAGTTAGGGATACAGCCAATTGGGATCCATGTGCCAGCTTGTTAATACAAACACTGGTGTTAAACCTTGTCTCCATGGGTGTCTTGGAAGAGTTACACACCCAGGGTTGCTGTAAATGCGAAAGAGGCTACAGCCTTTCTGGAGCTGTAAGGAAGCTATCTGGGGCAACTATAGAGTTGGGATGCCCTTTCTTATACTTCTGATGTGTCCCTTGCTTCCAAAACCAGAATAGGACACAGGAAGTGGGAGGGACCAAATCAAAAGTAAATAAGGATGCCTAGCCTGGGGAAGATCTTCACTGAAGAGCTTCCTCCCTGGAGGGCAACAGAGAATAGCTACCTAGAGAATATTTTAGTACTCTGCTCCTCCAGAAAATCCAAGTTGAGGGATCTCAGGGCAGACAAAAGTTCTTGATTCCCATGCCTCATAACTACAATGCAAATGAAACAATCAGGCTTATAAATGAGTATAAAGGCTACTAGACTTCAAATAGGAACTTCAAGTTCCTATTCTCAAATCCTGAGCAAGATTCCCTCCTGTATCCCAATGGCCACACCCAACACACCCATCGAACTAGATGAAGCAAAATCTTCTGTTGTTGCCCTAATTCCATAATGACTGCTAGGGTTACCTCTTCATAGAGAGAGATAATAAGAACAGGAGGTAGAAATTGACTAGGCACTTTAGGACAAAAAAAAAAAAAAAAAAAAAAAAAAAAAAAAAAAAAAAACCTGCCAAAGAAAAATAGCTAATTTCTTTCTTGATCTAAAAGCCCTAAATATCCTGGGGCTCCTTAACAGCTTCATCCTTGTCAGAGGTTAGACAGATGTGTTTGGGGCTCTGATCTGTGATCTGATCCCTAAATGATTGTAGGGCTGCATCTTCAGGTGTGTATGTTAGAATGGGATTAAAGGCCCATTAAGAGGCAACTCTTTGTGATAAAGAGGAAACTCCCTAGCTTGGTGAATGCCTAAGATTGCAGTTATACAGAGTCAATGACTTGGCCACGAGTCCCCGTGGGAAGGTGGGCCCACCTTAAGTCATGATAGAGATACAGAATGAGGTTTTCTTGAGTGGGATACTGCACTTTTCCTTTCCAGAATTCTTGTCCACTAGTGCAGTCCTTGCAAGCTGAGCAGCCACAGGGGTTAACTGGGTCTGCCTGCCTTTTTAAACCCTAACTAAGAGAGGTGTGACTTTTCCTTTTAATTCTCTTCTGAATGCTGACTGGAAGCTAAGTATGCTTTTTTTCTGAAGCTTTGGGCTTCCTACTCTTTCTCAAAAGCCACCTCCCTGCCATGTGACTTGTCAACAATGTGTCTGACTTCCAAGCTGACTTAAACAAAATGGCCTTTGCCTCTTCTTTCCTTAGTCTCCTCCTACAGACAGCGGCAAAGATTTATGACTGCCATCTGGTTTTTCTTTTTAAATTCTAATAAAATTGTCCTTAGGCTTAAAAAAAAAAAGATCCCCTCGCCATGCTTCAGCTTCTTCTGTAAAGGGGTTCGTGGATAATAGTAATAAGCAGACCTCAGGACTACAGAGAGCTTTGGGTGAACTAGTGCCTGGAAGAAAGGTATGTAAGGGTTCCAGTGCTGACTGTGTCACCTCAGCACAGCCTGGCAAAATTCAGAACCAGATAAACGACACCAGGTCCTACTGGACCTGGATAAGAGGCTTATAGCCTCATAACATGACGTTGAACTCCCATGTCCCAGGGAACAGAAGTTCCCATTTGTACAACTCCAGTTTCTTCTATCAAACCATCACTGAGATTCACTTATAAGTTAATCCAGGACTTAGGGACTATCTGCATTTTCAAAAGCAAATTGCTCCTGGGGAAGCTTCCTGGCTGGCATCCACTACTTTTCCTGTTCCAATTTCCTCCATAGTTAATCAAAGAGTGTTTGCCCCAAGGTGAGTATGAGAACAGCACAGGTCCAGCTGACACCTCCCAGAGGGGAGCAGAGAGTAAAGATTCTGGGATACCAACTATGTGAGAGCTACTCCAATAAGCTCTGCATCCCAGTGACGCCTTGGTTAGCACTTATTTGATATTCCTCTATAAATCAATAGCTTTGAATGTAAATGGATTTCCTAAATAGTAAAATGTGTGTCATCACCTTATATCAAAGGCCATTAGCACTTGGCAAGACTAAAAGACAATAAATAATGAAGACATATGTACGTTCTTGAGTGACTGATTTGTGTATATATTATTTATCAGCCTTGGGTGTGTATATTGGAAATGACAATTAATATCAATGTTACATGATGTCACATCTTGTTTGTGTTTAGCAGGGCTTTAGGTTAGGAAGCGTGGTAAGGAAATGAAGGGATGGGAGAAGAAACATACAAGGGAGAGTAGAGTCTGCCCTTGTCCTGGTAGACAAAGGCTGTCTGTGGAAGTGACACCTATAGGGGGTGACATAGAGAGGCAAAGACAGGATCTGGTGAAGACACATGAATTAGAAGAGACCTAAGTGAGAGGCAGATGTCCCTTAGAATGATGGTTGTCAAAAGACACATGCAGAGTGCTCAGAGAACTTGTTTTCACTTCTTCTTTCCACTGAGAGGGCTGGGTCTTGAGCCTTGAGGTTCTGTCCACCAACAAACAGGCCACTTATGTTCTAGGAGTGAATTCATAGGACCACAGTGAGGAACAGGTCTAGAGATGTGCTGTTGGTGACTTGATGGACTCACAGTACAAGGATGTGCATGGCATGAACATGATGAAGCAAAGAACAGACCTTGGATTCTCCAAAGTTCCCAGACGTGGGAATGAGGCAGCTATGTTGAAAAGGTGATAAAGACCCAAGAACAGAGCCTTTGCAGTTATTGCCAGCAGTTTTTAGTTGACTCTTCATGTAGAATCATTTCACAGTATGTTATCACAGGGTTTTGGATGGCAGCATCCCTCAGAGCATCTAGCAGCAGCTGCCAGAATGGATGGCTTTAAAGAGTCCCTAGCACCAGAGCCTAGGAGGGGAGCCAGCTTGGGCAGGTCACAAGTGGACTTCCCTACTGTTATTGGGATCAGGCTCATGCACAGGGAAGGTAGAAGAGGGAAAAGAGGAAGGAAGGAAGGAAGGAAGGAATGGAAGGAAGGAAGGAAGGAAGGAAGGAAGGAAGGAAGGAAGGAAGGAAGGAAGGAAGGACAGAAGGAGGAAAGGATCGAAGAGCTCTGGGCCCTTCTATTTAATAGTGTTAGGCCAGGCCCTAGAAGTCAGCTGGTGTACAGTACACGTTGGGATTGGGCATGTGTGTCTGCTGGGTAAAGAACCCCTTTCTCATTAGGGAGCAGGAATTTCCCCTAGGGATTTCTCAGCTCTTTTTTTTCTGCACCTGTGTTAGAGATGGCAGGAGGTTTTCCCATCATTAGGAAACCCTGTGGGAGCTAGTGTACCCCAGGTGAGAGCAGGGACCTCAGAAAAGGCCCAGGATCTACAGAATCTTAAATACTAAAATTAATAAACCTTTTGCTTTTGAAAAAGCAGTATCTAATTACCGTCTTGTCAGTTCTGGTAGCAGTCGAGAAAGAGGAAATAGAAGGAGAAGCAGATGAAAACCGGCCATAGGTGCGTTTATTGAAAGCTCAATTTTCTGCCTCTTCCTGGTGGTTGTATTTCTTCCTTCGCAGGAGCTTTCCCACTTCCTTCATTTATAATAAATAACCCCTAAGTATATCCTGCCTTTGCTCCCCAGACAGACTAAGAAATCACATGAAAAGTACCACATGAAAAATTTTGTCTTAGGAAAGGAAATGATATTTCTTTCTCTAGAAGTACAACTTGGTACTAGGTTCCATCACCGTGTCTGGATGTCACGGAAACCTGCAGGAGCTGTTGGGCAGTCCTTCTCCACTACAGTTCCCCTTACACACATCATGAAGAGCAGAATAATTTTACAGAAAGAAAAGTCCCCTCCTCATCAGGTCCCTCAGCAGACTGCTCTGGGGACAGTTCCAGAGGTCTACATTGTTATTCATCATTGTTCTTTAGACATGGCATAGAAGCCAAGTTCACCTGGAGCAATTCAACACTGGTTCCTGGTTGGTGGCTTAGCCACTGGGTGACATCCATGTGGGGCCTCATTTTATTTAGGTGCCTGTGTTCCATGCCGTGCCTATTCCATCTTATAAATGTTCATGGGTTTGGATAGATTAGATGGTTTATAGTGATTGTCAATTTGACAGGATCTAGAGTCACCGTAAAGAAAAATCTCTGGGCACTCCTGTGCAGGATTTTCTAAGCTAAATTAGCAGAGGTGAAAAGACTCACCTCAACTGTGGGGCCAAATGAAAAAAAAGGAGAATGCTAGCTGAGTGCCAGCTTTCATTGTTCTCTGCTTCCTGATAGTGGATGCCACATGATCAGTTACCTTAAGCTCCTGCTACAATGACTAACCCACTATGATGGACTGTGCCCTGCAACTATCAGCCAAAGTAAATCCTTTAATTCTTGAGTTGATTTTGTTGAGTAGTTTGTCACAGAAGCAAGACAAGTGACTAATACTTATGGAGAATTAGAAAAAAGGGAAAAAAACACGCAGAAGGCTTCACTGATCCTATTCCATTATGTCACTGAGTGGTGGTTAAGCTGGAACAGAATCTCAGGTGACCTATGGAGTCTTCAGCATCCACAGACAGGAATATACAGTCCCACTTCCTTTTCTGGCATGCCTTGTTGGCTGAGGTCAACACATCACAAGGACATCCAGAGGCTGTGTGATGCTGCCCTTTCTTTAGACAAGAGTGCCTGTGGTCAGGGCTTTCATGTGCCTTTGGAGGAGTCACATTCTATGAGGACATTTTGGCTCTGTAGGGTCTCATGTACCTGGACTGAAGAGGTTAAAAACAGAGATCCCATTACTGGGCGATGTATGCACAGGAGTCCAGGATGGTGAAGAAGCTGGTGTTGATTGGATAGTAGATGATGGTGTCTGGTCTAAGAGTTTTGATAGTCTAATTGCATTTGTGCTCACAAGACCACTGGATGGACAAATCATTCTTACTATCATTTCTCGGGTGAGGAAACCGAGGCACAAAGAAATGAATAATGCATTCAATGCCACGGCATTAATTTTTTATTGCTCGGACAAAACCCTTGACAAAGGGAATATGAAAAAGGAAGAGGTTCCTGTTGTCTCACAGTTTGAGTGACAGTGCATCACTGAGGGAGTAAGTCAATGGTGACGGTGGAGACTGGGTGCATTTCAGTGTTCTCAATGCTGGGACCACAGCAGACAGGTGACAGTGGAGAAGGTGCAAGTGGGTCTCAGCACCAAGGTTGTTTGGTAGTTAACCTCTGGATTTCAATGACTGTGGATACAGTGAGTCTCATGCTGTCTCTTTTTGACAGGCAGGCCTGTCTGTCATTTAGGTGTTGTCTCCTGGGCAGGTCCTGTGGACACTGCTATTCTGGACAAGCCTTCATGGGCATAGCTATCCTTGGCTGTCTCTCTGAGAACTGCTGTCCTAGGCAGGCCCTGTGAGCACTGCTATCCTGGGTATGGGCCTCCTGGGCACTGCTGTCTTGGGCAGTACTTCTGGTCACTGCTATCATGGGCAGGTTCTTTTGGGCATGGTTGTCCTGGGCTGGCCCTCTGGGCATTGCTGTCCTAGACAGATTCCTTTGGGCACTGCTGTCCTAGGCTGGTCCTCCTGGGTATGGCTGTCTGGACTGGCACTCTGGTTACTGCTGTACTGACCTGGCCCTCTAGGCATTGCTGTCCTGGGCAGGTCTTCTGGGCACTAATATTTAGACTTTTATAGGAAAGTCTTTCTTTGCATGGTCTCCTTGGGTATCACCCTCCTGAATATTGAATATCCTGAGCTTTCAGGTAGACATGGAATGTTCATCCAAGGAACTCAAGACTGCTCCGCTCATTCCCCAAAGCCCATTCATTAAAGACAGAGAGCTGCCAGCCCACCTCTCTCCACCTACCACCTTCTGGATGGTGTTGAGGACAGAAGGAAGGGAAACCTGGTACTCAGGAGAAAATGATCCAAAGCCTACATTTGTCCAAAAAGAAAAGTGACTCCTACATACATTTTGAAAGTAGGGGCATCACCTCTTCAAGGCAAATATATATCTGAGAGAGGTTATGAAACCAAAAGACTTACAGTCATCAAAGTAAAGCGCCCTGCAGAAAATTGCATTTACAGATTCATGAGAAAATAGAGGGGGCCCTTATTCACGGGGAACTGGGCCTTTTAAATCCTATGGCACCTAGGCCTTTGATGGTTCTGTCCTAGCTGCCCTTCCTCAACCCTACATGGGGAAATGTGCTGCAGGGCTGGGTTTTGCTAAAGTAGGCACACCTTTCTTTTCCTTGGAAACAGAGTTTATAATTCCTTAAGCAGACTGTTCCCACATGCATTTTATGAATAAGGAAACTGGTCTTGGCAAGCTGGGGTGGAGCCAGGATGGTAACACATATGTCAATGGATACGATCCTTCAGAACCATCCTATGTGGCATATGGACTTGGTTCAAAATGTCTACATTTGCTTTGTATCCACTCACTCAGCCAGCACACTGTGCTTTGCAGCCCATTGCCCACCATTCATTCTGTAAACATCTACTAGGACCTTCCTTTCAACATCTGTGTGCCTAGGACATTTCTAAAGTAGCTTTTGCTTTTACTAACAACTTCCCCAGAACTATGCCTCTTATGAGGCTATGATCAATCTTATTGATACAGTTCAAGACGTGCAGGTAAACACAGGGCTTGGTGCTTCCAGGAGACATGGTGACATATGGGACAAGGGCCCACTAGAGAGCAGAGAATCTGGAACAGCCATTATGTTCAGGGTCATGGTCACTTCATAATTAGATAGTCTCAATAATTCCTCAGTGCCGCGTGTGCAGAAGGGGTAGACACAGTAGGCCTAATAAGCAGAAAGTGTGTATGGCTCAGACAATGCCTGAGGTTTTATTTTCCCAATTTCTTCTAATTGTTGAAAGTCATTAAAACGACACCATAAACTAAGCAAGAGGTAGCCTGTAGCATCCATTCTTCTAGAAACCAATCCAGAGACTGCATTTGTTCAGTCTGTGAGGTGAAGTAGGAGCTTTGGAGAGGTCATGCTGAAGAAATCGCTCACTGAATGAGTTAGGGGTGGTTGTAGTGAGCTGCCCAGGGCTTCCCGAAGGGAAACGGTTGTCTGCATCCATACTTGCATTTAGAAAGCAATGCAGGAAGTAATACTGGGAATCCTCCAGGATCAGCTTCCCTGTCTCTAACGAACACTGGCGTTCCTCTTGCCCCGTACTAGATGCAGTGGCCTTGTCAATCTCTCATTTCGAGAGGGGTTTGTAGCCAGGCAGTGGTGGCTCATGCCTTTAATCCCAGCTCTGGAGGCAGAGGCAGGTGAATCTCTGTGAGTTAGAGGCTATCCTGGTCTACAGAGCTAGTTCCAGGACAGAGGCTAAACAGAGAAACCCTGTTTCAAAAAGCCAAAACCAAAACCACCACCACCACCACCACAACAACAACCACAACAAAAAGAGGGGTTTGTAAGCCTCAGCTTGGACAAAGCCAAGGCCCTATGAGAGAAAATAACTTAAATCCAGATTCCATATCTTACGCCTTGACATCTGGCACAAAGCAGAGGGGTTTGTTGTTCAGTGACCAGCAGCCATTTCTGCTCACACTTGGTCAGAGGGTTTTGTATCCTACTCACCCCTGAGCATGAAATACTGTTCCATGTCCACCACTTGGTAGCTTGACCTCATCTCACTCCTAGGCTGTGAACCTTTGTCACCCCTACACAGCAAGGCTAGCTCCTGCTCACCTCTGAGCAACAGACTTTTGTGCCCACTCTGTTTCTGAGACAAGAAAAATAGTCTCAGCACACCCTGGTGCTGCTGGCATGAAGGAGTGGGACACCAAAGCCCATTACATGATTTGTACTTCCAAAGCAGACTGACTATTCCCTTGGTCCAGCTCAGCTTATCCAATTCTTTTCCAGCCTGGTTCAAACCAAGCAAGGAATCCCTCAGCTCCTTGAAACATAAGTTGTCTACTCAGAGTCCTATTTTATGACCAGAGCATATTCCAACAAAGAGAAGCAGCTCTACCTCTTTGGCTTGCATTCAGTGATGGCCGTCTCACTGTACAGAATCCACAGAGCAGGAACACTTTGCTTGCTTCTTTGAACTACCCTGGCATGCCTGCCTTCCTGAGTTCATTTGGCTGCATATCACTTCAACCGTTTGTTTACATGGTGACTGCTTTTCATGACTCAGATCATGGCTGGCAGGCACGATACATGAAGTTTAAAAAGTCCTGTGCATATGAAACTCATACTTCTGAGTGAATTTCATAGTTTCATGCACTATCATAGTGTGGCTAACTTTCTGCTCCAGGGCCATGAGATTGGCCATATTATCTGAATGGTTTTTGGAGAGGTGGATTCATAATCTCAGGTTTCTAGAGTTGCCTTGGAGTGATTAGGTGGCCACTCTATAGGATGAGATGGAAGAACTGCTCCATCATGGGCTCTAACAGGAAAGGAAGCATGTGTTGCCGGGTACTCACTGTTGGTTGCTATCCCTTAGCACAAGGGAAAAAACAGAGACATCAGGTTCCATGTTTGCGACATAGGAAGGGTTTCAGAAAGCAAAAACAGTGTTTCCAATCATCAACTTCACAGTGGGTTTTTATGAAGCACTTGGTAATTAAAATGCATACATGTCATGGCCACGGGCAATGGAAATTTCAAGATAGTTATTAGAATTACCTCTTCCATATTCATTTTATTTAGAGGATTATTTTTACAGGAATGCTTCTGAGAAAAAAATTTCAAATATTTTAGAGACATAAAGACAGAATCCAAAACACGCAGTACTGAGTGTTGCAGGTGTGACCACGTGGAGCTGGGCACTAGTTCTGATGGTCTCATGGCTGACAAATCTATCTCTGTGGACCCTTTACACCCCAGAGGTGCACCAGAGGCTACCATGGAAAAGATGACCCCCTTCCTTACTGTCCTCACCCCTCAGTAGCCCATTTACAGTAGCCCTACTTACAGGCACCTGTGCTCTGCCTTTCGCCTGAGTTCCATGGAGGATTTTCATATAGATGCTTCCCTGTGTAGAATACTTGTGAGCCACCAAGTATCCTTCCCATGTCTGTGGCTCAGACTCATTCCATTTCAGACAGGCACAGACTACTGGAAGTTCAAAGACTTCCCCAGCATGGCAGCAAATAGCAGCTGGGGACGGTGTCAGAGCAGCTCAAGCCTCTAGCTCATGTCTTCACAAGTCAAGCCTTCCCTGTGACCCTCGAGATGTCTATGTATGTAAGACTCCAAAGCCAAACTGGTATGATCACCTTCCTTCCCATATATAGGATGGTAAAATGCCCCACTCCAAAGACTTATCTGTGGTTGTGCGGAAGAACTGCAGTCTTCTGGATATATGACCAGTTCTGAAAGGTTGCCCTGCAAATGAAATGTACACTGAATGGCATCAGTGAACGTTTCTGCAGTCCTAGGCCTTTCTGCCTGATGCCTGCCTTCTGCCTTGGAAAGATTATCTTCACAGTAAACCCCCCCCCCCGAAATATCCTGCATCCCACCCCAACAGCCAGTGCTCCTGTGCCTTCAGTTTTAAGCAGCAACCACCATCTGCCTCTCTGTAAGT
This sequence comes from Mastomys natalensis, assembly GCA_021653895.1. Classification (NCBI taxonomy): domain Eukaryota; kingdom Metazoa; phylum Chordata; class Mammalia; order Rodentia; family Muridae; genus Mastomys; species Mastomys natalensis. Next base: position 2,171,145 of record JAJTUV010000181.1, on the reverse strand, counting down.
CTTATAGTGCCGTGCTTTAGGCATGTAATATATCCTGCATGTTCTTTTCCCCCTTATCTGTCTATTGTCAGTTTATTTCATAGACTGAAATTATTGAACCTTCAGAGGGAAAGGGTAAATTTAAAACTCCTAACTGCAGCATCTTAGATCACAGAAAGACCATTTTAACACAGTGTGTAGCCGGGTGTCAGGATGGCTTTGATTCAATATCTGGGAATGTCAGGACACACTCATGAGCCCCGGCACTTTCTTCCTCCTAGGCATGTTAGGGCTAAATGACTCCATCTCCCTTCACATAGAAACTCACTGCAACAGACCTAAGGAACCAGGGTCTTTAATCTATGAAATAAAATGGGGAGGGCGATACTATAGGCAGGACAATTCTTATATAAAACCTCTCTGCACCAGGAATCCAGTGAACTCTATCATCAGGGCAAGATGTGAGATTCATCTGGGAAACAAAGGAACAACACATGACGCACGCACACACAGACACACATACACAAACATGAACACACAAACATGCATACACAAACATGCACACACACAACTTTGAATCTCCTACTCTCACCCGCAACTCCTTGGCTGTTCTTTTTTGGGGATCTGAGAAAGCTCACAGAATGGCAACCCAGAGATGCTACACCCCAACTCTGCATCATGGTGTTGGCAGCCAAGACTTCCCTAACAAGGAGACCATCTCCAAGTTCTGCCTTGAGGTCAGTGGGCTAACGGGAGCACCCTAAAATGACAGAAGTGTTCTCCAAAGGAAGAGAGTGGAGCCTGCATGTCGAAGAGAAACGATTACAGTCCCCAGTCACTTTAGCCATTAGAGATTAGGTTCCACGTTAAACTCATCCATCATACCCTCTGTGTAAATGCAACACTGAATACCCTCAAGCTGGTAAATGGACTCAGCTACACAGATCCCGACCGATTGATGCTTGCCTCCCTCTTTCACTTGATCTTAGCCAAAAGGCCGAGAAGCGATGCCTCCCTCTTTCTTGTCCCACGACTGCACTGATTGCCCATAGAGCCTTGTCCAATGTTCGACTTTTGAGAGCATTTTCTGAACCAAGTCATTGAGGCCGATCATGGAGCACTTTAACATCAATAAGCAAAATAGCATTTTTAGGATTTATTTAAGTTATGAAATTTGTCCAGGTCCATAGGAAAGCAAATTGGGTAATAACAAACAAGTAAAAAAAAATGATCAATAGTTAATTTCAGGGCCATATTTAATCAATTTCAACTGAGCCCTGATTAAATATGCAATACTATTCAAAGTTATCCAACTTTTTTGGTGAACTCAATTTATTTCCTATTTAAGTCTTCAGTGACTACATTTATTTTAATTATCTATGCATATACATTAATTAATTATATTTTAATATTTATCCTTAATTTAAATTAAAAGAGGGGAGACTCATCTCACTGCTGTTTGAGGTAACGAATGACTTCTGTCTATTTTCTCTGTAGTCCATGGTTTCCGACAAACAGAATAAAACAACTTAAGTCATCAGTCTCAAACTTTTCAAAAAAAAGAAACTTTAAATAGCAAGAAATGAAACGTCATAGATACTGTTTCCCTGTTAATTTACATTTAAATGATGCTAACAGTTTATTGCTTATTGTTTAGGAAGAGAACATCTCATAAAAAATCAGAGGAAGTTTAAATCACAGCCAAGACAAAAGCTAATAATAATGCTTGAAAAAAAAACTTTTCTCATTCCTGGTAAAATCCTATTTACTTTTCATAGAAACTTCATCCTAATCCTGGTCTTACCTGGGTGTGTAAAGGAAGCCTCTGATTGTGCTTGGAAAGTTCTCTGGAAAGCAGACGGTAGGTCACTTGGCTTGTAACTCTATTTTTCCTTTAGCCAGAATTCACAGAAGCCAACTGAGAAAAAAATCATTCATCATTGGCCCTGGTGATTTTGTAATGAAACCTTCAGTTCCTATGGCTAATGGCTGTCACCTGATTATATGGGTGGCCAGTCCTAGGTTCAGTGGCTTTGAGTCACTCTGAAGATCCTACTCTGTGTCACCACTAGGTACTAAAGAGACCTGGGTGACAGCTCTCTATAGCCAAAAGCAGATTATGGCCTGTCTCCAGAGTGCAGTGTTTCCAGTTCCTAGAGTTAGGAGTGAAGCGGTTGATGTATCAAGCTCCTAGAAACAGTACTATGTCTCTCTGCTGGATCAGACCTGATCTTCCCACCACCTGCTATGATCCCATCCCTTGATTTCTTAGCAGAATGTTTTCTGATGCACTTTTTACAAGGTGTGTTGCTCTGCAGACAATTTCCTCGCAGGCTAAACTTATGACAGGCACATCATTCTTAATTGAGATAGTGTGGGTTTTTCTTTTTTAATGAAACATTATGACAGTAGAAACTAAGATTCACTTTGCCACTAGCCTGCACCAAGTCAGGCATCAACATTTCAGAGCCACTAATATGTAAGTCCCAATATGGAGAGGAGGAAGACAGATGGGCTTAATTTAGAGTGTGCTGGCAGCAAGCACATAAACATATAAACCAATGTCTATAGATCAGATGCGTCCCTCACACTGCAATAGATGTGAAGATGAGCTGTGTAGCTTCTGGACAGAGCTGGCACTGGCTGTTAGCTTCACATGGAGAGAGCCATGGTCAAGGAGAAAACTGCAGTTCTAACTTCCGTTCCAGCCAAATATGGTTGGTTAGGGGTGTCAACATTTTTCTATAATACGATCTGATTCTATCTATGTTGGCTTTTCCTAAGCCTGCATTAGTGCAGGGAATGATCTGGCAGTAGAGACTCTGCTTGGAGCTGAGTATGTCATGAGGGAAGATGGGAAGGACATCCAGAGGTTAAGAAGAGGTTAGAAGCTTTTCCTGGCAGTGAAACTGTCATAAATGCTATTATATTCCCCTTTTGCATACAGTATGAGAACATCAACCCATCGTATATGGCAGACATACATGTGCAGCCTGGATGTCTACAGTTATCCCACAAACTACCATCTCCATTATGAAGATGAGAACACAGGGTCAGAAATCTGCCTGGCCACCCAGTGAGGCACAGAATGGGAAGCCATATCTGCAGCAAGTTCCAAGGTCAGGACTCTTGTTAAAACCACAGGTCAAAGAAAGCTAGGGCATGACCTATTCAGTATTGTCCTCAACTAGGAGCTGTGAAAGGTGCCACTGTCACATGGCACTCTCAGGCTCCCAGTTGTCCACTCTGTCCCTTCTTCATCCAGTTGCAGCAACAGCAGCAGCAGCAACAGTAGCAGCAGCAGCAGCAGTAGAGGGAGGGAGGGAAGGAGGGAGGGAGGGAAGGAGGGAGAGAGAGAGAGAGAGAGAGAGAGAGAGAGAGAGAGAGAGAGAAGAGAGAGAGAAGAGAATGCATGTATGATTGTATGTGAGTGTATATGAATGATTGTCTTGGGGTGATTATATCTCTCCATATGTGAGTTATGTGTGTGGTGAATGTATGTGGATCTGAGTGTGTGACATATATAAAATACAGGTATATATGCACATTTATTTACATATAGGTTGCACAAATATACTCCCAAAGGAAAGCTTTGAGGTTGAGAACAATACCTTACAGCCAGTCAGGTTTCACATGGATTCACGCATGGGTAACAGCTGTGAGCATCCAGCATTGAACAAATCATCCCATCTGAAGCACAGCTACTTGCTGATCACTTTCATAATGTTTAGCATGTTCAAATGTTTGGGTGAGGGTTTTTTTTTTTTATTATTAAGAGGTAAGATTTTAACCAATAAAAGCTGAAGGTCAAAACCATAACTCTCTACTTGGATATAAAATTACCTTGCCCTAACTGGAGAAGAGACACGTAGACCCACAAACACAGATAAAGTGGGACATTCAGAGACAAGAACTCCCATGATCTCTAGCCTGACTGCTATGTAGAGCAGGAGCCATGATCTCTATTCATTATACTAACAAAAATAGTAATCCTTGACTAGGTCAGGGATTTAAATGTGGAAGATGAAATGAGTTAACTAGAAAGAGAACCTTCAGATTTTCAGGAAAAAAAAAAAAAGAGAATTCATTAAAAGTGGAAGAGACAATAGGCATTAAGGAATAGCTGAGAAATTACATTCCACTGAAATAATTTCAATAAAAAATTCTTCATCCTAAAAAGACTATTTATCATGAAGGTAAAAAGTCAAGATAAAGTATTTCTGATGCATTCATAAAAAATAGACTCATCCTTTGAATCTATAATGGTTGGTGCCAATCAGACAGGAAAGAGAGGCAGCCGATTATAAAAGGAGCAAAAAGACCAAAAACACTAATGAGGTACTTCACAAAACATATTACCCAAACTGACTTTAGCCTATAGTCAACTTTAGTTGCTGAAAAATACAAGTGCAGACACTGGCACTGTGGTATTTTCTTCATTGTGACAAAATGCCCAATCAAAGCACCCTAAGCAAGGGAATATCCTAGTTGACAGTGATGGTGGTGAAGGCATGAGATGGATGTTTCTACTGTGTCTACACTCAGGAAGCAAAATGATGATCATTGGTACCCAGCTTTCTTTCTCCTTCCTTCAGTCTAGAACCACAACTCCATTGTAGGGAGCTGTCTACATTCAGGTTGGGCTTTCTCTTTTTAGTTAATCCTTTCTGGAAACATATCCACAGACACACCCATGGGTGTATCTATTAGTCCATTCTGAATCTAATCAATTAAATGATTGAAACCACTAACCAACACACATGATACCAGAAAAGAGGCATGGGTTGTGCTGAGAAGTCAGAGCAGATGAGGATGTGGAGTAGCTATAAGGGTGAATTGGTAATGACCCAAACTGGAATTGATAACAGTATGCTTGAATAAATGATGCTGTGTGCAGGCCAAGGAAGATGATACCACAAGGAGGAGACATCAGTGACAACTGTTGACCACCTGAACTAACTGAAGAGCTGACCACAAAGCACCTTGTGCATGGTTATTTTAAAGTAAAGCCATCTATTCTGTCTTCACCATTGACCAGTGAAAGTCTACACACTCCCTTCATGTTTCCATGGACTTCTGGTTGTCTACAGAAAACATAAAGAAAATCAATACCACAAAATCTGAGGCTGCATCAATCCCTGGAGGGAACACATCCCCCTTGGCTTTAGACACTAACATCATTGTCTATCACTGCTGAACAAATCACCTCAAACTTAACTCTACAAAGCAACAGCATTTGTATACTTATGGGAAATAATGGGTTGTTTTGACTCCCTAAAAGACACATATGGAAGCTGTGAATCCAGGGGGGGGCCAATACCAAATCACTCCTAAAGTCACCTGCCTGGGTTGAGATGGTGGATAGCTATGCTATCACCAGAACACCTACACATTGAAGTTATAAATAGTAATAGTATCTCATCCAACGATACAAAACTCAAAGGCATGTTAAAACCAAATCACATGTATTAGTTATTTTTTTTTTTTGTGATAAAATACCATGCCAGTAAGTAACTCGAGGACAGAGCAATTTATTTGGCTTATAAGTCCCAATCACAGTCCATCATGAAGGCAGGGCAGGAACTCAAGACAGGACCTAGAGGCAGGAACTGAAGCAGAGACCATAGAGAAATTCTGCTTACTGACTCTCTTCCCACGATGTGACAAACCCCTATGCCTTGGGATAATTGACATTATGTTAGAGGCACCATTGTGACCTTAAAACTCAGCATGTGGGTTCTAATATCTGCCAAAATATCTTATCCATCAATGACATTGTCCACAGTTCCAGGAAAGTCCTAAATGTACTAATTGTTTGTTTGTTTGTTTCTGTAGATCTGATCCTTGCCTGAAGTTTTACAAGCAAGATGTGGTTTTTGTGCATAAAAGACAAAGGGCTGTAAGGCTTGGATTGCAGGATTTGGGCAAGATCCCCATGCATCTACTAGCTGTCAATAAAGACTATTTTTTTTTTTGGCTTCAAGATTGTCCATGTTGCAGTCTCTGATGGACTTTCCTCACAACAGTGGCTTGTTCAGCTTGCTTTCTTGTGCAACCCAGACCCATTTGCCCAGGGGTGGCACTATATGTAATGGATTGGGCATTCCCATTATCAATCATTTACCAAAAAAATACATCACAGACTTACTAAATGCCTATCTCATAGAGGCATTTTCTCAGTGAATTTTTCCTCTTCCTAGATGACCCTAGCTTGTATCAAATTGACAAAAACCTACTGTCTCACCATGTTAGTCTGGGCAGTGACTGCCCATGGCATGGATTTTAGGATCCATATTATTTGGTTTCATGCTCATATAGTCCTAATTTTTAAATTCTTCATGACATATACTTACACCCTGTGTACCCTTTTCAAATGTCTGTGATACTTTCAGAAAGATCCTATAAAGTAAACAGGAACCATATTGTTAGGGTATCTTTTGTTCATCCAGACATAAAATGACCATCCTGTCATTCTCATGCAACACAGATAATTGAGGAAACATGTCACTGTGATAATATCTACATCTGCAATAAGGGTAGTACAGCTGTAAAAACTCCCTTGTTGAAGGAGGTTAGAAAGAAGACCATAGAACCCTCTCCTGGGATTCCAACCTCCATGCCCTTCCAGCCACCAAATTACACATGATTTAGTAATTTGGTAGATAAGACAACACTGAGGGCAGAAGGTTAACTGAGGGTTGGACTCAATGATACAGCTTCCATGAGGTTGGCACACCATGGTGGACTTTTGGATGATTCAGCCTTTGAGTATCACCCACAATACTGCAAGTAACATCTCACTTATGCTCCTGTTAAGTAAGCACAATAAACTCATTCACAATCTGGTCCTGGGTGGAAATGTTGTCTGGCTTACTGTTGATGCCCTATCTGGGATGAGCAGATATTTGTTCATATCTCTCCAGGAAAATTTATAAGGCATTTATTCATCAAATGGTATGCACACAATCCTAAGATACTTCTGTACAGCCCATTAAACCATGACAAGAATCCTGTAAGATAGAAACTATGACCACAGATCAGGAAGAGACTTGATCAAACTTCCGTAGTTTCTGGTAGAAGTTGGGTCTTGACAGACATTAGGCTGAGGTCTACTTATGTTATTGGTTAGCTTTGACTTTAACTTTATTGGATGGACGACTGCCTGGAGGCTTGAGAGAGCCTCTGAGTATGTCTTTGAGATAATTTCCAGAGAAGATTAACACAGGAGGGAGACATTCCCTGAGTGTGGGCAGGACCATTTCACTAGCAGAGATGTAGAGGGAATAAAGATGGAAAGGGAGAAAGTCAGCTAGCTCAATAACTCTATCTCTCTGGTTTCTGTCTACCACTATGTTTCTTTGGTTTCCCACACCTTTCATGATTGACTGAAGTCTCTGAACCCATGAGCTATGATAAAATAAGTTGTCCTGTCAGGCATTTCCTCAGAGGGACAAATAAAACAACAATAGCATTGTAAGACAGAAAGTTAGTACCAGAGAAAGGAAGTCACTGTTGTCATTGTTATTATTAAACCTGGCTAAGAGATGCTAAAGAAACTCCAGGATACTAACAGCAGTACATAATAGATAATCTAGGTGGGCACAGAGACCAGAATGCTGATAGTCATGCAGACAGTAAAGACCTTACCTGTGAGAGTTTAGATCAAAATGGGGGCTCCCATGGGGATTGGACTAAAGGTCATTCCTGAAAGAAAATCTTGGCTATGTAAATGTATTATCTTTAATATAAATGTAGCAGTAAATTAAATTAATCTAGCAGCTGTATTTATTTACCTTATGCCAATCCCCAATAACTTCACAGAGAAACTAAGAGTTACTTAATACTGCACCTCAATAGTTGAGCAGATAAATGATGTACCTTACACTTCTATGCTAATTTGGCTACCTCCCAGCTCCATCCCATGATTCTTGTACATTATTCTTGATCTAGTTCTTTGAGCTTCAGATGTTGTGGTGCTTTGAATATGTTTGACCCAGGGAGTGGTACTATTAGGAGGTGTTGGAGGAAGTATGTCACTGTGGGAGTGGGCAATGAGACCATCCTCCTAACCACTTGGAAGTCAATCTTGTCCTAGTGGCCTTCAGTTGAAGATGTAGAACTCTCAGCTATTCCTGAACCATGCCTGCTTGGATGCTGCCATGCTCCCATCTTGATGACAATGGACTGAACCTCTGAACCTGTAAGCCAGTCCCAATTAAATGTTGTCCTTATAAAAGTTGTTTTGGTCATGTTGTCTCTTTTCAGCAGTAAATCACTAAGACAATTGTGTTTCCACCATCTCTCTCCAGACCCCTGTCTCATGGTTCCAATTCCTCCATCCTGCTGCCTGATCTGAATCTCCATCTCCCTTTTCTCCTTCATCTGGTTGGCAGACATCCTGCTCTCTTCTCTATTCTGCCCATCCAGTGGCTGATCAGCATTTATTGACAAAGCATTGAATAAATGGTAAGAATTATTTACACAAACTCGAGACAGGAGAGTTTTGGTATAAGCGTTACAGTGCTATGTCCAGATTGAAACAAGACACGAAGGCAGAGAAATCAGCATTTGAATAACACAAGGGTAAACTTTACACAGTGCACATAAACATTACACCCACATGGCTATGTAATTTTCATGCCTTGTGACTTTAAAAGAGGTCAAGTTTAAAGGTGGCAGTTAATTTGGTAGGGAAACTGTCAAGGCAGCCCAGCAAGCAGGCTGTGGAGTGGTCCTGATAGAGGCTTTCAGCCAGATTTACAGGAATAATTGGAAGTAAAGATACTGCACAAAAGTCTGAAAACGTTGTTCTGTGGTTAGAAAAGCATCTGGAAAGTTGAGGCTGAGGAAGACACACTTTCTGTAGAAATCAGTGGCATTAAAAAGAAGCCAAGAGCTTTGCAATACTGCTACAAGAAAGATGACTTGAGAGTGACTTAAGAACTGGCCAGACTCCAAGCCACTGTGGGCCCAGGCATTAAAAAAAAAATCTCACTGGAGAAACTTTTCCTTTTGAGGAGAGTGTTGCCACTGGGGTGCCTTGCTCACTTACACAGGCTCAGTTTTTAAAAGTGTATCTTTGGGATGAGCCTTTTAGAAACTCAGAAGCCATTGTCATTGTTGGCCAAGGAGGCCTGGCGACTATCTGAGCTGGTGATAAGACCATGGCAGCATGTATATAAAATATATGGTGATTTCACACATACACAGAATAAAACAATTACATGGTCATGGAGGCTCTCAATCAAACTTTAGAGAAAGGCCCATGGGTTCAGGCAATATAGAAAGTTCCTGCAAATATAGGAAGTGTGTGAAATTCTGATCTTCTAGCAATGTGTCAGTGAAGTCTAAGTTGCAAAGAAGTTCCCCTAATGTTGAAGATGCCAGGGACATGGAACATCTGCTGGGAAAAGCTATAGCAGTGAGTGGAGTTTACACAGAGAGGCCATGTAGGTTGTCAATGAAAATTCCCCCTCCCTGTCCGTGTGTGTGTGTGTGTGTGTGTGTGTGTGTGTGTGTGTGGTTTCTCAAGCCCACTGTAGTTTACACTGTGCCTGGAATCCCTGAGGTAGACCTGCAGAAATTAGAGTTTGACCTGTCTGCTTGATCTTGCTTTGGGTCAATGTTTTCTTTTTATTTCCCATTCTCTTTGGGAATGGGGATGTTGACTCTGTAGCACTGTTGGGAATATGTGATTCGTTTTCTGATGTTTATAGGAATTCAGTTAAGAATTTGCTTTGAGACCCATAGGATATTTGAACTTGGGTTTTGGAGTAATGGGAGAGCTGCTAAGACTATGGAACTGGAGGAGATGGGCTGAGTCCATTTGGATTTTGAGATGAACAAAGTCCTTTCTGTTGTGGTTTATATCAAACTGACAAGGAGTGGACTCTTGATGGTTAGTATTGATTGTGAGCTTGGCTAGATTCAGAGTTGCATAGGAGATTAGTAAAATAAACTTCTGGGTATATCTGCAATGATTTTTTTTTTCTAGAAACAACTGACTAAAGGGGAAGAATCACCTTGAATCATCCCATTGATAGGACCAAGTAAAATAAAAGGTGGATAAGAATACACACACACACACACACACACACACACAGAGAGAGAGAGAAAGAGAGAGAGAGAGAGAGAGAGAGAGAGAGAGAGAGAGAGAGACAGACTTTGCTTCCTGACCACTATAGAGCAAGTAGCCTCAGTCACTTGCTATCCCTGATGGTCTAGAAGCTTCAGTGTAGCATAGAATCAGTGATGGTGAGAGCTGAGCTAAGACCTATAAAACTGAATATTAAAATAAATCCCCCCACAAGTTATGTCAAGTGTCTTGTCAAAGCAATGAAAAAAGTAACACAACCGTGATTTATGTATATTGTTCTTATAATGGAAGCTGTAGGCCACTGAATAAGCAATCAACAGAAGCCAAATAAACAAAATGTCAGATGCTTTTATAAAAAGTTCAATCGTGTAAGCCATCAAAAAAATATGAATTCAGTGAGAAACAATTCTTCTTTCTTACAAAATTGGTAATAATTATGAACATGATACTGTGTATATTTTGGAAGTTTAGGTAGAATTCATATGCTTTCCCACTGAGGATGTCAGCTATTTGAAAAGATCTTTCAAACATTTGACAAATTCATATTAAATATTTAAATGTAGATAGCCTTTAACCTAGAAGCCTCAATTCTAGTGATCTTGCTGAAGAGTAATTGGGCAATTATGCAAGACACAGATTGCTCAATTATTCTTTCCAGAGGATTAAAGTAGGCAAAAGTAAAACAAGAGGCAGGAAAGAAGGGGAAAGGAGGAAGGGAAGGAAGAAGGATGGGAAGCCAACAGAGTCAACTAGCCTGGACCCTTGGGGCTCTCAGAGACTGAACCACCTACCAAAGAACATACATGGGCTGGACCCAGTCGTCCCCATACATATATAGCAGATGTGTAGTTTGGTCTTCCTGTGGGTCCTAAACAACTGGAATGGGGGCTATCTCAAAAGCTGTTGCTGCTATGTGGGATATGTTCTTCTAGCTGGACACCTTGTCTTGCCTCAGTGGAAGAGGAAGTGGGTAGCCTCTCAGAAACCTGAAGTGCCAGGATGGGTGGATACCCAAGGGGCTCCCACTTTCTCAAAGAAGAAGAGGAGGAGGAGATGGGGGAGAGGATTGTGGGAGGGGTGACCAGGAGTGAGGCAGTGTGTGGTAAGTAAAGTGAATAAATGATAATAATAATAATAATAATAATAATAATAATAATAAATTTTTAAAAAGAAGAAGGAAGGGAGGGAGGGAAAGAGGGAGAGAGGCATAGAGGAAGGAGGGGTGATGGAGGAGAGAGGAAGGAGAAAGCAGGAAAATAAAAACCCTCTACAAGGTAGATCATTAAGTGAGCTGTGTTGCACTCACCACATGCCTGCTATACCACTCTTGCAATGCCATGTTCATGCAGCGAAGCCTCCCCACGTACATGCATATACATACATGTAAACACAACACACTGATGTGAGCTGAATGAGCCCACTTGGGAAACACATGAACAGAAGTGCTCAGAATGCTGAAAGTGCCGTTACAAAACGCGGTTATAGGTGTGTGGGAGAGTTACAAGCTTTATGCTTTTTCTAACATTGACGGTCTTTGTATTGAACACGTTTACATATATGCCTATCACCTATTAAATAGCTCATCAAAACATCAGAAAGTCTACACGAAATGATGTAAAATGCCAGAATAGTCTCATAACTGCATGCTCACTCCCATTACCCTGCGTATATGGGGTATACATGTAGGTGAGAGATTTAAAAGTATGGTTAAAATAATAGAATGATAGATGATTTTAAACTCTTGCCATAAATTAATATACACACAATTATGTGAATACAGAAATGTAGATGTGAAAAACAAAGTTGAATTCCCTATTATTTCCAAACCTAAACCATGTATTCATAGCTCAGTTACCATCACAGAACCTGTTTTCCTAACAGGAATTTACTCTTAGATCCATTTATACTCCACAACGAGTAAGGGGCACAGTGTCCCGGCTGGAGCAGACAGAAATGGGAGGACTAGAGAGTTCAGAGCTCACAGTTCAGTGGTGCCACAGCTGGGCCTAAGTGTGAAATGCCCCCACTGTCTCTGAACACTTGGTCCCCAAACAATGCTACTGCTTCTGGAGGTTGTGGAGTCTCTGGGGCATGGGGTCATGCTGGGGGAAGTAGATCTAAAAATAATAGATCCCAGTGTTTACAGTTCTGGCTCATATTCTGTTCTATTTCTGTTTCTTGATTCTCCCAGATGTCAATCAGAAGCCTCATGTTCCTGCCACCACATCTAGGAATTGCTTCTGTAGCCATGTCACCTCCCCTGCCCCCCACGCCTTCCCTGTACCTCGAAACACTGAACAAAAATAGACCCTTCTACCCCAAAGCCACTTCTTGTCAGGCTGTCAGTCACAGCAAAGACAAAAGGAATCAGCACTTTTGCCCAAACAGCTGGGCTACCAGGAGATCCTGTCTCTAGTCTGTGTTCTGAAGTCTTCTGTGTCTGCTTCGCACACCATTCCCAGCCCCAGCTACAGCCTTGGGAGCCTCCACACTGGCCGGTCTGGACAGCTCCTACTCTTCCTGGAGTTGGGCCAAGCTATTTGCTCAGTGCTGGCCCCCTAGGTGATATTGCCTAATCCCGCTGCTGTCCACTCTCCTCAAATACCTGTGCACACTCCACGGTGACCTCACATGCACAATTTCATACTCTGCTACTTGCACAAGCACACACCTGCATGCATGCATGCATACATGCCTACGTGTACTCCTCATTGTGCTCATTCACAGGTGTATGCACACACAACTGTAGAAGAACAAGTTCACAAAACTTTCTTCGCCCACCTGTGCCAAGCACTCAGTCACATACGTACACCTGTGCTCATGCCTACATGAACACACGTACATCTATGTGCACCCATCCATACAACTATACTCCTGCCCCTGTACACAACACACATGCTTAAAGCCTCAAGTCCCTGAAGCCCAGGGCTCACTGTTTCTCTTTTACATGACACTGGCAGTTCTTGCAGTCTCTGGTGGTTAGTTAATTCCTGTCTTTCTGAACTGGAAGTGGCTCGGGGCCCGGTCTGTTTCATAAGTAGCTGCATTTCTGAATTCAGGAAACTGCCTTGTCCTTACAAGTCTTCCAGAGACTCTCACAGATGAACAGGTGCTTGAGTTATGGCTGGCACTGAGGAAAGTTCTAATGTCACCTTGGACTCTAGTCACTTCATCCTGGGATACAGAAGGAAACAGAATGCAGAACAGACCTGCTGTCTGACTGGGAGAAGGGAGAACTTCTTTTAGCCTATGTGAGTCTTATATGAAAGATAATGTCAGGGACCTCTGACCCAGGCAACTACACAGTCCTACACTCAGAAACACCTGTATCAAGCCAAATGTCCTGCTGTCACCTACAGGCAACTCTGAATCACTTTTGAGTCAGGTCTTATCTGGCATGGACCCTTGTCTTGCTTACTTTCCCTGTTGCTATGAAAAAAAAAAGAATACTTTGACAAGAGCAACTGGAGGGAGAAAGGGCTTCTTCTGGCTCGCAGTTCCAAGAGGATACAGTCCATCATGGTGAAGAAGGCATGAGTGCGGGAGACTGACTGGACGCAATGCCTAGGCAATAAGGCAGCAGACAGAGAACAGGAAGTGGGAACAGGCTATAAAATCCCAAGTCCTTCCTTCAATGACTTATTTCTTCTAGCAAGACTCCACTTTCTAAAGGTTCCACAACCTTTCCAAACAGGCATAGCAGCTAGACAACCAAGTGTTCTAACACAGGTGCCCAAGGGAGAACATTTCACATTAGTCACAAGTGATGAGTTGGTCCTGCCAGCCTAGTGGGCCAGCAAGGTGGGTGTTACTCCCTCTCAGAGTCACAAAGCAGGGCTTTACTTGGGAGGATCTATCTTCCATGCATTGCTGAGGAAATGTACTAGCAACTCTTTTCCTTCTGTTCCCTGGGGAACCAGGCAGGGCCTTGTGAGTGCTCACCCTGTGTTCTGCTGATGAACCATTCCTCCAGTTCTAGTGGTCTTTAGGGAAATTGAATCTGCTTAGAAACTCCTCTGGGCTGCTCTTTGAACTCTCAGGAGCCACAGGTAAATGGCATGACTAGACATACTGAAGCCACTCTGAAAGTGGGTGAGAGCATGGCTTCAGAGCCTCATTCCTGTGAATCCTTCTATAAGCCACACTGGAAGGGGACACATAGTGTGACTTTAGAGTCTCACTCCTATGAGTGTTCCATGGATCAAGCTGGAAGGCGCTGTATAGTGTGGATTCAGGGCCCTTCTCCTTTGAGTTCTCCAGGCTTGGGCTACATGCAATGCACAGGCTACTGAGCAACACAGCCACTGTGGCTTCTGCAAAAGACATCCTCCAAAGTGATTTCCAACAGTCGCCTGGATCCCCTAGGGCAGAACAGGGGTGTCATATCTACAATTGTGCCCAGGGAGGAAGAGAATGCATGTTTGTCAGTACACATCTAGGTACTTGGAAGGACACTTTGTTTCATGATGAATAAAGTAACAAGAAAACCTGCAAACATTTGGTTTCCAGACCATCAGTTGTTGGAGAGAGAACTGTTGACCTTTCCTTAGGAACCCTAAAGGAATGAGTTGAGCGTGACTTTGATTCTCAAACCCTAACAGTCTGAGAGCTTGCTGAATGTGAGAAACCCAACATTTACACTGTTGCTTAAGACCCCATACTGGAGACTCCTCGTTACTCAGTATTTGAATCAGTATGGATGATTCTGTCACTTCTATTTGTACTATTTGCGAACTCAGGTGACTCTAGCCATGCAGGCAAACATGTATACATGGATAAACATATGTATATACAGACTCCTAAAAGGCTCATGTGCACATACACACATGCACATAAACATGAATATTCATACAGTAATACACATAGATGCATACATGTACTCCATTGATTCAGATAATGCACACATATACACACACCTGTACACATATGTATAAACACTGACAAATGTATTGGAAGCTCTAGGTTACACACCTTACAAACTCACACCTGTACACAAGCATGCAAACAAGTTCCTTCAAGTACACACCCATATGAACATGAATATACACGCACAAGGGAACTCACATGTAGGTATATGTTCATATAGATAAACAAACACATATGCAGAATTCACGCAAGCAAATGCATAGACACACATGTGCCCTTGCTGTGGATTTACACTCTCTAAGCCCAACAGTGCATCACTTCTTTCCCATTTTGGGGGTATAGTGACCCTGTTTCCTGCTTCACCTTCCATTTAGAGTCAATTCAGAAAGTCTCAAAGGGTCCTTTGGGCAGCCATTGTGACAGACACACTCCATTGTTCCCTGTTTTCAGAGGATGCGCTGGAGTTTCTGGTTCATAGAATTTTTACTGAGTGACAAGACCCCAGACAAAGTCAGGAAAGCTTCACCGCTCTCAGTAGAGTCACAGCTGAGCTATGTGAATGGCTGGATCCTGGATGGACAAACTCTGGAAGAGGAGGGGAAACCCAAATGAATACTGTTTGGGGAGGTTCAGACAGTGTGTGCCTGACAGTGAAGTCCCAGAACCAGGGAGAGTTTGGGGCACAGGGAAGGAACCAAAGGCACTTTCAACACTGCAGTGTTTACATGCTGTGTCTTCTACATCTCGTTCTTTTCTCAAAGTCATACTCACTATGGTGAGAGACAGAGCTTTGGATACATAGGGACATGCAACAGGAGATGTCTGTTGCTTTGTCATGGGTACAGTAAAGGAGACATGGTCTAGTCTTCTCTGACAGCAGTGGACTACTTTCAATCAAGCCATGTTTCTAGAAGTGGGTCAGCTGTGCAAATTAAGTATTACTTAGGATCCTCTAGTGTGCCCTGCCACAGGTACCGCTTCAGAATCTGTAGCTTGACAGTCAATTTGGATGAGATTCTAATTAGTTCCTAGTGTACTCAGGGCTTAATTATCTTCCAGTTGCTAAATACCAATTTACTTAATATCTTCTAAACCACTCCTTCAGGTAAGGGAGGGAATGCAGCCTGACTGAGGTCACCCAGTAGAAATGAATGTTCAGTCCCGTCACACGTGCACATAGGCCAGAGCTGCAGAGGCATGCAGGCAATAATACAGCAACAGTGTAGTCAGAAGCTTGGGCCAACTGTGGTGAGGAGCTGATGCCCTGGACTCCTGAGAAGTGGTGCTTTTCCAGGGAAATAATTAAAACGAGGAGGCAAAAGACTTTAGTCTTAAGCTGAAACATAGGAAGTACATTGTTCCATTATACCAGCAAGAACAAGTTGAACAGATGGAAACTCCTTTTGGTCTGAGGCTACAGGCCCAGCTACCACGGAAGGATCTGGGAGCCCCAGCTATGACAATAATGTTACAAACAGATAATTCTGAGGCCATCTCTTAGTCAGGTGACTCATGTGGTAGGTGACTGACTTCCTACATTACTATGAATAAAAATGTCAAGTGGTCACAGTGCTGAGGGTGCCCACGGAGATCCTGTTGGCAAGAGGTGAGAGGAAGCCCTTCTACTCTGTCACGTAGGGAAGGGTGGCCAGTAGGAAATAAACCCACATGTTCTCCATGAACAAGGATTGCTACTTCCCAGGAGAAAAGATCTTCACCAGAGATTAACTTCACCTGCTGGGAAAGTAACCCTCTTTCACCAGCTTCCCGAATCTCACATATGGGTGGGAAGCAAAAATAATGTCTTCACCCAGTAGCACTGAGTCACCAGATTGAGTTACTTTGTTATACCACCCAGACCTGTAGATGTGAGGCAAAACCCAAGAGACTGTATGCACAGAATGTATGAATGCACCCATCAAAGATTTGGCAATATTCATGCCTCTTTTTCTGGAAGTGATAAATCAGCCCATGGATGCTTTGGCATCTGATTAATATGTCAACTATTGATTTGTTTGGTTTGGCTGACATTATCAACTGTTTCTGCCAATAATATCAAAATACTATAATTTGAAACTCATGTAGAATCTTCATCAATTTTCAACACTGAATCACAAAACTAACCACAAGTTTAAAACAACAGAAACCATAAAAGTCTATTTTTAGATCACGGTAGGATGAAATTAGAAATTAGTAATAGAGAAATATTTTTAAGTGACAAAATATTTTCATATTAAATAATATTATTCTAAATAATACTGGATTAAATAAGAATGTTTTCAAGAGACTGAAATATTTTGAACTAACTTAAAGTTGAAATATAATTTTTAAAATTGCAGGTTGCATCAAAATCCATGGCTGGAGGGAAATAAACACTCTTAAGTGAGCCCTGGAGAGGAAGATGCTTTGCAGTCAATGCACTACACTTCTGCCTGAGAATGTGGGAAGAAAGGAAACAGGATCCAATGCAAGATGAAGAAAAGAAGCAATCAGTTAGAACAGAAATCAATAAAGTCAGGAAATCGATGGAGAAAATCAAGTGCCCGCTGTTTGAAAACATCAAAGAAGTTCTAAACACTTACCCGTCACTAACCAAGATAAAACAAGAGAAAACATGAACTGGAAGCCTCAGGCACAAAGGAGATGTGACTACAGAGTCCATGATGTTAGAAGGATTAAAAAGGAATATGATAAACAATTCTCTGTCTCACCTATGATAACATAGATGAAACCAACAAATTCCTCAACAGACACTACAGAAATTAAGACAAGAACTTGATTAAACTTATAGATGGAAATTAGTTAAAGAAATTGAATTGATGACTAACTTCTTTCCAAATATAAAGCACTGGGTCCAGATGGTTTCATGAGTAAATTCTACCAGAACTCAAGAGGTCAAGCCAACTCTTCACAATCTCTTCTAGAAAACAGAAGCAGAGAGAGACCTTGCGGCTTTGTCCTGTACAGAGAATTTTATCCTTCTGACTCAAACCAGATGAACACATTTCAAGAAATGAAAATTATAATAAAATATCTTTCATAAGTAAAGAGGCTAGAATTCTTCACAAAAATCTAACAATAAATTAAAAGAACTATATGCCATGGTCAAGTAGGATTTGTTCCAAGCAGGAAGTCTGTTCAATGTTTGAAAATTAATGAACGTGATAAAATCATGAGCCTGGCTAAAGAAGAAAGAGCACATGATCATGTTAATTAATACAACAGTTGCATCTGATATAATCCACAGCTGACAAGGACAACAACAACAACGACAACAACAACAAACACCTCATTTGTTTAAAGATAGATCAGTGATTGACAACTGTAAAATGCTTCCAGCTGTATCTCATATCTGGGAGAGCTATTGGAGTCTGGAAACACAACCAGGTTGCCTCCTTCCTCTACTGAATGTCATATTTGAAATTCTAGGAAGTACAAGGCAGGAAATTAGAAATATAAAATTGAGAAGGTAGAACTACATTTGCCTTTGTGTGGAGATGACATGATACAACTTTCTATGTAAAAATACTAACAAATAGACAATTCAGCTCCTGATATTAGTGAGCGAGTGCAGCAAATAGATATTACACAAAGTTAATCTACAAATCCATTTCTTTTCACTGTACTATCAACAAATGCCTGAAATTAAAAATTAAAACCACAAAGTCATGTACAATAGAAAATTTTCTATATCTTAAAATGATATAGTTGGTACAAATCTAGCAGAGTATACACAGGCTTCCTGCGTATATTTAAAGAGAAACTATAAAACTTTGATGTATGAAGACAAAGGGGATTAAAGAAATGTAGACTCTCTGTTGAGAGATTATAAACTAAAACGTTGTATCTGAATATGTCAGTTCCCAACACGAACTGTAAATTTAACACAATGCAAAAATACTTCCAGCAAGTTATTTTGCGCTTGTGGACAAAGTAATTCTCAAGTTTATTGGAACAAAAAATCAGTAATGACACACGAGATTGTGAGGCAAGAGGGTAACAGTTCTGCAACCATCCAACCTCCAGACTCACAGCAGTGCCGACAGCTCAGAGGCAGAGGAAGGATGGATGCATTTGTCTATGGAATATTATAGACAACTGACCTAGTTTGCTTTCTGTTACTATAATAAACACAAAACCTGGGGAAGTCAGGCTTTATTTTATCTTACACTTCCAGGTCACAGTTCATCACTGCAAGAAACCAGGACAGGAACTCAAGCAAGGACAGAGGTAGGAACTATGGTGAATGCCACATATTGGCTTAACTGAGATTCTCTCTTCCCTTGTGTCAAGTTAATGACCAAGATGAGCTACCACAACAGCCAAGAACACAATATATATACACATAACACCACACCTTTGACAAAGAGGAAAGGCCACTTGATGGAAGAATAGTTTATTAAGTAAATAATGGGAACACACTGGACATCCACATGCAAACTGGAAATGAATCTATAAAGATCCTTAGAGCTTTCACCAAAACTAGCTAAAAGTGAATAATATACTCAAATGCGAAAGGCAGAGATATAACATTTTGGAAAGAAAATACTAGATAAAATATGTGTTTGTGAGTTTGTTTATGAGTATTTAGACATAACACTGAAGACATAATGCATTAAAAATTGATGGGTCAGTTTTGTTAAAATTAAAAAGAGGTCTACAAAGTGTATTTCTAAGTTAATAAAGACACATGGTGAGGTAGAAATATTTGGAAAAGTAGATGATAAAGGCCTTTTTATGTAATATGAAGAAGAGTCTTATAACGTGAACAGTAGAAGGATGTACACCCAGTTGTACATTCTAAACATGAAACACACATGACCAGCAATCATGTGAGACATCTTCAAGGCTGTGCAATGAAAGTGAAATTAGAACAGTGAATTATTGGAGCTGAGGAGATGGATATACACACAAACACATGCACTCACACAAACACGTCCACACACAAATGCATGCACACATGAGTGCTTGCACACACACACACACACACACACACACACACACGAATGTGCGTCCATATGCACACACACACACAAGACTAGTCTGATGTGCTGGCTCTTCTGATGTGAATCTTACGCAGAATGCAGCAGATGATAGCAAGTACTAATGGGATCTGGGACTGCAGAAGAGCACAGCCACATTGGAAGGTCCTTTTGGCAGTTTCTATGAAGCTTATTATTTTGCCAATTAATCCAGAAATTGTGCTCCTAATATTTATGAAATTAATTTGGAAAATTCATAGTCACACAAAAGTCAACAAAAGGACATTTATAACAGCCTTATTCATTATCATCAAAAATTGAAAGTGACCAAGATGCCCCTTTACTGGGTGAAGACACAAACTTCAGCACATCCATGAAATGGAAGATCATTCAACATTAAAAAGAAAGTAGACATTGAGTTTGAAAAGACAAATGAGTGTTTCTTTTTTAGTGCAAAAAAAGTTGTTCTGAGGGAGACTGTGTTCTGTGATTCCAATTATGGGTTATCTTGGGAAACAGGAAGCTGTCACTATGTGGAGAAACAAGAGGTTCCATGGCTGGGATGGGAAGAACAGGGAGCATGGAGTTATTTTCTATGGTGCTGCAGTGCTGTGACAGTGAGTTTTCATATGTCCAGACTCACAGAAGACTCTCCCTCCCCTCATCCCCTCATCCCTCCCCTCTCCCTCTCCCTCTCCCCTTCCCTCTCCCTCTCCCCTCTCCCCTCTCCTCTCTCCCCTCCCTCTCCCTCTCCCCTCTCCCTCTCCCTCTCCCCTCCTCCCTCTCTCCTCTCCCTCCTCTCCCTCCTCTCCCTCCCTCTCCCTCTCTCCCTCCTCTCCCTCCCTCCTCTCCTCTCCTCTCCCCTCTCCTCTCCCTCTCCCCTCTCTCCCTCCCTCCCCTCTCCCTCTCCCCTCTCCCTCTCCCTCCCCTCTCCCCTCCCCTCTCCCCCTCTCCTCTCCTCCCCTCTCCCTCCTCCTCCTCCTCTCCTCCCTCTCCCTCCCCCTCTCCTCTCTCTCCCTCCCTCTCCCCTCCCCCTCTCCCTCTCCCTCTCCCTCCTCCCTCTCCCTCTCCCTCCTCTCCCTCTCTCCTCCCTCCCCCTCCCCCTCCCTCCTCCCTCTCCCTCTCCCCTCTCCCCTCTCCCTCTCCTCTCCCTCCTCCCTCTCTCTATTGGGAGGGTATTTGTGCATTTGTGAGTCTGGGTGCATGCCATGCCCTGTGTGTGGAGGTCAGAAGACAATCTCAGGCATCAGTCTTTGCCTTCCACTCTGCTTGATACAGTCTCTTTGTCCTATGCTACTTCATGTCAGGCTAAGTGACCTGTGTCCTTCCAGAGAGTTTCCTGTCCCCTCTACCAATTTCCCTATGGGGCACTGAAATCACAGATGTATACTAACACACCTAGCTCTATGTGGGTTCCAGAGATTCAAAGTTCCTCAGGCTTGCATGGCGGCTTAAGTGCTGCAGAGTCTTCACCTTTCTGGACAGGAGCTGCAGAGGCTCCTGCCTCGGTGCTGTGGCTGAAAGTGAAGGTCACAGCAGAAGGTGGCTAATTCCACGCAATCCAAGGAATGATAATTAGCTGATAAAAACAAAAGAAAGGCAAGGTGCTCTAATCCTTTAACATGGAATGTTGCCAAGTTCATTGCCTTCAAAGATTCAAAGAACAGCAAACAATCCTTTGAAAAGAACAGAGGCGCTGCCTTGTCTCAGCTGTGCCCTCCCAGCAAGCTGGGAAGAGGAGCGTTAATTAGTAACCCTCATCACCTTCTCCTTCCATTCTGCATGGGAGAGAACTGGAGGGCCAGTGTTTGCCCTAGTTAGAGGACCACACTGGAGACACCGTGCTGCAGGTAAGGGACTCTTGGCAGCATGGTAAAGGCCCAATGAGTTTGCTCAACTAGATGGAAACAGTTATTCTCAGCAAGACCTCCAGAGCTAAGTCTTGTTTGCTATTTTTCCTACAGGACCTTAATGTTTTTTTTTCTTTCTTTGCCCTCAAAATGTTGCTTTTATAATGGTAAATTCTTGCCATGACTTTAGCTTTTGAGACCTCTGTTTCTCTCTGCCTGTTGGGGTAGTGGCCTCACCCAAAAACCTAGGAAAGCCTCCAGGAGCTCAGGATATGCACATAACTCTCTTGCCTCTTGGGTCTGGCACCTGAACAAAAGTCTTCCCTGCAGATGGAAGCTTGTCATTTTACCCACAGGAAGGCTATTTTTCTAAAGACTGTGGCAGCCCTACAAATGGCTTGAATTTGCACAGCAAGAAACCATACAATCCTGTAAGGCTCAAGAGCCAGTCTCAGCTTCCTTGTCAATTCTCTGTGGAGCAGCACACAGCTCTCCTCCTTGCCAGTGAATGACTATGAGGGTCTCCCAGCATCCTGAAATTGAACTGAGCTGAGAGCTGAGCAGCTGGACCAGTGCCACCAGAACAGATTGCTCAGGCCCAGCTGTGACTCGAGACATCTGCCCTATAGAGCCGGACCTTGCCATTGGGGTGCTGGCTTGAGACAGTGCTATAGTTGGCCTTGGTCAGTGGAGTACAATGGCCTCATCCACTCCACATCTGGGAATGAGCCCAGTCAGATCAGCAGAGGAGAGAATGAATAACACACACGCAAGTTGGCTGAGAGGACTATGTATCCTTGTCCTCTTTTAGGAAAAAAATATTGCATGTTTAGTTAGGGCTTATCTTTTCTGTGGCCATGGGACTAGCCAGAATGTGAGGACAGAAAAATGGGACAACAGATATGTGTCTGCTATAGGTGACAGGCATCTCTAGGAACAGCCCATTGCCAAGCCCCAGAGCCCCTCACTCTCCTGTCGTCCTGGGGTTCCTACCATTGCCTCCCTCTCAGACTTCCCCTCTGAGCTTAATATGGACTCTGCTCTTCATTCCACTCCATTTCTAGGATGATCCATCCTGCTTCTCACTCCTGTCTTCCTTCGCTTCAAGGTCATTCACCCAGGGGTTATTGATGCGACTGCCTTCCACTTGTGAGATTCTCAGGGCAATTTCTGCAGGGCTCCTTGGAAGGAGCACCAAGGCCCATGCCCACTATGTCTACTGGTAAAACAGAAACCCAGATCCTCAGATGCTCTAGACCTTTATATTTAAAATGGCAGTGTGTGTGCCTTGAAACCATCAGGTGTCCTTCCAACTGTCTCCAAATGACTATGTAAAAACTGTGCAAACTACTAATATACCAGATTGTTCAGAGAATAATGAAGAAAAGAAAGTCTATTCTAGTCCAACACTAAAGCAAGGCAGAGCAGAAAAATGACATGAGGCCAAGCAGACTCAAGTAACCAGAAGTGCAGAGACTCTTGGCTCTGCAAGCATTCCTGCAGAGTCCTGTGTTACTTGGCAAATGACTGCATTGTCTCTTACTTTGGAATTATCCATGGACAACCTGGAGGAACAGCATCAGTGTCCTAAAAGAACCACAATCAGACAAGGGGTGGTAGGTCAGATTGGGTGCACAGACTGTAAGGTTTTTGTTTTGTTGCCCGAAAGGGCAGAATATATCTTACTTTTTCATTCCAGGGGTGTTCAGTCACTTCCCTTGCATAGGACTCCCTTTTCTAGCTCTTCCCACACATATTCCTTCCTAAATTAAACAGGGATAATGACCTTCAGAGAGTGGGCTGGAGTCATGCTTAAAGCATAGTGACACAGCCATAGTATGTATGTGTGTGTGTGTGTGTGTGTGTGTGTGTGTATCTTGGAAAGGCATCAGACCCCCCATGAAGGAGTCAGCCTGAGGGATGCTGAGGGCTCAAGGACTTGCATGCTGGAGGAGAATTTGTGTGTGTGACCAGTTTTAAAATTGGTAAGTCACCTGTCTAGTAGACAAGTGGTGGTCCTGAGAGAGTAATCTAAGCACTATACTCCCAAACATGAATGTGACCTGATTTCCAAAGGGACCTTTGGTGATGAACTTTGGTGATGTTTCTCATAACAAGAAGAGAATGCTACAGAAGAAGAACCCCCTGAGGCCTGAAATAGATATTGGAGTGATGGTCCAGCTAAGGAGCAACCAGGAACCGGGCAAGGCCTGGACAGGCAGACCCTCCTGGGGATCTCTAGCAAGAACTCTGCCCACTCACTTCATGCTCCTGCCTTCAGAGCCTTAAGAGAGGACGTTTATGATGTTGTCACCTACCCTGTGTGTGGCTACAATGACCCAGGAGAGACAAACAGAGGTTTTAGGCTGTAGTCCTGTGATGACATTTTCCAACATATACTGGTATATCCATTTCACTCAAAGACCTGTGTCCAGGCTCTGGGGAGGAACCCCATGCCACAGAGAACACTTCTCAGCTCTGTGCCCAGCATATCCACAAAGTCGCTTAGAACCAGAGTCCTCCATGTGATAAGAATTCCCCTGTGAAGCAAGGTTTAAATCCCCATCTTAGAGGAGCTCCATGCCTTTGTTCTAGCTTTGAATTTTCCCAGCCCTCTTCAATTACCTATGCAAATCAGTTTGCATCTCGGTTGGCATGTTTTCTTTCCTGTAAAAAAAAAAAAAATGTGTAAATCTCCCTGTGTGGGAGGCTGGAGGCACAGCGACACCAGAAGAATGCTAGCTACTTGCTTGAAATTCACCTTCCAGTCCTAGAATCCACAAAGAGCAGAGTGACTCCCAACAGAGGGTCTTGGAAGAAAAGTGAAGCGCCCCTGTCAATCTGCAGCTTGTCAGTAAATGGTGCAAAGCTATTTCTGAGATGAAGGATGGCAGTAACTCAGAGCGCTGACACCCATAAATACTGCTGAAATTGCTTTTCTCAATCATGTACTTCCAAATAGGCATGAAGAGACTCAATTTCAACACAGGTCAGCTTTGAGCAGATGAGGAATATCAGTCCCCTATGTCCTGCTCTGGGTACAACAGGAAACCCTCCTACCATACATGGAGGTACAAGGAGCTCAGTCACCACTGACTTCCACCTCCTAACACCATGTGATGACTGAAAGCCATTTCTGGTTCCTCAACAGAGACTAGAAAGACCTCCTCTTCCTCTGTTCCTGATAGCTATCACTTGCCTTGGAAAATTTGGGGACCGGGAGACAATTATTGCTTTTATATTGTTTTGGGGTCTTTTCCAGATCTGTTCTATTGCTTGCCTAAGTCCCTGAGACTTGCAGGCAAAAAGTTGGCACTCTTTTAACAATGTTGGCATCTCAAAGTCAACACCCATTCATTTCATTCAATAGATGTTTACAGAGTATATGAAAGTCCTATCCATTCATTCATCTACCTACCCATCCACCCATCATCCATCCACCTATCATCCATTGATCCATCTATCCATCCACTCATCATTCCATTCATCTACTTACCCTACAACATCTATCCCTCCATTCATCTGCCCACCCATTTATCCATCATTCATTTATCTGGAAATGTACATACACATTTCCCAATCATACATTCATCATCTGCCTACCCATTCATCTACCCTTCATCAACCATACATCCATACATCCGTACATACACTCATTCATTCATCAATCACTCAATAGTCCATCATTTATCTAATCACTCATACATAATCCATCATTCATCCACCCATCCGCTCACCCATTCATCACTCATCTATCCATTTATTCACCTATCATCCATCCTTCCATTCATACATACATCCACCCATCATTCATCCATTCATGTACCCATCATTTATCACATTTGCTCATTCACTCAACAAATGCTTCTTACTATTACACTGTATTTTACACAGTGCTCCTTCAAGACCTTTGAGTAACTTTTTGACAATGCTTCCACCTGCTCTTTGTCTACTTGGAATCTCCTCCACAAGACTTCAAGTCCTCAGTGTCTCTATGGCACTCCTCATATCTCAATACCAAAGAGTGAGACATAAGATATAAGGTACAGTGTAAGAAGAAGATGGAGATATGAATACAGATCTGAAGCAGCAGGCAGATACTGAACCCTCCTTTTATTTGCAACAACTCATGGGCTTCTGTGACTTACAGAAGTGAAGGATGATTCTCAGTCTTCAGTCAATTGTGTCCTGTGCAGGGGATGACTTGGGGTCATGCAGGACAGATCACCTATCCATCACCTGAGTGATTCTATCCACTCTATTGTCTCCATGATTCACATTTGGATTTGACTTCAGAGTTAAGAAATCAGTTCCTTTCTCATCTGTCTGTGCTGGCATCCTGCAGTGTCTGTTGCTACTCATCATAGGCTTCCTGTCTCAAAATAGTACAGATGCATATTCTTGTGTGGGCCATGGGTCCCTACATGGGTTTCAATGGCATAAAATCAAGCTATGAAAAAAGATAAAGAGACCCAGTATGTAGAAGCAGAGATGAGGGAGAAGCCCTAACAACAGCTTCCCAGACATATGAGAGACTAGCAGGGAAGGAGGGAGCACCAGAGGATGAGGGAAAAAGAGAGGGAGCAAGGAGTCTGGTGGGGAAGATGGAGCCTGTGTTGAGTGTGCACCAGAGGCAGATCCCACATGTAGGTCTCAGGAAGTGAGGTGAAGTAGATATGGTGGCAATGAAATGGTTCTCTAGGTAAGCACCTCCCCTGATGAACCAGCCACAATGTCAGTGTGTGCTTGGGTCCATGCCTCACTTCTTAGTCTTCATGAGTTCCTAAGAGGCAACATTGGTGACCATTCATCCAGTGGGGAGAAGCTTCCTGTGTGATGTGATTCTGCCAGTGCTGCCTTGTGCTTAGACTTGAGCCTCATGTTCATGTCAGCTTTCTGACTATTCCTCTTTTGGCCACCTTCCCCACAATTCCTACCACCTTCACTACACCCACTTTCCCTAACATCCTCATCTTCCCCAGCTTTTCCCATTTTGACATCTCTGTCCAATGCTAGCTTCTGGACCAAGTGACCTGACCAGAACAGAAACCTCCTGCCAGAGGAGGTTCTACCTCACCACTGGAATCAAGTTCACAGACAAGTGAGGAAGGTTTGGGGTGGCTTTGGAGAAGCTGGTGGCAGGACAGGATGACACCCATACTTTTCTCTGGCATCTTATCAGGGAGACAGCTCTCGGGACATTACAGCATTACACTCATGATCTCCTTCTCAGACAGGAACAGTTTCTGTGTTTCCTTTGACACAAACTATTGTACATTTCATGGTGTTCTTTAAATGTGAAGAGACATTTTTAAAAATTGCAGACTGCATTAATTTTCAAACAAATCTCCCATGTTGCATTTGTTTCTGGGGCAAATGAAATGTCAAGCAGTTCTGTGCATGTGACACCCAGACAGTAAAATCCACAGGCTCTTGTGACTGTCACCTCCCCTTTACCTATCTTCTTACAGAGAACTCTGAGGGTGTGGCTGCCATAGGGCAGCATAGACAAGACCTCTGTGATCCACCAGACTCCTAATGCACCCACTGACCTCCTGAGTGGGACACACCAGGGCTCAGTGCATACAGCTTTCAGCAATGCTGGCAGAGTTACTGTGCAGACGTGCTTCAGCATTTGTCTGTTTCCATTCCTTCCGCCCGCAGCACCTCTTTTCATAACTTAGATCAAAGCTTCTTCTGGAAATCGTTGAGAACTGGCACAGCTGACAAGCCTCTGGAACTGCTTGACTTATTTTCTCAAAATGTAAAGCTGTGTATGAAACTGAGGCTTGTGTGTGGTGAGCTATCCCCTGGGACAATCCCTCCTGGGTCTTTCTCCTCATTATCGTGTGTGATTTAAAGATTTCCAAACAGTTGATGGTTTTTAAAGCAGATTATCTTTGTATAGATCCTCAGACTTATGGCGAAGAACTTCAAGTTTGCAAGGCTCAGATGTGATTTAGTAGGCCATTTGGGCTATACCTAGAGTTCCTTATAAACTATTTCTCTATCCTTAATTTTGATAAAGAAACTCCACCCATCAGCAAGTACAGGGAGAGTTCTCGAAGTGAAAAACATCACACACACAAGAGGCCTCCTGATAATACTCTGAGAAATGAGACTGTGCTTGCCCAGAATCCAGCCATTTCCATATCTGCTTTGTATTTCCCTGACTCATAAGCCTCTGTCCATGTGGTTAATTGTTGACTTACTTATCACAGTAGTACTTGTGTTCATAATAGACATGTCCCTAAACTGTTAAAAAATAGAACACACGAACACACACACACACACACACACACACACCACACACACACCAGTGATCTAGGTGAGCAAGCTGGATCTTTAAAAACAAAGGAGAAATTTCTTGAAATAAACAGTAGATGCCATGGTATATTCTCAGGCAGATCTGGGCAACAGTCTAATTGATGGGTTTCAGTATTTTAGCATTGTGAGTATCAGAGCACAGGGACCATAGAGTTCTTGAATATAATATCTTGTTCTAGGGTTGAAGACAGTCAGCCTAGGGAGATAAGCCACAAGCTCAGGTCTTAGCATGGCATGGCACCTAGTTCTAGAACCTGACAGCTGGTCCAGTGTATTCTGCATAATGTCTTGTTTCCATGGTGAAGTCTCTTACTCTGCAGGTGAGCATCACAGGGTCACAGTGTGTGAGAGATACACTGAGCCCTTTCTTGGTAATGAATGAGAATCCTTCATTACCAAAATCACCAGGCCATTTCTCCTGGGTGAAGAAGCTGCTTCATCAGCCACCATCCTAGGGAACTTGAAATAGACTTTCCTCCTGTTCCCAGGGGAGGCCTCCTTATTTTTGTTCTCTGAGGGTGAGGCAGGACCTGAAGTAAGGAGTATCAGGGTCATCCCTTGAGTTGACCCAGTCTGAGAAGAGAGAAGCTTTCTTTTATGTTACAGTTGCTGCTTCTTCCCAGAGGGACGTGAGTGCCTTCATAATGTGTCCTAATGCCATCCTGACAGTTGTCAGTTGCTGAGACCAAGCCAATGGCATCGTCTACCTGAGTCAAAGCCAACAAATGCCCAGGGCTATGCACCCTAGAAGCTGTTCTGGTCACTTACACTGTAAACTCTCTCAATGCAGCCTCTAAGACAAACATTAGGACCCCAAGTATGCAGTTAGGACCCTAGGTATGCACTTCTAGATGAATCAAGTTGGCCAACTTGGGTGCCTTACCTCAAATGTATACTTGCCCAACCCCCACTGCCTCTTCTTATCTTTTGTCAAAGTCTCAAAGACCATGTGGCACAATGGCTCTTCTGGTGTCTGCCATACACAGCCTCTATTCTCCAAGAAAGGGCACAGCACAGAGCCCATGAACATCTTCTTTTCTGCAAGGCTGCAGAGCACAATAAATAACACAAGGCTACTAAGAGTGAAGACCGAATAACCAGAAACAGGAAATTTAAAAGAGCTATAATTCATGCGATGGAAAATGTAGAGAAATGGATGAGAATTTCATCAGATACTTAGAATTCCTAAAAGACCATAAATAGGAATTCTAGAGCTAAAATTGCCATGAATTGAATTAATAATTTAACAAATGAGTTTAATGGGATGTTAGGCCCATTGGAATAAAAAATGAGAGAATTATGATAATTCACAGGGAAGTGTCTACAGGGACACCTGGAGAAGTAATGGTAACTGAGTGGTGAAATACAGAGGTTGAGGGGACAGTAGCAGGGCCTATACCAAATGTGGCAGGCAAGGGAGGCTGCATCTGACATATGCTAATCAACGGCTCTCTAAAGCGATGCATCTGTCAACTTCAGATGCCATAACAAATTAACCCAGACTAGGTATTGTGAACAGAAACACTCTCACCGTTCTAGAGCCTAGAAGTCTAGGGTCAAATGTGAAAGTATCCAATGATTCTCCTTCTAAGGATGAAGGTCAGGGCTCCACACTTGGACTTTATCCAATTCCCATTACCTTCTTCAAAGACCCACATACAAATACAATCACAAAGGCTAGTTCTGAAATTTTAGGGGACACAGCTTGAGCTTTAACAAATGACTGCAAACTAGCTAAAGACTTATGTTACACAATAAAGTCCTTCTTACAACCCCAAAGCAGGAAGAATATAAGAAACTCGCCTGATCTTGTGCCCTAATAGCTGAAAACCGAAGTCACAGAAGAGTCTTAAAAGTAACCAGAGTGGGAAGTAAAATAAATACTATCTTCAGAGAGGCAGCAGCAGACAGGAGACCTAGCATCAGCACAGACAGGAATCCAGAAGGTCAAGACATGACATTCTTTGGGGAAGATTTCATTTAGAAGTAATTTAAAAGATGAAAACAAGAAGAGTAGTTGCCCCTGTGCAGAATTCACCCCAACTTACCCACTGTCTCCATGTCACCTGCCTATCTATGTGCCATCTCTTCTCAATGGTCATTCACAGCTCAAGTTATATAGACAATATTTTCAAAATTGGTCAATTTAATATTGATCCACACTGCTACCTAACCCCAAGTCCTTTCTGGAAACACCTCAGCTGTGCCAGTAATTTTCTTCCCATCTGTCTTCCAGGAGCCTGGGATTCCAGCAAGGCTCTGTCCCATTTGGCCTTTTTTATCTGTTTTATCCGCCATGATTTTGGTATCTTTGATCACTCTGGGGGGGAATTTAATATGGTGTTCTGTCAATAATTCTTCATAATAATATTGCGACCGTGAACTCCCAGAGAGGGCCTGCCTGTACTGGAGCACTGTTTGAAGGCAGAAGCACTCTCTTGATCGCTTCACAGCCCCTCCTTTCCCACGAGGAGTACATGGAAAGACGCTTCTCATCTGCACAGTCCGGGAATCCAAGAGAGTCTGTGCAGCAGTGTGAACTCACAAGGCCAGGAAAACAATCACAAACAAGAGACCGGTGTTTGTTTATGTTTTTTCTTTGTCTTTGGAATTGCTCTACACAGCCAACCTGTTGTTTACAGATTGCTTAGTTCAGTGTTCCCCTTCCGTGTTCCTACATTATTTAACTGGAATACAGTCGATCAGGAGAGGTCCTAGGTAGACAAAATCCTAACAAGGTTCCAAAATTCAAAGCTGTTCAAGAAGTGACACTCAGACAAGTGTCACCCATTGACAAGCCACCTGTCCCAACCACATTCATCAGTTTCTGATCTAGTCTCTCAGCATTTCTTTGTGAGAAAGGACTAATGGATGTATTCATTTCTCTTTTCTTGTTGTATCTGCTGCCCTGTTCTGCCCTGTTTCCTCTAACAGAACATCCAGTTAATATTAGCAATCTTCCTTCAACATGCATGTGTGTGTGTGTGTGTGTGTGTACATTGTATGTATGGAAGTATATATATATGTGAGTGTGCGCATTTGGTGGTGTGTGTATGTGTCTTTACACACGCATGCACACGCACATGCATGTGTGATTAAAGTGAGATTCACAGATGTAGACTTAATTGTACATGTTGAGTACATGGTTCATAGGTTAGATACTCCTCATTAATGCATATATCCTCATGGGTGATACCAGCTACCTCCCAGCCAGCGGTGCAAGTGCTCATTTCCCTTGTCTGGTCATCTGGAAGGAAGGCAAATGTTTTTGATTTTGAACTCTGAGTGGGAACTGGTCTCTCTGGGCACAGCTTTTAGCACTCCTGTGAAATGGAGTGAACTGTTTCCTACTGTCTTTACCAGGTCTAATTGTTCATGTTTCATAAAGATAGGAGTTCTTTTCCTTCTTTTATGCTCGGATGTGTTTGTTTTGTTTTGCTTTGTTTTATCTTCAGCACTGGACTGTCTTCCAGTCTTCCACTCTGGCCTGCAGCACAGCCCCTGGAAAGTTGTCAGGTAGGTTTCCCTCTTCCAGGTCAGGAGCTCAGTAACTTTGTGACTTCTTTAGAAATTATTTTGCTTAAACTTTCTGTTTCTAACAGGAAATTGCCAAAGACTTCTACTCTCTGATCTGTTCTAGGTTTTAAATCTAGTTGCATAGGGTTTCATAAATAATACTCTATGATGTTTCTGAATTGTAACAGTCTGGGGAGACTGTTTTCTGAATACTTGCAATTTCACCCTTCTCTCTATCCACTCCCCTTTTCCCTACCCTCTCCTCTCTCTCTCTTTGTCTCTCCTTCTGTATCTCTGTCTCTGTCTGCCTCTGTCTCTCTCTCTGTCTTTCTCTCTCCCTCTTTCTTCCTCTCTCTCCCGTCTCTCCTTTTCTTTCTTCTTTTCTGTTAGAGTTTCCTCTTCGCACTGTTTGATCAATTCAGCTAGTTGCTTATCTACTTTGAATTTCTGGGATGGGACAGCCCACAGTTTTTTATTATTAACGAAGTTCTGCTCTTTTTCTATTTTCTAGTGCATTAATTCCTGTTTTTATTTTTATTGATTGCTTCTTAATGCTTTATTTTGCTTTTATTGTTCTTTAGATTTCTCCATTTATTGTTGTTGAAACTGGTAAAGACATTTAAAGCTACAGACCATTCTCTTATTAATGCTTCTCATGACTTCCTTACTGCCAGAATTTTTTTTAAAACGTAATGCTGTGATTTTGATTTGCATGTCTTCTTTCATCTAAGAATGAGTTAATGGAAGACATTTTGCTTAATTCTAAGCTTGAGCCTAGAGAAATAGCTTATCATGTAAAATGTTGACTGCACAAATGTGAGGAACTACCTCGAACCTACATCAGTGGTGCTCCTGAGATCACAGTGCTCCTAATGACTTGATGGGAAGAGGAACCAGGAGAATCAGAGCCAGCCAGTCTGGTGCATGCAGGAGACAACAAGAGAGCTGTCACAAACCAAACAACGTGGAAGATGAGGACTAGCACTCAAGGTTGTCACAGTATGACACAGCCACACTGACACACACACACACACACACACACACCACACAAAATGTTTAAACCCATTTCTTTTCTGTTTTTGCCATTGGTCCCCAAGTCTTACATTCTGATTGGACACTGTTGGCCATTGTGTCGACGGACTATGCTGATGCTTTCCTTTTGACTCAGTAAGCAATGAGGTCTTGTGGGTTTCTAATACACTCTAGGGAAGAAGTTGTATTCCTGGTTTTGAGGAATAAATTTTAAGCTGTCAAATAAGATCTGCCTCACTAGTCACATGGCTGACATCTGACTCCTGGCCCATTTATGGCCACTCTTCTCCTGTTCCATTTCTTACACATACTCACAGGTGACCTGTGCTTCTGGCATGGAAATATGTCCTTCTCTAGACTGTCCTCATGTTCATTCATACCCCCTAGCTTCAAGCTATCACTCGCCAGGCACTCTTAGCCTTTCCCCAGCATTCAAGGCTTTATGCTTTTAGCCACGTCCCATACCTGCCCAAATCTGCTCTCAACAGAAAACAATTTTCTTTTCAGAGGACAGTGGAATTCTCCTGCAGACCTACTTGGCTATATTTGGTCTCCCTGCAGCTGTGATGTGTCATGTAGGGTGGCAGGAGTCTGCCCTGCATGCCTGGTGTTTTCTCCTCCCCCATCTTCTCCTTATTCATGTATGTTAGCATTTTGCTTCAGCAGGTTTTTTGGTACTTATGCCTTTTTAAATGCCTTCAGATTTCTGGTTCTTGTTTTGCCTGTTGCTATTTCACAATGTTTTAGTTTTGTCCTCGACAGTCACCTGTACAGCATCTCAGACTCAGTATGCTTATTTTCCTCTCCCTTTCTCTCGGTTTTATGCACCTTTTCAGTTTTAATACTTTCATGTTGTCAAACTCTATAATGCACACACACCTTCTACTTTTATGCCCTCCTCTATTTTAGTCTTAAATAATCAGTTAAATATATAAACCCGTCACCATCTGTCTTATCTTTTCTGCCTGAGGTTTTCTCAGGCATCTTGCGGCTGAAGTTGAAGAAGCTCACCTTTTAAAGATCCCATAGGATGGCTCTTGAGGGCAGCATGCTGTGTGTTCTTAGAGGTCAAGCTGTTATTTGTAAGAGCAGGGGTCTAGTGTGGTGGAGCAGCACTTCTTGGCAACACAAAGAGACCTAGCTTTTGGTCTCAAACCCTGCAGAAACTAAATAAAGGAAAGTTCTTGAGGTACGACACTAGATTACTTTAGCTAGCAATGACAACCTGGGTGGATTCGTTACTTTTCTCATTGCTGTGACAATAGACCTGACAAAAGCAATTTAAAGAAGGATTTATTTTGGCTCGTGATTTGAGAGGTCTATCTGTCATGGCAGGAATGTCATGGTGGCAGGAGCATGGAGCAGCTGGGATGTTGTCTCGGCAGTCGGAAAAAAGAGAGGATGGATGGAGTCCTCAGCTTGCCTTCCTTTCTTTTTATTCTATCCAAGGTCTTTTTATTGTGCCCCAGCCTGTGGGTAGTGAGTGTTATTCTGTTCCTGGGGAGTTGCCCTCCTTGGTTAAACACTCTCATGATTACACACATGCCTACAGGGTTTGTTTCCTAAGCAGTTCTACAGCTAGCCGAGCTGGCAGTGAGGATGGCCCTCCATGTTCTGCCCTGCTCTCCTCTAATGTTAGAGTCAGATTTGCCTATTGTCTACATGCCAGAGCTGATGCTCCTCTGTGCTTCTCACCCGGCAGCCAATTTTGATGTTTGCTTTGTGGCCGTAACGATATTTGTCTTTAATGTTTGAAGTCTAGTTGTTTTCTGGGATAAGATCTTAAGATCCATTAGTTTGCCAGAGACCAGAGCCATTTTTAATTTCTGGAAAATTCTTTAAGGTAGGCTTTGTCACTTGTTTTCCTTAGAAGAGGCCAATGACATGCCTTGAACTTCACTTCTGTTCCTGCACAGCACTTTAACCACTGTTCCCTGGCCCTGGTTATGTCTTCTCTCTCCTTTTTCTCCTAGTTATTTTTCTATCTTTCTTTTGTACAATATTTACTAAATCTCTATTCAAATATATTCCCTCAGGCATCTTGGGAGTTTGTCTCTATTTCTGATATGATAGTACTTTATACTTCTTTTTTCTTCTGAGTTCAAAAAAGTTTCATTCAGCTTTTTGCCTCTTTCCCATTTTGTTTATTCTTTATCTTAAGTTTTGAAATGTCTGATACCCTGAAGTGCTTGTATGAAGGTATTAATTCTCCTTGGAGAATTGTGTTATTTTGTTCTATTTCTGTTTCCTTCTTGTGGGTGGATTCGCCAGCGGAGTGCTTTGATTTAGATTTTCTGCTTATTCTCACATTTGCTTTGTGAAGGCGAAGATTCTTCCTATTACTTGCTCTGAGGTCACTTGGAGGTGTTATGAACTTGTGGGTTAAGATTGACTTCTGTCACCATAGCAAAGTATAGTCGCTGATGTATTTGTGGGGGTGGGCAGAGGTTGGAAAGACTGTGTCCTTCAGTATTTGCAATTCATTTTTGTTAAGGCTCTAAATTTTTCATTTATTCTTTCTTTCCCTCTTCTCCATCTATATTACTTACTTTACTTAATGCCATGATAAAATGCCTTCCACAAAGCAACCCTAAGTAGGATGGGAGAGTGGCTCATGGTTTTAAGCGATACAGTCCATCATGGTGGATTGACATAGCAGTGGGAGTATGAGGCAGCTATCCACATTGTGTCTATAGTTAGAAGCCAGAGAGAGAGATGGGGGGGGGGGGAGGTGTCCTGGTGCTCAGTTGGCAGCTTGTAAATTTGTTTCTTATTCAATCTAAGACTCCATCTATGAGATAATAGCACCCATATCCTAGGTAAGTTTTCCCTCTCTGTTAAACATCTCTGAAAAGGTCCACACAGACTCGCTCAGAGATGTGTCTCTTAGATGAGTCTAAACTCTGTCAAGCTGACAATGGAGGTGAACCACTACACCCTGTCTCGATGAGCATTTTCTTGCCGTTGCCTTGCACCTCTTACCCCACAGCAGTGTCTTGGTCTCACTCTGGACTTGGGGGTCTCTAGTGATCTGAGGAGAACAGCTGGGAATGGTCACATCCAAGATGAACTTTCCGTTTCTATGTGACTAACTTTAGGACCATTCTGGGCTTCTTGTTTCCTTCCCTTTCTGTGCCTTATCCAAATTCTACTTGACTTCCACTTATACTCCAAAAGCACAAAACAGAGCCAAGCAAAAACTCCCTCCACTACAATAGTCATTATTGTTTTTATCTTTAAAAATAATTGTGTGCCTGTGATATATGTTTGATGTTTTGTGTATGTGTAAAGTGGGTTCAAGAGTCCTGTGTGCATGACTAGGAAGAGACCATAAGTGGCTGTTGGATATCTTCATTTATTGCTTTCCATTTGTCTTTCTGAGACAAGGTCCCTCACCAAACCCAAAGCTCACTAGCTGGCTAGGCTGGTGGCTAGAGAACCACAGGGTCTCTCTGTTTCCTTTATCCCTGTTCCTACTGTTACAGGAGCATACTACCATGCCCAGGTATATGGGTGCAGTAGACATAAGCTCAGGTCCTCTTGCTTATGTGGTAGACACTTTACCGACTGAGATATGTCCCTCCAACAAACTAGCATCCTGTGATTAACTTTATGTGGAAGTTTTCATGTAATTTGAAGTCTGTGGTGCTTTTTGTATGTTTGCTAAATGGCAATATGATCTCTTTTTCTTTTCTGAAGAGGTGTAGAAAGATTTGAAACTAATATCCAGTCCAGCACATTCACAGCTAGCTGGAAATCTACAAGGACATCTGCATGGTATTAAAGACAGGCTTCTGGCCTGAACATTCCAGGTCAAGGGTAGGAAGCTAGAAGCATTATAGACATCATAGAGAAAGAAGAGAGCATGCTTTAGCATATTTACACGGTGCACTTGATTTGGAGCACTAGTGATAAGCAACGGACCACCAGCAGTTTAGAAGGTAGACTCCTCCACACTGGGCCTTGAAGCTAAATACAAAGCAATGCCAACCTGGTACTCTATATAAACAAAATGGTAGGGCAGGAAAAATTGATGTGTGGTCACATAAAACAGAAAATGGTCTGTTTATCTTGATTGACAAAGTAGTTGCATGGATGGATGCTTTGTCAATGCTAGTCACTGAGGTGAGGTGTACCTTATCATACAGAATCTTAGCTCAAGATTGGTTTTACAAAAAGGCGAAGATAGATGGGTGAGATGGCTCAGTAAGTATAGGTGCTTGCTGCCAAGCTCATGGGATGAGTTTGATTCCTGGGATCACAGGGTAGAGGAGACAACTTACTCTCTCAAGTTTTCTCTGACTTCTACACACATGCCAGGGGACATGTATAACACACACCCAACAAACACTCAAAATTAAACAAATAAAATGTAATCTTTTTAGAAGGCCAATATGTCTTCCAAAAACTCCAAAGTTAGGAGTATTCAGGGAGTCTTGTCTGAGATGTGACCCTGCGTCTAGAGAAAAGAGATGAGTACCTCAATTTAGGACTTAGTTCTCTTACTCAAGAGGAGTTACAAGCCCACAATAGCTTCCAGGACACACATCCTCCTCTCTAATGGATCCTCTTACTGAGGGGATCTTTCCCAGAACGGTTGTTCTCCTGAAAGCAGCTGTGGCATAAGCTAGGTCCCTCAAGACCAGCCTTCAGCCTTCACCATCTGGATCATAGAGAGTCTTCCACTGAAAGGAAATGTACAGAGAAGATGATCACAGACACCTGAGATTGTTTCAACTCACTGGTCACTTTTCTGCTACCAAAGGAGACAGTAGGAAGTGATCCCAAAGCATTTCTGAATGTACACGTGGCAGATACTGTTAAAGGGTATGAAAGAACCAGAAACACCTCCACATAACCTGAAATATTTTTCTTACTGCTGAATTTTGGAAGCCAAGAGATAAATAAAAACAGAGCTTCCCCAGCATGAGAAATCTGTGGGATGGAAGCTTCGTGTGAGCACCAATCCTTCTGCCACAGCTCTGATAAGAAGAAGCCGTGAGAGAGTCTCAGGCCATGAGCTGGTGTTTATCAACTCTGGCAGTAACAATCAGAATGCCTACACCAACAGTAGTCAGGAAATGAGAGCAGGCAAAACGCTATGCCTCTAAATCTCTCCTTCCAGAAGCATGGGTGTCTCATTTCTGAGTTAAACTTTAACACAGGCAAGGAGGCTTGGTTTATCAGGTCTCTGACTTTAAACCTCAGAAAGCTCCATTGTGAAGCAAACAATGAAGAGTGCACATATCTACCTAAAGTTCAGCGTGCTCCTAGGTCTCATCACTTTCCTGCTTGATTTGACTGAAGGTAAGCTTAAAACATGTATAACACAGAGCTGTGTTTACTTCATGTCAATCATTTCTAGCCCATCTGTCCATAGGAGGAAAAACCTATATTAGTGTTAATATTGATAGAGGTTGTCATTAGGAAGTGGATTGGCATCATTTACCTGTCTCTATTCTTGAAGTTTGCATGTAGGTCCTCAGCTTCACAGACAGAGAATCGGCAGGAGTGTTCTTTCTCAGAATCCTGGGGTTGTACTCAACTAAACAAAGGTGGAGTTTACAGGCTCCCTGCCTGTGTTAAAGATTTTTACCTGCAAACACAAGGGATACACGGATGACTGGGCTTGTGGGAATGCAGCTAAACTGGCATGGTGTTATAGCTGGAGGCTGTGTAGGAGACACAGCAATATGGCAGACAGCATCGATGTCTCAAGAGAACATGAGAAGATGCTAGAGCGGCATCACTGACACTTTGAACTTAGAAGGTGAGTTCCCACAGAGCTGGACCCTGGGTATGAGGTTCCTGCCTGGCTAGTGCTGGTCTGGAGCTGGAGGAGAGGCTGTGTAGAAAGAGATACTGCATGTTGTCAAACTCAAACTATTCATCTACAAGATGATGTCCTCCTACAGGGTAAAGTGATGTATCTAGGGATGTATCAATAGGAACTGCAGATAGAATAGCCAACCAGAAGCAAATGTGTAGAAAGCTCGGGAGCCAGCCTTGTCCTCACCAACCAGGCATCTCAAACCAGCAATTCTTTCAGTTCACTCAAGAGAGCCTGGCAAAGTTCTACTCACCCCTCTGACAGAGGACAGTAATGGACCACAGTGGTGACAGTGGCATGGTTCTAGCCCACTCTGGCCTTGGGGTAGGAGCTATGTTCCTGAACACATCTCTTCTGTGCTTCAGATGGCACAGGAAAAAGTTCTGTCCTTACCTAGCAATGTGCAGACTTTCTTCATTATCCAAAGGTGACCTCATTCTCTCCCCAAAGTAGAGGGCCCTTTCTTACTGCTTCTGTCCATCTGACTGAGATATAAATCCTAAACTCGCAGGGTCCTTAAAACTAGGAAAGATAATCTTCAGGGAGACTTAGGAAAGACAAGCCTAGGAGGTGAGAACAGAAGTGCCACACAGAGAGAAGGAGCAGAACAGCGGGCAGAGCTGCAGAATCCCTCTTTCCTGGTTCCTGTCACTGGCTGGTGCACTGGGGCTGGGAAATTGGATAATGAGGCCTGGGGGCTCCATTAAGTTAGTCTAAAACTGTTTTTCAAGGAAAAGAGATGGAGGAACCTAGTGACAAAGAAAACCAACTCCAAACAGGTGCGTCTTCCTGAAGATAACATGCCTCTAGGGATGCCGGACAGGGTCCTCTGGTGTCCCTGGGTGAAGGAGGCTATGTTTAGAAAGAAAGAGCTATTATCTGTCCAACCCTTGGGAAAATGAATGGGACTAAGTTTCAGTCACATAGGACAAGGTACTGGACAGGGAGAGAGAGAGAGAGAGAGAGAGAGGAGAGAGAGAGAGAGAGAGAGAGAGAGAGAGAGAGAGAAGGTTTCTTTCACTGCTCAGAGCTCAGGAGCAGGGACTAAAGGATTTGAAACTCTTAAGTGAAGGGGGTTCACTCATGCCCTCCAGGAGGTCCAAGCTCTTGAAATTCTGGTTTTGCTAATCATACAATGAAAGAAAGAAGGAAGGGAGGAAGGAAGGAAGGAAGAGGAAGGAAGGAAGGAAGGAAGGAAGGAAGGAAGGAAGACAGGGGTGCACAAGAGAGAGCACATTGTTTCTTTCACCTGCAAACACAAGTGATAAATGACTGGACCTAGATGTTCCTGAGGAAACGGTCCAGGTGAACATTGGCTAAGGCCCCAGGAGTCACATGTGACTCCCAGACTGGTATTGCTTGAGCCTTCACTATTGGAACTGTGGAGAACTGTCCATTGAAGAACACTTCTTTCTATGTACATGATACTGTGGGAGTGACAGCATGCCCAGCAGGAGAGCTCTTGCAATCTGCTCCATCTATCTGTGCAGTGCTTATGCTGGATTCTAGCCATGGGGGTGGTCTGTGCCATAAACATAGCCCATGTTCTATGTATGGATGGTTCATGGTAGACCTTTCTGTGACCAGAAACAAAGTATTCCCAAAGCATCTAAAGTTTATGGTCAAGTTGATAGTCCACTTAGTATTCTGTCTTTATCTTGAGTAGCAGCCAGTGCTTCTCAGTTACATGGAGGACAGGAAGCATGCACTCTCTGGATGTAAGCGGATACACTGACACATGGTGTTTGCAGAAGTTGGAACAGCACACAGCACTGTTAGTGGATACAAGGTGGTTCTTGCTCTATTGTGGAGTGTCTCTAGACAAATATAAAAAACACGTGATCAAAAGGTCAGAGCTGAACGAAGGCTCAGTGATTAAGAGTGTTTACATATTTTCTATAGGATATGAGTTTAATTCCCAGCACCCACATTGGACAGCTCATAACTGCATATAACTCCAGTTCTAGGGGATCTGACACCCTCTTCTGGTCTCCTCAGACACTGTATTCACATGGTCTACACTCAGACACTACACATAAATAAAACCAAAATTTAAAGTGCTATTTTTAAAAGAAAGATCTGGTCTTGCTTTGGGGTCTAGTAATATCACCCAGGATGAATTGCAAATGAAAATTTCAATGGGAATGAAGTCAGAGAATTGCATTTCTGCTCTTAGTTGTTTTCAAAGCTCAGAAGCCAAGGCTTTGGACTGAGGAGAAACAGCTGTGAACAAATGTTCTCTACACGCAAAATCTGCTTGCAGCCCTGTGTGCTGTTACTGGGCTGCACAGGAAGAATAATTATTCAGCTTCTTCAAACCCTAGTCAGTAAATATAGTTAATCCCCTTTACTTCAGAATGCAACCATTCAGGGTCATGAAGGTCAACCGTAGCCTCATCAGTCAGGACTAAGTTACACATGTGCCTGTGTATGGAAGGAGTTTGCAGAAGCCACATTGGCCATGTTAGAGCCTAGGGTGGAGGACTCAGTGAGGCCCAACCAGGTTTGTCTCCAGTTGTGATCCTCAGACCCTGGGGATTGACAGCAAGAGAACCCCGAGGGGGAACAACTGTGTTCCTGCTGGTGTGAGTGCATATGAATTGGGTGGAAACTGCACTTGAACTTTGTAGACTTGATCTTTTCCTAAGCTAGCAATGTGTGCTAAAGTACTCTCTCATGTTTTTAATTAATTTGTAAGACCTCATTCACGTAATTAGTTTCATCCTGCTCTCTTCAGATACATGTGTCATTATGATCCATTTCCAGTTTTCCTCTCCCTACTGCCCTCCCCTCATGCCTACCTACTCCCTCTGGGGCCTTCCTTTCATCCTCCAGTTGGTCCCCAGCTTCTGATTTTCTATTGCATATACTCCATTACCCTACACCCATCATATCCTTAAGATCTCTTCCTCCATGCTTATGGTCTTCTTTGTAGTTTCATAGCCTATACACATATGTAAAACACACACATGCACCACACACACAACACACACACATTTAACTTAGGAGCCTTCTATAAAAGGAAGTGTGGTATTTGTCTTTCTGAGTCTGGCTCATTTCGCTTAACATCATGATTTCTTGTTGCATCCGTTTTCCTGCAAAGGTCATGTTTTTGTTTTCTACATATGTATAAGTACCACACACAGATGTTGATGGACATCTAGGCTGGTTCCTTGTCCTAGCTATTGTAAGCAGTGTAGCTGCTGCATGCATGTACAGGCATCTTCTTGGTATGTTCTGTTAGTGTGTACCCCAGTGAGGTACAGCTGGTCACATGTTAGTTCTCTTTTTTGTTTTTCGTTTTGGTTTTGGTTTGGAAGAACCTCCATACTGCTTTCACAGTGGCCACACAAATTTACACTCCCATTGATGTTAAATACAGGCTTCTCTTTCCCACACAGCAAATGCCTTTAATGCATTTATTTTTTTACTCATAGCATTTTCAGTTTATGAGACATTTTTCTTATGTAATTCTGTCATAAGTCAAGGCATGTCTTATCTTGAGTGGAAAAATATCTACAGATCTATCTGATTCTGTTTTATAGAAGATTTGTCATGGGGAATCAACTGACCTGTTTACGGTGACTATGGAAATTGAGTGGTCCTAGGCTCCGGGATGACCTGCTGTGCTCTCCAGTCTGAGAACAGAACAAATAATGTGAAACTCAGTCTTAAAGCAGAGCACATGAGCTGACCCAGCTCCAGCTGATGGGGGGAGATCAGTCAAGTTCCTCCTTCCTCCGTTTGTTCCCAGACACTCAGCAAGTAGGATGAGACATCCTTAGTGAAGCAGGATAGCCTTTCCTGCTACAGATCCTGCTGTTCTCATCTGGAGACATGCTTACACACAGAGCTGGTGCTTTACCTGGGCCCTCTCCTCCACTTGTGCAGATATCATAGTAAACCTCTACCATGGTGGACCACAGACATTTTCCTTTCCATCTTCCTCTTCTCTAAGCCAGACTGGCCTTCCTGAGCCTGCTCTGTGATCTCTCCTCATTAGAACGTCGCTTTTCTCCCAGTACCAAGTTTTACTCCAGCGTCTCCTCCAGGTTGTCACAAGTTCAGAATGAAAGTCTCTGGACATGGGTGACTGGATTAAGAAACCATCAGCTTGTGGTCTGTAGAGATAGCACCCTCAGAAAGCAAGAGATAAAGATCCTGGGAATCTTGCCAGCCACCAGTGTATCTTGTCCAAGTTTTGCTAGTGAATTTGTCCTGGACAAGTCTGGTCATCTCTCTGTGTCTCAGTTTCTCCAAATGATGATTAGGTCCGTTATCCATGGAAGACTGCTACTGGCCATGCCCTGTTGGCATCAGGGAATCACTGCTCTTCACTGGATGGATGGCTCTGGATTACTGATAATTGTAGCCAATGGTCTAGAAAAAGAAATGATTGTTCTTATCACAGAGAGGTTGTCAGAGTAGTCCTGGTCTCCTTTGACCTCCTGGTTGTGGCCTAGGCACCTCACTAGCAATAAGGACACAGAGATGTACTAACTCACTATAGACATGTAGAATGTGTAAAAAAATAAACTGGTGCTTTCAGATCCTGACCCCTCTAGGTTGCTTGTTACTACAGTATTCCCTGGTTTCCCTGACCATTACATTTTGTCGCCTTGTTAATGGAGGAGAATCTTGAGCACTGGAAAGCTCCTGTGATAGGTGATCCCAAAATCCCTAGTACTCAAGCCCTGAAACTTAATTACAGAGACTTGCATTTCCTCATCTGTCAGGAAAAATGTGAATGCAGTTATGTCATTCCCAGGGGTAATCAGACTCAGGAGAAACAACGCCAGACGTATTCATGAAGAATTGGGTGATATCAAATGTGGTTTCTCCTCATCACTGTGAATAGAAATTAGAGGGCTGCACAGATATGGGAAGATTCCTGCTGAGACAAAGAAGCCATCACAAGACTGTAATTATGTGATAGAGAAGGAAGCCTTCTCCCAAGCAGGGTGGCAACAGACCTCTGTTTCTATGAAGAAGGCAGAGGGATCTAGACCAAAAAGTTACCAACAATTGCTAAGATGAGGTAGCCTGGTGACCTTTCACAGTAAGCCCTTGTGAATAGCCCAAGAAAACCAAAGCCTGGCATCTAGGCAAGTGACTTAGTGATGCAGAGTGAGGGCTAGCATCTACAATATGGCAAGAGGTTCAAGGAGCAGAGATGCTGTAGCCCATCATGCCTAAAGTGGACACTGATGCCCACAGAGTATGGAGCCTTGTTTCTGGAAATGATGTCTTAGAAAACCCAAGGCTCAGGTTGGGGAAAGGCTAGGCCCAGGAGTCAAGTGGAGATGCCTGTGCTAGAACAGGTATTCTTACTGTGGCTCCTTGAAGGAGGTAGGGTTTGGAGCCCAGTATTGATAAGGGTATAGATCTAAGATTGGGCAGTGGGCTACCAGCAAAGTCAGGTAATCTGTAGCCACCATATTGTCCCATTGGGCAGCTGAGAAGGGGATAAAGGAGCCACTGACTTGATCTCACTCAGCCATGTGTTATTCATCTACAGGCTCTAGGGACTGTACTTGCTTTAGCAATTAGACGGTCAGACATTGCTTGAGGACAAGTGCAAAGCTGTTAATTACAACTATTTAGCCATCCTCAGGCCTAGTTCTTACTCTGCTCCACATATGAGCCTGGCAGCATGGTAGACGGCAAGCAGATCTGCAGTCTTTGACCATTTTAGGAAAGGGCTTTAGTCACATGTGGACTCTCTGAAGGTG
Source organism: Mastomys natalensis (assembly GCA_021653895.1). Taxonomy (NCBI): domain Eukaryota; kingdom Metazoa; phylum Chordata; class Mammalia; order Rodentia; family Muridae; genus Mastomys; species Mastomys natalensis. The sequence continues at coordinate 2,126,935 of JAJTUV010000181.1, read as the reverse complement.
TATTTCTGAGGTTCAGACACTTTGCTATTATTGCTCATACTTTTCATGCCATGGCACAGGATGTCTACCCAAGTCCTAAAGCACTCGAAGATGGTGGGTGGCAGTCTTGGGTTCAAGTCTAAGTGTGAGGCCTAGGGTCTGTTGTCTAACAACCCTGGGTTTCATCATTCTTGTGTGTGGAGCACAGTGAAAGTTCCTGTGTAACTTAGATCTAATTATATGAAGGTCCGGGGCACACTGGCAGGTGTGGTGAGGATTTTGTATACGTTGACTTCATTCTTTTTCCCCCTCACTTCTGTAATGCCAAAAAATATTTTGTGCAATATAAATAGCGGACCCAATGCATTGTCGTTTTATATTGAAAAGGATTATTACAGACAGAAAGAAATAAGGCACATTGCCTTTTCTGGGGGCCTTTGAACAGAGAAGATTCATATTCAAGTACTTTGATGGCTTCCTGAATACTCACCCAGGGTAGCTCCTTCTCCCCACCCCCACTTGGAAACACTGCAGACCAAGAGAGGCTGGTGCTGGGTGTGAGGTTCCCTGAATGGCATCCCCACCCCCACCTTCTCCCAAAGCCAACATCTGCTAAGTCCTTGTGATGAGTGGATGATTGCTGTCATCACCTGTATGTACCACTGCAGGAAAACACACTGGCATTTCCTAAGCAGCACTGAAACTGTGGACTCCTCGGCCACATGTGTTCGCTGATCAGCTAGAAGAATTATCCTCCTGATTGATGACCTTCGAGAGCTTGCTCATGACAGGTCTTCAAATTACCCAGCTTGGCTTCAAGAACCCAAACGTGATAATAAGTACATGTCAATTCCACCAGACCCGCAGTGCTTCTCTCCAGGAAGATGAGTGATCAAAGCGCTATTTTAAAATTAGCCAGCTGATGACCTTTCCATCCCGCCATGCGCTGAAAATGTCAGCATTAGCAAAATCATGGGTAACAACTGCGAGACTCCTTGTCAGCAATGAAACCCATGAGGAGTGGGGAAAATCCTTCATCCCAGCCCCTGGGTGTACAGCCAGGGCCTTTGTGAGTGTGTGATGAAGAGCTCTGCAGGCTTAAATGAGGATGACGTTGGGTTTCAGATCAGGAGATGCAGCTATCAGGAATGCTAATCTCCTAGATGCAGCTTAGTGTCAGTCACTCAACCCAAAGTAAGAATGCACGGGATGCCTCCTCACTGCAGGAAGAAGAGACACAAAGAGGCTATGTGATGCATAACAGAGACATTTGTCTCAGTTACCGGGACAGAGTTCATGAGAATCTCCATGGAGTGATCATAAATTTGTGTCTGATGGTAGCAATGGAAGCACAGTATTATAGTGTTCCAAATGCTGCATTTAGCTAATGTGGGCTGCTGAAATGAACAGGAAGCCGTGTCAGAGCAGGGGAGAAAAGTAGTCCCATTGATGGGCGTCTCTGTGTCCACATTGCCTGAAATATGGTTCAGGAAAAAATTAACAAATATATATTTTAAAATTTTGATTATACGTAGGTCTCTCTTCTCGTCTCTCTCTCTCTGTCTTCTCTCTCTCTCTCTCTGTCTCTCTCTCTCTCTTCTGTTGTGTGTGTGTGTGTGTCTGTGCTTGTGCAGGCATCTGATGTAGCAAAAGATGCCTGATCCCCTGGAGCTTCTGTTTTATGTGACTGTGAGCCACCTGATGTGAACACTGAGAACTGAACTCTGGTCCACTGGAAGAGCAGGGATCTTAACTGCTGGAGTGATCCCTCCAGCCCCAGTGAGGAACTTTAAAATGTGGTATTTTTCCTGTGATACAGGTCACAGAAGTGTGACCTTTCTATTCATCTAGAAGCAAACCAGGAGTGTCAGTCACACAGGCCTTGGATTTAAACTACCCCAGCTCTGTTTAGTCTGAGACCATGGGGGAGGCACATACCATCCATGAAGCATGCAGTGTCCAGTAGCCATATGTTTGGCAACAATTGAGTTCTAGAGCATGTTCCTTTTTATGTATCAAAGGATTGTTCGAATGAGTCATATGCTTTCACGAGGTTTGCTAGAAAACATCTATTTGTTGTACTAGAGTGGGTGTAGTGAAGTATCACCTTACCCCTAAAGTTCCCATTATCTATGCCCAGTGAATCCTTGCCTCCCATCCAGCTAGGCCTACTCCTAACCCAGTGATGTCCTAGCTCCACCCTCACACTTGCTCTCTTTTAGAATCTCCAGACTTTGACCACATTGCCTGGAGAGCAGGCTTTGGCTGGGTCCACAAGATTAATTTCCCCATTGTGAGTAATGGACTCGGGAAGACAGACCCTCAGGCATTCTCCTCCTCCCCACCTCCACTCCCATCGCCTTGCCGTACCCTTGATCTTCCATCTATAGCCCAACACAAGATCCAGTTCAGTTTCTCTGGGATGAGCTTGAGCTAGTAGTGTAGCTTCGTGGGTTGCATGGTAATGGGCATGGGGACGAAAAGCAGAAGTGCTGTTCTCATGCAGCATTTCCCCTTGGAAAGGTCTTCGTGTTTGGGGGTGGTACAGCAGACTCACCAGGCTCAGTCTGTTATGGGAAGCTGCAGTGAGTGCATCTCGGGACACCGTCTAACACCTTGATATTTTACTGCAGTGGCCTCCAACTGGCCTCCCTGCCCCAAGCCTCCTCAGACACAATCTGATTTTCCTGCTTCATTCAGGATTTCTTGTAAAAATAACTCATTTGCAAGTTGCCATGGGGTGGGAGCATCTTCCACAGGAGATGTATGAGCACTTTATGTCTGGCTTTCTCTCCTCTTGGTTTTATCTCCTACTTCTACAACATAGGGTGCTGTTTTCAACCCATGACATCCTCCTGAATATTCCCGAGTAGTACAACCTTCTGCTTTCATACACATGTTTTCTCTATACGTAGCTCACTCTATCTGAGGCCTGGTGCCTCTGCCTTTAGAAAGAGAGTATCAAGATTCACGGAGACTCCACTCCACTGGTGCTTCTGTGAAGTCATCTTAACCCCAGAGGACCTGGTGACCTCACCTGGTGACATCACCTGGATCTTACTTGGAGCTCCTTGACTGATAGAACTGCCTTAATTCCTCTTTGCTCCCCCCCCCCTGCACTTGCTGACATCTTGGGATAAGCACAGCAGTGAAATGGATCAATGAAAAGGATTCAACTCCAAGAACACGTGCTGTTTAACCAACTGTGTACCCTCCTCACACACCTAGAGGGACGATAGAAAGCTAATGTGAAAACGACGCTAACAGTTCTTTTGGGAACATGTGACTTGCAAGTTCAAACAGATATAAAATTAAATTAAAGTAAGTGTACACTTAGGATTTAGTCTTTGTCCAGGAAATAAACCACTATGATGTGGCAACACTACAGCAACAATTCCATCACATTTCTTAGAAGAGAAACCTCTCATTACTGAAGAGGTGTGGTATGCACAGATTATACCAATGACATGCTAATCAGATCTTAATGAGCACTGACATCATGTAGAGGAAGGTGCAGTGTACTGTTAGAGCTAACTGCCTAGTAACATAATGGTACTTCTAAGAACAGTAGGTAAGGAAAGCAACATTCTTTTCCAGCAAACAATAACATCTTGCAGCAGGTAGCCTGGCAGATGTGGAGACCTTGGGGCTGGTAGATGATATTAAAACAGATGGGGAGTGGCATACCTCTGTGTTGGAGATGGCTCAAGTGGTTAAGACCACGGAGTGCTCTTCCAGAGGTCCTGAGTTCAGTTTTCAGCAGCCACATGGTGGCTCACAACCATCTGTAATAGGATCTGATGCCTTCTTCTGGTGTGTCTGAAAGACAGTGACAGTGTACTCACATATATAAAATAAAGAAATCTTAAATAAAAGATAGTTAATCTGTGTGGTGGAATATTTTAGTGTAAAGAATAGATTTTGTTCAGCATGCACTGCTATTCAGGAGCCACCTTGACTTTTAATTCCAGCTTGGGGGCTTCTAAAAGTAAAATTTAGCAGGCAGAATTCAATGCTTGACACATCTTTAGCCTCCTATCCAGAGTCTCCAAGACTGAATCACTGTAGTAACATACCTCCAAGAGATCTTCACTCAGAATTCTTTTATAACTAAGCCCAATGCTGCTGAGTAGCCAGCGTGCACCAAGACACAGACAAATAGGGACAGCGTGGGCATAGTGGGGCACTCCGTGATAGCATCAGAGTTTGTGGGCACACGGGGGTTACCTCCCATTTGAAAGTCACATTGACTCCATTAGGTCACCTCAACTTTTCTTTACACTACAGTTCTGAAGAACTATTTGATGTTAAACTTAGCCTACCTGGGTCATATCATCGTAATGCCATCAGTAACATTCCTGGCTTAAACCTAGCACCTGTCTCTGTAGCCATTGCAGAAATTTTGTGATGGGACTCAATCCCCTGAACATACCAACATTGCTTTAATATGCAGGTCTAGTTCTCTGCTCTTATGCTTAATCTTCTATAGTATCCAGAGACTCTGTCTTCTAATATACATGTCTATATATATTATACATACACACACACACACACACACACACACACACACACACACACATGCATCTCGAGACCTGAATGAGCATACTAGCTCCAAAGCTCAGGCTGATATTATTAATCAAATTGCCACCTGGACTTAATGTCTATAAAATAGAAAGTCACTAAAAATTCAAGTATTTTAATGATAGCTGTGGGGACTGTGGGCAGGAACATGCTCCTGGGACCTCTACAGAGCTGTTAGAGACTTGAACAGACCCAAGCTTTTAAAACCTAGGGCCAAGCCTTGATCAGAGAAAGCAGGGCTTTCTTGGGCATCCCTACAGAACCTGCTAATCCCCAGAGTTGCAAATTCAGCCTTTCTCAGTTAGGCCCATCTGTATAGGCTGCGGAATATGAATCCCTCACAGACTATTTTGGGTGTTTTATCTCTAGCTAGTGGTTCTGCTTTGGGGCATTATGAACGTTTTTTAGCAGGTGGGAACTGGCTGGCAGGACAAGGTCTTAGACACAGGACTGTATAAGTAAAATCTAGCTCTGGTCCCAATCTGCTTTGTGGTCTGCCTCTGTGTGAGCCTCTTTGTCACATTCCTGCCACCATGGATGGAGCTTCAGCTGATCCATGACAATATGGTGAACTACAGTTCCCTGAAACTAGGAGACAAAATAAATATCTCCTCTCTTAAACTGTTCTTCTGGGTGTCTGTCACAGTTAGAAAAATAACTAATCAATATGTAGTTTGGATTTGATCCCCTAGGATGCTTTATAAGAGATGGGCACTGATCAGGGCTGTGGAATGAGACACAGGAATAAACAAGGGACACAAACAAAACTGAGAACTCTTCCTCTGCAAATAACCCTGAGTCATTTAACATTGAAACCTGCTTACCTGTCCTGTCCGCACATCTGAGAATAGCACGTTGGATAAAATATTCCTTACTAGCCTAATCTAGGACAATTACCCTGTAAGCACATATCTATGTTAGAAGAACCCACCTCAGCTACTATATGGTGGCCATAGACTTGTGACTAGGGTTAGATGTCAGCTTGTAGCAGGAAGAAGATAAAGAGTCAGGCCTGGGGAGAAGTCAGATGTTGGCTCATCTTCCTGCCACTTGTCTCTGGTAGGAGTAGGGGGAAGTATCTAGTAGTTTATATTGAAGAAATTAATTCTATTTAAGAGGACAGCACAAGGAAACTGGAGAATGGAAAGGATGTCAAGTCTAGACTGAGTACTGTGACAGATGTTTCACTCAAGTGGCTGACATGATAAACCCAAGTGGACTCCATTCTATGGAGCCAGGATGACAGTGTTCTTCTGACATAGTTTGCACTAAGGAGTCCATGAAGTATGTGTGTCGGTGAGGGGAGGGGTTTGGTCATTGCAGGGTTTCATGTGATATCCTTGATATTGATGATCGAGTCATCCTTCTTGAGCTCATTGAATGTGGCAGGCTCTGGAGCAACAGGGGGCCTTTACTGGAACAAGCTGGCAAGAAGAACAAGCCAGAGAGTTTAATTCAAAGAGAGTTGTTGCAACATGCAACTGGTTATGGCATCCCTAGGAATGATGTAGAGAATCAGCCACTCCAACTGTGCTTGGTGCATGTCTATATACCAAGAATAAAACCAAACTGATGGAAGGAACCAAGCTGAATTACTCTATTAAGAAGTTTAGACTTTCAGCCAATGTCTGAGAGGTAGACCAGAAACCCTTGACTAGAGATGCCAGGAAACTACAGAAAGGTATAGGAAGACTGTCATAACATTATTCTTTTCTAAGAAAACCTGTATTTAGGAAGTTAACCATCTTGGGTAACATGGAGTCCCTATGTAATGAGAGTTGTTATCCTCAGAAGTAGCAGGTGGGTGATCTTGGAAAGATGCCTGCTCACCAGAACACTAAACTAAAAGCGATGAACATCCTTGAAGAGATTATAAATTAGTTCCATCACCAAAACTTAGAGAATTCAGGGGTGGAAATAGAAATTCAATATTTGTTTAACTATCTTTTGTTCCCTATAAAGAAGGTGGGATCTGAGAGCATGACTCTAGATATTATAAATTTAATCAATTGCTAGCTCTAATTGAAGCTGCAGTTTTCAAACATGTTTGCCTTACTGGAGCAGATCAATATGTCTCTTGGAACATGGTTTGTAGGCATTGACCTGACAGATTATTTTCCTTCTCTACCAATTTGCTGATCCTGGAAGACTTGCTTCAGCCTGGCAGGACCACTAATGCACCTTCACAGTTTTGCCTCAGGGCGACACTCTCTCTCCTGCACTCTGCCGTAAGCAATCCTCTGTGGTTCCCTTCTCATGGTAGTCATGGAAGACAGCATTGCTTTTACCAGGCTGGTGACTATGTACATGAGACATGAAGAAGAGGAAGCTACAAAGTAAGATGCACATCAGTCAGAGGGTTGGGTGGAGTGATGGGACTTCCAGAAAAACCTAAGGTTGTATCATATTGTGGAGTTTCTGAGGGTCTGGTAAGTGTCAAAGTAAGCCCTCTCATATCAAAGAAAAGCTATTGGAATTTTTTAAGTCCCCCCACCAAGCTTTAAAAAATATTTTAAGTATAATATAAGTACATAATTCCCCCTATTCTCCTCCTTCCTACTCCTATTTTTCCCTTTCTCATTCCTCTTAAATGCATGGCATTTTTTTCTCTAATTATTATTACATGTATAAAATACATATATAAATGAATATCTCCATATTATATTTATATATATATATATATATATATATAAACATGTTGACTCCATTCAGTATTATTTGCATATGTGTTTTTAAAGCTGACCATCTGGTATTGGATAACCAATTAAGAGACTCATCTCTGAGGAAGTCTAGTTCTCTGACTGTCTCAGTAGTTGTTAATTGCTTGCAGCTCTTCATTTAGGGAAGGGGCCCCATAAGATTTCCCCATCTATGCTGGCATGCAAACTAGCATTGGCATTGTTCAGGTCTTGTTTAGACAGCTATGTTGTTGAGATTTCTTGGGTGTAGCTTCCCTGTCATATCCATAACACATTTTCTCAGAAGACTTCCTGGTCATCTGGCTCTTATAATCTTTTATTTTCCTTGCTCTTCTGAGATGCTCATTGAGACTTATGTGTAAAGTTTGTGTTGCCAGCTACTCATGACTAGTGAAGTCATGGGTTTTAGAGGAGAACTTACTATCACCACTTCCTTCAACCAGCACAACTTCTAGCAGCATTCTAAATACTTATCCTTATGCAAAGGATGGATAGCTTTAGCTCTCACCCCTCATCAAGGACCTTAAATTTGGCAATAGCTCAAGACTGTTACAGAGATCTACAATCAATCAGGATGCAGAGAACAGCTGACTATGAGGTCCCCAGCCCCAACTGACACAACTACAGCTAGTGGGATTGTTGATGTCTGCACTGAAAAAGAAGCATGATGGTGCTTTGACTCTTAGAGCCATTATGTATACATAAGTAGATGCAATACAGGATGAATAGCGACTAAAACTGGTCCCTGCACTCCCCATTTCTAAGTGAGGAGCATTCTAAGACACAGATCTACAGGGACCCTCACTGCACATCTTCCACTGAGCCCCATGACCCAGGGTCTGTGCAGTACCCAGGCCTCCCATACAGAACACAGTACACACTGGAGTGCCAGCCTGGTCTTCTCCAGCCAGCAGTTCTCAAAGTTGAGCCAGGATCAGCATCCTCAGGAAGGGCTCAGACGTACTGCTGTACTAACTCTAAGAGTTTGTGACTTAGTGGCCTAAGAATTTACATTTCTAGTAAGTTCCCCTGTAATAGTGTACCCACACATAACAAGTTCAATTAGTATCATTTCTGGAAGTAAAGATAACCTCTCTCTACAAGACAACTCTTTCCTTTCTGAGAGTCCTCCAGATTTTCCAGAGGTGCCCTAATAAGGTGGTAGAGACTGGGTAACTAGAAAGAGATATACCTTATTTCCCTGGTGAGGGGGCTAGATGTCTGAACTCAAGGTGGCTTCCGGCACACTCTGAAGGTATATCCAACAAGCTTCTGTGTACATGTATTTGTAATCCACTCTCAGTCATTGCTATCATATGACATCAAGATGTTTCAGTAAGATACATGTCAGCCAGAGGGTGACAGATGAGTCATTAATACCAATACTATCTAAGAGTGCAAATACTGAACGGGGGCTCAGCCCACCCAACACCAACATGAATATTTTAAAACTGAAGATAGACTTTTTCAAGCAGTTTCTCCTTCCCCTAAATCCTCTCAAAAAAGAGACAAAGAAAAAAATAACACAAGAAACACATAGATGTAAAGACAAACATGATCACAGAGAAATTCCATAAAAACACAAAAACTGGAAATGATAACATACACAAAGAATCTGATAAAATATATAAAGAACTAAAAAAAAAATCCCCAAAACCTTGACATCAAGAAAACATAAAACCCAATTAAAAATGGGGTACAGCTCTAAGCAGAAAACTTTCTCTTTTTTTAAGATTTATTTAGTTTATTTTATGTATATGTGCACACTGTCACTGTCTTCAAACACACCAGAAGAGGGGCATCAGATCCCATTACAGATGGTTGTGAGCCACCATAAGAGGAAATACAAATGGCTGAGGAGCACTTGAAGAAATGTTCATCATCCTTAATCATTGGGGAAATGCAAATCTAAACTGCTTTGAGATTTCATCCCACACCTGCCAGACCAATAACCCAAGTGACAGCTCATGCTGGCGAGGATGTGGAGCGAAGGGAACACTCATCCACTGTTGGCAGGACTGCAAACTTATATAGCCACCATGGAAATCAGTGTGGTGGTTCCTCAGAAAGCTGGGACTAGATCCAGCTGGATGACTTAGGAGCATATACCCAAAGGACTGTACATCCTACTACAGAGGCATGTACTCAATTATGTTCATTGTTGCTCTATTCATAATATCCAGGAATTGGAAACAGCCTAGATGTCCATCAACAGATGAATGGATAAAGAAATGTGCTACATCTATACTATGGAATATTACTCAGCTGTTACAAAATGAAATCATAACATTTTCAGGTAAATAGATGGGGCTAGAAAAAAGTCACCCTGACTGAGGTAACCACAGGACTGGTGAAACTATAAATAATGGTGTGTATTCACTTATATGTAAGTATATATAATCCATATCACCACAGAGGATAGGTATAGAGTAAGGGACTGGGGGAAGAAGGATTGGATCTTCCTAGGAGGGGAAAATAGAATAGATAGTTGTGAATGGATGAGGTGGAGCAACTGAAAGAAGAGGATCAAATGAGGAGGAGGAAGAAAAGAGGGAGTGAAGGAGAGACAGCTACAACTAAGGCCATTTGGGAGGTTGAATGGAAACCTAATACAGCAGGAGCCTCCTACAATATGTACCTATATGAAGGTAAATAGAATTGTCAAATAATAGGGAAATGGAACCCCAACTAGACATCTTGCATCACCAAATGAAGTCTTCAACCCAGGAATGGGTTACATCTAATCAAGTTGTTGGCAAAGTGGTCTCATGAGAATCCAGGCTTTTACAAAGGGTATTATTGGTTGTTTTCGAAAAACAGATGGTACCACCCTATTGCTAAAGGCAACATCTACACAACTCATTGAACATGGAAAGGTTGAGTTGGCACCTACCTAGAAATTTGACCCCTACTGATTATTGTTCATAGTACTCAAGATTCCTTTGCATGATACCAGAGGAGAAAGTTAAGCACTAACTCAGCTACAGATCCTTTGATCCACAACGGTGACCTGCCTGTAAGATGTACTAGGGCAATAGTGGCGACAGGCTTGTGGGAGTAACCAATCACTATCTGATGGGATTTAAGGCCCATTCTATGAGATGGAACCCATCCCTGACACTTCTAGAATGGCCAAGAACCTAAGGCTAGATAGGCCAGGTGCCCAGGGAAAAACCAAATACTACTGTTCTGTTAAAGGACCATACCAGCAAAATGACTTCCAATGACATTCTGCTATACTCATAAATCATTGTCTTGCTTAACCACCATCAGTGAAGCTTCCTTCTGCGGTAGAAGGAAGCAAACACGGAGACAACTAGACAATGTGCAGCAAGCAGGAAACTTGGAGCACTCAGTCCTAAATTGGATGTCTTCATTAAATCCTTTTCCTGAGGGCTCATGACACTCTACAGAAGAGAAGGCAGGATGATTGTAATAGCCAGAGAGGATGGAGGACCCCAAGGAAGCAAAGCCTTCTAAACACAGCAGGACTGACACACATGTGGATTATAGAGACTAAGGCACCATGCACAGGGCCTGAGCAGACCTGGACCAGATGGAGTCCCCATGCTGAGAGGAAAAATGAACACAGGCCACATCCTGCATTCCCTAACCCAGAAGCTCTCTCCAGTTACTAACCACTCACAAATGAAATTTAGTTTCTTTCAATGGAGTCTCACTAGGAATACGAATAATTCTTAAGTCCAGACCCCATGCCCAGCACAGGTGACCAACACAAAAGGAACTCAGTGGCATCTTTGGAGGTTCTTTGCCTCATAATGCTTTGCCAGGATTTTTTTCCTGACTTTTTATTAACCTGTCAAATCTACAGAGCTTATATTCCCAAGTCAGATCTAGTTATCGAGTGAGACACACTCTCTTTCAAAGGTGACCCCTACTATTTACCCTCTCTCCTTGTTCCACAAATATTGTTCTTGGGGGTAGTTCTGATTGAAATTCAGGAACCAACTAGAGACAGACTACTGCCAAGTAGCCTGAGTACAGATAGAAAGACATCCAGAGAAAGCGATTGTAGGCATAATGTTTTTGCGCATTGTGTAAGGTTATCCTTGTGTTAATCACATGCTCATTTCTCTGCCCTCATATCTTGTTTCAATCCAGACACTGCACTACCTTGCCAGTAAATGCTTATCACCCAATTGGTGGGCAGAACAGAGAATAGGGTGGGACTTCAGTCAGCAGGGGAAGGAGATAGAGATAGGGGGGAGAGAGGGGAGAGGGGGGGGGAAGGGAAATTGAGATCTACCATGAGGACGACAAAGGAAAGGGCTCATAGAGTTCAGCAGAAACAGGAAAGGTCTAATTGCAAGTATTACTGGATCATGGCTGGGAAATAACTAGATTATTTTAGGGCATTAAGTTAGACTGCTCAGGCATTGTGGTGAAGCTTTAAAATAATTTTTTTTATTCTATGTTGTAATTGGGAACTAGCTAGGCCAATATATCAATTTACAATTTATACTTATATTAAAAATAGCATTTACAGAGGATTCACCCAAGCTGTGAAAGCCTGAGCTTGCTAGGTATCAACTCAGACACATCCAGAGCGATGAAGCTGCACTGATTCACTGCCACTTGCTAATGTTCTCTTGGATGGCCCTGGACATGAAAGCAAGAACACTGCAGTACTGGTGACAAGAGGTGTGGGTGCTATGCCTAGAAGAGACACAGAATATAAAGGTGCCCACACCCTGAGTGCATGCTCACAAAAATGTATTCATCACGAAAAGGCCATCAACAGCTGAGAAGGGGAGACGACACAGCCTTTCCTCAGTCACTCCCAAGCTTTCTGTGTAGGTCCAAATATTGATATAAAGTGGCCTTGTGACGAGAAACCCATGAAGGGGGCCCATAGTGTGTAATTCCCAGATGAAATTTTCCTGGTTGTTATGTGCATGCTTAACATGACAACAGTGTAGCACTTGCCTGGCTCAGGTTCATTAGACTGAACTGCTTCTGTACCTGGCTTTGCTTCCCATGGCCAAACACTTTCTCTAGCACTTACCTGTGGGCTCGATGAATTCCTGTATCCACTACCATGCCTTGACACAATGCCACTTCTGAACAGAAAACCCATTTTCTAGCAAAGGAGTGTGAGAACCGAATAGCTCCCTTGGCAGCAGGGGGGTTACCTATCATTGTCCAGGGAGATGGCTCTATCAAAGAGACTCAGTGAGTATGTTAGAAGCCTCAGTGAAGCACCTTTTCCCAGCAGGATCCTGAGTGGGTGTAGCTCTGTGTTGAAATATGTCACCTACACAGCAAGCAATCCTCTAGCCAGAGAGTGTGGGTACAGGGCTCAAAATGGAAGCACAAATGGCTCCTGTTGCTGCCATGTCTACTCTCAGTCTATTTCTGTTACCTCAACAGAATGCCTGAGGCTGTCATTAATAATCAATGGGGATTTCAATGTGTTTTCTGGTGGCAGTTTGGATCATGGACTTCAATATGGTCTCCAGTAGCAGCCTGGGTCACTAAGGGGCTGGCCACAGAGAGTTTGAGCATACTCCAATGAGTATACGGGCAACACAGAGTGGAGTTGGGAAGGTTCTGGGGGTTATTTTGGGGGGCAAGGGGACTGTAAGGGTGGACCTGGGAGGAATGGGAAGTGAGTGTAATTGGGGTATATTATACAAAATTCCCAAATAACTGATAAAAATATGTTCTGAAAAAAATTTTTAAATGAGGATTTCATTTCACTGTTTTGAAAAGTTGAGAAGTTCACTATCAAGATGGTGAGAGACTTTCTTGGTGTGCGCCCCACAGTGGGAGGTGAGGTGAAGGAGGGTGGTAAGAAGAAGCTACACTTGTTCTTTCATAACAAAGCACCTCACTTGATGTCAGCATGGGTGGGATCACAACGGCACTCACAAAGCCGGAGTCCTACTCAGACTTGAAGGCTCTAACCACTATGCCCAATTAACCTCTAACATTTTCAATCTGGCAATTAAATTTTGTCACGAGGTTTGTTTGGATGAGGCACATATTCAAACTATAGCACTTAGTAATCCATCTGTAAGTCTTACAAATAGAGTGGAAACAGCTGCCTGACAAGATGTCTCTTGACACCAGTGTGGAAGACAGACTCGGGAGAATCCCATGGTGGATGTGCTGATTCCCACTTCGGGGGTGTAGAGGATTGGCTGACACAGTGAGAACAAGAGCCATGAGCAGGGCCCCTGGAAATGTTCTGGGGCCATTCCCTCAGCACTGCTGTAATTCACAATGAAACCAATAGAAACCATGGCAACCAGCACAGAGAAGACGAAGAAGAAAGGAGTGAACTACTGAAGGCTGTCACTCTGCTGGAACAAAGGCCAGTGCCACCTCAGTAAGTCATCAGATGAGGTATGGCTGAGAGTGAGGAGGTAATGGGGTATGTGACAGAAGTAAGGAGAGGCATCGAGGACAGGTAGCCTCCAGCACAGAAAAGGACTAAGGTATGTCCACACTGCCTGTTTCTTCTGTTGCTATCTCCCTAGTCCTCCTGTGCCCCATGATGTGATTAGGCCTTGTTACTAGGTCCTACCCGGTTATCCCATGTCTATCTCCTTATCTCATAAACCCTTATGAGTCATATCAATAAAGTCCCTTTTGTCATAAGAAAGTAAGTCCACAGTGCTGGGAGAGAAGCCTTTGGCTTTGTTTGGACTCTGAGTGTGATCACCCTGAGGAGGCTGCTGCAGGTATGTGGAATAAATGTCTTCCGGGTGACCCTCAGGACTCCATGTCTCATCACTTAGGGCCAGAAAGGGAATATTCATGGAAAGTTCAGGCTCTGAGTGAGCCAAGCTAAGTTGTTCACATGTTACATGGAGTTTCAGCACTCACAGACACGGGAACTTACTGAGCAGGCAGGGTCTGGGCTGAGCTATCAGTACCCTCTTCCTCATCACGCTGCAGTCCCTGCTTTGTCTGCAGCTGCTGCCTTGGAACCCACGGTGGAGGTTCCAAACGGAGCAGCAGGGTGGGAACAGCACAGGGACATTAGGTCTTTGCTTCCGTTTCTTTCTCGTTGTCACAGTCGGCTCAGCCATGGTCCTTTCCAGTTATCACAACAGTTGGTCACAGTGGCACACTGGCTCTAGTCTGCTCTCTTTCCTCCCCTTGTTTCTGGAGCCAGTATCAGATGTTGTCTTTAAAACATGGCTCCGAGACAAGAATTTTCCCCTCTGTTGCTGGAATTTGGGGAACTTGGGTCCCTTCCCTGAGCTTCTTGAAGTTGACGTTGTCATGAAAACAGTGGACCTGCCTCTCTGAGGACCACTCTGCCAATCCTGTTCCAGTTTCTGGGTCAGAAGGTTCTCGGACTCTTTTCTGGGTTCTCCAGCTCTGCTGCCTCTGGCCCCCAAATCAGTGTCTCTAGGATACCACAGGCTACTGATGTGTTTGTTGAAGTTTCTGCAGCCCAATTTAAAAGCTAGACTGGTAAATGATACTGTTTGAAGTCAGACTGGACTCTGGGTCCTGTCCTTTACTCCACTCCTCTGGAGGGTGCTGAAGCAGTTTTCTGTGGTATGCCCACAGCTGCTGGCAGCTCACATGGACATAGTCTAGCTTCATACTATTATTCTGAATCCACATAAACCTTTTACTCTCCCTGACAGCAAAGCTGTCAGAGTCACCATTGCCGGCTGCTGCTGAGGACAGCAAGCCAACTGCCTACATTGTGAATATGGGTTATTGCAAAGGTCCTCTGGGATAATTACACACTGCGGCCCATATTAAAGGCATAGGGGCCATGGCTTACGGAGAAGGGATGTTCGGTCATAACCATAGAGAAAGTTAGAACATATCTACGTGGTATTTTGTTTCAGTGACACTCGTAAACACTCTAGCGTTCAACCTAGGGTAGCCCACTACTTCCTGTGGCACCAGGCCTGTTGCTTCAGGGTCCAGCAGCAGCAGTTTTAAAAGCATAGGGAAATAGATTATCTCACAAGGTACATTTGGATTCAGCTTTCACCAGTTCATAAAATACTAAGAATTTTTACTGACGCACAGGCTATGAAGACTTTACAAGTACCCTTACATCTGGCGAATGGACCAGTGACTCAACACCTTCTGGGAAGAGCTGTCTTCAAAAGATACCTGATCTACAAAAGCACACCTGCTTTCCCAACACAGATCATTCCCTGGGAATAAAACCTGCACAAGTGTATGTGGTATGGGGAGGCTACCGGAAATGACCACTCAGACATAGTTTATAGGCAATTGAAAGTCTTAGTTCCAGCAAGACAGACTACACTCAGGCATTCAAGACCTAAGTGTAGTCCCAAGTGTCCAGAGCATAGGGGTTTTGATGTTAAAAACCACATCCTGGCATCTTACTTGGCAGCTGTGGGAAGGTAGGGGTGTGGTGGGGGTAGCTTTACAGAAGCCAGCACTAAGATAAGAACAGAATCTAAGATAAGCTGGCTGGGTCATCTTGACCTTGGGTTCTAAGATAGAATTGGGTAATTTTCCATGGGATCCTACATCAAAGAGATCAAATTCTAGTTGGGCCTGAGATGGCCTCAGCAAGAATACAAGATGGAGGAACCTCTGCACGTACTTGCCCCATCACACATAAGAACCTTGCGAAACTACAAGGGGCAGAGAAGTTTTATGACTTTTCAAGGGAACATTTTTCTGTTTTGAGACAGTTTCATATATCTCCAGCAGGCCTTGAATTCACGGGTAGCTGAGGCTGGCCTTAAACTTCTCATCATCCCACCTCTACCTTCTAAATGCTGGGATTAGAGGCCTGAGCCACCCTGCCTCAGTGAAAGGGATCGATTTTTAAAATCCCTGTGTGCTACCAAAGCAAATGATGAGTTTTTGCGGGGATAAAGGGAAGGATTTTTCAAAGATGTGTTTGGTTTCAAGATGACTGAATCATTTCGTGTCACTTTGAACACAGCCTAAACGTGACACTCTGCAGAGGTACCCATTTGAAATCTTCTCCCGCCTCTGCTAGCACAGCACTAGACACAGCATAGGTGACTCCACTCACCTTTCCACGTTGCAGCTTTACTGGATTATTTGCTCTGCCAAGAGGCAGAATCCTGATACCTGTGGGTGGAGGCCCCAGGCTTGGTCCAGGCTTGTATTAGATGGTGGCAGTTTCATGTCCTTCAAATTGGGGTAGCTCTGCTTAACATGCTGCCAAATTCCCTGGGTAAGCACATAGCCATGGCAGAGAGCTTTTCTTTCCAGACAGATGCTGCTGCTCCTTCATCAAACAGTTCTGCACAGACTTTTCTTCATTTCCTCAGGCTCTGCAGCACATTCCTGATGCAGGAACCAGTATATAGCCTGAAGCTCAACACTGAAGCAGACAGGGACATGTTAGGGACCAAGTGCCAATCTTGAGACTGGAATCTCAAAGGGATGTGATTGCTCTGTCCTTGGTCTATAAACTAGTTAAAGTTGAGGACAGCACATATCCAGGGTGAGAAAAGCCATCCTGTTCTGAATTGTTGTCTCTAAGTCACTGCTTTTCAGCAGTGGTCCTTTTCTATCCTGTGTGCTTTCTGGAGTGTTGGGGCTGACTCCGACGTATCTCGAGAAATCTGCAAGAGTCCCACTTCCTTACAATATCTCAATATGGTTGCTTAGTTGGCAACGGCAGACAGACTGGATAATAATAGTAATTAACTTATTTTCATAGCATTTTTCCCCATAGCGCAGTTTCACGGCCATGCTGTCTGTTTTTCTCCGCTGTGTTTGAGACAGTTGTCTTGGATACAGAGAACACTGACACTGATAAATTACAATTCACACCTAAAGCAATCTACATTCCTGGCAGAATGGACATTTGTAGAACATTCTTTGCCACAGGCAAAACTTTTTTCTCTAGGATTTGAGGACTTCCCTTCCTTTGGAAGAAAGGAAACCAGGATGCATTTAGATTCCCCCTCAATGAAGTTGTTCAATTTTACTTTCACAGGACCTGCTTTCCTGTCCCTTTGTGCACTGAGTGTCCCACCATGTTTTGCCATGTCCTTCAGCCCAGCAGAACTCCTTCCCAGCAGGGTAGAGCCTTGTGTTGAATGCAGTTAGGGCGATGATTTTGTCACCCCAGAAACCACATGGTTTGTGTCATATCTGTGTTTTTTACTTTTGGTCTAGTCCTTTGATCAGCTCATTCTCCCAAAGTCAGACTTCTGTGAGAAACATGTTCTAAACTCTGACAGGCAGGAATGATGGACAGGAAGTATTCATAGCTGTGCAGTGCCTCCCTCTTCCTGGCTGGGCCCCCTTAGATGACCCAATGAGACCTTATGCTTTTAGTATTTTTTGGATCTCGAGTCCATGCAATAATACAGAGAGGCCCTAAGGTCCCTTATGGTCAGCGGTCCTGTATAATCTATACTGACTGAGGAACGTATCTGTCAAGCATGCACAGCGCCTATGTCTGGTTCCGCAGTGAGGGCATATCTCCCTTGGCTATCTATAAAAAGCCAAGGTGTGGCCTTTTTACAGATTTTTGGAGACAGGTTGCTGGGCCAAGTGCAGCCCTTAGTCTAGAGGTGTGGCAAGGCTGGGCCAGTGGCCTGTTGACAGAGATTTACATAGCAGCACTTCCTGACTTCAAATGCTGTATGCCTTAGCACTATTTAGCCCAATATAACTATTACAGAGTACTTTGTCTCTCCAGACACCTGATTTCCTACTCACTGGCCCTGTCTGTCTATCTCAGCAAAGGTGCTCCCCATATATATGTGTTCACTGTTATTGTATGTGTCTGTATTCACAGTTCTTGAGTGTGTGTATGTGTGTGTGCAGTCTTTGTGTGTCTGTATATGTCTGATGCTCACAGTTATTGTGTGTGTACCTGTATGTATCTGTGTTCACAGTTCTTGAGTGTGTGGGTGGGTGGGTGTGTGCTTGGCACTGCATATGTGTATAAGTCAGAGGGCAGCCTTTGGTGTCAGCTTTCCCTTTAAACCATATTTGAGGTGGGATCTCTGTGTTTGCCATTGTACTGCCCTTGACCCTCTAGGGATTTCCTAGCTTCACTCCCCCATCCACCACAAGAGCACTGGGATTTCAGACACACTGCAGCACATGCAGCTTTCATGTGGATTCAAACTCAGGTCATCATGCTTGTTTGACAAGTGCTTGACCCGCTGAGTCCTCTCCCCAGTCCCTGCCATTCTTTTTCAAACTATAGCAAAAACAAAACAAAACAAAAGCTAGCTTTTATTTTAAAAACTTAAAAGGAGCAACAACAAGCTAAAAATGTCATTCGCTCAACTTGAAGAACATCGTTTATGACAGACTGCCCATTCCCAGGTTGGAATTCTCCTGTGTTTTTCTATAAGCAAATGGTGAACAGTTCCACAACCCCAAACAGGCAGTAAGCAGCTAATATCCTGGCACAACGAACAGAGCCATTGTGAGAATTACAGAATAACAGCCCACTAGCACAGGTAGCAATCCACCTGGACTGCACCGAGCACATTTGCAAATCCATTTACAGTGGCATTAGCTCACAATTCAAGGGCTTCTCCAGGTAACTGCTCAATAATGACCCAAAGAGTTGTACTGCATACAATAAGTGTCTCTCATCCCCTGGCCTATGAAGCCATTTTCCTTCTTGTCAGCACAAAGAAATAGCATTACAACCATGTAATTTTTCCTCAACAAATCATGTGTTGAAAAGAAGCAGCAGAAGAAAGCAAGAGCAGTCAGTCAGGCACTGGCAGTAGATTTACAGTCTCAGGCTCATAGAGGAGAAGGTGGGGGCTTTGATTTACCTGAGCAGCATTTTCACCTTGGTATCCCCGTTGGAACATCCCTTCTCCAGAGAGAGTGTCTGGAGAGTGGCAGACCATTGAGTTCCAGGTCTACAAAGATGGGCTGGACTCACAATGAGACATCCATCACTGCCATCCCTAAGGACAGGGTATGCAGGCTCTGTGTGGCTCTTCTTCCCCCAACAAAGGAGCAAGTCATCACATGGTATTTAAATGACTGGAGGTAGAAGATAGAGTCAACATTTGTCCTCCTTCTGGGCCTCCCTCGGCTGCTTTTGATGGTTCAGTGGCCAACTGCTGTTACCATGTTTTGGAGAAAGTTATCTTAATGGCTGCATGGTGGGGTTCAGAGGCATGTGGCTGTCAGATAACATGGAGGTCTGGCCTTTCGTTTACAGCTGGTTCAACTTGGTGGTAGCTTACCCTCTCCACTCACATTGCTCACAGGTCCAAGCTCAGCATAGGACCTGGGCTACAGTTAGCTCACAAGAAACACTATTGCAAGGCTGAACTTACAGTGCAGATTCACTTGGTAGGCTGAGGCTTTTCTGTTCCTCTGCATCTAAGAAGTTGTAATATATCAGGAGTGGTGACTCACACAAGTTAGACCCAGCTGGAAGTGAGGCAGGGGTTATGGGGGGAGGGGAGAGCTCTACAAGTCTGGTCTACCTTGGGATCTCAGGCTAGCCAGGGCTACATAGTTTAACTCTTCAATTAATTAATTAACTAATTAATTATGACAATGGCATAACTAATAATAATAATAACAACAACAATAATAAAAGACCACAATAGTTGAGCCTAAAATTAGACAAGAGAGGTAAAGCTGGAAGCTGCCCCAACCCCAGGCTATGGACTCACTGCCTTACAGAGACTCTAGGCTCTTGTTAACAAAGGACATAAAGCACTTCCCAGCAGTCCCCAGGATATACACTGAGACTTTTGCCCCAGCAAACACTTGCTCCTTCTTATCACCTCTAAGCTCATATCTTCACACCTGCTTGAAGTATATTTAAAAGTTTGAGTGTTTGTATCTTTGTGGGAAGGTATTGGAAGCCATCGAGAGCTCGTACTTTCAGTGTGCCCCCAAGACAGTGCTTGGGCTCCTTTCATATTTCTGATCCTTGGCAGGAAAGGGGCAGAGGGTTCCGTTCCTTTGCACGGAAGGCCTGGAGGCCAGAAGCATTGGCATAGTCTGGGAAGCTGCAGGTGAATGGAGCCAGGGAAGGGTCGGGAGCCAGAGGTCATGCTGACCCTCCGATGGCTCTCTCTTCTCAAGTGTCTCCCCACTGTAAATGACATTTCTGATGAGATGTCACCACGTTCTTTCCTCCTTAGTGGCCCCGGATGCTAGCTAGAAGTTCACAACAGACACTGACACACATAGCAGTCTGATACCTAAGGGCTATTTGCTGAGGACCAGGTATGCCAGATGTAAGTTCTCCTCACAAATGGCCTCTGTGAACTCCCTACAACAGGATGACAGCACCCCAGTCACTCTGAGAGACCCCTTGTCTGGAATCTGCAGATCTGCTGATGATCTGTTTACTCTAACCCTGTAAAACTCCCCAGATTTCCAAATCAATGGAAACCAGTCAACATTTCAATTCATCACACTTTAGTTAAATTAAAAAAGAACATTCAAAGATCAAGGCACAGAAACTCCTAGAATCCCCACTACCTTCCTTCTGACAAGAGGAATCCAGGCTTTCAAATTGCTTCTGATATACAAATGGTCCTGTCGAACCTCAGGAGCCAGAGAACTAGGATTTCAAGCACATAATCCTCCCAGTTTGAACAGCACCCATCCATCAGCTTAAAGAGCCAAGCCAGGAGCTTGCTGTCTGGACAGGAAGGTTCCTCCTCTTTGCTAGTCTGGGGAAGCCTGAGTCTAGACAGCCTCATCCATCAAGGGGGAATGTGGGTCATGGCCCTGTCAGTGTTAGGAAGGGCTTCCTCATAGGCTATGGACTGTGTGTGTGTGTGTGTGTGTATGAGAGAGAGGGGGAAAGAGAGAGAAAGAGGTGGAGGGAGAGGGTAAGGGAGAGGGAGATGGAGAGAGAGAAAGAACAAGTGAATGGGCAGATGAGTGAAGAGGGGCAGGGACTTCCCAGAGTTACCATGTACTCTTCCTCTTCTCAAACAGGTCCTTTGTAGACTATCTTGCTACTCCTAAGTATGGTCCTTCACAACCTCATCTGCTGCTCATAATTCTACAAAAACTTCTTCAATATTGTTGAGGGGACAAGGGGAAAGACATCGCCATCCTCTCATCTACTTGGGGAGAAGTCAACTGACAGATGCCCAACATGGTCTGGGAGAGGGTCCCAGTGGAGCACCTTACCCCTTCCTGGTCATTCATTTTTACTTGACCTAGTTTCTGTTTCCCCAAGGAAAAGGGCAGAGTTAATTATATCCCATTTCTTGAGCAGAACAGTGGTAGAAAACCCTTTCCCTTCACCCCAGGCTCTTGGGGATAATGAAGAACCTGAAAAGAGACAGTGTCTGTGGCTCCTGCAGGGGAAACACACAAGAACACAGACTTTTCATGAAACAGAGATCAAGCCTTTTCAACAACACATCAATTAGGAAAAATTTCCCATCGTTTGCTTTATAACAGGCTTCAAATGATGGCTTCTTTGTGCTATAGATGCAATTCTTTCTATAAGTAACTATTGTGTGCTGGCTCATAGATTAGAAAACATAGCTAGCATTGAAACAACATTCCTCCTGTCCTGGACCAGCCACTGGTCCAGAAGAGGAGGAAGGCAACTGTGTTGGGGACATAGTTGTCAGGATAACACTGATGAAATCACCCTGGAAAACAGGCAGTTGCCAGGCTGGTGGTGGCGCACGCCTTTAATCCAGCACTTGGGAGGCAGAGGCAGGCGGATTTCTGAGTTCGAGGCCAGCCTGGTCTACCGAGCGAGTTCCAGGACAGCCCGGACTACACAGAGAAACCCTGTCTCGAAAAAAACAAAAAACAAAAAACAAAAAACAAAAAAAAAAAAAAAAGAAAACAGGCAGTCTTCGAGCATGGATCTGCGAGCTCTGGAGGGTTGTTGACAGACTTCAATATATTAAAGGTGAGATTTGAGTTACTTTTTTATCGTAATAACAAAACACCATGACCATGGCAACTATAGAAGAAAGACTTTATTGGAGCTTACAGTGTCATAGGGTGAATCCATGACTATCAGGGCAGGGAGCATGTCAATCGGCAAGTAGGCATGACACTGAAACAGTATTTGAGAGCTTATATTTTATTGAGCATAACAGAAAGAGCTAACTGGAACTGTACTGGTTTTTGAAATCTCAAAGTCTACCCCCAGTGACACGTCTTCTCCAACAAGACCACACCTCTTCATCCTTCCCAAACAGTTCCACCAAGAAAGTATTCAATTATATCATCTATATCATATTGGGGCCTGTGGAGGAAGTCATTCTCATTCAAGCCACCATAGGTAGGATCATAGGGTAGAAGAAGACATTCTAAGAAGAGAGAATAGCATCTGCACAGGCTCTGAAGCCGCTAGGGTAAAGAAGCATCTAACTCCAAGAACTGGCCTTTTACAGGAAAGAAAACAGAAGCTTCAGAGGTGTAGGGGTTTCCAGTTTCATGGCAAATGCAGGGGGAGGTTCAGACTTAAATGTTCTGCATGCTGAGTCTGAGTTCATCTGCCCATCCACCCTCCCATCCACTTGGTTGTTTTTCTATATACCAGAGTCCCTAGGAACTTAAACTGCCAATGAAGTGACTCTCTACTTGATGTGTCCCATATGGTCATCTCTGGATCCTGTATGTGGCAGGACTGGAAGAGATGTTGGAAGCTACCATGGTCTTACATCAGGTCCTGATGAAACTGAACTTCTTAAGTTCTTGGGAGCTCTGGATTCTGATGTGGTAAAGTCTCAGATAATGAGAAGAGAGTGAGAGGAACTCAGACTCCTGAGCTGCTTCTTTCCCCACTCCTGAGCTGCACAAGGAGGCAGCGTGCTCATTTGCACAGAAAAGAAGGCCAAGGTTCTCAGAGGTAAGCCTAAGACATTAAACCCAAGGGAGAACTGGTCGTCCTGTGCTCTTCCCTCGGATCTCAGCTCTGTATATGTCTATGTTCAAGGGCTGGAGGAAACAGGTTTAGTTTGACACTCCCACCATGTGAACCAAATACCCTGCTCTTCTTTGATGAGAACCTTGCTGGAAGTTGAGATGTGGTCCATGTCCTTTTAGAAGGGATTTGACATTCTCTTATGTAGCTATCAAAGTCAGAGTGCATTAGTACTCAAGAAATCAACCTAGCAATATGACATTAATCCATACCTTTGTTTCAAAGGCTATGGCTATGGCTAGCTCCTTTGTTAGAGTCCAGGACAATTATAGTGTCACAGACAGGGGCATTTATGGTCCTTCTGCATCAGGAAAAACAGAGCCAGATGTGTTGGTAAGAGCGTAGCCCTAAGGCTCAGGGGATGTCAATGTCCTGGCCCTCTATGAGGACAGCTTCCCAGATGATTCAGTACAATAAGAGGTCAATACACTGTTCCAGAGTGAGTGTGGATTTTATTTCGTTATTCTGGATAACATCTTGTCACTCTAGCCCATGACATCACTGTCCAGGCACAGGGGACTTAGAGGACAGTGAGAGTGTGAAGATTCTCGTGGATGAGGCAGATGGAGCAGAGCATCACTCCTGTCCATCTCAACCCTGCCTTGCCAGAGAGCTGGGCTTAGGTGGTTGCTATTTCTTTCCTATTCTGGGATAGCTCCCTCCCAGGAGGAGAGGATAGGAGGAAAATGGAGAGAGGAAGGAAGGGGGCAAGGTACTGGGCAATGCAACCAGTACCTAGAGGGATTCTGAGATTTCATGATGAAAAAATAAGCCAGACTTGAATTTAAACATCTGTCTAAATAACAGACTTAAAATCAAGCTAAGGAAGATGCACTCCGATGATTCTCGAGCCATTATCACTAAAGTAATAACCGTACATTTTGTGCTGATGGGAAATAACAATCTCACAGCCCGTGGCCAGCTCAGAGCTTCATCTCTCATTGTTATCTACCTCAGGAACCCACAATTCTCTGAATGTCAGGGTAAGCGCCATCCCAGCAGCACTGATCTACGGGATCCATGCCAGGCACTGGGCATGAGGACCTTGGGGCTGGCAGTTGACACAATTGCTCCCACTTGCCCAAGGCCCAGCGAACTTACCGAGTCCAGAGAGCTGGGAAGATGAAAAATGATACAGGGCTCAGCTTTACATTGCTGGGTTTTTCATACAATTTATCAAGCGTTTCGTAGGAGAGAAAGACTTTGAAACATCAAAACAGGAAATGATGGCAAAGCTGGAATTTCCAGAAAGCAAGCTGGAGCAATGCTGAATTCTTCCAGCCTGGGCAGTGTCCTACTTAGGGTCTCTGTGGCTGTGACAAAACACCATGACCAAAAAGCAATTTGGGGAGGAAAGGGTTTATTTGGCTTACACTTACATGCATCTGTTCATCTAAGGAAGTCAGGAAAGGAACTCAAACTGGGCAGGAGTCTGGAGGCAAGAGCTGATAAAGACCACGTAGGGGCGCTGCTTACTGGCTTGCTCTTTATGGCTTGTTTAATCTGCTTTCTTATAGAACCCAGGGATGGTACCACCCACAGTGGTTTGGGCTCTCCCACCTTAATCACTAATAAGAAATTGCCTTACAGGTGGATCTTATAGAGGCATTTCCTCAGTTGAGGTTCCCTCCTTTCAGATAATTCTAGTTTGTATCAAGCTGATGTAAGGTTACTCAGCACAAGCAGGAAAAGCTATCAGGACCAAGTCTCTGAGACATGGACTGTAACCATCCTTGGGGGATATGGGCCCATGTTGTGTAGTCCAAACCTCAGGGCTGACAAAATCACAGATGACCTACAAATGGTTACCTAGCTCACCTTCTGCTCTCAGATTCCTGTTCTGACGTCAGTTGTCTTTGGACAGGTATCAGCCATTCTCTCAGATGCCAAAAATGACCTGCATACACTCTCCTCAACCATGATTCTGAATGGAAGATTCTTGATTTCAATCCTACAACACTCTTGATTTTGTCATACCCCTAGTGGGCATAATTTGGGGGCTGCAGCTAGAGTACCCTCTGCTTCCAAGTGTCCCCTTTTCCTTGTTTTTGCTGGACCCTGGTGTCTGCAGTGCCCTATAGCCTCACAGCAGATCCTACTACAGTACTTGCTTCCTGTCCCAGCAAACTTTTATCACTGTCCCTCCTCTCCCCAGGAAAGGCGTGCTCCTAAAGGAAGTCTCTTATGCCAATCTTGATGGCCTTTGATTGTACACTGAGCAGTTTATTGAAGGAAAAACCACGGTAGTGTTACTGTCAAGGTGTCTTGATCAGATTCATTTTCTCTGCCAGATAAAGAATGAAAAGGCAGGTTGCAGAGGAGAAGTCATGGACCCGGAAAACAGAATGAGCAGTTGGAGGAAGGCGTTTACTGGGGTGAGAAAATGCACAAATGCCAGCAGCACAAAGAGAAAAAGACCTTCCTCAAAGAGGAGGGGTGATTCAGGAACCAAAAAATTCAGTCTCTTAAGGGTTGGTGTTTTGTTTTTTAAGTCTCTGAAGAGTCTTTCTTTCCTAATTTAGGGTTGGTCAGTTTGAAGAAAGACAAGATGGTTGATTGGCTCCCAATTGTTACTGTATTACGCCCTGACTCCTGTGTAACTCACTCAGCTACTCCATCACAGTGGATTGCTGGCAAGCCTTAGGTTTAAGCTGGCAAGCTTCTTTCTGTCTCAGGTCAGAGATGGGAGAAAGAAGCCAGAAACCACCTTCATTACTTGCCCATGGCCCTTCTCCTTGACTGTCTGCCTATCAGAAAACCTGTCCCAAATTTTAATCTCCTCAGAAAAAAAAAAAAAAAAAAACCTACTGGGAAGGGAATTAGACTATGAGGTGTATTATTCAGGGTTCTCTAGAGTTACAGAACTTATGGAATGTCTCTCTATATATTAAGGGAATTTTTCGTGATGACTTATAATCTGCAGTCCAACTAACCCAACAATGGGAAGCTGAGAATGGAAAGTCCAAGAATCTAGTAGTTTCTCAGTTCCTCGAGGCTAGTTGTTTCAGCTGGTCTTTTATATAAGCTGGAATCCTGAAGAAGTAGGTCCCAACAGATGTGCTCCCAAGTGCAAAAAGGTGAAAACAAAGAGTCTTCCTTCCAATGTCCTTATGTAGGCCTCCAGCAAAAGGTATGGCCCAGATTAAAGGTATGTACCACCATTCCTAGATCTGGGATTTACTTTGTCCCAGACTGACCTTGAACTCAGAGATCTCCTTGCCTCAGTCTCCTGAGATTAAAGGTGTGTACTACCTTGCATAGGCCTAAACTTTTCATAGACATTATGCCTCAACATCTTCATTCATTCATGCCAAGATCCTGGTCAGAAACTTGTGTCTTCTAGCCTCAAGATCTGGATCACAGGTGTGCCCTCCAATTCTGGATTGTAGTGCATTCCAGAAGTAGTCAAGTTGACAACCAGGAATACCTATTACAGAGAGTGAGAGTGTGAGAGCTGGGAGCTGGGGGCTGGGCAAAGGGCCCTCTAGGAAGCTTTGCATATTCTGTTGCTATGTGCTAATCAAGCAGTACTCTATCTCAGTGATTTTCAACCTGTGGGTCTTGACTGCTCTGAGGTCACATATCAGACACTTACTACGATTGATAGCAATAGCAAAATTACAGGTATAGACTAGTGACAAAAATAATCTTATGGTTGGGGGCCATTAGAATATGAAGAACTGGATTAATGGGTTGCAGCATTAGGATGGTTGAGAACCACTGCTCTAGAGTAAAACATCAATTTAAGATAAAAGTCTGTTGGGTGTGGTGGTGCATGTCCTTAATTCTAGCACTGGAAAGGTAGAAAAGGTACTATCAGGAGTTCAAAGTAGTTCCTGCTATGTAGTAAGGTGAGTTCAACTTTGGCTATGTGAAACCTTATTTCAGGAAAAAAAATAAAAGAAATAGTAAATGATCCCAGGCAGTGGGATTGGGGAGAGTGAATGGTAGCCTACCAGTGGCTCCTTTACTAGTGTGAATAAAAATGCCTGGAAAGAAGCTGTGAGCAAGGGCCGAGGGACTGGTTCAAACTTGAATGAATGAAAGAGGTTGGGATGCTGGAGTTTCAGAACCTAATTACAATTTATCTTGGGAGATCTTCAGCTTACCGAATAGCCATTCGTGGTCCACTTCTGTGTCAGATCTAACATCCTGTAAGTAGCAGATAAAGCTGAACCTAACACCACAACAAACAGATAAAAACCTTTGCAATGTATTTTCTTAACAAAAACCCATTCTCCACTCATCAAAGGACTAAGAATGCTATCAGATAGCATCTGAGGCCTGGCTGCCTGGCTTTAACCTGCTTCTCTGATGTACTCACCAATGTGTTTTAAAATTGCCTTGATTTATGACTTTCTTTGTTCTCTTTCTATAAACTTCAAGTACTATAATCTTGCTCTTTGAAAGGCATGCACGTAGGGTAATCCGAATCAGTGTTCCAAGGCTGTGCTCACTTACTACATTTGCTCCAGAATAAAATTATTATTCTCTGAGCTGTGTCTTTGTGTCAATCAGACTTGGTGTCAACTAAACTGTCTGGTCTCTGTGTGGTTCAAGACATATACCTTTAGTGTCTAATGGCACCAATGAGAAGCCACCATATTTACATCACCTGCTGCTCTTGCTGGGCCATTGGTTACTTCCTTGTGAGTCGATACATATGTATATGCAAGTACACACACACACACACACACACACACACACACACACAGAGGGAGAGACAAAGACAGAGCCAGAGAGACAGACAGAAACTGACACAGAGAGAGAGACAGACAGACACTTCTTTTTGGTTGGATTGCCTGTAGACCAGCACCCAAGGTAGGAAAGCCAAGTGTTCTCAGGACTGCAATAAATGTAGTCAAGGCACCATAGACAAACACATATTGCTGAAGGCATCAAAGGTCAAGAGCCTCTAGAAAATGAACTACGTTTAGTACCCTCACCTGAGGAATGGAGAGAAAGATTATCTTGCTGACACAGTTGGCAACATGCTGTGGAAGTCAGAGTACAGATTAGGTTGACTTAAAATAGCCCTAAACCAATTTCAGCTACGTCATGATAACTTGTGTGAAAACCAGAGGAGAGACTACAGGCAATAAAAAGCACTGTGGCTCCATCTAAACCTAGTTTCAACTTATGAGGATCCTGGCCCAAGATTATTATTTCCCATCCCTGATGCTGATTAAGTAAAGCATTCTTAGCATTTCAGGGTCTTCTCAAAAGCTGCTTTGTAGCTGAAGAATGGCTGTATTTACAGAAAGTGACATTTTTGTTGCATGGTTCTTAAACCATGGATGTCTGAGGGCACTAGAGCCAAGTAAACATTTGCATGCTTTGGTTTCTGCAGAAAGAACCTGGACCAAATTAAAAAGTTTATCGTGCACCTACAAAGATCCTCTTTCCTCTCTGTATCTGCCTTCTTCTGCCAAGAGAAGATGAAGTGGAGCCTCCTTCCTGTCCTCCTTCCTCACACAGAGGGCCAGATGTCCAGATAAAAGGCTTTATGTCATTGTGGGTACTGGGAGGAATTTCTGCACCCTTATATATCCACACAAGATGGACACCCCTTCTCGAGGTTGGTAGAATGGTCTCAGGAGAGAGAATGTGTTAGGCCTTTTGCTCACTACAAGGAAAGGTGACACTCCGTCCACTGAGTCAGGCAGATGGATGATACTAGCAAGATGGTGTTGTCCAAAGTTTAACGAGCAGATTCTTTATTCCCACTTATTTAAATATTAAACAGTCTAGAAAAGCAAGGCACTCGAGTGCACGTGCGCATGCAAACGTTTGTGGGGGGCATGACTCCCAGAGTGGGGAGTTAACCCAAAGACGGTGTTCCTGTTCGTTCAGAAGGCTAGGATTCTTTTATGTTTGAGGATGGGATGAGTTTCCTTTCTTCCTAGGCGATGGCTGTTTGGGTTATTGTAAGAAGTTAGATATCCAGACAAAGCCTGATTGAGTCAGGCCACAGCAGCACTCTCCTCCGAGGTTTGAAACCTCTGCTGAACTGTTCCTTTCAACAGAGGAAAGCCCACCAAGTCTCTGTCTTAAGAAGGAGAGTAGAGAAGGAGAGGGAGGGGGAATAAAAAAGGAGGAAGAAGAAAAAGAAAAAGGAGGAAAAGGGAAAGAAGAAGGGAGGGAAGGAAGGAAGCAAAGAAGGACAGAAGTTAGCCATCTTGAATGTATCTAGAACCTCTTTTCTGTCTGTCTGCAAGCTGAGAAGAGGAAGAAGGAAAGGAGCCCGATTGTGCAGGACTTATCAAATATGCAGATGATGCCAGGAACACTGGTCAGCACCTGGTTGGAGTCTGATAAGATTCAATGGGAGTAGTGGTAGGACTGTGAGTTGGGAAGTGGCACGACCTGTTCCTCCCTCTCAAGCAGAGGACTGTCTCCTTACCTATCATGCCATAATGCTTGAAGGGGTCACCATCCTGAACCCCAATCTGTTCTAGGCTCTATATTGCATTTTTATGTTTGGGTGATCTTGAGTTCACACCTCGAGAAGATAATTTTTCTACCTAGCAACACCAGAGGCCAATGGTGGCATATTTCTTCTGGGTCTCTAGTGGTGATTGGCACCTTGAAAAAATAAATAAATAAAACAAAACAGAAGGAGAGAACGGAGCACAAAAGTCTCCTATTTGCAATTCCCAAATCAAAAGAACCAGCGCTTTCATTTTTCTTCATTATGGCTTAAAATTCATTTGGCAGCAAACATACCTCCATGTCATGTGGAGCTGTTCAAAAGCTTCCTTCATCCTTCTTAGGCTGGCTATTTCCCAGCAGCAATATGAACATGTGATTATGGGTGGCTTTCCAGGCCCTAGTGAGTATTCACAGCACAAAGAGTAGGTGCTTCACAGTTCCTAGACTCAACTGCTCCTCCCACTGTGTCTGCTGCACATCAGGCAAAGCCTCCATAGAGTGCTGGGGTGGTTCTCTTTGTTCTTACACAGTTGTACATAAGCAATACAATTGCCTTCTCTTTCCCAGTAAGACGCTTTTTTTTTTTTTTTTTTTTAAGTTAGCCCAAGACAAAGATTGTACAACACACAGCAAGGGAGGACAGAAAAATGCAACTGACTTTAAAGGAATCAAGGTCTTTGGGAGATTGACGTGATCCCGGATGAAGTGAGAACCTCGAAGCAGACCTCTGGCTTGACTCCTGAACGTCAGGCCATGAGCCTCCCTGCCCCCTTGAGGGAAAGCTGGGGCTCTGCTGACAAGGACTGAACCATGGATAATTAATTGCAGCTATTGGAGGAGCAAAAGGATCAGGCAGCAGAGAAACAGCAAGAGGGAGGGTGATTGATACTATGCTTTCAGTAGTTTAACATCAAGAACCAATTCGCTAGGAAAAAAAATTATTGGATTATGTAGAACCAGCCTACAGCTCAACTCTCAGTGAGGAGTCTTTATTCTGTAAACATAAACCAAAGTTTCTGCGTGTTCTCAAAATTACTTGTTTGACTTACAGCTTTCAACTTGACACAAGATCTCATGTGTGAGCGTGAGTGTGTGTGTGGAGGCGGGGGAGGGGGTGCCTGCCAAAGGCACCAAAACACTGACAGTTTGAGAAACACCGTGGGGCTGTGATCTGAGGTTTGGAGGCAAGGCAGGCACACTCTGAATCTCAATCCCTGCTGGTGAAGTTCAAATTGTGTTTCTGAAAAGGAGGTTTTTCAGAAAACCCAGTTCGCTAATCACAGAAGTCTCAGCTGGGAGGCACAAGCTGGATGGCAGGATTAGAATCTGTGCTGGGTTCTATGACCTTCCTAAAGACAAGGTGTTTGAGAACAGGCCATCACCATAGAGATCATGGGGAGCATGAGGAAAGGCCCCATGCTCCTCTGTTCTGTTTTCTTATCCTTACTCTTACCTTGGTGGTGCAAGGAATGGTCATTACTTTAGAACCATAAAACTACTGGTAGCTAACAAATAAATTTCAAATATTCTAAACTCTTCCTACCTCTGTGGACAGATAAGTGGGGATAATTACTGAAAGACACAGTCACCTGCCCATCCCCCTTGCTCTGGTTATCCCCACAGATACCTCTCTGTTCTCACTCCTGCTCTGTCTACTTTGCCACCTTTTGACAAGACTGATGTGCTGGGCTCTGACCAGAGACTGTGGTGGATACATTTCAGACAGGGAGACAGGAGTGACTCGTGGCAGGAGAGATGAGTCATTGTGTGGGGAGCTCTCATACAGGGCTGATTCACTGGAAGTCACAGAAGACTCAACAGAGAGACTGTGCTTGCCACTTGTCCTTGCTCTGGGGGTCAGAGGGGCTAAGCTTATGTGGCTGCATCTCTAGGTACAGTATCACTTAGCATCTTCTCGGAGACACTGGTATAGCTGTCCTGGAAGCCATTATAATACCAAAAGTAGGCCCATCCTTATAAAAGGTCAAAAGGCCAGAGATTGAATCATTATGTACTGTGCCTGGTCTTCCGGTCTATGGCGTGGATCCCACAGAAGCTGGCCAGCCAGCACTCTCTTATGTGGTGTAATGAACCATTGGCTTAAGAATGGTCCAGACAAGACTAGAATAAGCCAGTTTCATTTCTTCCTATTTTCCTGTTTTTAACTTCTCAAGCTATGAGTTCATGTTCTGTCTCAGAACTCAGCTCAAATCTTCCACATTTTAGTAATGATTCTGTCCATCCACCACTGTCTTTGTGACCCTCCCTCACTGTGTGGTTTACTTGGTAGGCTTACATGTCACTCATGCTCCCTGGGTTCCCCATGTGCTACCCACATAGAACCCAGATACTTCCTCAGAAATCCAGAAAAACGTGTGCCATGCCACCCTTGACCCAGACTGAGCTGTACTGTGGACAGGCCCACTTCAACTGACATGGCCAAGCTGGGACCATGGGAAGATCCAGGACAATGTCTCAAGGTCTAGATAAGAGGATCCCTCAATTAAACCCTTACAGAGCTACTCAAGCTTCCTGGAGGGAAATTTTGAAAAAACTATTACAACAAAGAAGAGTGGGAGAAAAATCAGATGTTTTGTTCCCTTGAAAATATATTTCATCAACTGTGAGCCCAAATACTGGTCCATGTGCCAAATGAACTTATTCAGGTAAGAGGTCTCCTATTAAGCCCGAGTACTGCAGAATACAAAGACATTGGTTACATTGGGTTGATAGGTAGATGCCTCCTCCTCCCTTGTTCTCCAAAAGCTGGAATCTATCCCACCCCAGATTCTGGTAGTTAATGGCTTCCCTACAGATCTGTCAGTGTGTAGCTTCCTCTGTGCTCCTTGTCATTGATCTCTAAAGGCCATCAAAGCCATTCAGGAGTGGCTCTGGCCCAACTGCTCTCACCTATGATTTACAGTATATGAGCGAACCTACTCTGCTGTCTCTGAGAGTTAGTAAGTGAATGTCTTCCTCCTACTGTAATGTAACGCTATGGATCTCAAGCAATATATGACTTTTAAATTCTGGGGAGCTCCAGGAAGGACAGAGCTTTGGTACCTATCTGGAGGCAGCTGCTGGAGGGATGCTTGCTTTCCTCTTCTTGGCTACTCAGGGCCCTTCTAGGAGCCTCTAAGAGTTTCCTACAGCTAGAAGCTCATACAAGTCTCCTCAGAACTTCTACCTGAAAGCTGCAGCTTAGGGAGGAGTCTACAGCAGTTCACCTTGGGCACTGCCTGAGGCTTTCCAGCCTGGCAGGTCAGAAGGCCACAGGGCCACACGAAGAGATGCATTATTTACCACTGTGTTTTTCCTTAGCCTCAGAAATCTTTCAAGAGATGAGACAGAGTTTGCTGTTTTCTAGGGAAGAAACCCACACTCTTAGAGCCTAGGCTGATAATCACAGCTAAGAGTCCCAGGGCACTAGAGCCTGGAAGTCAGTGATCTTCTCTGGGAGAACACATCCAAGGACACAGACTGCTTTCCACCAAATCCTCAATGTCTGTTTGGAAGCTTCTGTCAAGCCTAGGCAGCTTACTGGGTAAAACCTTGACTCCTCTAGGCAACTAGAACTGTGCAAACTTGTAGGAGATGCAAACAAGTCATCCACAGATGTTTTCTGTGTTTGTGCAGTTTCTCTGGATTGGCAAAAAAATTGAAAACAACATGGAGAACAATGACTTGGTAATATAAGGAACACAATGGGGTGGACTAAACTGTTTCCACCTTACGTGACAGGTACATGACACCTGGCTTTACTAGCCATGCCTTCTAAATGAAAACATCTCCTCAGGCAGAGGGAAGCATTGTAAGCACTTCCCAGTGACCATGGTACACCTCTCCTGTGTTATCTATGTCCCTAGCACTGGGCTTTGTTTCACATTTAGGGTCTAGAATTTGGCTAGTGTTTCTAGCACTTTCTTAACTCTACACAAGTCAGGAATATGTACACCCCTGTCCTGAGCACCCACAGGGCCCCCAGGAGTTCTCCAAAATTGATTTAAAGTAGGATTTGTGCATCAGGAGACAGCTGTTTACCCATGAGCTCCGAGGCACAGCTATCTACCTATTGGGATGTATGCTGGCTTTACAATCCAAAAAGCTGTTTGTCTGAGCTTGTGTCAGTATCTGAGTTGTACATCAGTTTCCAAGAACAGGTGGGTAAGACAAACTTGTAATAGTTTCCTTTAATCCTTTAGTCAACTAAATGGGAAGGATATTTGTCTACTGAGCAAGCTTTTAAAGTGACATTTCACATAACACAATGGTTTACTGAGCTGTCAATTTCTTAGGTAGGAAATAATCCTGATTATTCTCTAGCCTGTCTTGGTGGCTGGGCAGAGACCAAGACTTCTTGAGACACTGGAGCTGAGAGTATGTGCTGGGGAGCCCAGTTTCTCCACACCTGAACTATGAGTGTTTAACCCTTCAGCCCTATAACCCAGGGGACACACCCATGCCTTTTCTAGAAGACTAGAGAATTATAAAACAACCAATACTTTATAAGAACCAAGCAAAGAGGTCTCCTCCCTAAGCCCTGGTGCACAGGATAAGGGCCTTGTGCCAAGCATCATAGTCAGCCAGTGTCAGCCCCAGAGGTGCCACACAGCAGCATTTGGGTCAGCACCATGGTCTTGCTCCTCTCATCCTTTGAAGCCCGACTCTGAGCTTTTATTCTTTGCTCTGATGTAGTTCAGTCCCCCAGGAAGACTTCAAGCATTTCAGCCTAAAGCTGGGAGAACTTTATTCTGTTTCTTCAAAGCCTCAAAATAAAAAGGCCATTAATACAGGAGACAGGAGTACAGAAGTGCTACTCCTTCACAGCTGGCTATTCCTGCACACCAGAATAGGAATAGTGGTGTCCATCCTTGGACTAGGGATTCCTTGTAACAGCAAAACTACATCAGAATATCTTCTGTTCAGATTCTGATAAGCTGATGGTCCAGAGCTACCTGTGCTCTGTGACAAATAGTTCCAAGGTAACATTTTTTGGCCCCAAGTAATGTCTCCCAAGCACCCACTCACTGGTCTTTGGATTTCATAGTAGATAATTCATGTAGACACAGCTACATAGCTGGGTCCAGTGAAGAGGCATGATATCAGGTGACCCACAAATAAGAATGTCCCTTGGTCTCCTAATAGGAAGAATCCTCTGCATCCTGGTCTGGGTGCTTCTCCCACTGCCTCCAACTTTTTCTTCACACAACTGAAGCATGCCTCTATCCTCTAGCCCTGCCAAGGGAATGCACCTACTTGACTTGGGCCAGCAGGCCATTCTTTACTGACAGGTTCATGAGGAGAAGGACTGGAGATAAGATAAGAAAATAAAGATGATAGGAAAGTTGGGATCAGAAGTTGCATGAGCTGATGGCCAATGCCAAGCAAGCTTATTAAGAAGTACAGCATCTTACACACTATTAGCAGGGAAGAGCAGGGCACAGTTGGTCCAAAGGTAATCAAGCAATGGAGCACAAAGGAAACAGGATATCACAGACTAGCAATCAGTGGTCTGAGCCTGATAAATCACGGCCCTTCTAAGCAGGGAAAGGGAGAGGTGTTTGAATTAGCTAGATCTGAAATCACCCGAAAGGCCCTGACCCTGGGCCATTCCTGGCCTTGACCAGTGTTTTCCTGGTTTTAGACGAGGAACTAAGTTCCTTTTCCATACAGCATGGCCTCAGGAAAAGTACAGGACAAATTTGTCCCTCAACACATACAGACTGATAGTTTCTAATGCTTGTCAACTTTGGCTCATCTACTTGGCTCCACAGCTCTTCACAAGGGCATCTGGCTATCTCTGCACAGGTAGGTAGGACTAACAATATAATATATATGAGGGACAGCCAGAGCAGCTGGTTTCTAGAAGAGAACTGATCAGGATGGAATACTTCAGCCTCCAATGTTACCCAGTCACTATACACTATACATCAAAGTATACATACATACTCTATACATTAGAGGCCAGGTGGTGAGGCGGCTGACACGGCCAAATGATCCAGATGGTTAGGTGGTTTATGTGGTCAGGTGGCTTATATGACCATATGGCTCATGCAGTCAGGTGACCTAGAAGGTTCATATGGCCTGGGAATCCTAGTGGTCAGGGGCCCCTTGGCAATGGAGATTGATTGTTTTCGGGTGACCCATAGAGTTGAGTGGCTTATATAGTCAAGTGTGCTAGGTGGCTCAAATGACCAAATAGCTTATTGTCTTAGAGTTTCATTTCTGTGAAGAGACATCATGACGACAACAACCCTTATACAGGAAAAACATGTAATTGGGGCTGGCTTGAAGTTTCAGATATTTAGTCCATTATCACCATAATGGAAAGCATGACAGTGTACAGGCAGACATGGTGCTGGAGGAGATGAGAGTTCTACATCTTGATCTGCATAAACAAAAGGAAATTATGGGCCACACTGGGCATAGCATGATCATACAATAAACCCCAAAGCCCACCCTAACAGTGACACACTTTCTCTAACAAGGCCTATCTTCGAATAGTACCATTGCCTATGGGTCAAGCATTTACACACATGAGTCTATGGGAGCCATACCTATTCAAACCACTATATTTATGCAATCAGGTTGTCCCAGTGCCCAGGCAGTTCTTGTGATCTGGTGGCTTTGAGGCAAGAGGGCCCGCATGACCATGTAGACATGGGTCCTCATGATTCATGTGGCCAGGTAGCTCACAAAGCCAGGTGGGTTTTATGACTCAGTATTTTTGGTGTCCATGTTTCATGTGTCCATGTGGCCTGTGAAAAGGCAGTTGGTGCAGCACTGTAGTTCTAGGCACTAGAGGACCACAGTTACCAGAAAGTAGGTATTTGTTGTAAGGTTTTCTCCTTTTTCTTAGTTTGAAACTATAACCATATCCATGACTACTGAATCAGTGGGCATGTGAGGGCCCCTCGTCCCTATTCTTCTCTAAAACCCCACAATCATCTGCAGATGATTCAAGTAGATTCCTGCCTAGTTTGGTTTCTATTGCTCTGGTAAAACACTGACCAAAACCAACTTGTGGGTGGGCTACTTGGCTTCCACGTTATAGTCTATCATCAAGGGAAGCCAAGGCAGGAACTCAAAACAGGAACTGAAACAGAGACCATGGTGGAACACTACTTACTGGCTTGCTTCCTCTGGGCTTGTTTGGCTAGTTTTCTTACATAGCTGAGGCTTACATGTCTAGGAATGGCACCACTACAGTGAGCTGGACCCTCCTACATCAACTAACAGTTGAGGGAATGCATCACAAACACAGTCAGAGGCCTATCCTAATGAGCCAATTCTTTACTTGAGGTTTCTTCTTCTGGGTGACTCTAGATTTGCATCAGTTGACAGCTGAAGCTAACTGTGATAACCCCTCACCCTGCTCCTAAGTAGTCATAACACCCTTAACTCAGGTCTGAATCAGGGCACCCTAACAGTCCAATCCTATGGCCACAGCAGGTGTCCTAACACCCTGCTGCCTGCCACAGCTGGACCACAGCAAATGGGAAGAGAGAAGTGACCTGAAGGAACACAGTCCAGAGCCAACAATAAATTCACCACATTCTCTCCTCTCACCCCACTCTTGATTTGGCCTCACTGTCATTCTTTCCCAGCCACATGGATGTGGATGTCCCTTTACATACATGCAAAGTGTTTTGAAGACTAAACTCATAAGTCATACCAGCATCACTTCCATGGTCTCTGGCTAAGCCTGTGCTGACCTATATCCCTGCTTCATGGTGAGGGCCAAGATACCCTGCTCCTTGGTCTTTGCCATTGATTCTACACAGGTTTCTTGGACATCTGTCCTATTTGTGGCAGACTCTGCTGGACTGGTTTTGTGAATGAATGAGTGAGCAGATGGAGTGATGAAGAGCTTTCTACACTGTTGGCTCTTTGACTGAACCAGTGATGCTTCTCTGGGTCACCTTTACAAAGTACCTGCATCTGACTCTGCCAGTTCTTGATAACACCTCCATAAATCACAAGAAAAACATACAAGTCCCAGTTGTGAGATGTGTTCTGTCTTCTCTGACCTGGAACCATTCAGGGAGTTCTGCAAGTCCCAGCTTCAGCTGAGATCTTTAGTGTTTGAGAACATACCAGGCAGTAGAAGTACCTTCTGCCAGGTACTCTCTGATGTCTTGCAGTAGAGGACTTGTCGTGTGTGGTTTAAATGAGTCCCGAAAATACACAGCCCATAGGATCGTCCTAGAAATCCTTTCTCCTACCTTCTTTGGTACAGAAGAGTAAGATTGACAAATTTAAAAAGCATCAAAATTTGGGGAGATACAGACCAAGCATAAGCCTTTCCCATTTGGTTCATACCTTGGAACAGGTTACCTCAGATCCCCGAGAGACTTTTCTCTTTTAAAATGAGCACAGTTGTATCTCAGGTCTTGCAGTTTCCTGAATATTGGCTGAGATGAAATGGCCAAACCTACCGGCTTGGTGTGCCAAGTAAGTGCTGAACAGAGTGAATTCCATCTCTGTCCTTCAATTGCAGCAGTGTTGGGAAGCTGGTGCTCAATGGACCCAGCCTGCAGGCACATCTGAGGCCCACTCTGGCCTGTGGCAATTCATGGAAGAGAGTGTGCCCTGTGCATTCCAATGAGGCTCCAAGTGCTGTGCCTTTTATTTCAGGACACAGGTGCCCCAGGGTCTTCTTGTGAAGTCCACCAATTTGCCTTTCTAATCAGACCCTTTTGGGTCAGCCTGCACCTCCATCAATCAGACGCAGAGCCCAGGGATTTCCCCTTGGTTCACCTGATTGGGCAGGGCACCCACTGCAGTTCAGGAAATGAATTTTTCAGAAAGTCTGACCCTAAGACACAAAGCCAGCTTCCTCATACCTCCACCTTAACTCCCCTCTATGAGCCATGTTTTTTCTTTTCCCTGTTTGATGGATGAAAAGAATGGTATTTTAAAGGCGGTTTTATAGTGGATTTCTTGTATTTGCCTTTGTTTATCAGAGTTTCTGAAGTCTTCATATTATGACATCCACATCTTCGTGAATATCACTGTCTTAGAGTTTTACTGCTGTGAACAGACAGCATGACCAAGGCAATTCTTATAAGTTCAATATTTAATTGGGGCTGGCTTACAGGTTCAGAGGTTCAGTCCATTATCATCAAGGGTGGAGCACAGCAGCATTCAGGCAGGCATGATACAGGAGTAGCTGGGAGTTCTACATCTTCATCTGAAGGTCACTAGGAGAAGAAGAGTGGCTTCCAGGCAACTAGGACAAGGGTCTTAAACCCCATGCCCATAGAGACACACTTCCTACAAGAAGTCACACCTACTCTAACAAGGCCACACCTCCAAATAGTGCCACTCCCTGGCTGAGCATAGTCAAACCACCTCATCATCATTCAGTAATATTTAATGAAATCACGTAGTTGTCTGATACTTTACAAAGTTGTTACCCTCCTTGAGAACACCTGCAGCCCACCCCAAACAACTGTTATACATTTACTGTACCTATTCCCTGTTCCTGGAATCTTGATTTCTTCTCCCCTAGCTCCTCTCTCAAATGGCCTGTAAATGGAACCTTTGTCTGTGCAACCTTTTGTGCTTGGCTTCTCTCACATAGCAAGGCATGTTTGCAATCCGCTCATGCAGTGAGTGAATGGTTCCCCTTGCAACTATTGTAAGGCTGAGCCTCAGTCTCTGCCTGCTTGCCTGCTGGGGAGCATTTGTATTCTTTCCATCCATGAAGGGCTGTTCATGGAGCTATTATGAATGAATATCTTGGAACAAGTATTTTGTGAATATAAATCTTTATTAATCTTAAATGAAAACCCAACAGTGCCATTACTGGTCACATGATTAGTGTATGGTTAAATATGCTAGAAATTGCCATTAAACTTTTCCATTTCAGCATTTATACAAGCGTCAAATTAGATGCACACACCTACCTAACAAATACAAAAATGAATCCATAAAGTACTAAACGTGGGAAGAGTAACGACTTGACCGACATTCAAGTTCTACCTTGAAACTGCTTTGGGTTCTAAGACTTACCTTCTGCAGGTGACACCAACGCTTGGTGCATCCACAGATGTACTCAGATATAACTCAGCTCTGAGGAGTGACATGGACTGCACATGTCTCTTGATTATCATCTCAATCATCAGCAACTCACCCCGAGCGTCTCTTGCATCCCATCTGACCATCATGAAGTATGTGTGTGTGCCAAGTTCATCATTACTGCTTTATGGAGACGTAATTCCCATTACATACAATTCACCCAGAGTGCTAAATCTGTTTTCTTTGTCCATCTTCTTAAGGTAGGAATATCATAACATAATTTTACATTGTAGCACTTCAAGTAAAAAGTGGTACCTTCCTCATCCTGATGCTACCCAACCTGAACCCTAGTCTTGAAAGGCTTGTTCATGTTGACATTTTACAAAAGGAGTATCAAACCATGTTCTGTCTTGTGACTAATCCTTTCCCATTCTGATGCCCTCAGGCTGTTTGGCATTGCCCTCTCTTGGTGCTTCTGTCTCTTCACTGTGTGGAATCACATGCTTAGCACAGAGCATCTTTCATCCTCCTATCCTCACGTGGTGGACAGCTGGCCTGCCTTTATATTTAGGCAGTTATGAATAGTGTTCTGTGGACACTTACGTACAAGAACCTGAAGTATATTGTTGTTGTTATTGTTATTATTATTTTACTCAGCTAGATCTTAATCATGGATTTACTGGATCAAATGGTAACTATGAATTTAAACTTTGAAAAGTTCACCAAAATGAACTCATTATTTCACTTTAGCTAGCAATTGTAATTGTTTTGTGTGGGGAAGCTCCCTCATGTTTCTCTGTACACTTGGTGACTCTTTGTTAGACTTGCCTTAAAATCTTTAAGGTTCCCTATCACTTGAACACCTAAAGAAAGGGTTGATCTCTTTGCTGGCTCATTAAATCTTCTTGCTTCCAGGTCCCTGGGGCTCATGAACCCTGACCTGCATCCACTATGTCTTTTTTGTTTTGTTTGTTTGTCTTCCTCATGCACAGCTTGTAATCTGTCCTAACTTGTGGCAGTGACTTGTGGTAGGAAATCTCCATTTTGCATGTGAGTGCAGTGGTTATTGGCTTATGAACAGCCTCTCATCTCCTGCTTCATACTATTGAATCTGACCTTGCTGTCCAGGCAGCACAGAAGGATGAACACTGCTGGACTGGGTTTAGTGGTAATTGCATTGCAGTCCTGGGTATTCTCCCTAAATCCATGTTCCTAATTCACCTCTTCTTCCAACCAGAATGCAAGTTCCCCAAGGAAATGATTCATCTTTCTTGTTTCCTTAGTAACTGTTAGTATGGGATGCCTGCACCATCCTCCTTGTTACACTTGAGTCTCACAGGTATTAGAGCTCAGCAGAGCAAAATATCACAATATCCTCTTGTCCTTCTGTGCCTAGTCACACTGTGGATGGGTAGTTACAGAGCTCAGCTTGGGTCTAGACTGTGAACTGGCCCATCCCCTGGTGTGTCAGTGTGGTCACCTTTCCACTAACGATATGTGATTAAATTTCTCACCTAGGATTTCACAGTATAAGATAGAAATGTGGTGCTTTATTGGCTGCTTCTGAATTGTGTTTCCCCTTGCTTCCATGATATCCCTCTCTTAGCTGCCCCCCTTTCCTTGTGCATGCAAGCAGGATGAAGGCACTGCCAGGGGATTACTCAGCATCTTACAAGCACCTAGTTTCAACACAGAAGACAAAACTCCACAGTGTTTCCACACATCATGGTAGCTGCCTGTGGGCTTTAGCTTTGGTGAGGTCCTCCAACTCTCACTGACCATTTCCCACAGAGAAACTCAGTCATCCCTGCACAGCTTCCTTTTGTCCCAGATTCCCAGGTCACATGGACTGAAACAGAAGTGGAGGGATTTACCCTGGATTTCTTCTGTGTTTTATCAGCACCCTGCTAAAGCATTCATTTTTTTTCTTGATGCCAAACAACGCATTTCAGGCCCCAGTGTCTATAAAGGCTTAGAAATGTAGTTTTTCTCACCCTTACTCATGGCTTAGCTGTCTCACTATGCCCCCTTCCTGGTCAATGCTCCCTACAAATTATCTCAGATACAGAAGTTGTGCACTCACTCTGTTTATGAGATGTATTCTTTTCATTCTTTTACAAAGCAGCTCCCTTTCCCATCAGGAGGGTATGGTTGAGGCAAACTTGCTCTGATACCCTCTCCACCTCAGCTCAGAGAAGCAGCTGAGGCTTAGCAGTGTGTACATCGTGGCTATGAAGCCAATTAGCTACAAGTTGCATGGTTACAGCAACTGGGTGTTGTTATGTTGGAGTCAGGGAGGCAAAGGGTTGACGAAGTGACCAAGTTATCTGCTGAGAATGGGTAGGTCTCATTATTGATACGATGCTAAGGAGGTACTTATGAAATGCCCAGTGGCACAAGCTGCCCGAGGGTGTACTTGCTCAGTGTTGCGTGGAATTGGAGCGTGGAAGAGACACTGATGTGTAGGATGGTGTCCTTCCTGATCACTCCTTCATGAGATGGAGGCCTTCAGCCCATGAGACTCTCCCTAAATTGCTATCTCAGCCCATTCTGCTGCTGCTGCAACAGCACACACTCAAGAGGAGGTAATTTACAAAGAGCAAAAGCATGTGGCTTCGTCTTCTGGAGGCTGCCAAATTTCAAACTAAGGCAACTGGAGAGTGAATATCTGACACACTTGCTTCCTACTTTGAAAGTGATAATATCTCATTGTCATGTCCCCTTGAAGATAGAGTCCTTCTAACCCAATCATCCCCTAAAGCCCCACATTTTGGTACTGTTACACTAGCAATTAAATGTCAATCTGGATCATGGGGATGTCAAGATCTAGGCCCCAACATGTGACAAAGCCTGAAGCCACAGAGCTACTTCTGTGTTCTGACTGTGGGTGGAGCTCTGTGGAACAC
The DNA here is from genome assembly GCA_021653895.1 of Mastomys natalensis. Taxonomy (NCBI): domain Eukaryota; kingdom Metazoa; phylum Chordata; class Mammalia; order Rodentia; family Muridae; genus Mastomys; species Mastomys natalensis. Next base: position 2,084,441 of record JAJTUV010000181.1, on the reverse strand, counting down.
TGTCCTCCCAGCTTCAGGAAGGACAACTGCTAGACCAGAAGTTATGAAGAAAATATGGGACCAGATCACGAGGAGGGTTTGTGGGTGGTGCACTGCCAGTAGGTCAGCAAGCTAGGAGGGTCATAAGACCTACACTGATCCACAGCTCACTGTGGTCACCAGTATGGTCAAAGCCTGCACAGCTCAGAGTCTCCCAGCTCAGGGCTTCCCAGAGTCCTGCTTTGAGCCTGTGTAAGTGGAAATTCCCAGAAGAAAAGATTCACACCTGTTTATAAAAGATTCTACAAGGCTGAATGATTGATTAGAGTTTTACAGCTGCGTGGAGTTAAATGTTACCAGACTTAGAGCCAAATTATGTCTAGCTTTCTTTAGCTTCTTAACCATTCATGGCCCAAGCCTGTGTCTGATCTACTATCCTTGATTATTGGGTGAAAGCTTTGGAATGTGTTTTTAGGAAACTAGCAGCTTTAAACCCAATGCTAAGAGTATTGTCAGATAGCATTTGAGACCTATGGTAGAAATGTCCCTGCTTTGCTGTCCCCACCAATGTGTGGTAAATGCATTGATGCACAGCTGAGTTTGTTCTGTAGCTAACAGATTCTTATCCCAGTGTTTATTCAAGGCCCTGGCAACCTCACTCCTAGCCATGCCCAGTCTTATTTAGCTCAAAATAAACTCCAGTGTTCTCTTTGAGGTGAGAGTTGTGGTTCGCATTCACACTTAAGTACCCTGAAAAAGCCCCTTAGGTGCTGGCCTCAAACCTCCCTGGGAAAGATGTGCGCATTCTGCCCCAGCTTCCAATGTACCACTTCCTTTAGAGACTAAGGAAAACTCAGCAAATCCATCAAAAACTTTTTCATTGCTTTCCCGAGCCAGACACGTGAACTAAGAGACACGATCAATGTGATTTATGGGCCGGATCGGCGATGGACCCGAGTGCTTTCCATGTAGAAAGGGCTTTTTTGATCAATTACAATGTACCTGCAGCACCATAAAATACTGTATCTCTCGTGCACCAAGACGGTTCATCAAAACGTCAAAGTTATTGCGTTTCCCACCTGTGGCAGCCCTGTCTCTGCCTTACTGATTTTTCTCCCTATTCGACATCATTTTTTACCTATCCCATTGTGGGGATGGCAGCTGCCTTAGCTCAGGGGATAGGCATGGAACTAGATCATTGTCTTTGGTCCCTCTTCTGGAATTAACCCTCTCCAGACTGCTGCTCCAACAGTATGCCACACCCACTTACTCAACCCAAGGGCTAGCTGGATAATTGTCTCCTCTGTGTCCTCTGTTAGACCCCACTACCCTGCAAGGTAAGGATATCTCTATGTGGTTGATCACTCTTATTTCTCTTAGCCCCAGACATAGAGATCTCAATGAATGAATGATAGATGGTCAGAGAAGTCAGTAACCTAATGCACAGGTAGGGAAGGGACTGTAGACCAAGACAGAGGAGGCTGCACAGAGGAGAGCCTGAGTAGGATACTCCAGTGTGTGACACAAACTGACTAGAGTCCATGAGGGGCAGACATAGAGGGAAAAAAAATTGTTTTGCTAACAACCCTTGGGGAAGGGCTGAAGAGCCCTCACTAGGAACCTGAATCCCTTCTCTTACTGCTGGCTGGAGGGAAACTTCTGAACGCAATCAAATGGCATACCAGTGGAAGTAAGAGTTTGAATGGGGATGCAGCTTGGTGGTAGAGTGCTTTTCTGGGATGCACAAGGCCCTGGGTTCAAACCCTAGCACAGCAAATAAAGTAAAAACGTTTTTAAATGAATGTTCAAATGGACCTAAAATGAGTGATTATTTCATCTTTGGCTCTTCCCAACTCATCCATGTGCACATGCACAAATAAAAACTCCATCATCTTCAAGGAGTTCCTAGGTCATCAGTTTGAATAACACAGAGGTCAGCAGTTAACTCAGAATTTAACTTCCACCCACCCAGCCTGCCTCACAGGGCAGTGGGCAGCTTATGTGCCCTTGGGGCAGACACCGGACACATGTATTATTGTACTCAAAACCATGCAGACAGCTGGTCCCCACTAAGTGTCAAAGCAAACATCCTATTTCCACTGACTTCTCTCCCTGGCAGACTCTATCCATGCTTCACTTTCTTTTTAATACAAAGCCATCAAAGATGGATTGAACCCCTAATGTAAGCCCACATCTGTGCTGAGTTCTTTGCTTAAATTAATTCTCATACAGATGCCATAAAGCAATATTTTAAAATGAGATAAATGAAATGAGGCTTAAAATAATTAATAACTCAGTATTTCTACAGCTTTCCCAACCCAAGTACAGGGCACCCTCTTTGAGGTCTGCACCAAGAGTCACAGACAACCTCTGGCCACCCATATGGGAACTCCCTTGCCTTTGTAGCAGGGAGATGCCTTTGAATAGAGATTCAGGGAGAGGAAGTCACAGTATGAGTATGGATCGAGAGCTCAGAAGGCTGATTTAGATTAGACCTGTGTTGACAAGCCAACTCCAGTCTGCGCTGCAATGCCTGCTAGAAGGTTAACAGGTGACTTTGGAGTGCACAGCTCAATTTTCAACATCTAAAAGTGATGAAGGCTTGTCAGTTGTAGATGAAGGGTTCTCTAATCCTGCCTCAGGATCTGATGTGGAGATGAAGCTACCCAGTGATAAATTGTCCCTCTCACTTCCCCCACACCCAGGACAGCTGTCAGATGTGTTCAGAACAGGGAACTGGTCAGCTTTCCCAGTGATTTCTCAATGGCTTCTCTTCCAGCAACAAGCCTATTCATTTCAGGTAGGGATTCCTTTTTCTGCGAGACACCTAAGATGACAGTGGGCAGTGTCTCAGTCTGTTCTGTGTGAAGGATAGGTACGTCACAAAAAGAAAGCAGTGCATGGCAGCTTGCAATTTTAAGACAGGCTATGTTGCTGGTGAGAGCCACAGACTGTATTATTATGGAAGAGACAGAAACAGAATCAGCCAGTGTGGAAGCACCTAGAATGTTAGAATCTGCCTCGACCCATTATGAGGGAGGCCCTTCATGACTCAAATTGCCTCTTCACAGCTCCCTCTCTTCTTACCACTGTTGTGTGAGGGACTGAGTGGGGCCAAGCCAAACCAAACCACAGCAAGGAGTTTCAGAACTAGCTCACTCAAGCAGAAGCAAGGTAGGAGAATCTACCTTGAATCTATCAAAGAACATCTCACAATAGTCACCTAGTTGTTCCCTGTCCTTGAGATGACATGAGAACATGATTCATATTCTAGAGCAAAAAGCCCTAGTTTTGATCTCAGGAGAGCCCTCTTGTTTCTTATTTCTGTTCTGAATTGATTTAAAGAATAATTTTATGTTTAAAGAAAAATTGGAACGTATTTAAGAGTATCCATGTTTCAAATATTAGATTTCCCCCATTATGGGCATCTTGTATCATAGGATACCTTAGTTTTAGATTAGGAAAGCTGTAAAGAGCTATTATTATCTGTGATGGTTAGTTTAATTTTCAACCTAAAATCACCTGGGCAGAGAGTCGCAGTGAGGGACTTTGTAGGTGGTTTGCCATGTAGGATGTCTGTGGGGGATTGTCTTGATTTGTTTTAATTGATGGGGAAGACCCAGTGTGTAAGACGACAGCACATTTACAATTTGGGGATCTTGTACTGCATAAGAATAGACAAATTTAGCTGAGTCCTAAATGTGAGTGAGTTCATTTGTCTGCTCTTGACAGTGGATGTCAGGTGACTAGCCTGCTTGAATTCCTTTCAATGACAATCTGTAACCTGGAATTGTGAGCTAAAATTAACTCTATATTCCCTAAGTTGCCTTTATCCAGGTTACTTTATCACAGAAACATGAAATGGAATTAAGATATTATCTAATACCATATTTTTCTTGGATAGTTGGAGGCTTTATTCCATGTCCTTTCTCTGTACCAGAATACCACTTATATTTCCACATTCCATTTAACCCTGAATCTCTCAGGCTCCTCCTGGTCACCAATAATTTATTTTCAACAATTTCAGTTATGCCTCATGTGTGTCTATATTACAATCTGCCTGGTACATTTTGCTCAAGAAACTGGAAAACTTTGATGAATGATTACTCTCTCTCATCCCTGACTCAGTATTCTCTCTGGTGGCTTCTTTCTTAGAGCACTAATTATTCTTCCAACTTGGTCTGTGTGTATTACTAGCAAGAATGACTAGACAATGTAGGGGCATTGTCACATGACCTACTTCATGATAGCTGTGAAAATTCTGCCTTTATTTGCCATTCATTCATTTCCATGATTTTAGCAAAGCATAGCACCTGGCAGAGAGTTTGGACTCACCTTGTCCTCTGAAAGTTTTGAAGCCTTCCAGAAACTTCTCCTAGGCCCTACTGTTGCTCAGAACCTCACAGCTGCTCATGCTGTGCCTATGACTGCACTTACAAAGCTGTCTTTCCATTTGTTGCAGCTTGGACACCCACACAAACATTCCTCTTTAGATGGTTGTTGCCTCAGCATTGTGGACAGAACTGGAAGTAAAGACAGCTACCAGCTGCATAGTCAAGGCAGTGGGAGCTCTTTGGAGAAGGCAGCTATAGCAACATGTGGGAAAAGAACCCAGCAGTCACAGTCACTTCTGCAAACTATGGCCTTGTCTCCAAATGGTTGGTGCTACTACATACATAAATCACTTCAAGGTGCAAGTGGTATAGTGCAGACTAGAAGGCATATTAGTTATGCACAGGTAAGTGGCATGAGACTATTCTAGCTGTGTCTTCTATGCATTTTCTTCCCACCACCTACCTCACACAAATGTGTGTATGTGTGCACACTCATGCAAACACAAAAATTTATCATCAATGTCTTTCTCAATCATTCTCTGTTTTATTTACTAAAGCAAGATCTCTTGCAGAACCAGGAGCTTGCTGATTCAATGAATCTAGCTAGCTAGCTGGATCTAGGGATTCACTGTCTCTTTCTATTTATTTTTAGGATTACAGATAGGTCACCATGTCCATCTGGCTTTTATGTGGGTGCTGGAGTCAAACTCCAGTCTGTATACTTGTACAACAAGTGATTTACCTCTTAACAATGTACCCAACTCCAACCATTCTTTTTGAGAGAAGATCTTTTATTGGCCTGGAACCAACTAGATCAGCACATTTGAAGGATCAACTCATCTCTGTCTTCCAAGCACTGGGATGACAAGTATGTACCACAATACCTGGCTTTTTACAAGTGTGTTAAGGGTTGATCTCAAGCTCCCATGCTTGAGTGACATGCAGTTTACCATGAGCCCTCTCCTATCCCTGGAGAGAAGAACTGAATTTAAGGCAAAGGTTTTCCCTTGAAATTTCACATGAAATGCTGCTATCAATATACATATTTTATGTAAACTTCTTCTGAACTATTCAACCATTACATTTTCCAAGAAGCTGTGACATTTCTTGGTCCCCTCTATCCCCAGGGAGGATGAATCTTTTCATAAAGAAGAAGAAAATGCCCCTTAGTTTGTGGATCTTTCCTCTATGTTGCCTTTTAGGCTTAGGTGGTGAGATATGCTTCTTATCATCTAATTTGACAGGGACAATACCCATTATTTTCTTTTTGCCCAAAGTGTGATGAGAAGTTACTCTAGGGTCGAGGAGAAGTTACTCTAGGGTGCAGATGTCCAACTACTTGACAGTTCCCATTAGTGTCAGGGAGGCTCCTGATACAGATGCATGCCAACAGTAGAAAAAGCATTCTGTCCTTGGTCTAAGAGCACTCCCATCATTTGAGTCTGTGAGCTCTTAACACTACATACATATATAAATTTGCACATAGGAGCCATGGAAGGAGGGCAAAAAGTATAGTCAGAAAGGTTTTTGTTGTTGTTGTTTGGTAATGTTCCTTGCACATTAACTGAGTAAGGTACTAAGGATTTTGGCCATTTGGATGTCATGGGACACAGCAATAATCATACACTGTGACATCAGAGGCTTCAATACTCACCTCTAGGACTGGTAAAGCATCAAGTATAAAACTTCAATAAAAGATCTCAGGAAAATAACCAAATCTGATGATTTTAGAGGGCTTCTGGCATAAGCACACTCCTCAAGTTTCTAGTAATTCTAGTCTCAACTTTTTCCGATTGTGAGTCACAGAGTAAATGAGGCTCAGCCCACTCACCTCACATATGGTGTCCTCTACATGAAGTCAGCATATCTGCTATATTCTATATGGAACATCTCTCACAGAAAAAGGGGAACTTCCTTTATCCATTTACCTGCTGGCATGCCTTGGCTTTGTTCCTACACTTCTAACAAGTCTGGCTGTTTGGCTAGTCCCAGGCAGGGATAGATCTCCAGAAGTTTTGAAGAAAAGTCTGCCCTGGTTCCCAGCAGATCCTGCACCTTCAGTTCTCTGCTTTTCCAGCACTTTCATAACAAGGTGGACTTTCCCAAAACCTGGGGGACAGAGAGATTGCTGTAGTGTGCCTCAGATTTGACTTCTGTTGGTGAAAGGCATCAGAATCTTCCTGAAAAATGCAGTCATGAAACCAAGGGTTCCTTGCCCAGAGTCACCTTCAGTATCACTTTGCTTCTCAGACATGGTACCCCTAGTCTCTCCAAACCCAAGCTAGAAAAGCCATAGGATTCTTTTAATTCTAGTCACTTTTTATGAGGACTCTCCATTTCTCCCCTGAACCAAATTCCTTTCTTGCTTTCTCTCTGTTTATTATCAAAGGAAATCATACTGGGATTGTGTTCATGGTCTCAAGACTCTTACTTCTCTGTGTAAAGGAGCTGTCCTGTGCCCTCTCTGGAAGCTGCTTTTGACTGAGGAGCAGCAGTGTATGCCAGCACCACAGTGAGTACCCCTTCAGCTCGCAGCCTGGCTGGAGTCAGCACAGTAGACAGTTCAGCACCACCAACAATTCCCTGTTGCCCAAAGGCTGGTCTATAGGAGTTCAGGAGCACGGACAGCACCACAGTGGAATTTGGGCTGATTTGAGCTCAGAATCATCTACAGATACCCATCTGCAGCTCTGTCAGCATGGCTGAAGTTCAGAACCACAGACAGCTCCACTCAGTTTCCTGACTTGAATTGGGGCTCAGAACAAGAAACAGCTCCCCCTGGATTCAGACCATAGGGGCAGCTCTTCTCAGAAGTGGATTGGATGCTTGTCCGTTGCTCTTTTCCAGAAAGGCTGATGTCTGATTTCCTGGCAGACTCAACACTTGTGAAAAAAAGGTGTCCTTGCCTGTGGGATGGGGCCTTAATCCATTTCCAAGAATCAGAAGTACACAGGTTTACCCTATAAACAGAGGAGGCACTGAGCAACATTCAGCACTCTGCCCCTCCATCTGACAGGAAGTAAAAAATGTCCCATTGCTCTGTGATGTACTGACAGATGGACACACAAAGCAGATCTGGGACCCAGGTCCCAAAGGGCTCAGCCAATCTCACTCTTATTCTGTTGCCTCAATATCCTTCTGATGAGTAGGATGTAGGCATGAGGCATACCACCTATTTAGTGTGTCTAAGTGAGAGGAATATACTCCCATCTGCCTCAGTGTGTGCCAACAATGCCCCAACAGGCTGCAGTGGACATACTCAGGGAGCTCGGGTGTCCTCAGCTTTGCAACAAATAGCACTATGTAGACATACATTTTTTTCTTTTGCAACCTACTTTTAATGAGGGTGAAGTGTCTGTGGTGCTGTCCATGCTCCTGAACTACTATAGACCAGCCTTTGGGCAACAGGGAGTTGTCTGTGGTGCTGAACTGTCTCCTGTAACCCACCACCCAGAAGAGATAGTAGAAGAGAAAAGTTATTATGATATGGGGAAAGTGGACCTGTTCAGCAATAGTTCTTTGGGGGCAAGCTTGATCATCTTGGACAGCAGTTCAGTTCCATAGCAAACACCAAATATGATTCATCAGCTGCAGACCAGTCCTCTAGGCAAGTAAACACCAGGCACAAACTAAACCGCAGCTACAGTCTAGTCCTTTCATTAAGCAGACACCAGGCAGCTGTAGTTCAATCCATCCTGAAGAAACTGCCAGGCTCACCAACTTGCCTGAGAGGAGGCCCTGAAGCAGCAAGCTGCTGAAGGAATCTTGCGAGCAGTTCTTGGGTGAGTTTCTCTCAATGTCAGAGTTATCACAAGCTGATCTCAACTAAGCTACGTAAGGCAAACCAATATATGTGTGTCTTTAATGAAGAATAGCGAGGTGGAGCAAACAAAACTAAAGTTCAGTGCTCCTCTGCCAATGTCTGTGGGATCAGATTGATACTCCTTCCTCAAGTGTTCTTTCACATGTCTGCTGTATCCAAACATCCTTTCACCCGTGTCTGCTTCAGGAAAATAGTCTTTCATGTGTTTGCTTTAGAAAGACATCCTTTCACCTGTGTGCCCCAGCAAAACATCATTTGATTGTAACTAACTTTCCAAAGAACTAGAAGTTTCTACTTCACACTGCTTTAGAGAGGGTCTGGGGGAAAATGTTAAGCCCGGTAGAAATACCCTATCATGTTCCCACAGTTCAGCTGAAGTAGGAATTTTCTAACCCAGACAATAACATTTTCTAATATGAGGTTCACTGTGTTGTTCCTACATCTATGGAAAACTGCAGGAGTCATTAACGATGTCTGAGAAAGTAATGAATACAGTAGCCATGGCTTCTGACATGATTCAGCTATGTACTTGATTTGGAAACAATATTGGGAGAACATTCAGCAAGTTCAAGGTAGCTCTTCAGTCAGTATGGTTCCCCAACACAGGGGATGCTACATTCCTTCTTCAGGTTGTTTTGGTGGTGTTCCAATCTGTTCCTTTCTCATCATGGAGTTGATAGCACAGCAGTATCAGGGCCATCACTATCACCTTCACTGGATCCTGTTTCAAGAGAAGTTTGATTTGATCATCACTACAGAACTGCCAGGTTGAAAGCTATAAGCCAGCTTTCCATCTCTGACAAAACACCCTGGAAAAACAACTAAAAAGATAAATGACTTCCTTTGGCCTGAAGTGTCAGAAGTTACAGTCTTAGCTGGGGCCTTCTTTCTAGGTGTATGGCAAAGAAGAAGAGTATGAAGGAGAACAGGAATTCAGCTTATGGGGAACTATGAAGAAGAAAAGGAAAAAGAGAGTTGCAGACCAGACAGATCCTTAAAGACAGACACCTCCAGTGATGTGGTAATCTGAATTATAATGGCTCCCATCAGTTCATATGTTTGGATGTTTGGGTCTCCAGTTGGTGGAACTATTTGGAAAGAATTAGGAGATGTGGCATTGTTGGAAGAGGTGTGTCACTGAGGGGCAGCCTTTGAGGTTTCAATGTTCCACACTATTCAAGTTAGAGATCTCTGCCTCCTGCTTGTGGATAAAGATGTGAACTCTCAGTTGCTGTTTAAGGAACCTATCACCATGCTTTTGCTCCATCATCATGGACTCTAACACTTTGGAACTATAAGCTTAGTTAAACTCCTTTCTTTTCTAAGGTGCTTTGGTCATGATGTCTTATCACAGCAATAGAAAAGATGTTTAGACAAAGGACTTATTTTCTTCTTGCAGGCTTTATCTCCTAATAGACTACGCAGCTATGAACCCATCAGTGGATTAACTCACTGGTGAGGTCTGCCATTCTTAATTCAATCAGCTTTAGAGACCAAGCCTTCATCAAATGAGCACGGAGGGGGGATATTCCCTATTAAAACTATAACAAAAGCTGAGGCCTGAGAGGAGCCAAGGCTGGTGGGCCAGGGGGCTGACGCAGAATACAGACAAACACAAAGCTATTACAGGTGATTATCTTAATGTCTGCAACATATGTGTGACTTTGACCTTCACAGAAGCCTCTTAAGTGGGGTCAGAAAAACCCACCCTGCATCAAATAGGAAGACAGAACTCCTGACATGACTGCCTTCTGGTAGCTCATAGATACACAGGACAGGTTTTTGTCATCTGAGCCCAATAACCACTCATAGTTTCAGGAAGAGATTTCAAAATGTAAATGATCCTTATGGAACCTGAAGGGGAGGCAGTAAGGCATGGCTCCACAGTATTGGGCAACTTAAAGGAGGTGGGATGTCTGTCTAAGAGACTCATATGGCATTGATGAAGGAGATGTACCACTGTGGGCAGCTTCCTCAAGGAGGCAGGCCCATAATGTGTACATAATGATAGCTGTGTCAACATTGACTCAACATATAAAACCAATCTCATTTTCTGTAGTTACTCTGTAACTCAGGTTTTCTAGACACAAAGATGATGCTTATACTAGCACTCAAGATTGCTTCCCTTACTGAGCATCTGTATTTCCCAGGCATCTTCACAGTTTGCCTTGATCTTATTTATACTTGTTTTCTTATAGCTCTGCATGTGAAACTTCATGGAGATGCAAAGTCCTGTACAAGATAATTATCAGCTTCTTTCCTAGAATACTCATTTAGTGTCTGGATATCAGGAAATGTCCAGTGATCCAGGTCCACATGCTCTGGGCAAGGATATTGGACAAGAGCATATCAAGTTAAGAGGCTGTGAGTGGAATCCAAAAATAGGGGATAGCTGGGTCTAGAAACATAAACACATGAAAGGCCAGTTTCTGGGGCCTGGAGAGATGACTCAATGGTTAAGAGCACTGGTTGGTCTTCCATAGGCCCTGAGCTCCATTCCCAGCAACCACATGGTGGTTTACAACCACCTGTAATAAGATCTGATGTCCTCTTTTAGTGTGTCTGAAGACAACAACAGTATACACATATGCATAAAATAAATAATTAAGTTTTTAAAAGAAAGGCCAGTTTCCATGAACAATGCTTGGGTGGTGACCAGAGAGATTTCAGGAGTTGATTCCTTACAGCTCCCAAACACTCCGAAAGATTTAGTGAAGTTTAGAGGTCCTGGTCTGGAATATATATACAGGTCCAGAAGAAAGATTTTGAAAACTGTCTCTGGAGGACTAGCCTTCAAGATACAAGAGAGTCCCAAGGAATGCATGGAACCCAGAAGTTACCATCTAAATGTACATGTGAGAGCGCTCATGGAGACCATGTGTACACAACCTAGGCAGTAATAGCTTCTGTTCCCAGAAGCTGCTGGTCTTTTAGAGCTGATGAGGTGTAATGTAATCCAAGCTGCTTTGTGTACTGAGCCTTTGTTCATGGGGCTAACACATACAGACCATTTGCTCTACACCACAGTGTGTCCTGTGAGCTTCAGCAAAAAGACAGGACCCTACAATGGCAATGGCCTCTTCTACTGCTCCTGAGATCAAAGCTGGGTGCTGGCCCTTGAGACTTTTCTCTACATTAGAGCTTGGTGGATGAGTGAGTGTCTCAGCAGCAGTGACATATACAGGGATTCTGTGTGACCCTTTCTATTTACCTGCAGATGAACCCAGTTTACATGGAGGTAGCAAAAACTTTAGGAAGAGGGTGGAAAGGCATAATAGTTACTTTGTTCACTGCTGTAACAGAGTGCCTGGCAATAAGTAACTTAAGAAGACCAGGGTGAACTTTAGATCATGATTTATGGTGATGTCATCACTAATAGTGGTATCCTGCTTTTTGGTCACAAGATTGTGTGGTCCATACTCCTCAATTCACATGTCAGTGGAAAAGGAAATTGAGAGGATGTGGGCCTGGAAATAAGGCTGAAGACAAACCTTATGTCCCACCCCTCCAGTGACCTACTTCCTCCAGATAGGCCTGACCTCCTAATGGTTTCATACCTCCCCCCTCAGCACCACCACTCTGTGGTATTCAAACACGAAGAACTCTTTACTTCCAAACCTTAATACAAGGCTGCTGCACCCCACCCCAGGGCTGTTTGTTAGACTGACATTTGATCAAGAAAAAAAATGTGGCATCAAGCATCTAGGGCTTGGGGTATGCTTGTCACCACATTGACTTGCCTGGTGATGTGTGAATTCATGAATGCACCCAGAAATGGAGATACAGGTAGAACAAAGGGGAACTTTCTTTTCTTCAATTCGCCTGGCATTAGAATTTTGCTAGAGAGCCATCTACAAAAGGAATGATGCTGGAGTCTCCATCACCCATGATGCCAATGAAGGCTACTGTTCTCAGCTTGACAGATGTGAAAGGGAATGATGCTGGAGCCTTCATCACCCATGATGCCAATGAAGGCTACTGTTCTCAGCTTGACAGATGTGATAGATACAGGCAGTGCTGAATGTTAGATAGAAGTTGGTAAAGGTTGTAAAATTGTATTTGATTTAGTGATGAACTAATAAGGGAGACAGACTTTAGCCAAAATTAATTTAAATGTTAATTTTAAATGAAATATAACAAAATAACTACTATTTATAGCAAAGATCAAGGCTATGCAGAGTGGATGTGAAGTAACAAAGAGGGGGCTTTCACAGTCGGGGAATTCTTGCTAAACTGTCCTAAATAGTATTCTTTCCCAAACTACACTATTACACATGTCTTAGTCTTTTTGGTGATACTATAACAAAACACATGGGGCTAGATATTTCATCAAGAAAAAAAGGCTTGTTTCATTACAATTCTGAAAGCTGAAAGTTCAAGATGAATTGTCTCATCTGATGAGCTTCTGTTCACTGATGCTTCCAGTGACCAGTTCATTCCTACAAGATCTAATCCGCTTGCTATGATGATAGGAATGACCCACATACAGTGGCACTCATGATGCCTCATTAACTCCTCTAAGTCCCACATCTTAAAGGTCTTGCAATCTCTTACATTGCTTTAATGGAGACCAAACCTCTAACCCATGAACTTTGGGAGACAAGCCACATGTAGCACAGCAGTGGTCCAAGAACAGGGCTACACGATGAAGCCAAAGGAAGAGCTTTGAATTCTTATATAAGTTGGAAGGGGGAGGCTCTGCCATGATGAGTCCAAGACAGAGGCTCTGGCTGTGCTGCAGAATTCCCTCAGGCCTAGGACGGCTACAGAGCGTCTGTTACTAAAAACAACTACAACTTTTAACAGCAAGGTCTTCTAAAGCCTTGACAAATGCTTACTAGCAAAATAGATTACTGTTTGCTATGCACAGAGCTGCACCTCCGGGAAAACAGCTTCTTGTTGCGGTATCTCATTTGTTATGTGATTGAAATATGGAAATCATTTTCCCTGCCTACATTGCTTCTGTATATTGATATTAACTATAAACAACAAATTCCTTCCACAGGCCAAACAAGCAGATGGGTTTTAAACACTTTAGGAATATAAAGAGGTCACTTAGTGTGTGATAACTCAGCTAAGTATTGAAGCACCGTGGAGGATCCTCCTTCCCACTCTGTCTTCCTGGGTATAACACCTGGAGCCATCCTGTAATTCATCACATGTGCTCTCCTGGGGCAGCGATTTTTATACTAGACCAAGTTTTCATCTTTATTACAGCCTGATGCTTTGATCTGGAGGGTCTGAACCCACCACAGGTCCAGTTGGGTCCATAAAGCTAGCTTTTGTGAAGACATGGTAGAACCACAGCTGTCCAGGCTGAAACTCCACACATCCCTCTTTAAGAACCCCTGGCTTTGAATTGCATCTTTCTTGACAACTTGACCAAAGCCCACAGAGCAAGTTTGAGAGGTCTGCAGTCCTGGAGTAATTAGACCAATGAACACATCTCCTTTGTTATATTCTTCTGTCAGATCTGGCATGCTGGACTATTTAGCCATAAATAGGGCTTCTTTGATGTATTAATTTATTTGAATCTGAGAACATCCTATGAATTTATGAGTGCAGAGTTATGCTGTTAGGACTCGTCATATAGGTTATCTAAAACAGTGTGTCTTTGCTTTTGAAAATCTGATGAAAGTGATGAGTTTCTGTCTACTCCTAGTAATAGGACACGTACCCATAACCACCTACCCACACAGAGGTAAGGAATAAAAACAATCCTAGGTGTGAGCAGTAGTATTCCCCAGGAAGAGTTCACTGGGCTTGGACCAGGCTCTGCTGTGGAGCCTGGCAGTAAATGTGGACAGCAGTCTTCAGGTTGATAGATGGTCCAGAAGTGGACCTTTAGTTGCTACGACAAACAGGTATATCTGAAGGCTCAGAGATACTGCAGTTTGCTCTAGGACTTTGTGGCATCAAGAGTAGAGAGTGACATTCTTCCATTCTTCATTGTCTGTGTTCTGAGAATCTGTCTGTCCACTTCCAGCAACATCATTGTTTTTAGGATAAGTCCATGGGGAATATTCCTCTTTGCAGGTCAGGGGGATGACTTCCATGGTAATCATAACTTATCTAACGTCACAAGGGAAAGTCCACACAGGATCAATCAACCACTATGCCTTATCTGCAACCCCATTACCTACCCCTAACCACATCGTTCCAGTCTGCCCAACTTATCAAAGCCATATACTTCCCTGTCTGCCCCTTCCCTCTTTCATTCTGTTATTGACCTTCCTGAGAACATAGAAGCCTGCTCCCTTGGCTTAGAATCCCGCCTGCTCTTCTGTCTCAGAGGCCATAAGAGGCCCAAGGACACAGTTTTCTAGTTTCTACCCTCTCCCAGCCTTTTGAGGATAGATGGGCCAGGGGCATGGCCTGTCATATTTCTACAATCGTGTCCTGTACACCTTTGGAAAACAGTAACAGTATCATTTCTGTGCACAGGTAAAATCAGCCATGGCTTTGACAGGTTCTTCAAAAGGGCCTGGCTGTCCAAATCATGAGCCATGCAGAGATAGGAAGTTACTTCTCTCTTGTGGGTGGAGAAACTGGAATAAGCTCCTTCCCTTGCTCTTTGGGAATACTTAGCATGATAAAATAAAATATTGCTCAGCTCACTGACCAAGGACACAGTAGGTACTTAATACATGGCCCCATGCTATAGTTTTATGTCAACTTGACACTTGCAGAAGTCATCTGAGGAGAAAACCTCAATTAAGAAAATGCCTCTGGGTGTGGGTGGTAGGACTGGCCCCACCCACTGGTAACACCTCCAGCTCTGGTTGTGACCTAGGCTGAACAACTCAGTTACCACCCAGGCCCACATTCAGGGCTTTGGGTTGGTCCACTCCAAGGTCTACTCCATCTGTGTCCTGCTGGAGTGTGTAGAAATAGAACTGAAGAATCTCCATGACTCTAAGCAACACCAGGATATCTGAGAGGCCTTAGCAAGGACAAGGGTCCAGTATTGATGGTGTGGCAGAAGCCAGAGGCCTTGAACTAAACCAATATCTAATTGCATGTAAAGCTATTTGTGCAAAAGGACATACTATGTAACACACTGCTACTGCCATTACTACTATAAGGAACTAATGTGTAATAAAGAGCTGGAAGAGATGGAAGAGTGGAGTGGTGCAATGGAACCAGAAATTTGACAGCTGTGTCCAGTGTGGGAGAAGGCTGTGTTTGATGGAGGAACCAGATGTTACCCAGTAGGGTCAGCAGGGTGGTGTGCAGCAGCTGAAGCTTGCACGGACTCAGTCACTGAGCAAGTTTTCCAGCCACACAATAGCCCTGGCTCTGAATAGCAACAGGATATTGAGATGAGGAACAATCCATATACTGGATTGGACCTCTTTGAAAGAGCTCCATGGTCCCTACTTCTCTCCTGGATGCCATGCTGGTCCATGGCCTGTGCTTTGAAACAGGGCCATGTTGAGGTCATTGGTCGTACTGTCACCAGAGACCAAGTGGAGGTCCTTGACACATGCTAATCCTGGAGATCATGTGGATGTTTGTGGTCTATGCTGTTGCCAGAAACCACCTTATTCATGTTCGTGCTCACTGTAAAGGGCATGAAAACTATTCTTATAGAGGTATCAGTGACTGCAGATTTACAGTTGAGAAAGACAAACGTGGAAGGCTTTCTGTGACCTGCAACCTCCCCAAAAAGTAACAGCTTAAAAAGCAAGCCATCAAAAGAACTCTTAAAATTTTTGAAAAGGATCCTGAAGTGGAGCTCTCAATTGATGACTTCTGCTGTGGGTGCAGGATGCCACTGGGACTTTTCCCATGCTCTGGTAAGTATGTGGACAACACAAAATAGACTTTCCCCCTTCTTTCTTCTTTGTCCTTTGGGGGATGTCACAAGGGTTGGGGAGCAGACATGGTAGTACTGGCAAGTAAGGGTTATCAGGATGCATAATGTGAAATTTCCAAATAATAAATAAAAGTATTATGTTGAGAAAATGCTTCCATAAGATCAAGCTATAGGTAAGTCTGTGGGACATTCTCTTAATTATTATTGATTGATGGGGCAAGGCCAAGCCCATGGTAGGTGGGGCCACCACTGGAATGATGGTCCTGGGTTCTATAAGAAAGCAGGCTGCATAAGCCAGAGAGAGCAAGCCAATATGCAGCACCCCTTTGTGGCCTCTGCATCAGCATCTGCCTCTTGGACTCAGCACTGCTGGATCAGCAGTGAAGTTACTGCTTTTGATGATGAACTGTTATACAGAATATAAAGCAACATAAACCCCTTCCTCTCCTAGTTGCTTGTGAACATCACAACAATAGTAACCCAAACTAGGACACCCCTAAACTCCTTTGCTTCCTCCTTCCTTCCACTGCTTGGAATGAAGGGAAACCACTCAGCCCTTACCCGCAGCATACGGAGGCACCAAGACCCATCATAAAACTGTCAACCAGGATGCATACAGTAGCTTGAATTAAAATATTTCCAGTCACTTGCATTCTTTGTGCCAGAGGCACACTTGGTTGACATATGTCCACAGCACATTTGCAAGTAGGAATGACACTTTAAAAAACTATGTAATGGATGTTTTGCTTTTTCATTACTACACAGGATGAATGGCCTGTTCTGCCGTCTGCTGTTCCTTCTTGCATTGGCCTGGGGCATGCCAAGGGCTCCATTACACTGTGTGAGCCCTTGGGTTACTGAAGACAGTGCCTCATTCATCTCAAAGCAGGGAAGAGCATCCCATGGGCCTCAGGATAACTTAGAGAGAGATGAGGAAGTTGAACAGAGGGCAAAGAGCTGGGGTTCCTCAGAAGAGCCCATGTTAAGGAAAGAGCTGCTGTAAGTTTGGCTCCAAGTAGCACTGGGCCTGGTGTGGACCCTGAGGTGACATAGTATCTGGCCTTGAATTCATAGTCCCTGTAGAAAAAAAACTCCAAGATTGAGAGCCTGGCTCCTCATTTGTTCTCAGATTCCCAAGGCTCTTTCAATTACACTTTTCTTCAATTCATGACATTAGGGATATTCATGGAGGCCACTGTTTCTGTGAGCAGTTGCAACAGCTGGTGGAGGGGCGGGGTCATAGAAGAGAGTTGATGGCATGGATCAAGCAATGCATAGTGAAGGTTAGAGGCCTCAGTTATGGACACAGGAAGGAGGCTGTACCAGGCCGGCTGGTTTGGCTCCTAGTTTGAACCTGAAGTCCCTGGATGAGGATGAAGTTAGGTTGATACAGGAGAGTTGAGATAAACTAGAGACCACCAGAACAGACCTCAACTGGCACTTCCAACACATTCTCGATGTCAATGTCACGACTGAGCTAAAGACCCTTTGTCATGGACCAGAGCTCAAATGTCACACATTGGACAGCTCAGTAGATTTTTCTTAACTACTTCCTGGTGAGAAAGACATATTGAGTCATAATCTCAAAAGCTTACAGCAAAATTAGGCAAACAAATGAGAGCTATTGACACAGGAATGAAATGGGCAAAGAAGTCTACCTTAGAGACTGTAGTGCAACATGTGGGATGAAAAGCTAAGTAAAAGGGACTTGAAAACAGTCAAGAAATGAATAACAAAGAGGGTAACTGAAAGTATAATGGAAGTAAAATAGGAAAAAAAATTGGGTGTATGTCCAACTGTAGAGCACAGTGAGAGGAGCACAAGATCAGTGCAAGATTGATCTGTCTGTCTGTCTCTCTATAAATATAAGTGTAATAATACAACATATAATTATATAATATAATAATATTACAATATATTATATATAGATATGAATATATAGATTATGTAAATATATATTCATGAATGTATACATACATTCATTTTGTCACAGGCACTGTATCATATACCTAGACTGGCCTCAAATTTATGATATAGTTAAGAATGACCTTAAACATATGATTCCCCTGTCTCTATCTCCATACTTAAGCATCTGGAAGAATGCATTTGTCCATCAGGTGGACCATAAACTACTACTTTGATTGCCCTGTGGTCAGTAAAAATTCATGTTATTTTTCTTTTAAGGAAATATTAGCCGCTGCCTTTGGAACCAAACACATGACTGATTATTTTAACTAATGTGTATGTGTTGGACTTTGTGCACATGTGTGCACTTACCTGAGAGGCCAGAAGACAGTATCTGATCACCTGGGGCTGGAATTACAGGCAGTTTTGAGCCAACCAATATGGGTGCTGGGAACTGCACTAACTTGGGTCCGCCTGAACAGGAAGTGCTCTTAACCTCTGAGCCATCTCTCCAGCCCCACATGGCTGGTTTTAATGACCTGCCCAACTGCTACTAAGTTGAAGCTTGTGTTGAATGTTATGAACTCTTCCTTATGAATTTCATTTCTTTTGAAAATTCTCACTTGTCCTTTATCCATCTGATTTGTTAGAGTAAGGATGATAAATTGAATTTTCCTAGGATGATTGGTTTCTCCTTGCCTGTCTGTCCTCCATGCTTGTTACCCTGTGGAGGGCACATCCCTACCTAGTCCTCATTTTTTATATCTTTTTAATACAAATTTCAATCAGTATGTATTTATTGAACATTGTTATGGAATTCATAAAGGCATTTGTATAGCATATCAGTCTTTCTTTCTTTTTTCTTTCTTTCTTTCTTTCTTTCTTTCTTTCTTTCTTCCTTCCTTCTTTTTTCCTTTCTTCCTTTTTCCTTCCTTCCTTCCTTCCTTCCTTCCTTCCTTCCTTCCTTCCTTCCTTCCTTCCTTTTCCTTCCTTCCTTCCTTCCTTCCTTCCTTCCTTCCTTCCTTCCTTCCTTCTTTCCTTCCTGAAGCCATTTCAGGTTTAACTAAGATTTAATCTCCTTAGTGGAGAATCTTATGAAAAATTACCCAGCTGCCCCTTAGTCTAAATGCTTTGGACTACACTTAAATTCTCAATCCCTGAGAGCTGGCTGGAATAAAGACTGGCTATAAACTTTGTCTGGGTATTCATCTCTGATGGGCTCCCTGTAATGATATATTGAAATATATATATATATACAATAAAAAACAATTTGGTTCAATGAAGTCCATGATAAAAGCAAATTCACATGCTCTGATATGAATAAAAATAAAATATAAATTGTCAACTTAAGAGGCTAGAAATAAGAGCATAAAATTTACCATAAGAAGGAAATGGAGATTAAAAAAATCAGAAATCAATGAGGAAGAAAATAAAAGAGTAAAAAGAAATTAATAAATAAAATCCTAAATAAACAAAAAAACAGGGAAACCAACTAGGTAAGCATATTATCACAACTTGGTATGAAAACATTCGAAGTTTTTTTAAATGAAAAAGTCAAGCACAGAGAAACGTGTGAGGCCCAAGCCACAGTGGCTCAGGAAACTTCTCTAAACCCCGCAAAGAGTAAAAGGAAAAACTAAGACAGAAAAGAGAAAATCTTCTAAACCATGTTCACCTGAGAAACATGCCATCGGGCAGTCATGGCCAGCAAAAACAGAACAAGACATAAAACAAGAGAGTGATAGCATGGAAGTCATGAAATAGGCTTCATTGCATCAAACTGTCTTTAATTGCATATATTTCAACATGCCGTTACAGGGAGCCCATCAGAGATGACTCTTCAGACACTGTTTATAGCCTGTTGGAATTCTTTATTCCAGCTGGCTGGGACTATACTCAGGGACTGAGAACCTAAGTGTAATCCTAAACATTTAGACCAAGGGGCAGCTGGGTAATTTTCCATGGGATTCTTCATCAAGGGGATCAAATTTTAGTTAAACCTGAAATTGCTTCAGGAAGAATATAAGCTGGAGGAAATTCTTCACAATGAAAACCATGAGATGGTAACTAACACACTCAAAATTTCTATTCAAAATCTAGTTTGGTTATGGGGAATTTATTCCAACAGCACAATGAAGGTTCAAGCTCTGGAAATCTATTAACAAGTTCTTCATATGGATCTAGAGAGAAAAGTACATAGCCATCTTCACAGGTCTGTGATAGCTTTTGACTGACTACAGCATCCTCAGCCCTAGTGTTACCCTCATTGAAGGGTACCTCACTGAATCAACCCCCCGAGACTCGTGGTGAACTCAAGGGCACCAAGGGCTCAGCCCCAAGGACAGGAAACCATCAAGAGCTCCTAGACTTCTTATTATGGTAAGCAGGACACAAAGCAAATCCAACACAAAGAGAAACAGCTTAAATATAAGTTTAAGAGAAAAGAAGTAAAGCCCCACTAGGAGACCTGGGGAAAACAAGACCCAAGGTAACAAATCCAGGGTCTTAGTTCACTCCCATAGCAGGTCACAGTGGATACCCAAAGTAAGACCCTTCATATGGAACAATCATAGGAGGAGAGTAATGGAAGCCTCTACCACCCACATTGAGGAAAACAGGTGAGATTCTTGAGATTGCTGCTAAGAATCTGTAACAGGAGATGGACAGACAGTAATGGTGCAATAATGAAAAGCAACAGAAAGAATGGCCACCAGTTTTGCCTGGGGGAGAGACATTGATAATCACACCTAGGGTCACAGAGTGGACCCATGCAACCCAAGGCACAACCAAGTGCTGGTGTGTATGTGGGCGGGGGCACTGCCTTTAGTTAATTTTATTTGTCCTCCAGTGCCCAGTTTGAAGTTTACACAGAAAAGTTGAACATGTTATCACAGCAAGGAAAGCCTAAAAAGTAACAGCTAGAGCAGCCATCTGTGACTCTGGTTAGAACAGACAAGGGGGCTGGGAAGATGGCTCAGACAGGAAAGTATATATACTGCATTTGCAGGTTTATAGAGGATCCAGGTGTTTGGTGCAGAGCAGCTCTATCTGGTGGCTCACAACTACCTGTAACTCCAGCCCCAGGGGACTCAGTGTCCTCCTCTGGCCTCTGAGGGCACCTGAGCAAACGCGGCATACATTCACCAAAGTACACATATACTTACATAATATAAAAAGAAATTTTCTCAGAAGTGATGAGGATTGGCTCAATGACAGATGAGTGGGACACAGAGAAATCCAGGATGGGAGCTGTCCTGGCAGACTAGAGGTATTGCAGTGACACACAGTATCTATGTCCATGAGCCCCAACATCTCTGTCCTCAAGGGAAGGAAAGGGTATTTTGCAGATGTTGTAGATAAGTAGAAGAGCCTCTGGATAAGCTGAAATATTGCACTCGTGTGCACACGTGTGTGCACACACACACACCACGGTTAAGTGTGCACAAGAAATGTTATCAAATACTATGGGAAGCCTAGAGGCTTGCTAGCAACACCTTCAAATGCAGATGCAGTAAAACCCGATGGACGTGACAGTATAATAGTAAAAAGCTACAGAAAGAATGGCCATAAATTTTGCCTGGAGGAAGGCATTTCTCAGCCGTATAGTCAGTTTCTTTTATTTAAAGTTTGTTTGTTAGAGATAAATGGTAAGTTTTCCATAGAACTCTTGGTCCTTGAAGAAAATGAAGACAAAGCATCTGATAAAAATCTACATGGAAGCACAGGCAGAGGCCATGGTTTTATTTGGCCCTCAGACATACAAAGAGGGTCTTCCCTTCTGATCACAGGAGCACAAAGGAAGGTGCCTATCCTGCCAGGTGGCTGCTGTTGTCAGGGTGACTCTCTTCACAGCAAGAAGCAGTTGTCAGCACCTGTGTCCTAGAAGATCTGAAGCTCCACATGAAGGAACAAGGAGGAAGCACTGAGAATTGGCCAGTGACAGGGACAGTTGGAGTATCAATGAGGTAGCCCTGACTACACCTAGTTAGACAGGAATAACCTGAGGGGCAACTGGTTACACCCCAGCAGCAAAGGAGGAAGGGATGCAGCCACACAGTAGGCAGCTAACTACTGGGTAGAAAGAGTTAGAAAGACTCTGTATGATGATTAACATGGACAAGAGCCAGCAGTGGAGAGTAAGATCAATGCATACAACTGCATCAGTGGT
This sequence comes from Mastomys natalensis, assembly GCA_021653895.1. Lineage (NCBI taxonomy): Eukaryota > Metazoa > Chordata > Mammalia > Rodentia > Muridae > Mastomys > Mastomys natalensis. The sequence continues at coordinate 2,062,413 of JAJTUV010000181.1, read as the reverse complement.
CACTCCCAGGTTACTGAGTAATTTGAAGTTATGAAGAAAGTTCTCCCCCAACCCCAGAGATGGAACACACATGGCCAACAATGCTGCAAAATGAATGGTGCTGTTATTTTCCGGGAAAAACATGACATCAACATCCTGTACATTTGTGCACCCTCAATCTACTTATGAGAAAAAGATGAGACAAATGAAGGGTACCAGGAAGTCTACAGGATGACCAATATAGATAGATCTTCAAAACCCAATGCTATCACCTCCACCAAGGCCAAACATGAGACATCATGGGGATAATCTAGGGTTGAGATGTTCCAAAGGAAATCACAACACATTGTAGCAAAACTCAGATCTGAAATAGGACTAAATTTTAAAAAGCGTGCAGCAAGACAGAAATAAACAACTTAGACCAAAGTACGTTGTCTACCACAGGGTAAAATTAAGAAAGAAGTTCAGACCTTTGTACTACAAACAAGTTCAATGATTTTTTTTTTTTTCAAAAATCCACCTAGACGTCATGAGATCATGTGCCTCAGATCCTGGCCACCATCCAGCTTCTAGGCCACGGCATCCTGCTACATTCTATGGATGAATTCCAGTTGGCAGCCTCCACACTTCTGTCTGGAGTATGATAAAGGATACTGAGGCTAGGATGAGTCTGACCTTTTTCTTAAGATAAAACTATGTTCTCAAAAGCTAAAGTGGTGTGATATATCAAAATGTTACTTTAAAATTATTCAGAAAATACCAAATGCAAACTACATTCAACAAAATGATATATCTATGTGTCTACATACATAAAGAGAGAAGAAAGGTAGGCTGCAGTCTTGTAATCTCAGCTACTTGGGAGGCTGGGGCAGAAGAACTTCTAGTTTGATGCCTGTCTGGGCTACAGAATGAGTTCAATGCCATCCTGAATTCCTTAGGAAGAACATGCCTCTAGAACTGAAAAGAAGATTGGCTATGGAGGTCAGTGTAGATTTCTTGCTTGTTATAGATGAGGTTGATGGGATAGAAACAGGAGAAGAGAAGTTCCAATCTAGTAAAATAATCAAATATTAAAACTAGAAAAATATGTTGAATTGTGTCTTTTCTTGAGCTTTTCTATAGACTTAGCAGTTACTTGTACATAATTCCTTGTCCCATAGCTCTTCTGCAGCCTCAGAGGTATAGATGCTTCAATGCATGGCTGACCATAACCAGCAGCTCTGGCATTGCCTCCAAAAAGTATGAACTGAGCAGCCCAGCCCTTTGTTCCTGATTTGCATAGCCACACAGTGCCATCACATATAGAAGAAGAAAGTTCTCTATAAATTTCATGTTTTAAACTGCTGTGCTCTTGAATAGATCATCAAATAAAGATCCTAAGCTTGGATGAGGGATCTGTCTGTCTATCTGTGTATCTGTGTGTCCGTCTATCTCATTTATTTGTTTGTTTGTTTATTGTGCATATATATGCACCACATGTGCTGGAGATGCCCTCAGAGGGCAGAAGAGGCATCAGCTTCCCCTGAGCCTGGACTTGTGAATCCCTGGATGTAGATGGTGCTGTGAAGCACCCAGGTTCTCTTCAGGAGCAGTAAGTGCTCGCAGCACTGAGCCATGTCTCCAGCTCCTATTGCTCCATTTTAAAAGATGTTACAATATTTTTGAGACTTTCATGGGATAAATGCAGCTAGCGTATGCGTAGAGTGAGAGAAGGCTCTTTGATAAATTGCCCTTTAATATTTTCTTGGATTTCCTGGGATCATAGAAAGAGGTACTGCAATTATAGCTACTTGCTGGGTAACAACTGAATATTATCTTTCTACCAGAGAAGCAATTAACCCACTCTAATAAGAGCATGATCTTCAGGTTTTTGGTGTACAGAACTCTTTCTGTGTTTCTGGTCACTGGCACATGTAGAGTCCCTAAGGGAAGTTGTGATGGCAGGCACATAGAAATGCCACAGGCATTCTGATGTCAGAGGACAAATGTCAAATGCAGCTCTACCAGTAATCAGCCAATTGGTAAAGGGGACTGTGTCTAAAATGTCTAGATACAGCCCTGCAGTAAAAAGGACTGGGGCTTGCTCTCTAAATGTGTTTTTTTCTTCTCTTGTCTTCTGGGATTCTTCAGACCTCACAGCAGGTTTGGAGGAAGAACTATGGGTTGGAATAAATTTTCTGTTTTGTGATTCCAAGATTCAAGCCTTGAGCTCAGCAGGCATCCATAGGACTTTAGGTTCCATTTGAAGTCTTCAGAGAGATGCACAGTTCAAGTTAGGATAGTTACAGCAATTAGCAATCTTCTTCCCAACAATAGCTTTAAGTGGAAGTAGTCTTAATGTTTCAGTTAAAAGATGCAAACTAGCTGATTGAACTAAAAAACAGTTTCCTCGAGTGACACTTTACTGTCAGAAATACAGACTACAAGTAAAAATCTGGAGCCCAATTTGCCAAACAGTCCTGAAACAAGTCACATAGCTATTCTGATAACTGGTGAATTCAAACCAACATTCGTCAGGAAGGATAAAGAAGGCCACCACATATTAATGAAAGGAATAATCCATCAAGAAGATGAACAGTTGACTATATGTATGTGCAAAGCTTTGGAGCTTCTGACATCAAACACAATCAACACACACACACACACAAATGGGCATGAGGAACCAGATGGGCCCTGATACAGTAATAGTGGGTGACTTCAACATTCCTCTTCACTAAGAGGTCAACTGTCAAGACTAAAAGATCCGTGAAGAAACTTCAGAGTTAATCTGTACCATAGATCAAATGAACTTATAGATATTTACAAAGTATTACATGCTATGCCTGTAGAATACGCATTCTTCCCAGCAACCCATAGAACCTCTAAAAAATTTAGGTTATAAGACAAATCTTAAAAAGTAAGCAAATAATGTAAATAATTTATTGTTCTTTATATGGCTATCATGGATTAAAACTAAATAAAATAATAACAAGAGAACTTATCTGCCCCTTCAGAATACAACAGATGCATGCTAGACACTCCATGGCAATGACAGCTTACATAAAAGACTCAGAGAAATCTCAAATAAATAACTTTGCTAAGGGTCAGCCTCATACAAAACAAGCATCAGCCTAAACCCAATGAAGTTGAGAGAATGAAACAGTAAATACCTGGGTAGAAAATAATGTCACAGAGATTACGAAAGGATAATATGAAAAAAGAGAGGGAGAAAGAAGACTCAAATTAATAAAATTAGAGACAAAAAGGAATACAACAAATAGCAATGAAATCTACATCATCGCTGGGTGAGTTTTTAAAGGAGATATTTTGTAAATGAATTGCAAAACCCTGGAAAATTCAGAAGAAATGGATACATTCCTAGATATGAGTGACCCATATTAAATCAAGAGAATATGAACAATGCACATGGGTCCATACCAGCAAACAAGAATAGAGCATCAATAAATAGTCTCCCAACAAAGAAAAGCCTGGAACCAGATTCACTGCCAAACTCTGCCAAACCTTTAAAGAAGAGCTAACAGCCAAACTCCTGGAAAGTCTCCCCAGGGTCCAGGCCCACACCTACAGCGGTCAATCCACTATGCTTCTCTGTTCCTATTAGGATGGCCAAGCACACTGCTGTTTGAAGTCACCATTCTGCTTCTCACAGATCGCCTGAGCTCTGTATCAGATTCACTGCTGCACTGCAATTCAGGACAGCAGAAGGCCTTCCTGTTTGTTTCAGGACTGTGTTTACAGAAGCCACCTCTGGGTGTTTTCCTGCAAGCCCTCAGTGAGGATGCTTCATAGTCAATTTAAAACATTCTATGCAAAACTTAAGAAATAAATTATATGCCTTCTACCGGGAAGGTAAGATCAGATTGTAGCACGAGAGGGATGCTTGGTAAGCACCCGACCATGTGCAGTCAGAAGGATCTGCTCCTGGTTGCTTTCTAGATGTGTTCTTCCAGTCCTTCCAAGCCTTTCTACCTTTCTGCATTTGCGTTTCCACCTCTCACACACCTGCTCCAGGAGCTTAGAGTCCTCTGGATGCCATGTTTGTCACCAAAGAAAGGTCTGATGCTTCCATCCTTGTCAGACCTTCCAAATTTGCCTTCAGTTGCTTTCTGCCATTTTAAAATTTTATTGATTCCTTGCTTCTATTCCTTGAGTTGGGGCTCCACCCACCATTCTGAAAGGCTCCTGTCAGACTCATTCAAATTCACAATGGCCTTCCTGACTTAGCCATCCATGTGCTGGGATTACAGACATCAGCCAGTATACCTGACAGTATGGTGAAAGGATGCTGAATTAGGAGAGGCCAGTAAATGAGCCAAAAGGCGGAGAGAGTAGTATTCTGGAAGTTGAGGCAGGAGGGTTACTGTGAACTGAAGACCAGTGTAGACTAGGTGCCAATCTAATTTAGAGGGCAGCATCCTACCACTAATTAATTAATGAATTAATTAACTAGTTTTAAAAAAACAGAAGCAACAACATAAAAATCAGCATCTGCTGTATCCAGTGCTTGACCTCAGCCCTCAGTACAGAGCAGGGGCTCACCATGAGGGAACATCCCAAGCCTTGGTCCAGGAGACAACAGTTGGATTTATCACCCCACCTTCGGCCATCCCTGGGTGGGAGGGTGGTATTATGATGTGGGCAGGAATGGAGGAAGCAGGTCCCTCAGAGTCCAGGCACTGAAAAAAAACAGAAGACAGAACTCATGTCTGGGTAGGAAGCCTGCACAGATAGTCTCCTCAGGTACTGGGAGGTGATCTTGCTGGAATTTCTTTGCTGATCTTTGGCTTTGTCTCAGTGTTTAAACAGCTTTTCATTCAAAAGTGCTTTAATGAGCTGCCTTCAACACAGGCAGATTTCTGAGAAATATCAGAACTGGTTACACTATATATTTATGCAAACTGCTTTACTTACAGAAAAACACAAGAGACAAGATGAACTCCTTCATGATGAGGGAGGATGTACTTTGTTCACATCAGCAGCAGCAGAGCTTGTTTTTCCATCATCCTCTTCAAAAATAACTTCATCTTACTTTATATGCAAGGGGGAGGAATTGACATAACCCAGTACCATAACCCATTTGTGTTCTTGGTAAATCGTAAATAATGGTGACTCATACCTATTCCTCATGTAATCAGGAATAGGAAGAATTTGTCTCTATACTTACATAGAGAATAACCAGGAAAGAGGATCTGACTTTCAGCCTCTGGCCTTGGCCTCACCAAGTCCTGTCTCTGCAGGAAGGAAGTGAAATCTGCCTGTGTCTTATATCTACATCTCTCTCCTCCTCCTCCTCCCTCAAACTCTCATCCTTTTCTTCTTTCTATGTTGTCACTCTGATGGGTACTGAGAAAGGATGCCCTGATCTGGGCATGATTCTAATCATCACTTTAAGGAGATAATGTCAGACACAGATGCACCAGCCACACTCAAGACATTGCATAAAGCTTCAGGGAAGAATCACATCTGGGCTGCACTGGGGGTGGGGGAGGCATACAGATTTCAGGAGGGAAGGAAGAAAGAGCCAGTGTAATAGTGAGACTGGGGCATACTGAATGATCTGCAAACTTGGCTCTAACAGTCGTTCCTTACCACAAGCATCAAGCCACATTGTCTGGTCAATCAGCATCATCAGTGACTGTCACATCTGGCTGGGACTCATTTTCCAGCTGGTTCCTTCAAGGCCCACTCTCACGTACCACCAAGGTCACCTCACCATGTCCTTTTTAAGGAGAGATAGGCCTGGACTATACGGTATTGAAGCAGAGATTTGGAACTCAATGATCTTGTATGAAAATCTATACTCTTTCTTTTCCTCCAATGTAGCTATGAGAAGTTAAGAAGCAGGAAATCTCTAAATCAGAACCCTAGGCTATGTAAAGGAGGCCTATCCTGCGGAGGGGCCTAGCCTGGAGAGCAGACTAGAATATCTGATTGTGTAGTGTTGTACTGAACATTTTAGACTTTCCCACTCATAGAGTCCTAGCAACTTCTGCACTGTCAAAGATGCTGAACTTAATTTCTTAATAGAAACTCTTCCTCATAGAAAGGGCTTTAGTCTACCAAGTACAAGCCAAATCTGATGCAGTTTGTTTTCACTAGAGAAACAGCCATCAAAATCCTGGTCCCCAGTGCCCACATGGAAGTCTACCGCCAGGACAGGACAGTCAGGCATTGTACCCCCAATGGCCAGAAAGTAACTACCGAAGGCCTCAGGATAAGGAGCTCCAGAGAGACAGACAAGGAAGCTTTCACTCTGTTTCTCAGCCCCACAGAGCTGAGAGGGGAGAGGAGCCTTTACTCCTTAGAGCCTGTGACTCCCAGTGGAAATGACGGGAACGAATGTCCCCTGAATTTGAGGAAGAATTTTCTAGTAAGTCTCAGAACTGTTTCTGTCAATCAAGGATTTGTCTACCACCCCAGGAAGCCAAACATAGGAGGGAAGGCCTCCTCTCTGTCAGGGTTGCCTGCAAGGAACTGCCTATTTCATAGGAGGATGGCTCAACCAACTTAGAAGCATGCGTCCTCAATGACACTTGAGATGACTAGGAATTCATGCTAAACATGCAAATGTTCACAAGCCATCAACAGAGAATTAGCAAAACGTGAAGAAACTGGAGTGGTTTGGCCAGGCCTGATTGTAGCTTGGCCAACTTTACTAGGCTGACTCTTGGTCTTACACTCCACAGTAACTTTCTGATGAAATATTGAAAGTGACACCTCACTGTCCTCAGTGAATAAAGCCTTACCCAATCTGGGATCACCATGAATTCACCATCTGCACTACTCCTAACATCTGATGAGAATCCCAGAGCTGTCTCCATACTGGACAGTGAGAGGCATAGGTTGGCTTCACCTTTCTTATTCTTCCTTGTTCTCCTGTGTGGCCGCAGGTGGAAGAATGGCCTTGTTTTACAAGGCTGAATACCTATATAAAGTGTGTGTTTGTGTGTGTGTGTGTGTGTGTGTGTGTGTGTAGAGAGGGGGGGGAAGAGGGAGATGGAGAGGGGGAGAGGTAGAGGGGGAGGGGAGAAGGGGAGGGGAACGAAGAGGGAGACAGACAGACAGACAGAGATCATTCTTTAGTCAGTCAGGTTTCCTGTGAAGAGCAGTGATAATGTCTCATACTTCAGCTTCTCCTCTGGCACACCTGCTTCTGCAGCTGCAACCCTGACCTATGACCTACACCTCTTCCCTACCCAGTATCCACTATTCTGCATTCGGTTCTTCTGATTTATACATGTAAATCATATATATGTGAAATCCTAGATATATTTTGAGCACCTCACGGAGACAGCTGCCCTCCTATACACTCCCTGATGCATTATTCACAGTAGCTGAGATTCAGAAAGAGCCTGGTTGGTTTTGACAGGCAGTAGATAAAGAGATCATGATATAGCTGTGCTATCATGGCACCCAGTATGTATTTCTACATATACAACACTTTATCACACACACACACACACACACACCTACACACATGCATGCACACACTCGTGCTATAAGAGTAGCTGTATTCACTTGCTTGTCTGTAGTACCCACTTCATTACACTCATATACATCCAGGCATCATGTGTACACTTAAAATATTTTCAGTAAAAGTGAAATGATGTATCTTTTAAAGGCCTTCACAAATGTCTCCATGCTGTACTTTGAAAGTAAAATGTCCCCACAGGCTCACATGTTTGAACTCTAAGCTTAGTTGGAAGATTGTAGGTCCCTCAGGAGGTGGAGCCCTGCTAGAAAAAAAATATGTCACAGGGGTAGGATTTGAGGCTTTCTTGTCCCATTCCTCTCTTTTTCCTCTGCTTCCTGGGTGTGGATGCAACATGACCAGCCAGCTTAGCAAGCTCCTGCCACCATGCTTTCTCTGCCTGATGAGTGTCTTCCCTGTATGGTGGACTATCTCTCTGGAATTGTGAGCTCAAGTAACCCTTTTCCCCTTGAGTGGCCTCTTTCAGGGTATTTTAGTTAAAGTAAAAAGAAAGGGAAGTGTCTCATCACAGGTTGACTATCTCTATCATGAAAAATGCAAACTCCAAAATGTTCCAAAATCTAAAAGTATTTTAGCATTGATATAAAGCCATGATGGAAAATGCCACATCAACTCTTATGAGACAGGTCACAGTCAAAATATAAATATACAAAAAGAATGTGGTGTAGAGTTACGCCCACCATGTATAAAAATGGTAGATAAAAACCAAATGAATTAATTCTATGTTGACCTCAAAAAGTCTCGTTACATAAATTATATGCAGAATCTTAAAATGAATCAGGAATAAGAATAGTTTGTGTGCCAAACTTTTTGGATAAGGAACACTCACCCCAGACATGTTTTTGAGTTTTGACTGTGAGTTTATTTGAGTCTATGACTGTATGAGCTGGGCTTCTAGCTCTGTAACAAAATTCTTAAGCTTATGTTGGCTACAGTCAAAAACTTTCGTACATGATCGTAGGACTCGGCCACTTTGGGCCTTTGGTAAGGAAGAACATCACGGCAGAAGCATTTGGAGGAGGTTGCTGTCTCAAGGTAGTCAAGGAGCAAAGAGGGAAGTGGGTAGGGATCCAGGGCCGGGCATTCTCTTCAAAGTCATGCTCCAGTGTCCAAACTTCTTCCCACTAAGCTCCACCTCCTCAAACAGTGCTACAAGTTGGGGACCATGATGCTTTTAATATACACATTCTTGGCACATGTACCTTTAAGGATCATTTAAAATCTGGGCCACAACTGCCTCATCAAGCTATCAACTTTGTTTTGAAAGTAGGGGAATAAATAAAGCTTGTTCCTGGTAGAATAATGATCTCAGTGTCATAAATCCAAGGCATTCTGTGATGATGCTGAATTTGACTTTGATCTTTGTTCTAGTTAGTTTGTATTTGCTGTGGCAAACACCGTAACCAAAAGCAACTTACAGGAAGAAAGGGTTTAATCCACCTTACAGTTCACAGTCTATCACTAAGTGAAGTCAGGGTAGAAACTCTGAGTAGCAACTTGAAAGCAAAAACTGAAGCAGAGACCAACAGAAATTGCTACCTAGTGGCTTGATCATTGGTTTGCATTTAGCTATCTTTCTTCTATAGCCCAGGCTTACCTACCGAGGGATGACACCCCCACACCAATAATCAATCCACACAACCTCTCAAAGGCATGGCCATAGTTCATTCCCATCTGGGCAATTCTTTTATTGGGGGTCACTCCCTTCAAGCAACTCTAGGTTGTGTGAAGTTGACAAAACTTAATCAATATAACCTTCAAGCACTGGTTGTAGCTACAAATAGGTTGCTCACCTTTTGTCATTGAGAGACAGTTCAGGCTGTAACGAACCTCCAATGGGCCCCAAGCCAAACATAGGGCTATTGAAACCTGTCAGCTAGTTGTGACAGTGAAGTCACAAGCTAATCTGTGTGAAAAGGTATGTGCATCCTACCAAGTGTCACCAGAGTTCAGAGCCTCAACACAGCGTTCAGTGCAGCCTCACAGTGTCTCCTGAACAAGTCTGAACACTCAGGTGCTCTTGGATGGCTCTGTGTGCGCCCCAGGGGCATCATACTTACTGCTTGGGCGGTGAGGCAGTCAACTATAAAGCAGGGAAACCTACAGAATATGTTGTGCCATAATTCCAGCATTTTGAGGTGCTCTCTGTTACAACTTCCAAATAAAACCAAACTTGGATCAAAATTTATTTCGTGTCAGAATTTTATCCTAGTTATAAACCCTATCAGGGCTTGAAAGTACCACAACATTGAATTTATTCACACTGCCAGACAGAAAGCCAGGGAGGGGTTGCCCCACATTTGTTGGTTTTTATTTTACCACTGCTGCATGGAGAAGTTAAATGGCCTCTGCTTCCTAAGTACAGCAGAACACATGTTTAATTTGGTCCTTTTACCCAGGGACCACCACTGAAGATAAGCATCTCCCTCCAGGCTCTTTTTGAGGCACCATTTGATGACCCATCCTTTTCTTGGTTTAACTATGCTTCCTTGATCTGAATAGAAATGAAGAGGCCTTGATAAGCAACAGAAATGGCTGTAGGCATAGCCTATGACAACAGCCCTGGGAGCCACACCCCTTGATGCTTTTAAAACTCTGACAGCTCACCTCAGCCCAGAGCCTTCCCAGCAGGTACCAAGCCTGATGATTTAAAACAGGGTCTCCTATGTGATTCAGCTATCCATGGAGGGTCTATAACCTGACAAGCCCCTCAGCCAGGACTCCTGGGAGGCAGTGAGCAGGCCTGTTGCTGGAGATACATCCAAATTCAGGATGTTGAGATCAGAGCCCTTGATATCTGCCCTGGCAACACCCCAAAGTGTGATAAACAGATAACACCCTGTGTTGGAAATTGAAGTCTCTCTGAAGAGGACTTGTCACACTCCCTGAGAGCACTAATAGCCACCCAAAGCTTTCCCTTAATGAGAGCAGCTCTGGCCTTTGAGATGTAGCATGTACCTCCTTTTGAAGGTATCTCTCCCTTGGCTAGAATGTCACTGTGGGACAGAGGATGAAAAGGATGAGTCCCCACCTGGCTCTCAGGAACTGCATCTGTTCCCTGCATATGATGTGTGCTGCTGAACCTTCCAGCTTCAGGTCAGCTAGGGTGCACACATACCTAGAGGCTAAGGCAGGTGCAGGATGTGGCATCGACAGATGCTGCCCCCACTCACACTGTATGTGTGCACACACTACCCTCAGTTCATGCCCAACACAAGCACCTCACAGAGACTGTCACACTCCACACAAAGGAAGCTTTCTAGGCTAATGAGCACCTAGAAGGCCAGCCTTGAGCCTGTGATAAGAAAATTACATCCTAGAATGCTTTGACCAACACACAATTACAGTGTATTTAACAACTCAGTGGTGTTGAAACAAGCTAGAGCCAGGAAGCCAGTTAAACCACCCCTGTGAGGGTGAAGCTGCCAGGCACCATTATAGAGAGAAAGAGACCATGTTTTACAGCCTCACATTGCCTTCAACCCTTATAACATTAAATGGTCTCAGGAATGGGCCCTATGAGATGGGGAAGGGGGCTAAGAGTGGGGCACATCCTAGGTGCCTTCTCACACCTGCTAACCAAAAGACAGAATGGTTCTGGAGATGTGGTGGACTCTGGGGGTGGGTGGAATCTCCAACCCTGATTAACTAAGGAGCTTGTATATGAGGTTATACCACTGTTAGGACTCTGGTCACAGGTCAAAGTGACTTTTCTGATGCTCCAGCCTTTGGGGCTCCTAAAATAAGGAGACCTTTGTGGTCACATAGGGTACCCAAACAGCTTCCTTTTAGAGAGTCCTTTTAACAGTCAAGAACTCCAGCCAGAGACTCCAAAGGCATATTGATGCTTAAGTTAGGGATTTATAAATTTGGGTTGATTAAGACTCCAAGTTTGTTTTAATTGAGAAAGTTTGTATTTTATTTTAATGTTGACAAATGATTACCAGAAATATAAATGAAATTAAAAAAAATAACTATACACAAAGGTCACTGAAAAAAAATATAGTTTTATTGCTATCTTAATCAAAGACTAGGAAGACAGTGTCTGGCTGGCTTCTCTATTTCCCTAGTCCTTCCAAGACTCATTATGCATGTGGTTTGCAGGAACATTCATGAGGGCAGCAGCATAGTGGAGTCATGAAGACCAGCAGACTATTCCCAAACTTAAGGAAGGATAAACTCACTGAAAGCTGCAGTAACCACCAACCTTAAAGTCTGGAGTCAGCCCAGAGCGGCTGGTACTCTAATCATTCACAGAGAAATTTTTGTAAGCTGAACACAGGTCTATTCCTCCCTTTCCTCACTGGCTAAGTGATCGGGAGGGTACAATCTTACAGGTCATCTGGGTCTTACCACTCCCTCTGCCCCTTAACATTTGCCTATTTCTCTACAAAGACTACTTGCGAATTTTCTCTGTTTTACATCCTGTTTATTTGAAGCACACAACTTTGTCACATCTGCAGGTCATCAGGCAAGCATGGCTATTGGTAATTTTCAACTCTAAGACTTTATTTTCAGTGTAGGAGGGGGAGCCTAGCAGAGTTTACTAGCTAAACAGGCAACCAGCAGCAGAATAGTCTTTCCTACTCGTATGTACCTGGACCTAATTGGCTCAAGGTACATTTGTATTGAAAATGGATCATTGTGTTTTAGTTCATACACAAATACTTAGAAATAGAACTGGTAGGCTAGTTGGTGTGAGTGTGTGTGTGCACATTAAGGAAAAACAGAAATGGTTTCCTGTGTGTCCCCAGCAATGATGTATGAGAGTTCTTTTTTGAAGTAGTATTCCAGACTAGACTGATCTTGAACTTGAACTTCTAATCCTCCTTCTTCCACCTCTCAAGTGCTCCTATTAAAGATAATCATGGTTCCTGCAGCTCTGGAGGTCGAACCCATGGCCTTATGCATTCCAGGCAAGCATTCTACCAACTGAGCCACACCCCTAGCCCATGGTTCTAATTGTTCCACATCCCATCCAACACTTGTTACTGCCAATCTTTTAAAATTTTATCTTATCTGTTGGGAATGTACCATCTCAGTTCAGTCTCCATTATTTGTGCTTTTAAAAATGCATGTGAGCACAGAACCATGCTCACTAACTTCAGAACATCCTGATGACCAAGAGAAGCTGAGAGTCCTAGCAACCACACCTTGGGTACACATAATAAGCAGGCTCTACCACCTACTTTGGGTCTAGGAACAAGGCAGGAGTTGTGTTGGCTCCCAGGTTGAATACTGAGCTAGTGTGAGCTCTATGAGAGGTACTAGGACCCATGCTCTCTACGGGGCTCTCATTACTGGCAGCTACTCATGTGTGCACTGGCCATTCTAGACAAAGCTCAGATCTGACAAACACAACCTGATCTCAAGAAGCAGAGAACTATCTCCCGTCTCTCTTGTCTATGCTTTATAATCCATAGTTTATATTATATTATTGGATTTCCTCTACAGCTTGAGACATACTGGTCTTGCTACCACCCTGTGTCTGTGAGGTCCTGTTACCAGGATGGATCACCACAGCTTCAACTGGTGACTGGACAGAAAGACTGTTCAGTAGTGATGTGTAGAATCAATAAAGAGACAGGGAGACCAGGCTTGGCAATGCCATTCAGTGAGCAGTGGCCTGCAAAAGCCATTGATCCAGGATCACCAGATTGTGTTAATGCCCAAAACAATCTGTAGTCCACCTCAGCATTGATGGAGTGAAATGCTAACCACAGGGTGTACAGGGGATGGAGAAATCGTCAGTCTTCTAGGCTGGGAATGGCTGTCATTGTCAACATTCCACACAGTGCTCAAAGCTGCCTCTCACTCAAATACCACATCTTGGCAATTTGTAATCAATGCTAAATACTGGTTGTATCCGAAGTTCAACTTCATGAACCACACAATGCTCCACAGGCAAGCCCCAGAAGCTTTTTAGTTCCCACCAAAACAACTGGAAGCAAGAAAAAGACACATTCCCTTAAAAACAAATCAGTCAAAGGAAAATGGCAAGAGCTGTTTTGTATTCAAAGAGGATGCTGTGGCTTTTAAAAATAGACTGTTTTCTGTAATAAGAACAATGAGTATTTTACAAAGGTTAGTAACTCTAGGCCCATAAATCCAGGGAACATCTAAATGTACCAGGCAAGGGCTCCTCCTTCTAATTCAAGCCCTCTATTTCTACATTAAGCTGCTAACTAGGTCATTAGCAAGGGACCTGCAGCAGCTCCCATCAGACCACGCCTGCTTGCTTACCAGCTGGATCCGGAGTAGGAAGCTGGGAGGTGATGGATAGCAGGCCTGCTGGGGACTCATCTTCTTTCCTGGGGCACGTCCTGAGGATGGAACTGCATGGGCCTGTCTGGGATGACAGTAAATAAGCACTCGGTAATTTTCTTTAGAGAGATGGATGGAGTCTCTGCCCTTATAGTTACTGGGGTTTTACAACACATGATGCCACAGGAGTCAGTCACACCAGGAGCCCAGATCAAAGGATAGAGATTGTGCTAATGCCCAATTAGAGCAGCAAGGAGAAATTCAATTATTATAACAATTATTGAACACTGGCATATGTGCTAATCTGTATGTACACACGTATACACACACACACACACACACACACACACACACACATACACACACACACACCAGTTGTCAGGGGGAAAAAGACATTGAAACTCACATTCCTGGGCTATGATCTAAGGCAAGAGGCTGACAGGCATGAGGTGCTGTCACCTCTTCCAAGCTTGGTCATTAGCTGGGAAAGCCAGGAGTGAACAAGGCTCCTTCTGAACATGGGCATTCACCATAAGTGTAGGTCAGCCAGTGGTATTCTCAGCAAGCCCACTCCTGCTGTGACCCCAAATCACTCACTGCCTGGAGGTATTGGGAGTGAGTGTTGGGGAGCCAGTTTTTCTGGTCAGACTTTCCATCTAGCTAGAGTGGATGACTCTTGTTGACAGCCTGCAAGCAGCTTAAACTCATCAAGACTAGCACGGAGAGTCCTCCCCATTCCTTCTTCCCTAGTCCCTGCCTGTCCCTATGGTTGTTGCCTATACCCCTCCTGCAGTGCTCCTCACCTGAGGGGTCCCCCCACCCAGAGAATGGTCCAGGACTCAAAGCTGGACATCACCTTCATCACTCCCTCCCTGCACTCACTCAAGATTAACCAGATACCCAAGTTCTGCAACTTCTAAATCAGGAGGAAACATCTATTTATCAGCCACTCCCTGTCTTCTTGATTTCAGAAATCGGTTTTACACAGGAGCCAGCATGATGGCACTAAAACAGGATGCTGGAATTGCAGTCCCTTCAACAGGTTCTTGGTGAGTATCAGAGAAACAGAATGCCTACATATAGGTTACCATGTGTCATTAGAGTAACTGGCACCTTTGTAAGTCAGCTCAAATGTTGGTACAGTGAGGTATGCACTGTCGGGATGACAGCCCTCCAGTGAGGTGTATACTACTACTGTGTTTATCCCCCAGTGGGGTATGTACTACCAGTCCGACAACCTTCCAGCAGGTTGGGAACCTGACCCTCTCCCTACTCTCAGACTGAGAATCTAAGGCTCTAGGGACATCATTGATCCCCACATCAAGACTACTCTTTCCCCTATAGCCCACCTGGCTGGCCTGTTCACCTCTACCAATCTCAGTCCTTCCAATGTCCTGCTTCATGCTAGACCTTAGGCCTCTGCATCCAAAGCCTTGAACCCTTTGTTCTGATGTCTGCCTCAGTTTGTTTCCAGGACTTATCCATGTGCTTTTGATCATGACTTGGCCACCTCTCCCTCCAGGAAGCCTTCCCTGTTTCTGCGCCAAGGGTACTACTTGGCGTTTTTCTTCATAGATCCTGCCACTGTATGAGATTGGTCATTTGTCTCCTTGTGGATAAAAAACATCTCATTCAAGTATTGTTTTAAATTGTATCATTGCTGCATCTGTATCAGCTATTTTCATGTGATGAGCAGCAGTGGCAAAAGCCAGCAGCTTCAGGGAAGACATCACAACTGAGAGTTTGATGATTGGATGTTAGTGAGAGGTCAGCTAGTTTATGTTCCTCCTTCCAGAAACTTCTACTGTGCTTAGAACATAGGGTTGTATCAGCTACTCGAGAACCAGATAAGCCTCTTCACTAGGAGACCTTGGGCCATCTGGGACTGTGACTGTGGGATTTTTCCTTGAGAAAAGTCCCAAAGTAGGAGCAGCTCAGGGTATGGTATATCTAGCTACAACAAGAATCGACAGATAGCCTGTAAACCAAGGCACTTTGCAGAACAAGGCTCAAGGTCTTGTTCTGAGGACTGTTCTTTACACTGTATGAGTCTTTGTGCCTCGTTCTCAGGGGACCTGCTTCCTGAGGCCAGACACAGGAAGACATAGCTGGCCTTCTTCCAGGAAGTCAGAACCAAACTTAAGCATTGTTAACTCCTTGTGTGATGGCGGTACTGACATTGGTGGCAGGTCCAAAGCCCTAAAGTTGGCCTTCATCTGTAGCTCTCAACTCTTCCTCAGAAGGATGCTTTACTGGGTGTTCATCTCTTTGAGGGAGACCCATAGAATACCATCCCCCTAAAATCTTAAGGAGAGAAGTTGTCTCCCTGCAGCTTGTCATTGGGCAGGGCATGCATGATGAGTTTCATGCCCAGCATTTCAATACTCACGAAGCTGGGATGCACATTACACTTGCCCTTGGGCTTGGGCAGCCATTAATAATGAGTTTGGTTTCTCTCTAACCTTCACCCTTTTCTATATCTCTCAGTTGGTGTGAGACCCGCTCCGAACCTGCCCAAAGCCCAGTCAGCATGTTTTCCAAGGAAGCAGTCAACGCTGACCAACAAAACCTGTTGGACTCTGTCTCTATTCTATTCCTGCCCTGAAGCTATTTGGTGGGGTCAGCAAGGGCTAGCTTTTTCTCCTGAGGCAACAAGTAGAGTTGGAGATACAGGAGATACACGAGATCAACTTAAGGTTTCCTAGCCGTTCAAGTCTAGGTGAGGAAGAGTCTGTGGAGAAAGCTACAGCTTGTTCTCCTGCATCATGGGAAATGTGGATTAAACCCAGGTATTTCGATGCTCTTGCCAGGAAACTACTCACAGTGATATTTGGAAGACATGTCACAAAACCAACAATAGATCTTGGACATTTACAATCTGTCTAGGGGGGACTCAGCTCAAAGAAAAAATGGAAACATGTCCAGGAGTAGATGGTTTAGTCCACAGACTTCCCCAAAGAAGATTGAGTATGTGTGCCCGGGGTTGGGGGTGGGGGTGACAAGGGAGACCCCTGGAGCAGCAGAGCTCAGAGACAGGAAGCTCAGCCACCTACAGCCAGCACACAGCAAAACTGGTGGAGACTCCTTGAGATCATGTTTATCATGCCATCTTCAGCATGAGATGATAAGACAAACCTATCCATCTGAGATGGAAGCTCTGATTTAGAAGCAGAAAGCAGGCTGATTCTCTTTTTCATGCCCTGTCCACCCAATATGTCTCCACTCCTCCCTGTCTTCCATTCTCCACTCACAGGCTGACTAGCCATGCTTTTTGTCCTCTATCATCCATTAGTACTCACTCTATCACTTGTGCAAATGAAGAACCTGTTTGACTTCTTCCAACCCTCTTGTCGTGCCCAGCCCATGCTGCTTTGTCTACACTAGTGCCCTCTTGATCTCTAGCACTGGGTTTCTTTTTCTTGGTACTGTGAGAGGAAGAGGAACCAACAAGCCATGTGGTCAGGGATAAGAAAGACAGCAAGATACCACGCTCCAAAGGAGCCACAGCCCACACACACACATTTCCTCCTGCAGATCCACAGCCAGCATGAGGGACATGTAGAGAAGCAGAGGGCTACACATCACTGCACCACCATCTAGCTGTTCCTCTGTGGCTGTTTTGTGCTGGAGAAGTTTCAGTAAGAAGTAATATAGAGGGAAAGAAGATGCTGCAGTCACACATGCTTTGGAAATCACAGTCACATCAATGCAATGAGCTTGCATGATCTCAAGGCAAAATTTATTTCAGAGCACTGTCGGATGCTCTGGGATGCCGGATACGCCACTGTGGTGCGTCATCTTTGTGATGTGTTTGTCATTTGAATGGGTCTGTCGCTGTTTCCCCTAGGCTGGGCAGGCCCAGGAGGAGACAGAAATAAATCAGCAGGACATTATATATTTTCTACAGTGTCAAGTGATGTTCCCCATGGTAGATCTGGGAGGAAATTGATTTGCCTCCTTTCTCAAGCAGCAGATGGAAAAGTGTGCCTCTGAGCTTGCTGAGAAACCAGCAGTCAGGTAGGGACATAGCCTCCTGTCCTGGGGCTCCTACTTGAGGAGTGCCTTCTCCTAGCTCCTCCCTGGCCCAGAGAACTTCTGAAGAAATGGCTTGAAGTTCATGCTACACCACAAAAAATATGTGGGCACTTCAGAGACCCCCTGATCAACTCCATTATTAAACCCCAAGTGCCTCCAGCTCTGTCTCACCTCACAGGCTGCCTGTCTTTCTCTCTCTCTGTAAACCAAGTGACTAGGTTTTTTTTTTTTTATTCACCTTTACTATGTGACTTGATACAGCCCTTTCTTTTCAATATTTGGCACAATGACATAGAGATATGTCACCAAAGGAGGACTTTACATCCTTTGGTAAAGTCGCTTAGGTCTGAGCAGGTGGATGATGGCTGAGGAAGGTCATGCCTAGGGCCAGTGGATCCCCTGGAAGAGGTAATTTGGAAGCTTTTGCCCTGGTCATCTTGTACATGTGGAATCAGAGATGGTTTGATTAAATCTACTGTAAACCATAAGGGTAACGTCAACTTCTGTAAGTCGAAATAACACCTAAACGTACCACATCTTTCAAATAGTAGATCATCTTGTTGCCCCGGTTGAACTCTATTGATGGCTGACAACATGATCTACAGCATCTGAACCCACTGGCCCTGACTTGCTTCATCCACTTTCAAACTACATTTCTGGGTCATGCTTTATTTTGGCCTTTAATGTTAGTCTCTTGGATTCCAAAAGACCTGAAGAAGTTCTGAACTATAAAAGCCATAACCTTCTTTTGAACATCTCCCTTCACACCATGGAATTAATTTACCTAGTGATCAATTAGCAGCCATTATCTGATGCTGTGGAGTCCTGAAGGAGGCACGTAGCCATTTTATGATTCTACTCAACCCCTTGTATGTCCTGTGTGCCTTGTCTGTCTCAATAAAAAAATGTGTGAATTGAACAAAGCAGAAACTGTGAGTTGAAAAACAGAGTTAATAAGGAAGAGTCTATGTCACCCAGGCAGCCATTGCTGGTGACAGAAGACCGACTTGGCTTTATTTAAATCATATTCAAAAACAATGTTCACATTAGCTAATCTTGGAAATACAGCTGTGAAGACTAGAGGAATGGCCAGGTACGTAAAAGCTCCTACTGTGCAGCATGAGGACTGGAGTTTGAATCTCAGCATCCAAGTAAGAAGGTAGGTATGATCTGGGCATTCGGGTGCCCTCAGGACTGAAGGAGGGGAGACAGGAAGAAGAGGACTGCTGAAGTTACTGGCTGCCAACCTAGCTGAAAAAACATAAGTTCAACGATCATGTAGAAACCCCACCTCAAAGAAATACAGTGAAAAGTGATCAAGAAAGACACTCACCACCCTCCTTTGGCTTCCACATGCATGTACAGGCATGTACACCTGTGAACTCACATGCTCATACTGCTCTCTCTATGTATATATGTATGTATATGTGTATGTGTATATATGTGTATAAGTATAGATGAACATATACATATATATGTATGTATATATATGTATGTATATATGAACATATATATGTGTATATATGTGTCATGTATGTATATATATATACATGTGCGTGTGTGAGTGTATCTATGTACACAATAATTCTAACATCTCCTTCATTCCTCTGCACCTGTGAAGTGCTGTGAGGAGGACAGAATGTGGGTGCCATCAAACTACCATTTTCTTGGAACTATCCTCTTACCCTTCTGCTTCTCACCCAGAACTGTCTGTGAACACAAACTTTCCTTCAGTGTGGACAATGGGTTTCTCCTTTAACCTTCTTGCCTTGAGCTGTCACACACATTTGGGAAATTACACTGAAAGCATCAGAGATCACATAAGCATTGTCATAAGCAACAACAAACATGACCTTGCTTATGGAACAGAAGTTCAGATGACACCTAGGTTTCCTATATTTGAACTGTTCTCTCTCTGTCTGGCCCTTGGATTTCCTGCATACATGTTGTATTATGTGTTGTATTTCTGTTGCTGTAAATAAAAAAAAAAAAACATAACCAACACCACTAATAGAAGGAAGGGTTAATTTGGGCCTATGGTTCAAGTGGGATAAGATTCCAAAGTGGTAGGGAAATATGGCAGCAGGCGTAACTGTTGAATCAGGAAGCTGAGTTCTCACATCCTTTATCATAAGAACAAAGCAGAGGAAATGAACTGGAAATGGCATAAGCCTTCAAACTCTTAAAGCTCACCTCCAGTGACGCTCTCTCTCAAACTAGGCCATACTTCCCAAATCTCCCCAAACAACACCAACAACTGGGACCAAATACATGAACCTATGGGGGACATTCTTATGCAAGCCACTATACATATCTAGAAGTAAAACAGTATTGATAATTTTATGACTTAAAATAACACTGAATAGAAAGCCAGTCTCAGACTGTATGTACACTTTGTATAATACCCTAGACCTCGAGACCATTAAATAAGAATTCCTCATTGCATGTCCTCCACATGCTTCAAAAGGTGTCCTCCTCCCTCACATGCTGCAGAGCATGTCCCTTTGCCCCATGCATACTGCAGAGTATGTCCCCCTGTCCTCTGCATGCAGTGGAGTATGCCCCCTATTACCTTAATGCTGCAGAGGGTATCTCCACTTCCTCCTTCCCCACAAACCACAGAGGGTGTCCTCCCTGTACCCTGCTACCCACCCCCCACCCAATGCTTCAGAGCATGTTCCTAGACGCAGGGCTGGGGCTGTGCTGGCTCTTGCTGCTGGAGCAGTGTTCTTGCCTGCACTGGAGTTTTACAACTGTGATATTTCATTCTCCTAATGTGGCTGGAGCACTTTTCTGTGCTTGGTTCTTTTTCAACAGTGGATTAGCTATTCTTAGCCCTCTGTTTTTCTGTATTAATTTTAGATTTATCTTGTAAAGTTCCATGAAAAACCCTGTTGAGATTTTGATTAGAATTGTATTGAAGAATTAGACCAATCTGGGAGCGTTCTCTGGTTTGCAATATTTAGTTTTATGGTCTGTGAGCCTGACATCTCTCTCCACTTAATTCTGCCTCATCTAATGCCTTCAATGAAGCGTAATAATTTTCTCATAACAGATGATTCACTTCTTTGGTGAAATGTTACTTTGTTAGTGACATTGTAAATAGTGTGTGCATCAGTCAGGGAAGGACCTGTCATGCCATAGTAACAAATAGCTCCCCAAACCTCTGGAGTTAAAATACTCACTTGGCACTTCAGGCTGCAGAATACTTTGGGGCTCTCTGCTCTGAAGTCATGAGGTGAACCTGCAGCTCTGTAGAGGACTCGCGGGCTTCTTAAGCCTGGCGTTCCATCATGGGATGGCACCACACTCATTCCGAATCCAAGCTTCAGATGTTGGAGCAACAACAGCAGTGGAAATTTGATGCTAAGGTTCCGAGAAGCCAGCCACTTCTGAAGACCTTTGTCTCAAAACCACTAAAGAAGAAGGTGCCTCGTCGCCTGTGTGTCACAGAGTGTTCCTGGACACGGGTCTGCTGCTAGGCAGGCATTCCTTACTGTGTGTCTCTGATAAAACTGCTATCATTGTGGGTGAAACTTGTTTGAGTAGGTCTCTCCTTTTTTGTGTGTGGACACAAGGTCTAGACAGTCCAAGAAACAAAACAGAAGGATGGGACTTGACCGTGCTGTGAGCAGACAGAGTGAAGGTTTCACCCCAACACTGCTGCAAGGGTCCTGGCATGGCTGCTGAGAAGCCTGGCATGACACTGGTCTGTCATGGGCTTATTTGGAAGGACTGGCGAAGACCTTTTAGGTTCTCCTAGAAAGGGATGGGACACTGGTATAAGTAGGGAATGGTCTCTAGAGACACCAACTTGTCCTGAGGAGGTTAGGATGCTTGTTCTGTCCCTGATACCAGTGGGCTGTGACTAAATCACACAGAAACCCAAAGGATACATAATTTAAAGGCAAACTGACCACACAACCCAAACACTCCACACCTTATTCTTCACAATGAAAAACAAAAGATACACAGGAATTTCATGACTACCTCTTTCTTCCATATCTTAGAATTGGAAATCTATAGGTCCATTTCTCTGGATGCTTGACAGGAAATGCCCTATGTCTACAACATGGAACTCAACTTATCAAACAAAATAAGACTGCAGACACGTGCTACAATGTGGGTAAAGCTCCAAAATCACTGAGCCAAAGATAACAGAAGTACCACACACTGTGTCGAGGAGAGAGGAGAGATGAACCAATAGGCACAGACAGTGGACCAATGATTGCTTGTGGCTTGGAGATAGGTGTGTTTAGAGTTTAGAAGTGAGCATCAGGGAGTTTATTGGGGGGATATGCTAAATGGGGATTGTGGCAGTCAACTCTAAATATTTGAGTAAAATACATTTAAAACCACTCTTTTGCATTTCATTGTAGATACTCTAAGCCTTAGCAAAGCTGTTGTATATATAAATCTAAATTTGGTAAGTACCCATATATGCATATGTACATCACAGAGTTCATCAGCCTCACTTCTAGGAATCTATTTCCCAAAAGAAATCAAACAGATGTCCACCTCGGACCTGTTTTTAGATCCTGTGGCAGCTTAGCTCACAACAGCCAAAAATTGGAAGTCATCCAGATGCCAGCAACAAGGAAAAGGCTAAGTGACCATACAATGGAATAGTATTCTGCAATAAAAAGAAAAAGCCTTCTGATGGATGACCCATTATTGAATCTTAAGATGTGACTCTGGGGAGAATCAAAGCACAAAACATCACATAATTCAGGGCACTATCAAAGACATACTATGGGGACAACTGTCAGATCAGTGGTCACTGAGGCTGGGGTAAGGTTTGCACTTAAAGGGTATGGGAGATTTGGGGACTTGGGAAAATTCTGTAACCAGTGTCTGGTGATGGCTTCAGAGCTCATGCATTTATACAAATGCACCAGAAAATGAATGCACGTTCAGAGGGCAGCTTGTGCAAGCTGTGAACTAAATGTCCATTAACCCAACTTTAAAAGCAGAATTGAGGGGCATTCTGGCTGTAATGCTGACCATGCCAGTTCCCAGGTGGAGGCACATGCAGTGAAGTCTGCAGGAGCTGACATTGTCTTCATGTTATATCTGTAACTGTCCCCTGTTTCCTGGATCCTTAGCTCCTCATTTTGATGGGGTCCATTATACAGAGACGTTTTCATAATCATCCAAGAACAGGGAAGAACAGTCCATATATAATGACTTGGCATTAATCAAAGCCTCTGGGAATTCTGCCATTGTGAAGGTTCAGCTATGAGTAGAGAGGAACAGTGTTAGGGGACTTGAGGCTGAGTCAATAGACACATAGATCTCAGTGGCTGCCCCTCTAGAAGAACACAGACCACAGGTGTCTGTATGAGGACTTCACCTGGGTCCCACCTAGCTGAGACTTTGACGGAAGGTGGATCAGGTGAGAAGGACAAAGTGACACTTAGGACAGTGAACTCACCTAGGAACTTGGAGAGATTGAAGGAGCTGGTGATGTAGGACACAGATGTGGGTATCTGTCATCTCAAACCAGCTGCTTGGAGGTCAGATGTTTGTGTTCTGGATGAGGATGTCTCTGTACTCCTCCCTCATTTCTCTTTGTTGCTGATGCTCCCATCGTGTATGGGCACACTACGTACCCTTGCTCACTTTTCCAGCCTCTTGTGTTCTTGTCAAACTCCGGCTCCAGTGACTAGTGGGACTATGAGCTAAGCGAGATCATGTGGACATTTCTATGTTGGTCTAAGTTGTCTTAGGTGGAAGAGCAAGATCATCTGGTTACTGGTTAGGTGGGGTTTTGAAGAAAGCCAGAGTGTTTTCCAAAGCTATGGAAATACTTCACCATCAACAGATGAGTATACTAAGATCTGTCTGCACATCTTTCTAACACCAGTTCCTGCCTACAAAGCCGATAGTCATTTGATAGAAAGTGACATCTCAAGGTTCTGATTTGTGTCTTAATAATCGTTAAGATTGCTGGGGAGACTTGAGCTTTGTACAAGGAGATAAGAATGGATCGATTTGCATTCTTCTGCATGTTGTCCTCCAGTTGAACCAGCACCATTTGTTGAAAATACTGTCCTTGTTCCACTGGATGGTTTTAGCTCCTTTGTCAAAGATCAAATGACCATAGGTGTGTGGGTTCATTTCTGGGTCTTCAACTCTATTCCACTGATCTTCCTGCCTGTCTCTGTACCAGTACCAGGCAGTTTTTATCACTATTGCTCTGTAGTACAGCTTGAGGTCAGAGATGGTGATTCCAGCCCCCAGGATCTAAACCACCAGCCTGGGAGTGCTTAGGGAGAGACCCATGGCTCCAGCTATATATGCAAGGGAGCTATATATAAGTGGGAGAAGAGATTCTTGGTCCCATGAAGGCTGGACGTCATGGGGGGTGGTATTCTAGGGTGGGGAGATGAGGTACGGGGGAGGGTGGGTGGGGGTACACCATCATAGAGGCAAGAGGAGGGGGGAAGGGATAGGGAGTTCCTGGGAGGGAGGGGGAAAAGGGGTAAGGGGAAAACATCTGAAATGTAAATAAAATTTCCAATTTAAAAAAAACAACAACAACAACAAAAAAAGATTGCTGGGAGAGTTTAAATGCTTATTGTCTTTTTATCTGCTCTGTTAGGAAAATGTGTTTAAATGTGTGTTCACACCATTGAGTTTTCAGAGTTCATTATATATGGTAGATATAAGCCAATCACATCAGTGATGTGATTGTCAAGTTGTCTCCTATTCCTTGGGTTGTGAGCTTGCTTTTTGAAGGGTACTATCAACATTACAAAGGCTTTTTTATTGGATGAAATTTTCCTCTCTCTCTCTCTCTCTCTCTCTCTCTTCTCTCTCATTTCTTATGATTTAGTGGCTCTTCTGAAACCCTTACATTTTCATAGACATTTCCACAGAAGTCAGCTGTTGAATCAACTTGGATAGATCGGAGAAGGAGCTGGAGATGTGGGACACACATGTAGGTGTCTGGCATCTCAAAGACACTACCTAGCTGGGCATCATAAGGGAAGCTATTTTAGATTTTTCAGCCAATTTGAAAATCACTTCTTAACAATTTTAAATATTTTTATCCATGAGCATTGGGCATCTCACTATTAACTGAGAAATTTAACTCATTTTGACAACATTTTATGGAGTACAATAACCAAATTTCTTTTAGTATAGTTATACCTAGAAGTATTTTATTTTTGATGCTTTCCTAAATGATTTTTTATTAAATTCATTTTAACTGTTTATGGTTATTGACTAGAAATTTTAAAATATGAGTTATATATATGGATCTTGGATCCAGCAATGTTGGTCTATTTTTTAATTACCTCTAATAATTTTATTTCTAGATTCTGGGGAAGTTTCCATATCCATCTTTCTATATGAAATAGAATTAGTTTTCCTTTTCCCCTTTTCATATGGATGGTTTTATTTCATCTTCCTATGTTATTGTCTTGCCTAGGAACTCTAGTAGGGCAGAATAGCATAGGCCAAGTAGGAGCAGACCTCGTTATCTTGTCTATTGATGTGTAGTATGATGTGGTGTAAGATTTCTTCATGTATGTTTTTATGCCAAGGAGAGCACACTCTTCTAGTCCCATTCTGATGAGTGCCTCTGAAATGAATGACTACAAGACTTCTTTAAGTGCATATTACCCGATGTTTAGATGGTTGCGGTCCTTTGTCCTTAATTCTTTTGACCTGAGTTATTTCCAGGTGTGGCATGGATGCATGTAACCTTAGCGTATTAGAGTTAACAGGAAGACTTTGAGTTTGCAATCAGGCTGTTTTAAAGAAAGAAAGGAGAAGAGGGAGAGTAGAATGGGAAGGAGGGAAACAGAACAATAAACACATTGACATGAGATGTAGTAAGGACTGACATTCAACAGTGATCCAGCCTTGAATTCCACACAAGAATCCCACTCAGTCATGGTATCTAGTCATGTTGTATCAATGGATTGTTTTCTGTCTCTTCACTGAAGACTCTAGCATTGACATCCATAAGACATACTACTAGATATTTTGCATTCCTTGGCAAAAGTGTATCTGGTTTGACCTAAGGAATGCCTTAGTAGAAGTAACTTCCTCCCTATTCTGTAAAGAGTAAATATTGATTCTTCTCTAATTGTTGGAAGAAACTGAACCAGCAAGTCAGTCATCCGAGCCTAAGCTTTCTGTTATAGGCAGCTTTCTGCTGCTGATTCAGTTGCTTGACTTGTTACAAGGCTGCTGGGCTTTCTCATTCCTTCTCTAGTTACCTGGGCAGTCCGAGTCCCTCCAGGCATGTTTCTGATTCACCTAAATAACCTAATCTGTTGAGATCATTTTCTCCTTATAATTGTTTTCAGGAGTGTGAAATCTAATACCATCTTGTGGGTTCGGCCCTGTCTTCTTGATTGTATACACTCAATAGAATTTGGTCATGCTGAGATAGGGAAGAGAAGGAAACAGCTGGTGTGAGCTCCACTCAGATTCCAGAGATTCTCATTGTTCTAACAGGAACTTAGTAGATTGTCTAGGGTGGACGGTTCTTCACTTCCCTCATAGGAAGATTCTCAGAGATAAATGTCACTGTTCTGCTGTGTATTTCATTTGTTAAATGGATTCTTCATGGAGGACAGAATATGTTCTAGAAGTCAACCAAGTTCCAGACGTCATTCTCCTCTACCAGTGTCTACGTGGACACCCAAAGATCCACAACTTACACACTGTACAGCACCCCACATGTAGAATATGTCTCCCCTTTCTGTTGAATGCTGGACTTGAAGTAACCTCTCTTTCACACGACAATGGTCCAAGTATCCCTCTCTGAACTTCAGGGCTTGCATGAATTACTTTAGAATATATTCTAAAAAATAAAGTAACTCTTTTTTATAGGTCCACTTTAAATGTGGATGCTGAGACCAGAGCATAGGTCCTCTGCAGAGTAACTTTCCTGCCCTGAAAGAGTTTCTGAAGATGAAACTTTAGGCTAGACAGAATTACATCTTTAACTTTGTTAGATATCACCTAATCGATTATACCAATTTAAGCTCCAGCTACCAACATTGCTTTAGGATCTCATCAATATTTAGCACAGTTGGATACTAGAGTCTGCCAGTCTGGTACTAGGCTAATTCTTTTCCACTTTACCTTTTTTTCCTCTCTCTCTTATCACTAATGATGCTGAGAATCATATCATCCTACTGAGCCTTTGGGTTTCCTTTCATACAATTTTCTCTACTATATTCTTGTCTTTCTTCCCATTGGGTTGGTTCTCTATGTAGACAAGTATTGATTTGTATAAGTGATCTGCATGGATTCTTTTACCCCATGGGCTTGAATGTAAAGCCTGCCATTTTTTCCCAATGCAGGACTTTAAAGGTTTTGACAGAACTTAATTAATCTTTTTCAAAGTTCTTTTTCTCTTTGAACTATATTCAGGATCTTTACTACTCCCAAATCTTAATGGGATTCTACATGTTCTAGTAATGTTTGAAGCTTTGATTCTCGTAGCTAGTCTTTAATTTACCTGGAGTTTATTTGCTAATTGCCTTTGTGTCATTCACTGAACTGACCTCTCTCCCGCCTCCACTTTTCATATCCTTATGGGCCCCTCTGATTGTCAATCTCTCTTTTCAACTTAAAGGGATCTAGAATTACCGTAGAGACAAGCCTCTGGACACAAATTGTTTCTAGATCAGGTAAATTTAGATGGAAAGATACACTTGAAATACCGGTCAAATTATTCCATGGGCTAGGGTTCTGGATTAAACCAAAAGGACACAGCCATCTTAGTGCCAGTATCTACCTCTCTCTGCTCTCTAACTGTGCACACAGTATCACCAGATAGCTTGCACTTCTGCCACCATACTTTACCTGTTGTGATGGACTGTGCCCTCAAACTGTGAGCCAAAGAAACCCTAACTCCTTAAGCTACTTTTGTTAGTTATTTTTGTCCAAGCAATGAGAAAACTAACCAGCATGGACATCTGCAAACAAATCTGTATTTTAAACCTTGGCTATATCCACATGGTCCACTGATCTAATACCAGCACCCATAGCTCATGATTTAATATTTATTGCTTGTGAGTGAAGCTAGCCATTCCAGAGAATGTTCTCACATCTACCATTCTAAGTGTGTTGGATAGCTTAATCCCCTTGGGTTTGCATGTGAGAGTATAGCTGTAGTGTGTTAAGATTGGCATCTCTGACATTAAAGCAGAATTTTATATTATTTGAAGAACTGATTTTTTTCCATAAGTGTTCCTTTTGCTGTGCTTATGATTAGTTATTGTAGTATATGATGTGTTGCCTTGCGGCCTGATCTCCTTTCAAATTATATTTCTACTAATTGTCACCCTTCTTGGAGAACTTTGAGTCCCTGTATTCTATCTCAGATCTCTCAACCTACAAAGTCTATCCGAGGAGCTCTTCTATCAGCTGTGTTAATGATTCTTTTTCTTTCTTCCACTTAACTAATTGCTTTTTCCTTGTTCATTTTCCCATCAGGAGCTCTACCATGAAGGTCATTCAGTGAACATAAACTCTCTCATCTGGTCCACAACCTTCTGCTCTGGCAATGTGGTTTTCAGAGTGAGTATAAGTGTCGGGTATCACTGACAGTGTCACAGGTGGTTCTTTGATAGGTGAGAATGCAGAGATTGGAGTGAAAGATGTTGACTATGCTATGTTCATCCTGTTGCTATGATAAAATTCTTTGACCTAAAGCAACTAAGAGGAGGAAAAGGTTTGTTTGGCTTATATTCCCAAGTCTTCATCCATCACTGAGGAACTCAAGCAGAGACTTAAAGGCAGGCCTGTCTATGATTCCACACTGTATTTCCTTTAAGAAGGGAACTCACAAATAGGTAAAGAAGTACAGCAGAAGCCATGGAGGAATGTGTCTTGATGCCTCGTTCACAGATTCATGCTTAGCTAGCATTCTTATACAGCCCAGTGTTGGGCCCCATTTTGGCCCTGGTTTGGGCCTTGAGGACAAACCCAAGCCTGGCTCAAGTTTTGAGACTTGTCTCAGTCACTTCCATACAGGGGTGACTCATTTGGCCCTGTCTCTGCCTGGCTGTTGCTGATGTAGAGCTTTGCCATTGGCCCTGTCAGTCACCTCATACCCTCCATCACCCTTCCCAGACTCCAACATCATCTCCCCCACCAAAAATCCCTCTCCCTATGCTCTGAGTTTATATAAGTGAGAGGCTGAAGCAATAAAGTTGAGTTCCTGGTTCGACAAGACTCCCAGTCCAGAGTGTTTCTTTTGGGCCATTGACACCCACCATCCTGCTCAGCCCCAGAGAGAGAGATTGGTCAGGACCAGGACCACTCTCCTCTTGCCTGCCAGCAAGGAGCCAACAGACCAGGACCATCTGCCTTGGGAATGGGGCAGCCACTTGGTGGCCGGGGACCTCTGACATCAATTAGCAATGGAGACAGTCCCCCACAGATGTGCCTACAAGCCAATCTGATCTGGGTAATACCTCCATTGAGGCTCTCTTCTCAGATGGCCTCAGGCTGTGTCAAGTTGACAGTGAAAGCTAACTAGGACAGGGGTCTTAACCTATGAAGAATATGATCTGGGCAGAGAGGGAAATGGAGTGCCATCAGCCCCAACAAAGCTCAGCTGGCGTAATGAGAACATCTGGGGCAAAGTATACAGCAGAAGTGTCCTTCAGTGGAACATGCAGCAGAGGCTACTGCATGCCTGCCAGTCACAGCCTGGAGATTTCCCTAGGAGTTTCTACAAGGGGCCTGGCTCTCACATCTCCCTGTACTCACTTTCTTTCTCTAGAGGGCTTTACCACCCCTCCCCCCACCAAGGACAACTGGGAACTGACAGTATCTAGTAGGGGTGGGGGAGGTAAGCCTCATCCCATTTAGTATAGCCTTGCTAGCTGCTCACTTTTAGACAGCAATTCAATGTCCATCTCATTCCATCCCAGCTTTCCTGAAGCTTTTAATTGAGCAAATAGTTGTAGGATCTGGCGCTCTGGTCTTAGAGGATATTAGACTCAGACTGACATAGCAGCTGAAGCACTCTGTGTTGCACTAGGAAAGCAGCAACCTCTGACATCTGGAGCTTCTTCTACACTTGAATTTGTGTGGGGAGCATTGTGAAGGAGCCTTCTACCAGACCCCATTGTCCACCAGGAGAGTACTATGGGGAAGGACAGGAAGCTGGCCTCAGTGGTTCTAGAAATCAGGTCTGTTTTCTCTCTAGTATGCAGGCCCACACCACACTAAGTAAGTATCTATGTGGGAAGCAACCTCAGTCATTGACTCCTCCTCGTTCCATGTCTCTCAGGCAATGATAGGTGACTTTTGAATTCTTGGCTGAAGTTAATAGGGACTCTTCTGAGGTTTTTCTTGGGGGGGGGGCATGTCTGTTGGCCTGTATAGCTGGATATCAGAGCCCAAGCCAGGAGATAATGAGTCTCTGACAATGGGCAGGTGGGCTGGGTCAGCAGCTGCATAGGAAGGAGACCGATTATCTCTTGTCATTTACAGGATGTCAGGAGAAAACCTGATCCACACTGGTACTGAACTGGGCAGGACAAAGACATCTCAGCCCTTCCTAGTTAGCATTTCCTATGGCAGGATGTTTGCAAAATAAAACCTCCCCTTTCTCTGCCCTGGTAGATAGCTGGGCAATGCAGAGCTTAAAAAGTATTGAGTGTATAGGAGAGTCACTCCCAAGTCACTGCTTTTATGTTCCTGGCTGGTACTAAGGATAAGTCTGTTACAGAGACTCATGTGTAGGCACTGCCTGGCCTGGCTGGGTAAGGATAGGATGAGTTAGGTTCTTCACCTCTGGAGTCAAGATCATCCACTAGTAATTTCTTCTCGACTCTACTGTTAACAGGGAAAAGTACCTGCCTCTATGTTATCGCTGGTACACTTGATTTGAGAACTAGCAGGGAGCCCCCAAGGCTTTTGTAGAATAGGATGGACCAGAGCCTTTGAGCCTAGAGTGAGAAGGCCACCTTGGACCTTCTGGGATTATCCATGCTAACACACCTAAAGGCAAGGAGGGACTTCACAAAAGCCTCTCCTGATTCTGAGAAGCATCTTTCTTACAAGCTACAGATGTTCTCCCTATCCCTGTGATCTGCTATCTGGCATCAGACAGAATGCTGCCCTTTTGCACTGTGTTGGCAGAAAAGTCCTGGGAGATTTTTTTTTCATCAATATTTTTACCTTTAGGTAAGTAATAGAAAGGCCTGATCGTAGGACTGCTGAAGAGGGGAGCTGCTGGGATTCAGTCTGCAAAGGCCGCATGTAAAGAGGTGAAGGGACAGTAAATGGATCGGTGCAATTCCACACCCCAGGAGCCCCCCTCCCCCTAACTTCTAGGCTTCTCCTGCACTGGCTTCACAATCCTCTTGGAATTGTGCTCATGTGATGCCCACACACTCTGTCACCCTATTTCCTTCCCTGCCTGGCCCATTCTTCTGGTTGATTTTCAGTATGAGAAAGCAGAGGAAATTTTCTCAGGAAAATGATCTGTATATCCCAATACTCATTAATGTTCTCCCTGGCCCTTCAGAGAACAGCAGTGGCATTGTCAGCTAAAGGTTGGTAGCAAGTCCTGGCCCTACATGGTTCCTGAGCAGCAGTGGGACTGGCACAGTGTACAGAAGCATGTGGAGAACAGAACAGCTCTGGGGCTCTGCTGTCCCTCTTTCTACCCCTCTACCTTTGACTCAGAAACACTCTGGTTGCTATGGAAACAGTGGAGTCCTACAAGCTAGCTCAAGGTAGCCCACAAAGATGGATTTCCTACATATCTAGGAAGCCAGGAGAAAGAGGCTTAGCCCCTTCTTTGCTTTGGAGCCCAGGAATTGCTGCTGCCTGATTGTAGCTCAGGGATACCGGCAGGCTGCAATGCAGGAGCTTCTCCTCTGACGTTCGTGTATCCAGGGTGTTTGATGGTGTAAGTGTAGTGACCACATACCCCAGGCTCATTTCCAACAGGGTCGCAGCTGCCTCCTAACAATGTCTTACAGGCTCCAGTAGACTCACTTTCTATAACCCAGACTTAGCTCCCTGAATGAGTCTCTCTCCCCTGGATGAATGTCTCTGTTTGCTCTCCTTGGATCTTCATGGGTCCCAGTCCCTAGCTGCTCTCCCAACAGTTCTGTTATATGGCTGAGGCTAGTTTGGTCAGCTAGGACAGAATACACAAATCCAGGACTCCCTGCCATGTTTTTGCTGTTCCTGTCTTGACCATCTTGACCTCTCTGCATCCCCTGGCTTTGGGTTCCCTTTGACTGTGTTACCTCGGTATTTGACATACTGATCTGCTGTGTTTTTGCACATTGTAGGCCAAAGATCCTCTCCGAATCTACAGACTCAGACAAGCTGGTTACTCAACTACTGGGCTGTTGTTTCTTCCTGACACTTCCATTTCTACCACAGAGGAGTACCTACCCCATGACCACACCCTCTCTTCTCTGCCCCAGGAAGGCTATCACATGTTAACTCCTGTCCCTGATACTCTTCAATGACATCAAACAAGGATGAGGCAAAGTTAACTTCTGTGTCCTGTGACCTCTGGACAAAGAGCCTTGCCAAATCAGGACAGTACAGGACATCAGCCATCCTCAGGGATATCTGTGGCTCACCTGCCCTATAGTGGCCTTCACCTCCAGCCACAGATAGGGGTCCAATATACATTTCATGGCTTTGGGGAGAACATACAAAAATAAATCTGCTAAACACTCTCCATAGCTGTGGTATGTGTGTTTGTGTGTGTGTGTGTGTGTGTGTGTGTGTGTGTGTGTGTGTACAGAATATTACTTATGCATCCAGTATGAGCGGGAATAATCTTTATTTTGTATTTCCTTGGCTCCTGGAATTTATCTCACATATATGAAATATTTTTTAAATCAGAAAATAAGTGTCTCACCCCACCCCAGCATAAGATAATCTTAGATGACAAAGCTAAAACCCTGCCTTCAGTTCTCCAGTCATCCATAGGTCCACCATCTGTGCATTGTCTGTCCAAAACCACAGTCATTGTCTTTTCCCAATCAAGGGAGTATGGTGGAGAGGGGATCCTGCCGTTTATATCCACACTGAGCTGTATTCTGCTACTGAGATCTGGAACCGAAGGTTCACAGGGGTGTCTTGTGACAGATGGGGCCCTGTGGCTCAGGAGTCACAGATAAGATATCCAGGATGCTTCTCCCGTGTCCTAGCTGTAGCTGGATATTATACAATAAACTTGGTAATGTGGGAGGAGTTGGGAGGAGTGAAGAAAGGAAGAAGAAGGAAAAGGAGGAGCTAGGAGAGAGGACCAGAGAAAGGGGAAGATGATGGCTGATGTATGCATGTCTCTAGCAGTCTAAGGTAGTTGAATTATAGAGGTTAGGTATTGGATAACACCTCTAATTGTGTGGGCATCTTGTTAATTGAGCATTTCCAAATATATAAAGTAATTCGATAATCTTTAAGCATTAGAGTCTCATTTCTACTGGGTACTGTGTGGATGGCAGGATGGTCTGGGCTCAGCCAAGCATTATGGAGGTATCGTGGTAAATTGGCAGAGCCATCTCTCACGCTGGTGTCTCTGGCCGCCTGAGACAGCGGTCTGAGCCAAGTAGCAACAAGAACACACTGCCGCTCGTGACCTCAGACCTAGTCGGGAACATGGCAGCTCTGTAACAAGCCAGATTGAGTGCTGCCAGTTTTAATATTAACCATTAACATCTAGCCAGTGATTCGTTTTGAGGCAGATGAGGAGGGTTGAATGGACACCTGACCTAATGAGTTGTTGCAGAAGGCAAGAGAACATAGCCATGGAAACATGCCAGGACAGCTCAGCACATGTCTGCTTTTGCTATCTCTTTCAGATGCCCTGGGCCTGGATTTACCTTCATCTTTTCTCTTTTCTCCTTTCTCTTTTCTCTTGTCAAGGCCTGAGAGTAAACCAAACTTTACTATGAGCTGAAGTCTAGTCTTCTTGGAAGACCATCCAAGAGAACCATGTGCTTCATCTGAAACAATCAGGGGCTGCTTCACTCACTCATTGACTTCACTGGTCCAGAGTTAAGAGCTGAAGAATGCTGGGCAGACAAGGACCATTAGGCTGGCAGCTAGAGCAGACAGAGTCCGGCTTCCCCACAACCTTGGTCAAGCCAAGAGTTGAACTTGATGTCTCTATCAAGACCATACTCATGGAGCCCTGGAGTGCCTGCTATGCTTACAACTTCTACATCTATAGTTTCACCACAGGCTGAAATCTGGACCAACCAAACCCCAAGCAAGCTGTTGAGCAGGACAGGCAAGCTGCTAGCAGCCACCGTGGCTCCCTCGGCAGGCTGGAAAACCATTGGCTTTCAGGTTTTGGACTTGGATGGAAACACCAGCTGCTGCCTTTCCAACCAGTGCTAATTGCATGTGCCTGAGTATTAGGGAGTGACAGTTCAGGGGCTCCAAAAGACCAGCTCAGGCTGGAGCTTCCCACATGCCTGTCTTCCTCCCCATTCTGCTTTTCTCTTTTTCCTTCTCCCCACTCTACCCAGGACAGAATCGATCAACATGTCTCTGGTCCTATGAGACATGTGCAGAATATTTTCATATGTGGCAAGCTGTTTATCTAAACACCCAAGTCCCAGGGTCTCTCAGCTTTAATTAAACACATTTGTAAACAACCTGATGATTACCACAAATGTCCCATCTACTGAACAATAAGAACAAAGAACAATCAGCTGAACATATAACTGGTACATTGTTTTCCTTTGAACTTTCCAGATGGGACCCGGATCCCCAGTTTAATAGACAATTACAGACTGTGTTAACAGTTGAACACAAGAATATCAGCCTCCTAGATTCCAAAGTCATGATGGGGAGCCATAGTTCAATGCTCTCATCAGGATGCAGCGCCAACCAATAGATAAGCCGATTAACACTGGACACATTTGAAAAACAAATACCAGCCAGCCACCTGCTTT
Organism: Mastomys natalensis; assembly: GCA_021653895.1. Taxonomy (NCBI): domain Eukaryota; kingdom Metazoa; phylum Chordata; class Mammalia; order Rodentia; family Muridae; genus Mastomys; species Mastomys natalensis. The sequence continues at coordinate 2,027,721 of JAJTUV010000181.1, read as the reverse complement.
CTAGTGACAGCTTTATGCCATCTCTCTGGTTTATAAGCAGGCCAGCAGAGTATCTCTACATTTCTGTACAGGTGGCTTTAAAGACAAGACCAGTTCATTATCCTGTTGTCCAGAGGAATTCCTTCACCAGATACTCATACAGGCCCATTGAGTCTCAGCAGGGGCTATCCTAAAACTTTGGCAGAAACTTCCAGAATCATTCCTTCCCAGTCAACGGAGAGAATTTTGTAGAAAACAAAACTAGATTTGAAAGATCTTTCATGTGAAAAAGAAACCCCCATATGCCTCGGATATCTGCAGAAGACACAGTGTTGCTGAAGTTGAAGTCTTTACAAAGGGCAGGTGATTAATGTGGCCCCACTCAGGATGCCTCTTGAAGCTTACTGTTCTATTCAACACTTACCCTAAAGGGTAAAGATTTCTGTCATCTAGATAGAGATGAATACTTGAAACATCGATAGCAGTTGCTATGAAGTCGATTACACCCGCCAGAGCAAAAGGGGTGACTTTCACCACAGTCCAGCATGACCAGGAGGGTTCATCAACACATGGCCGGGAAAGATCTCAGACTGAATAACAGTAATGGTTCCACCCATGTAAACAGGAGAGAGTCCAAATCCCAGATTACCGAGTGCTTAACCCTGGGTCTCTGTAACAGATTATAACAAAGGAGGCATCTATGTTTCCTCTTCTCACACACTTGTTGCTCAACAAGGTAAAAGACCAAAGTCTAGAAGATGACTTTTCTCACTGGGACTGGAACCCGCCTAAATGTTTCATACAGAGCTGGTGGTCTCTTCATAAATGACACTCACCAACGTTTTGATGTAGCTTTTACCGGGCAGGGGAATTCCTTTCCTTTGTATAATTGGATAAGACATTGTGGTTTCTTGTATGCTTTAATGCTTGTTTTGATGCAGGAAAAGAACACCATGGCCGATATGAAGCACACCAGTGTAGAACTCTTGAGCAGACACAGCCACATTTGTAACTGCCATCAGAAGACCCCAGACAAGATGAGGCTGCAGCCATCTCTCATAGAACAAGGGAGTGAGTGGTTGAGGTTCTAGCCATCTGTCATGCATGCCCCAGCCATATATGGTTGGGCCTCCACAATATGTGGTCTTAGGAGGTGCTAGAGTATACAGCAAGTGGAAAGGTAACTGAAGAAGGGAATCTATTTTGGGATTAAAGAAGCCATCATTCATGCTTAGGTAAAACTTTCCAGATATATTTATTTGGGGTGATCATCCACAGTCCTGTAAGGTGCTCTCCACCATGCACCTGTAAGCTCAGTGGTTCCCCAAGCTTAGACTCAGGCAGAATGACTTCTTTGGTCTGCCATTGGTAATCTATCTGAAACAGATAATGCTTGTTCATGTGTCTCCAGGAAAAGTCACACAATGCACACATGAAGTTCTTCTACTTACAGAAAGCTGGAGAGGGGAGGGGCTATGGTACAACCAGCTTCCTGAGTGGTGCCAGGCATGATGAGACAAGACAGGGAGGAAGCCCATACATGCTGTGGCTCACAGCATTCTCTCTGAGAGATATAGGGACTGTCTCAGCTCCAGTATGTTCCCACTCCTTCACTTCTCTCATTTCCCACAGCATGTTATATCATAATGAGGCTTTGAACCTGTGAGTGTCGAAGCCATGGTGTGCTCTCATCTCCTATTGTATGTTATACTGCAATGGAACTTTGAACCTGTGAGTGCAGACAGCAATGGAGTGCTGTCATCCCAGAGACGACAGAAGAGAGAGAGAGAGAGAGAGGAGAGAGAGAGAGAGAGAGAGAGAGAGAGAAGAGAGCACATATATGGATGGACTATGTCTCTAGGCTGATTCTCTTTCTTGGTGTGCTGGTTGTTTTTTGTCAATTTGACCCCAATTTAGACTATTTGGGAGAAAAACCTATAGGCAAGTCTATACAACATTTTCTTGATTAAAAATTGATGTGGGAGGGCCTAGCCTTTGGAGGGTAGTGCCACCCCTGTGTAGGTGGTTATGTACTGTACATAAAAGCTAGCTGAGCAATCATGGTGAGCAGGCAGTAAAGAACACTCCTCCATGGCCTCTGTTTCAGTTTCTGTCTTAAGGTTCCTGACTTGAGTTCCTGCCCTGACTTCCTTTGATGAGGGACTATGATATGGAAGTTTGAGAGAAATAAACCCTTCCTTCCCCAAGTTGCTGTTAATCATAGTATTTTACCACAAGAAATAGAAAGTTTAAGACATATAGGTTCCAAATATATTATCTCAGCAGCTAGTGATGTTGGACACAGGACATCCTTTGGTATCCTTGGGTTCTCTCTCCTTGTTCTCCAGAAGAGATGCATAGTATCTCTGTTCCCCTATATCATTGCTTTCTACCTCTGGGAAAGCAGAATGCTGGAGAGACTCTCTATGCTGTGGTAGAGCTCTCAGACCTTGCATCCTAAAGTATTTTTACACATGGATTATCGATCAACAGACATAGGTTGAAGGGGAATCAAAACACTCCAGGACTAGATGACCTAGGTGAACTTGTAGAAAACAAATGACCCAGAGATGAACGTTGGCCCTAGCATTACCCAGCAGATGGGCACTAAGTCAGGAAAAGCCTCCTAGGCCAGAATGTCCTGCCCAACCTTATGAAAGATTCTAGCCTTTAGATTTTAGGGTTACCCCAAATTTTGTCTCAAGACCTTCAACTTAATGGCATCTACAAGGCCTTTATCTCCAAATAATGTAATATGAAAGGTACATATTAGGTTGTAGACACATGGTTTTGGGGAAAACTGTTGAGTGAATTTTAGTGCCCATGACTGTGATTCCTGAAGTGTTGCCATGCAAGGCAAAGTGCCTGACTGTGTCCCTCAGCCAAGAAAGAGGAATCATGGGATATGTAGAGACCTCAAAGACCCATAGAGTGGACAATTTTAAGTCACATGAGACCAGAGTTCATGCCTAGATATGAGTGAGGGGTGTCATGGGTGGAAGGTAGGAAGTGTGCTCTTCCTGACTGCTGTGTGACTGTCACAATTAACAGGTGAGTTTCCCGTGTCCAACATCAGTGTTGCTAAGCCACTATGTATTGAAATCCAAGTGTTTTTACGGTTTCTATTGTTGTGATAAAGCATCCTGACCAAAAGCAATTTGGGGAGGAAAGAGAAGGAAGCCTTACCCCCAGTGAGGACAGTGACAGTCTCACTCTCCTTGTGGTGACATTTTTCAGGCCCTGTCCAAGCACAGACTGCCCAGTACATTGCCCCCAAGGAATGAATGAGCTGATAAACAGGGAAACTAAGTGAATAATTTAGACTCTTAGGATTTCAATATTCCACTCAGTATTCTATTTGCTAACTTTTAAAATGAGACAAAGCACCAGAAATGAGCCAATTTTCTGATTCTAACCACACATCTGCATTCCTCTGTGTGGCCTCCCATTAATGCAGAATATGCTATTATATTGAAAAATCAAATAATACAGTACAGGTTATAGGGCTCAGAGTGAAGCATCCAGGGAGGAGAATAAATCCAGAATATTAAAGTCAAGTGCATGGGTGTTGGGATTTGGGACTGCATGGAGATTTCCAGGCACCAATTTTCCACAGTCAGGCTGAGGGTCTTGGGGTAGGCCAGGGACACATCTGTCCACAAAGCCTGAACAATACTGAATCCACGTCTGTTCTGGTGGGTCTGAGAGCAAGGAGTTATATCACTGGGAACACATGAGGAGTAGAGAGTTCTTGCTGGAAACACCTCTCCTATGAGAACATAGAGAAGACACAGAGTAAGGACTGACAGAGAGTCCCTCATATGCAGGCACAATTGATATCTCCTTGAGGACTTAGGCATTGGCCTCACTTCTGTTTGTGGACTAGCTACTCACATGCTGAGCTCTGTCTGTTTCTCCATTTAATTCTTCCGACTTCTGAAATTATTCTCTCTCTCTCTGCCTGTCTCTGTCTCTCTATGTCTCTGTCTGTTTCTGTCTCTTTCTGTGTGTCTCTGTTTCTGTCTCTCTGTTTGTCTCTGCCTCTCTCTACCTGTCTCTGTCTCTCTCTGTGTCTCTCTGTATCTGTCTGTCATGTCTGTCTTCTTCTTTCTCTCTCTCTCTCTCTCTCTCCTCTCTCTCTCTCCACCACACACACACACACACACACACACACACACACACAAACTGTTATGCAACCTGGTGTGTGCATTTCTTTAACTGTTCCTTTTCCTTTAGCTATACTTTTTGTGCTCAGGTCTGCTCTGCACAGTGTTAAGTGTAGAGTAGCATGCCGGGTCAGAATACCTGTGCGCGTTCCTGGTCTTCATGTCATACACATTTACCGTGACAGGCATTCACAGTTCACAGCACTGTGCTGAGTTTTCTTGGCTTGGGTCATGACTGCTGTGCTGATGCTCTTCTCCCTGTTCACTGTCATCTTCCCGTGTCCTAACAAAGCTGTCTGTAGCAGTCGGATGCTGACAAACTCTTTCACTGTTTATTTACATAAAACGAATGTATTTCATCTCCATTTTTGAAAGGTCATTTCTCTGAGGATAAAATTCTACTTCTGACTTTTTCCCCTTCTGTACTGCAAAGATGACTTTATTATTATTATTATTATTATTATTATTATTATTCATCATTATTATTTTTGTCTTTGGACCATGGTGTTTTTCTTACAGGGAAGCTGCATCACATCTGTATATCTTTCCTTATATTGAATGTAATGTGTAACCCTGGATGTTTTTAGCTCTTTAATTTCTTAAGAGGACAGGTGGGTTGACATGAGCCTGTGCTGCTGTTTCTGCATTCTCTCTGCTTCACTTGTTGAGCTCCTGGACCTGTTCAATGTCCTTCCTGACTTTGGAATGTTCTGGCTATCTTTCCTTTACCTGTTTTTATGATTTGCTCTTATTAGATTTCTGAATCTCCAGCAACCCAGATGCATTCCTGTTTGGTAGTTTCCAACACGTCTTCAAGACTCAGCTTTTACATTTTTAACTTCTTTTTCTTTTCTTCTGTTTTTCCCCCTAAGATTGGATCATTTCTATTGATCTACCTTCAGGTCTGCTGACTCTTTATTTCTGTCTCAAATCTTCTATGAAACTCACCTAGTGAGTTTCTCACTTGATTTGTATTTCTCCAACTTTCAAATATCCCCCTGGTTCATGTCTACAAGTCTACATCTGTGTGCTGACTCCCATCTGTTTAGATATCGTACTTATGTTTTTCTTTAAGTCACCATGACTCATAGAAGATTTGAGACAGAAATAAAGAGACTGAAGGTTCACACCACATCTGGCTAATTATTATTATTTTTTTTATCAAGAAAAGGAAATATTTAAATCTGAGTAAGAGATAATATTTTCTTTAATCATTTAAGCTGTATCTATATAGGTTTTTATTTTCTAGTTTTCTCTTTGTAGTTGTGAAGATGAGGAGGAGGCAGGAGGGAGGGAAGAAAGAAAAGAGGAAAAAGAAGAAAGGGGAAGGAGGGGAGGAAGGAGGCAGTGTGGATTTTGACTGTGTGCATCCCACGCTGCAGATCTCCTGGCCTTGGATATGCTATGCTGAAGAGTGATTTTTGTTTTGCAAGTAATTTCCCTGAAATCAAGCTGCAGCCTGTTTCTACAATGAGGAGAAAATAAAATATCATCTCAGTGATTTCTATTTCCAGTCTGGCTTTTCTGCCAGCTCTTGTGTGGTGTGACGTGGATCAAAACATCACCTAAAACCCCCTGTATTATAGGCTAGACAGGGTCCAAAGAAGGAATTGGATCATGAGGGTTCCAACTTCATTAAAGGGATAATCCATTGACCCAGCTTGTGGATCACTAAGAAACTGTGGAAATGTTAGGAAGTGGAGACAATTTAGAGGAAGTAGGTCATTGAGGTATGTGTTTGAAGTCTGTGACACCCTCCCTCTCATTCTCTGTCTATCTTTCTCTTAGTCCTTCTTTTCCCTTTTCCTTTCTCCCTCTGTCTCTTTCTTTCTCTTTTTCTCAGTCTCTTTCTTTCTTCCCTCTCTCTCCTTCCCAGTGCCCATAAGCAACTTCTCTCTGCCACGGCTTCCCACCAGATACTCTCCCCAGTCCCAGCCTCAAAAAGAATGCAGCCAAGTAACTGAAACATCAGTCAAATAATAATTTTCCTTCTTTAAATTGTTGCTCTTAGGCATTTTGTCACCCTGAAGAAAGGCAATATATAGCTCGTCCCCAGGTGTGACATTTCAGGGACTAGCCTGAGATTCTCCAGGTCTTACTGTCAGAGACTCCCTCCACCACAGCTGCCCATCCAGCTCCACTTAATGCACAAACCCCTGGCCTCTCCCTGACTAAGTCACTGTTCTATTAGTGTGAGTGTTTCTGCCTACATCTGTAGTGGGAGCCCTCAGCTACCTTGGATGAAAGTTAAGTTTAAGCTTCCATTCCCCAAGCTTCTGCTTGCTTTGGGTCTTCCTCTAGCAGCTACAAAGAGTCACATTTTAAAAATAATTACATCAGGTGAGAATAATATATATATATATATATATATATATATATATATATATATATCACCTATGAGAGTTCATTAACTAAGATACTTTATTGCTATCCTCAAAAATATATTTTTTTGCCAAGGATATAAATAAACAATGCTGATTCTGGATTCTTTTTTAAAAATATATGTATTATTTTTATGGGTATATGTGTATGCCTGAGTGAGTCTGTGTGTGTGTGTGTGTGTGTGTGTGTGTGTAACATGTGCACAGAGCCTGTGGAGATCAGAAGAATACATTAGATCCTCTCAATCTGGAGTTATAGGTGGTTATGAATAGCCATGTGAGTGCTATGAACAGAACCTAGGCCTTTTGCAAAAGCTCTAAGCATCCTTAACTGCTGAGCCATCTCTATGGTGCCTGACTCTGGATTCTTAAGAAAGAACCTTTGAACAGGCACAGGACAGCTATCCAAAGGTTAACAATTCAATGCCATGGTGGCAATAGCCTACATCATTTAAACCACTTGTCACTTTAAACATCATTTTGTGACTAAATTATGAGGTACTAAAATCAGCGTATAATTATTGACTCCCAAAAGATTGCTGTGAGGTTTCTGTACAGTTCCCTGGGTTTCAATCGAATGGTGTCAGATATCATTCTGTCAATTACTATGGTACTCACACTCCTTAATCTCTGCTACCTAATGAGCTGGTGGACAGCTCCTAGGGCCTGCATACTACCTGACACACAGGAAGCACGGAGCAATGATAAATTGTGAGTGCCTGTGGCTCCCTCCTGGGAGAGCATCCGTTTTGAGGGAAATAGACAGATGAACACCAGCCTTTGAATTGCTACGTGGGCTTCAGCATCGGACTCTGCCACCCAACCTACTTTGGCCTGGAGGCCTGGCTGCACCTCCTCAGAACGATGGTCTTGTCCAACTGGAAATGCATCAGTAGTCTGAGTGTGGACAGGACTGGGCTCCTGGCTCCTCCTTTACTATAAACCTCAATCCTGCAAGGCTGAGTATGACGAGATGTTGGTCCAGCCTAGGTATGACCTGCCTTCTGTTGCTGAGCTTGCTCTTCCTCTCTGAGCCACACAGCACTCCTCTGGGACCCTGGAAGCCTGACTGTACCCCATTTCAGACCTGATCCCTGCCTGATACCTAGATGTTTTGTCTGCCATCCTTCACTCAGTGGATTGAGATGTCAATCAGTATCCTCAAGTATTGGAGGTATCTTGTCCATCTACACTCAAGCAAGGCACCACAGTCAGACTCTACAGACAGCTCTCCAGCTGCCACTCACTGGGAAAGGCAGGTATATCACAGAGCAAGAAACCCATGGCAAAGGGTAGAGGGTCATACCCAATGGCCTTACAACACCTTCTTTCACTTTGTGAGAGAAGCCATGCATCATCCATGACTATGCCACTTTGGATCATGGCACACTATGTCACAGGACTTTGATAAACCAGTCTGCTCTGAAAACCAAGGCCTTGCTAAGCATTTAGGCCAGTCCAGAAGCATGGGAAACCCCAAGTCCCAGCAGAGGAGGCTCACTCATCTAAAGATGCCCTGAAATAGAAGTTGCCAGGTGATTTTACAGTATACTTCATCAAATGTGACCCATTGGAAAAACAAACGAACAAAAAATATGAAGCCTCTTTTTTTAGAACATGGCTACTGAAGGAGCTGGGCTGTGAGTCTGCTCCAATGTCTCCTTGTCCTGATATTGGCCTGAATCAATCAATATGCTATATGGACCTTGTATTAGGATTTGGACCCTTGGATGGTTTTCCCTACTCTTCTCATGTCTTCCTTGTTGTTCTAAGCAATCAGTCCCCAGAGCAGAAGTGAGGGTACAGGTTTGGGAAAGGATACTGTATGTAGCAGATGATGCCTTCAACTTACAGTGCTTGGGTAGAGGAACAGGGCATGCTTTATGACATACTAAAGATGGTCTTATAAAGGAATTTCTTCACAGTACAGTGTAGGATCATGAAAGGACAGCATGGTTTCTGGGTGAACACTGGCTAGAAATCGCCGGAGACCCCAGGTGATCCTGAGGTGCCCAGGTGGGATGCAGGTGATCCAAAGAGACAGCATACATTTCGCCATGCTCCCAGACTCCAGGCTCTTGACACAGGCTCTTGACACCAGACAGAAGACCTCTATAGTCGGGGTCCTCCAGGCACATAGGAAAACACCCCCACTAGCCCCTCCACAGGTAGAGGGCATAACTACAGGCCACAAAACCTCAAGACAGATCTCCATATTAATGACATACCTAAAGGCCAGAGGGCGTAGCCAATTAAACATTCCTTCCCAGACTCTCCTTACAAAAGGTATTTAACCTCAGGTCTGCCCTGAAAATACCAGGGGCATAGTTTCATCCATTTTCCGCCATGACAATAAATATCTTAAGACGATAGCCTATTTCTTTTCTTTGGGACCCACTATAGGGAACCGTGGAGAAGGTTTTCAACTGCCAAGCTACCACCTAATCTCCCCGCAGATGATATCTACGTTTCCAGCCATGGAGGCTCAGCAACCCAAGCAAGCAAGTTGAGCCAGCATGACTCAGCCAAGCAAGTCACTGAGACCAAGACTCTCATCCCTGCAGGACTCAGCCAGAGCTCATCCTTCCCCCTCCCCTCTTCGATCTTGACTCTTCCACAGCTTCCCAGAGGCACCTGAGAGCCCAAGGGCCTGAGAACCAACTGGTTCCCAGCCATCCTTTGGTCTGGGGAACCCCCAACTCAAGACCTCTGGCTCCTCATGGGACTTCAGACTGTGTTCCCCAGCTATGAACAAAGTCCTGCAGATTCATATAGTCCTACATCTGCCCGGCACGAGCATGGAGTGAACACAGTCAAACTCCCTCGCCTCTGTCTCTCTGAGCAGCAGCCCTAGCCCCTTGTGGGGGTAGACGCAGGACCCACAGTTCAACCCAACAACAGAGCCATGCACACACTACAACCCAACAGTACAGGGCCATGAAACTTTTTAGCTCAGACCAAGACACAGAAGGGGAGGTGACTCTCTAGCTATAAACTGTTCTTGGTGAGAGTCTGGGGAAACAGGAACTGTGCCTGGCTGAATCATGCTTTCATTCAGTCACCCAGATAACACCTAAAAGAGAAGCAAATCTGAGAGTTGTGGAGCTGAAGGAAGGTGAGATCTTCTTTGTCTCTCTGTCCACTCGCAGATGGAAAATATGAGCAGAAATAATGAAAGACACAGAAGCAAGTTCTCCAAAGCAGTGAATAACCTTAACCCAAAGAAAGGAACTGACACCCCAGAAAACCGGCAGTCATCCGACCATATGTTGATGACCAGAACCAAAGGGAGAAGCTTAAAACTCTCTGGCAGTGCCCTCAAGGAGCTACAGAGAAGTGTAAAGGAATACAAGAAAAGGAAATGTAGATCTTCCTGGGGAAGGAAAGACAAAAGTGAAAAAATAAAATTGCTTCTATAGGGAGGAGAGAAGATGGGAATTTGGATGCATCTGCAGATACAGTTGTACCCGACTAGCAAGATACACCCTGCATGGGGTGACCATGAAGGAGAACTGTGACACAGCTAAATAGGAAGTCAAGGAGGTCCAGGTCATGTGGAGACAGCTTTCTTAGAACACGGGAACAGGCTGGAGGCCCAGCTGGCTAGGTGTGGGCTGCTGCTCTGAGTATGCTCCCAGCTGGTCTGAGCAAGCGTTCCTGTACTTTCTGCTGTCTGCTTGTGCTGTTCACTTTCTTGGTAACTTCCAGGTGTAAGAGGGCCACAGAGGACCTTTCTGAGACTTCAGGGTAAATGTGAACAAGTGCCCCCTGGGGCCTTAATGGCCATGTGACACAAGGAATAGGCAGGTGAGAAGGTGCCTACTGTTTTAGCCCTCCTGCAGAGCATCAACATAGAGTCAGCTGGTGCCCTCGGGCTTTCTGCATATATCTATCCTTGTCCCACTATGGACTGAATACCACTAGACTCCTTGGTAATGCCTCCACAAAGTAGCCCTGCCATCCTATGACTCAGGGTATCTATGACTGGCAGCCTACTAACATGGAGAAATTGTCGTATCACAAGGGAGCAACATATCCTGAGTGCAGAAAGACTGGAGTGTGTATGATGAATTTTCTTGGTAAAGAAAATTTTCTTTACCAAGAAAATTCATGAAAAGTGACTTTGACATTGAAAAATGCTCTGGTTAAAATTTTAAGTCAGAAGGAAAGAAAAAGAGAAAAAAGAAAGAAGAAAGAAAGCTTCCAAAATTACTAGACAGGAATTGAAATATTTATCTCAAGAACAAGCCTCAAGCAGACTATAGAGTTCAGTCTTCCATTCTGTGTTGAAAGAAATCCAGACTTTGCACCAAATCTAGAAGAAAAAGACACTGAGTTCCCAAGCTTCAGCTTCTATTGGATGTGCCTGTATGCATGAAAAAAGAGAACTTGGAGACAATTTCTCCAAATGCCCCACTGATACAAGTTACCTGCAGGGCTCTTAGTATCACCAATGGCCAAAGAGACATGCATCAGGCAAACTGAGTCAAACATAAAGGACAAACCCTGGGTCCTAGCTAGATAAAAGAGCTGGAAGGCAGCTCTGGGATGACTGTTTTCAGTCCCTGGAAACCATTTGAATCACATCTGGCACTGCTGGTTGTCTTCCCACCATCAGCATGCCAGTCAGGTTCTCCAGGGAAATAGGATTGTGTGTACACTGCCCAAGGAGACTGATTGGTTGGCTATGAGAACCAGCACGAGCAATTGTGGAGGCCTGAGGCTAATAAGCCCCATGATGTGCTATCTGCAAATTATTTGCTGCTGATGCCATACAATCTAAGGACCAGGGAAACATGAGTATTTATCCCATTCTGGGTGTCCCCAGCTTTGAGCAGAAGCTCTATACCAATGTGTGGGGGAGAGTAGAGAAGGTGGCGAGAATGTGGGTGTCTCAGCTCAAACAGAGAGATGGAGAAGTCACCTCCTTCTTCTTGCTCTTTTAAGGCCTCTGTGGTTTGGACAGTGCTGTCCACCACTGCTAAAGGCAATCTTTTCACCCAGTCATGGGATTAAAGTCCAGTGTCTTCTAACTTACCTCCTGTGGACACACCAGGAAATTATGCCTGACTCGATATTCGAGCACTGTGGAGTGAGTATGTCCTGGAGGCTTATTTTCTAAGACCAGGGTAGGGTTCAAGGAGTAGAAACCGTCACAGGTTAGCCTAGAGGGAAGTTATGATATCCTGGAGTCCTGACCCTCCTGCATAGATGGATGCTCAGAGAAGGTTGGGTCTCAGGAGTGATTGTGTATACATGGGCACAGATTACTAGGAAGCAGGGCTACCTTCAAATAGGTGCACTCTGTGCATAGTCAGCTCCCTCTGCTTTTCCACCATGCTATAACACAGCAAAGACGTCAAGCTCTGGGCATCAGACCACCATGAGCCAAGTGAACTTTACTACTTTAAAAGTTACCCAGTCTCTGATATGCTGTTATAGTCACACAACACGAGCTAAAGCTCTAAGCATCACTGAGAAGTTATTTCTCTGCCAATAAAATGAACCAATTCAATCCAGATTAAAACATAAATATAAATGCAAGTTTATTGGGAAGCTGCTCTAGGGCACATGAGTTCACTGTCCCCAAGGAGGGAGGTCAGGGAAATGGAGGGAAGGGGAGAGAAAAAGCCTGCAGAGAGAGGGAAAGAAGAGAAAAAGTGAGGAGAGACCAAAATATCTGGATTATATAGGTAAAAGCCTGTGGGGGAAGGGCAGCCCAGCTCCAGGCCTGGAAAGGTTGGGGGTAGAAGGTGGGGTGTGCTGAAGAGGTCAGCTCAGAGCCTTTGGAAAATTCCACCAGGCCCCTCCCCTCCAGGAAAAGAAAGGTCATGGAGCATGTAGGCACCCCTCCCCTCTGGAAGGGAGACGATGATTTTATGCCTCAGGAAGCCCACCTGCAAATAAGGGAAGCCCAGAGCAACTAGACACATTCCTCAGGGCTGATCCCCCCCAGAGAAGGCAAGCCCTTGCTACCTTATTCCCTAAGGACCAATCAGTTTAAAAAGTCACACTGTTGTGCCAATCACATTATGCTTAGTGGCTGTTGCTCTATTCTACCCTGGAAAACTGTATAAAAACTGGCCAAATGGGCTGCTAGGGGTCATGGGTCATCACCCCTCGTTTGGATGCAGGATGACCCCAGAGCACTGGAGCAATAAACTCCTCTTGTTTTTGCATCGATCTCTGTCTCCTCGTGTTTCACTAGGGGGTCCCAGGTAGCTAAGTCTTACAGTGCCAGGTAGAGATTGAGGGATGCTAGGAGAACCTGGAAGCCAGGTCTACGTTGGTATATAAAATATGCTCATCAGCCCCTTGTCCTAGGTCTGAAACCTAACAATCCCTTACGCCAAAATGACATCAAATTGCCTGCCATGACGTCCAGCCAGTACCACTTGGCTTCCCTTTCACTCTCAAGCTCAGCTATTTGCCTCTTAGGTGTCCTCATTCCCAGTTGGCTGGCCCTTAAATCTAGCCCACTTCTAGTGTCTCTCAAAATAGCTGAAGATAGACTTACCTAGAAACTTAGAAAGTACCACTGCACAGGACATACCCTAAAGTTTCTAAAACAATCAATCTGGTCCAGAGCTAGGTGAGTCCAAATTCAGCAGAGGTTGCCATCTGTCTCTCTTCCCCTTCTGACCCAAATCCTTGTTCAAAGATGCAGGAAAGCCTCAAGTTAGCCTGAGCCCCTGAACAAAATCAAAGGGATGTGTTAGCGCTTTATTCCTTGCCTTTGGGGGTCAAATTCCATCCATTCTACCATTCTATCACTTTACATGCTGAGAAACTCCCTTCTCAGAAACTCCCATTTCCCAAACAATCCCAGTGTTCTGCCCCAGGATGGTGTGCTTCTTGCCTGTAGGGCCAGGGACTTGAGAGTGATTTAATGAATCGATCCATCCTCCGCACCTCTGATTTCTGATGCCTGAAGCAAGTTCTGGGGCTATCAACTCAGAACAAGCTGGAGACACTGGTGTGGGAGGAAGGGGCTAGACAGCCTCCTTCTTCCTGTTCACAGCAAGCCACTCTGTCCAGACTGGGAGGAAGCCCTGATGGAATTGCCATAATCTTTTGGGTTGTCCTGGGAGGATCCTGCAGCTGGCCTGAAGCCATTATTCAGTTTATAGAATATAAAATGGTGTCTTTTATCAAGTCTGTTGGAACACACACACACACACAGACACACACACACAATACATTCTCATTCTTATTTATAAGACACCAGATTGAAGCTGATAGGAAGTGAATTCTGGGAAGATGTTGGAAGAAACATGGATTTCACCTGTTGAGCTGTTGGAGTGCAAGGAATTTATAACAAGGACTTTTTCTGCTTTCCAAACAAATGCCTTTGGAAGCCCTCCAGGTGGCCCTTTGTGTCCTGACTGAGCACAAAAAGAACCTGCTGTCACCGGGAAGACTCTAGGAAGAGTATTGAATTGCAAATGTTCTCAGCAAATCTCTTGTTTGAGCAGCACAGCAATGTGGATCTGTCTAGGGCATCCCTGAAGAGGCAATCTTGAATCCTGCAGTGGACTGTAATCCTCCACTGCTGCCTTGTGCCACAGGCAAGCTCCTGATGTTTCCAGGATCTGTTTGCTGTTAGTCAGGAGTCTGGAGGATTAGGAATGATGAAGGGGGCACTCAGAACTTGCTTTAAGGAACACCCACACAGTCTTGCTCCTTTCATTTGGTTGCAGAACCATGAAGAACTGTAGTTTTATGATAATCAGGAATCCATATAAAAATCTTTGCTCTTAAAAAGTTCTCATCAAAATCTGTTTCACCATGATTGATGATGGATCGATGTTCTAATGGATGCCCCAGGATTCCCAGTGTGCCCAGGTCCCTAACATCACTGAAAGCACCCCAAGCTTCCATTATAGCTATGAACCACATAGGGTGGCTAGCTATGAACCACATAGGTCAAAGGTCATCTGTTAATACAGTGTAGTTCCTGCTGAACCTGTTTCTTACCAGTCTAGTAAGCAGCTCTGTGTGTCTGGTAGAGAGGGAAGTAAGAACTTATTTTAAGAAAGATTGATTTCTCTGTGTAAACCACTGTGTTGTGATATTAATTATATGTGAATTGACCTTGAAACATTAAAACATGGAGCAAAAGGAAGAGCCCAGAGACTCGGAAGTGATACCTCTAAATCAAAAGTTCTGTGATATGTGGATAAAGAGAAATCAATTTGATATTTATAAGATTGTGAGTCTTCTTTGTGATGCCAGCTACCAAAAGGAGGTCAGATTTATGGTCCAGAGGTTAAGACCTGAGCCCCGTGGAGGTCTAGATTTCACTGCATCCAGAGATGTCAAGTCACAGTGGGGAGGTGCTTCCAGGATCCCTGCCCCAAAAGGCACCACTGTCTCAGGAAGTAGAGGACACCTACAAGAAGTGGTCAAAGTTGCTCACAGCAAGATGGCAGTGACTTCAACCTTCACTTAAGCATAATAAAGTATCTTTAACTCTGTCTTGCAAACCAGCCTGTTCCCAGTGATATCAAAGACAAGACTGTTTCTGGAGCTGGTTTACAAGCATTATGCAGTCTGTGATCTCACCTGGCTGTGTGGGCACTCTGGGAGAACAGCCCAGACAAAGAAAAGAAACTGAGACCAAGGTTATTCAGAGAGCTCCTCAAAATATCAGAGTGAGCCCCAGGCGCTCACCTAAACTGAATTTTCATAAATGGTTTGAGAAATTCCTATGGAGTTTTGTCAAATCCTGGAAATGACTTCATGGCTCACACAGACTGAGGATCTGAGCTAGATTGTGATTCTCCAAGGAATGAGAGCTATTTTGCACATTTCTGAATGTTAGATTCCAACACAAGACTTAACACAAAAAACCTACACACATATCCATTTTATAAGACGCTAGGGTCATGTTTCACTATCACATTTTTTTTGAATTTTTCTTGTGTCCTGCCATGAGTTCTGAAGGCTATCAGAGGCACACTGCAGATCTTTCTTTCAGGAATATGTCCTTTCTTTTTGTTAATAGGCAAATCTCCCACAGTGAGCAAGCGAAGGGACACAGGGACAGGTGCTAAGAAGAGTGTTCATCTGTGGAATCTTAATCCACTGCTGGCAGGGGAGTAATTAGTATAATCACCTTGGAAAACAGTTTGACATCAGTTCCTGAAGTCAAACACACATATGTTCCACTCCACAAACATCCTACTCCCAGGTAAATACCCAAAGGTAATTCTCACTTGTGAGTGATCAGAGGCCCACACCTATCCTTGCCAACACCATGTGCAATAAGAAAAGCCTAGAAGGAAGCTGTGTGCCCACTAGAAGTAAAACGAATCAATAAACTCTGGCACAGGCACACTGCAAAATGTTTAGAAGAAATAAAAATCAGTAAATGCATTGACTCTCCCAGTATGTCCTAGTACTGGTGATGTTGTGTCATGGAATAGTCATAGCAGAGTCCCCAAAAGGTTCATTAAAAAAAAAAAAAAAAAAACAAACAAAAAAAAAAACAACCAAACCCACAGCATTTTTATGGAGTTAAAAATACTCCAGTCTCATCCCCAGCTCTGTAGCAGACCACCAGCTGTGATGCTCTTTCTCCTGCCCCTATCTTCTGTGATTCAGGAGGTAGACCTCATCCAATCTTTCTTACCCCAACCCATCCCATTATCCAGCCCCTCAACACCAGCAGGCATTCCCTGGGAACCCAGCAGCCATGCCAGCCAGGGAAACAGGTAGGCTAACTGCAGACTTTCACATTGTACACCTCTATTACAAATCCAATCCCCCAGTCTCATCCAGACTCTGTAGCAGACTACTTTTTGTGGCCTCTCCTCACTCTCTGCCTCCATTCCTGGGGAACTAAGCAGATCCTCTTGGAACATCTGGTTTTTCTCTTTCCTGTGGACCTCTCCCCATCTCCAGTCCACTCTAGCTCATCCCCACTCCTAAGTGACAGCTCCCAAAACTAAAAAATACATTTTACATGAAATACTCAATGGCCACACCTGGCAGGATGCCAGAAGAATTACCTACCAGGAAACATAACCACCATACCCTCCTAAGAACCACAGAAAGCAACAAAAATCAAAGAACAAAATACCCATCCAACAAAAACAAGAACAGATATCAGCACCTAAAATTATAATCATCTCAAAGCCAGATGCCTAGGGGCCACTGTAAAAATCAATAACAATCAATGTAAACATCAATAACAGCCAGGACAGTATGTCTCTACTAGAGCCCAGTAACTGTACTACAGAAGGCCCTGAAATTTGCAATATAGCTGAAGCATAAGACAAGGACTTTAAAATAGTTTTATGACTATGACAGAGTTCCTTAAAGAAGAAATGAATAAATCCCTTAAATAAATCCAGGGAAACACAAATAAGCAGTGGAAGAAAAGGAATAAAACAGCTCAAAGCTTGGACATGTAAATAGGATCAATAAAGAAAATCCAAACAGAGGAATATCTGAAAATGAAAAATTTAAGAATTCAAACAGGAACTTCAGAGACAAGCCTCACCAACAGAATATAGAAGAGGAAAGAAAAAAATCTCAGGCACTGAAGACATGATAGAATAAATGGATACCTCTGTCAAAGAAAATGTTAAATCTTTAAAAATCTTGGCACAAAAAATCCAGGAAATCTGGGACAGTGGGAAAAGACAAAATCTAAGAATAATAGGAATAGAGGAAGGAGAGGAAACTCAGGTCAAAGGCACAGAAAATATTTTCAATAAAATTATAGAAAAAAATCCTAATCTAAAGAAGGAGATACCCACAGAGGTATAAGAAGCCAAAACACTAAAATAGACTAGACCAGAAATAAATCTCTTTAGCACATAGTAATCAAAACACTAAGCATATGGAGCAAAGAAAGAATATTTAAAATTTTCAAGGGAAAAAGACCAAGTAACAAATAAAGGCAGACATATTAGATTAACACCTGAATTATTAATGGAGACTCTAAAGGCCAGAAAGACCTGGTCAGGTATACCATAAACTCTAAGAGATCACAGACTACTATACCCAGTAAAACTTTCAATCACCATAGATAAAATAAGACATTCCATGATAAAATCAAACTTAAGAAACACCTCTCTACAAATCCAGCCTTCAGAAGTCACTAAAAGGAACACTTCAACCTAAAGAAGTTAACCATACAAGTAATAAATTATTTCAGACCAGCAAGTTAAGAGGGGAAATACACCCAACATACCATAAACACCACCACAAGAGCAATAATAACAACAAAATTACAGGAATCAACAAACACTATTCATTGATAACTCAATATCAATGATTCTCCTCCCCCCTCCAAAAAGAAACAGACTAACAGAATAAATGTGAAAACAGGATACATTCTTCTACTGCATCCAAGCAACACATCTCACCATCAAAAGTAGACATCACCTCAAGATAAAAGGATGGAAAAAGATTTTCCAAGAAAAATGGACCAAGAATTATGATGGTATAGTTTTTGTTTTATCTTATTAAATTATACTTTATTGTATTATTATTTCTTAGAAGCCTGTTTGTTTTCCAATGAGAAACAAAAGAAGGGTGGATCTGGATGGAAGGGAGACATGGGGAGGAACTGGTGGGAGTAGAGGGGGGGGAGAAACTGTAATCAGGATATAGATGAGAAAACTAGCCATTTCCAATAAAAGGGAATCAGCCATCATAAAAAATACTTAACAAAAGCACCTTTTAGGGAAAATACATAGGAAAACATGAGTATGAGAAGCATTGATTAAGTATAATATTCACTTGAAAAGCAGTATATAGCCAAGGAGCAGATGGGGCCTCTACAGGAGAGAAATTGATGTTTTGATCAAAATTATAGTTTTTGTTTTGCGTGCCTGATCTAGGGTTGAGAAGAAAGCTTTCTCAGATCTGAATGTGTGGAGTCCAAAGACAGAGTCTTATGATCAGAGGTGAGAACAGTACCTCTGCCCAATTGAAACTTCCTTCTGCTTCTGTGTCAGCACTCACACAGCTCTCGACCTATTGTGTTCCATGCCCCTTCCCAAGCCAATTCACACCCTCTCCGGCTTCCAAATTACTTGTATTGACAGCTGGATAGATGAAGAAATACATAGCATTTCTGGGGAGAAAATTAATTTTGAAAGTAATTAAAGATGACTAGCTTCTGGTGGAATACAAAAGAGGTTTGCTTTCTGCAGAATGTCATCCTCAGGGTTTGAAACTCCACTTCAAGGCCCAGAAAACTAAAGGAGTCCAATTCTAATTATTCTTACAGCACATGCACATCCTTTTCAAAGTCTCTATTGACGGTCTGTGAGAGATTCTTATTATGTCAAACTTTCTTCCTTCCTTTGGCACTGATGAATCTAATAGACGAGAAAACAAGAAAAAGGCTTTGTCCTTGAAGTTCACAAACTCTTAGAACACGAAACAGCCTCTATCATCCTTCACATTAATAAGCAACAGAAGTGCACTGGCAGTTCAGGTTGGGCTCACTCTGCAGGGTGAGTGAAAGTTGACTTCAAAGCATCTTTGCTTAACATCTTCCAGACTCCTGTGGGCTGGAGGATAACCTGTGATCACTGTTGCCATGTTCAAAAGGCAGCTCAGGTATATTCTTCAGGTGAAATGTAGTACTGGGAGGGACACACAGAGGGAGTCTAGTTAGACTTCTCCTGAGCTAGCCTCCTGCACACATGTCACATGCCTCTGTAAACCCTGAGTGACTTACAGGCAGGATTATTCAAGCACATGGACTCCTTACAGCTCCCTTACCTCCTGTGGCCCCTTAACCTTGCCGAGTTCCTCTGGCTGAAATATGCAGTTATCCTGGAATTTTCAACTTGTTGTCAATCAGCCCTAAAGCTGAGAAATACTTTAGTTTCTGCCAGAGAAGCAGACTCCTCCAAGTTCTTCAGGGTGCTCACACCTCCCAAGTCTGTATTCAAATTTTAACACTCTGACGACCGAGAACCCAGAACACATGGTCTCCTAGTCCATTTAAGTCAGCTTTAATCATACTTACAACTTCTGTAGGGCAGCTGGTCACACCACAACCCTTCCTCATAGCTGGCTTCCTTTCATGCTCAGTGCAGTCCTTCGCCTAGGATTCCCTTCATGAGGCCCAATGGAGATGGCCCATACTGGCTCTATTTTTCTAAAACCATGTTTTATTTTGATGGGGTTCTTAGACTCAATAAAGCAACTGTGTCCCATTTTGAATTGGGCGCTTTTCTTTCTTAATGTTATGGAGACAGCCCTCTTCATCTTCTGGAGTCCATTTTCAGTACCTAGAGTCCTAGCCTGGTCTTCTCCTGGCCCCTCCTTTACAATCAGTCCCCATGGCTGCTGTCCTTTTGTCCTGTATGTCATGGCTTAGCAAACGTGAGACTTGGAGGGAACTTTGTTCTTTCTATACTGCTTTAAAATATTCCCCCAATCTCCTGCTTTCTTGATAGTTAGTTATGCTAATTAAAATTTTTTAAGTGCTCTAGAGGCATTCCTCAGATTGCACAAAGGACAAAGTGATCCCCTCCTGTCAGGTCAGTAGCCTACCACCGGTTGTACTCTGACCCTTTGGTCTGGCTCAGGTCCATGCCTTAACGTACAGTGTACAAAAAGTCCAGGCAAACTTGGAAGGTTAGAACTCACACTATGCTCTCTTTTCTCAGCGTCCCTGGTAATAGCAGCCACCTAGCCTCTAAGGTACTTTCCCAGACAGACTGACCAGACCACAGAGTTTCAAACACTATGGGTCCTTCAGGAATTAGGAACCAAAGGGCTGTAAGTAGATCCTTGCGGGGCTAGAGGTGTTGAGCTGAAAGCCCTCAGATGTTAATAGCCAAAATTTTTACTAAATTTCAAGTGACTGTCATATTCTTTTAAAAGATGTACAGACTTAAAAGATGGACCTGCTTCCCTCCCTACACCTTTTGGTCCCCTTCCTTGAACATGGTAAACATGGTGAAGTTGTCTTTGCTCCTAGCTAGTAGAGTAAAGCTAAGGCCTTCTCGCTAGTTAGTTTTGAAGAGACAAGCCCCTGTGCAAAAGCTGTCTGAGGGAGGGGCCTTGCAGCCAGGAGCAAGAAGGATCTTGGTCCTCAGCCAGCAAGAAATCCAGACTCCTATCTGCATACCCCAAGACTAAAACATTGCAAACACTCACAGGAGCTCAAAGGCACCCTCCCTTCCTCAGACAAGCCCCAGGAAAGTCCCCCGTCATACAGACACATCAATACAGACCTACAGATGGCACAGTTTCAGAAAGTTTAGATTCCTGACAGAAAGCAAGGTGATGTTGTATGATTTTTGGAGCATGGAGCTAGGCTTTCATGTTGGATAACAGTTCATCGTGGAGCCAAAGAGGTCTCCGGGATTATGAATGCCTGCCAGAGATACTCGGGGCCTCCTGCCCAGGGGAGCAGAGGTCAGATGAAATCACTCTGAAACAGTCCACAGCATTGTGGAAAGGCCTCGGGGTTTCTTTGGGAATGGCTGGAAACCTACTAAGCATATTGGACATTATGGAATAAAAGCAGCCTGATGGCTCAAGTATGGCCTGAGCCACAGCCCTGTGCTGCACACCCAGCTCCTTCTTAGACGGAATCCCCATGAAAAAATGGATCCAAAGCTTTCCATACTAAATGTTTGCCCAGCACTGTTTGCTGCAAATCGCTTACATTGTCTAAGTTTTGCAGAATCTCCCTTAAGCCAGTTCACAGTTGATAAATGGATTGTTTTTTCCAATAGATGAAGAAGAATATGAGAGCGCTTTGAAAATGAATCACAGAATCCCTAGGCAGTTGTCAATAACCCCATCTGTGTTTCCTCTGCATTCTGCCACCTCTTTAAATCTCTTAAGCCCAAGTCCTGGCCCAGGTCACCCTGGCATGAGGTTCTGGATGAGTCCAGCGCTTGCTCTTAGTCCCTCCTTCAATGTTTTACTGCCTGGCTTTCATTTCAGCTTTGTTTGTCCATGGCCTCCCCTCTGTGGTGACACTGATGCACTAGGACTTCCCAACCCAGCATAGGCCTGGGCTAGCACCCCTCCAGGTATTTAGCAATTCCGGGAAGGAGATGGATGGCGAGGACAGCTTTCACCCAGCCAGGCTTTTCCTCCTCTCCCTGAGGTGTGAGCTGCACACCAATGAGGGCTGCAGGCACATGGTTCAGCACTCCATTATTTCTCAGTGACGGTTCCACCTCCTGCTTGCTACATTCACTAAAAGGGCTCCAAAATGTTGCTTTGTCATTTTTCAAACCGCAGCAGCTTCCCGCTTATCATACAGGGAATAATTCACTCCCAACACACAGACCCTTCCTGGAGCATTGCTGAAGGACTGGGAATCTAAGCTCAGGGGGGAATATTTAGTTTTCATTTAAAGTGACATGTAAGGAACCAGCTGCCTTTCTGTCATGACAAGTTGACACCATCTAGCAAGGCATTGAGGTGATGGGGCTCACATGAGGAAAAACCTAAGATACTCCCAGATGTCCACACTGAGAACACAGGCCTTTGTTAGGTCATATACACTAAAAGCAGCCTCTTCAGCCAGATCCAAAGTAACAGATAAGTACCTGTTTTTCATCCTCTCCTATAGCCTCAGTAAGCGACTCTAGGGCATAAGGAATGGAGGCTGGCTGGTTTTGTGTAGACTGACACTGCGGATCTGAAATGATGACCCTGGGACAGACAACCAGGAGAGGTAGGACGAGCCAAGTTTCTCTGCCTTGCCTTGTATCAAGGAATAGTCCAGAGCCAGGGCTAAGTTGCCTCATGTGTGACTGGCCATCTCATCCTGGGATTGTTCCTGGGAAGATCCAGTTCCCCAGTTAGATTCCTTCTTCTGCACCTGTGGGGCTCATGTTGGGAGAACTTCCTGTCACAGGAACTCAGGCCTATATCCAAGGTCCCTCTAATTCTTGCCTCACATTGGGTCAGTCCAATAGTGTGTTGGACAGCTTAACATTAATTAGTGTGACAAATACCTGAGACAGTCAACTATAAGGAGTGAAGTCTTGGCCCAGGGTTAGTTGGCTCTGGTGCTTTGGGAGAATCATCTTTCTGTCCCATCTATCCATCATCATCTATCTATCTATCTATCTATCTATCTATCTATCTATCTATCTATCTATCTATCTATCTATCTATCTTTCTATTTTCTATAGGTCTGTTTATCTGCATTTATCATCTATCTATTAGTCTATCTATCTGTCATCTCTCTATTATCCATCTGTCTATCTGTCTGTCTGTCTATCATCTATTATATATCAGTTTGTTTATCTGGCTATCATCTATCTGCCTATCATCTACTTATCATCTGTCTACACACACACACACACACACACACACCACTCACACATCCATATCTCTATCTCTATCTATCTATCCTCTACCTATCCATCGCCTGCCTATCTACAATGTATCTTCTAGCTATTTACTTATTTTTCAGCTCTAGGGATAGAACCAGAGCCTCACACATGTCAGAAAATGCTCTGCTGCTGACCCTTTCCAGCCTGTTTGGGCATATGACAGGTAACGAGGTATGACATGAGTCTTGTAGCAAAAGCATCCATCTCACAGTCACCACCTCCCAACAGTGCCACACTGGGACCAAGCCTTTCCATGTGGACTTGGGGGAGGGGTACTGCAAGTCTAAACTGAGCACCTGGCAATGTCTGGGCTGAAGCCAGGACCCCAGCCCAGTCTCTAGGGTGGCAAAGAACGGAACCAGGAAGTGCTACCTAAGCCTTAAGTGGGAACATTTGGTTAGCGGACCTTGGTAAGAGGGGCTTGGTGAGCCATGTTTGCCACCATTATACTAACCAGGATGACCCCCTTTCTAATTTCTCTAGTGACATATTATAAAAAATAGTTTGCACATTACAAAACAGTGACTTTGTAAAATTCTCATGTCAGAGCACTTTTGCTCACAAGGGTGTCCATTCCGTGGCTTACCACTGGTACTCTATGACCACTGGGTAAGTTTTCTCGCACTGGGCATATTTTCACTTGTATCCTCTCATTTGCACTACAACACAAGGCCTATTCCATCTCAAGTTATTAGGGTCCATGTGTGTCTGATTCCATACTGCCAGTATTTTTGCTTTGCTGTGATCTTTTGGGAAGGCCCCTGGCCATCCTCACCACACTAGTCCATAACCTAGTCCCCTCCTACCTGTTGTGTTACCTTTGTGTCAACCTTAGGACCTTCAGTGCTCCTCTGTGACTTGCCCTTTGCTTCATCAGCCATCACCTAGGCTTACACTTCCTGCCCTGGTCTCTTTACTTGTTTTTCACATATCTTGAAGCAAGTCTCCAAGTTCTCCTGTCTGCCTCAGTCTCTCAGCTCAGCCCCACTTCTGCTATGCTAATCCAGTAGCACATGATTTCTGGCTACATGGCATTTGGACAATAGCTTGAGTGTTCTCCAAAGGTCTCATGTATCAGAGGCTTGGCTTTCAGTAGTGGTTGACTATGGGGCAAGTGGAGTATACCATGAGACAGAAGAACTGGTAAGGTTGAGTAAGCCCAAACCCTGCAAAACTCAGAATTGAGTACGATAGACATGGGGCCAGCTCTCTGCCAAACTACCTGCTCTGGAACACCTAACCATGACATCCCATTGAGGGGACTGTGACAATCAGTCACATAGGGAAAATACCTGGAGTCCTTCCTCATGCTAATAGAGTATCATCACTGCCTCAAACTGAACCAATGGGAAACATCTACCCCTGGATCCCACCCTACTCCTCAATATTTATAGAGTCCTTAAACACATGGATTAAGTGCATAAGTTATTTCACCAAGAATTGTCTGAGAGTGACTGTTTTACTGAGCTGTAACACTTTGGGGAAGACTTTTCTCTCCCGAAGCATGCATATGCTAGACCTTAGACCTGCCTGGCAGGCTGTATTGTTCATGCCCCTGTTGCAGCCACTGCCACTACCACTGTTGCTGCCCCTGCCACTGGCATTGGCACTGTCATGGGCCTATCCGCTGCCACGGAAGTGGATGAGACCTGAGACCCTGGCTACCTGCTCTCTGCAGGCTTCCCTTCTGAGAGCTGTAACACACTGGCTGTTTCTGACCCGGACCAAACACCCACAGAATCCCTGGTTTCATGGAGGATAATAATGGATCCTTTCAGAGTTGTGCATACTTCCAGAGGAATAAAAATAGTTTTGCGGGACTGAGTTCTCATGAGAGATAAACAGAAGAAGCCTGGCCTGTCCCTGGAGTCTTTATTTTTTTGTTTGTTAGTTTGTTTGTTTCATCTAGAGTCAAACCAAGGCTGATGTCATACCTTTTACATGTCAATGTTGTCAGTTAAGTAAACCTTCTTTTATTTATGAAGTCACTCAGTCACAGGTATTTCATTATAGGTATAGAAAATGGGGCAATGCTAAGAGTTTCCAGACCTTTTTATTATCATTATCTACTTAGAGACTTTTAGTTCTAAAAGGTCTAAAAGTTTTTAAAATGAACTTGCTCTCCTTGACATACAACTAAGACAGTGTATAACGCTTATCTGTAGTGTGTGTGTGTGTGTGTGTGTTGTGTGTGTGTGTGTGCTGTGTGTGTACAAAAAAATAAAACCTTCAACCCTCCAAAAGCCAGTGCTTGTCAATCCCTTTTCTCCATTAAGATGTGTGGATGTAATTAATGAAGATTGTCCAGAAGAAAGGTGTAGACAGAACAGAGCTGAGAGAACCCCCAAAGGGAAGAAATCGGTGTCACAGGAGCATGAGTTTGCAAAAATGTAATTGACATCTCACTGCCCAGAGGAGTGGCAATGTCTGGGGTCTGTGGATAGATGGCCACTGTGGGAACTTCAGACCAGTAGGATGGATCAATGACAGTAGGGATAAGTCCCTGGGTCTCACCTCTCTATATAGTTCCTTTGGGGTTTCTCTCTGTCAGTTCCATGGAAGGCAGTCGTGTCAGGTAACAATGGTAATCTTTCAGGGGTACAAGGCAGAATACCACAGTATTTTCTTGGAGCATAGAGCAGGACAGATAATGGATGGCATTCAGATACAATGGATGGTTGGCAGAAGTGGCCAGTGGCTATGGCGTCTTGTTGACCTCTTGGCCTCTGCTGATTCCTATATCCTACCAGTATTATTTAAGCAGGTCATGAGAGCTTCTCCTTGCTTCCAAATCTGGTGGGGTTCTTCATCTCCCAGGAGAACTCTGGGTCTTTCTATCCAGTCCCCTTGCTATCCTTAGATCCATGAGTCCCTCACTTCATCACAGTCTAGTCTGCAAAAAGTCATAGAGCTCTATCTCCCCACCCTGGTCTAGCTGCCAGGATCATACACTGATCTTGGTGAACAGAGATCGTCGCCCTACAGAGCATGGTGCCATCCATCCCCCCCATTCACCTTTAGGCAGCAGCAGTGGCACCTGATCAGGCATGGACCTCAGGAAGTTTCCCTGAGGTCTGTAACCATGAAGGATGTGAGCTTCTGGAAGCTTTTTCTCTGTTCACCTATGGTGGATGGTGCTGGAGAAACAGAGAGGAGGGTTTTTTTCAGCATACCCAGAATAAACTGTTTCTTCAGGAACCTGGCCCTAGGACACACCACACCTTAACAAGGCAAAATGTTCTTCAGGGCTCACCAGTACAGCTGGCCTCTTTCCAGCCAGGTGAGTGCTAGGTGGTGAATTAATCTCTGCTTCGTGGAAGTCATTGGAGTCAATGGGTTGTGGTTTACTATCTGTCTTCACCTTCCTTCTGCTGTTAGATCACTGAGGGGTAGGTTAGAAAGAGAAAGAGCTGATTTCTCATAGTCTGGAATCTGGAAGACTCATCATCAAGGTACCAGTATCTGGCAGGGACCTTTCTTTTGTTCCTTCCCAGGGTGAGAGGAGAGAGAATGGAGGAGGATGGAGGTTCAAATGCTAGCACTCTTGTGGTAAGGAACCCACTGGTTAGATAATAACCTTAATCCTCTCCCAAGATCAGAGCCCTTGTGAACCACTCTGATCAGCTATAACTGTCAATTTGGCACAGCCTAGAGTTATGTGAGAAGGGACTCTCTACTGTCCAGATTAGATTGGCCTGTGGACATGTTTATAGGGGTTGTTGTGATTGCTAACTGGTGTAGAAGAGCTTAGGCCACTGTGGACAGCACTATTCTCTGAGCAGGTGGTCCCAGTCTATGTAAGTTCTCTCTCAATGAGCCTTTGAGCAAGCCAACAAACAGGCATTCATCCAGGGTCTCTGCCTTAAGTTTCTGCATCGATTTCTGCCTTGACTTCCCTCAGTGATGGACTGTAACCTATAGGTTAAGCAAACCCTTCTGTGTCCTAAATTGTTTTTGGTCAGAGTGTTTTGTCACAGCAACAGAGCTCAAAATAAGGCATCAGTCTCTTCCCAAATTCCACCTCTCCAGACTGTCCAATTGAGGATGAAGCTTCCCACTTCAGGGACAACAGCTTTGTCTAAATCACACAAAACAGCGGCACTGGAATGTTCTCCTGGTGAGACGTGTCCTATAAACTGGTTAGAGTTGAATGTGTTAAAATTGGGAGTCTCTGTAGGTAAGTAGAGAAAATTGTAGCTCGCAATGTTTTTCCTTTTTCCACTTTAAAGGCAGTAAACTGTTCAGAAAGTGTTCTCAGGGTAACTAGCCAATTACATCCCTGTGTCCAGCAGGTCTTAAGGCTGGAACCACCCCTAACAACCAAGTGTTACCTACTGTGGAAGACATGCAAGGTCACCGATAGGGCAGAGGCAGGTTCCTAGGGTGGCTTCTCAGCCAACTGTAGAGTGAAGCCCTTATGATTTCTCTCACAGGCATCTACAGCAGCTGTTTTCTCTCCCATGGGCCTGAGCTGAAAACCTGAGTTTAGATCTCTGGCTTATATTTTCGAGGTATTGGGTCTGGAGCAGAGACATTTAGTGCTCACTACAGGGGATCAAGCCCCAGAGGAGGAGGCTGATTCCACTGAAGACAGTCTCCAGCCTGCTCATCTCTCCCTGCTTTGCCAGTTCTAGCCATGAGTCAACTGCCAACTAGGGTAAGGACAGAAGCCAAAGTTCCTTCACTGTGGTCTCCAGAGAGATTTCTAATGTACCTAGCAAGTCAAATAGACACCCAGCTTAGAGGGAGAGGAGCAGAACAAAATGAGAAGATCCTCCCCAGAGCAGAGAGCTGGTTAGTCTCTGAAGGAGAGGAAGCTTGAGGCTTTACATAAAACCTGTGTTCACCCAACTACACATGAGATCCATGAGCTTAGTCAGGAGTGGAGCCTGGGGGGGGGGGGGAGAGTCTTAAGGCCAATTGAATCAAGAGGTCGGAAGTAGAGAGGCAGCCAACAGCCAATGGCAGAGCCCAAAGCACCAGGAGACACAAGGGAAACAGCAGCTCTCTGGAGGCAAACAATCACCAGCAGTGCTGCCTTGCTTTCATGTGTGGCCCTCATACTCCTGGGTGCAGACAACGTTTAAGTGATTTAAATCTAGTGGAAAATAGATCTGAGTGAATTTCATTAAAAGAGAAATACGCACTTTGAGGCCTATTGAGAGCTCAGGTAATAAAATCATGGGGCCATTAAATGAAGGCTCTCAAGAGTGTGTCAAGGACATCTGAGCAGAGGCGATGTCCTGAGGTCCTGATCACCTCGATATCTTTAGAGATCTGAGTATCAGGCATGACAGAAGAACAGTCCCTCTTGCTGCTGCTGCTACTGCTGTTGCTGCTGCTGCTGCTTGGGCATGTTTCTTGTTTATCTCTTCCCAATATTTCTTACTACACTATGGGTGCTTCCCCTGGACCCTTGCTACTAGGCCAATCCATAATCATCTTCCAAAGACAAAATGTTGCTGAACTCTTGGAACTGTTAGGCAGCATTCTGGAGTCATACTATCAGGGAGAATTGTTCTTCCATCATGGGCTGCTGTCAATGATGTTTATATGCATGTGGCTAAGCCATTCACAGTTCCCTAAGCCTGACTCCTGCAATATGTGTACAAGACACACATGGACTCATTGCTACACAAATTATCTCCAAATTCACCAGGAAAATACCATCTGGACTCCTGACTCCGATGAGGCCACTCATGGTTTGAACTCAGATGAGTTGATGCTGGCTGGGGTCTTCTTCTATGAGTCACATCATGCCTGGACTTTGATTTCTTTAATGGTTGTTCTGTTTGTCATGTCTGACATGACAGTAGTGAAGTAGCATAAACAACATTTACATAACCTCTTAAATATAGGTGAGTGAGGCTTGAGGCTTAAGTATAACTATAAATTGCCTTTGTTCTGTAGAAAACTGCCCCTTAGGATCACACTGGAGAGCCTCCGGGGTCACTGACTTCAATGTGAGAATTTAGATACCTTTGTGTTCTTTGAGTCACTCAGAAACACTCTGTCCAGGTCTTTGTCTTCAAGCCTATGGCTCAACAGTGAGTGACCAATTAGGCATTTGGGCAGCCCAGAAAAGGTGGACCCAGAACAAAGGTGGAGGAAAGAATGGGAGGGACAAGGAATGGAAGCATGTAGCCCCCACCCCCATCTCTTTCTCATAGCTTGAATCATTTGAAGTTAGCTAAAATCCAAGTGTAGAGAGGTGCCCTTGGGATATGTTTGGTCAGGCCCTAATCAGAAAAGGTACCTGATTATGGACACATTTCTATATACCAGCTGAGCATGGGACAGGGTAACTGCCTTTGCCCCTTAAACTCTGATTTTCCCCTGAGGCCTATATATCTATCTTTCTGAAAACTATGACAGGTCAAGACTGACTATCTATCTATCTATCTATCTATCTATCTATCTATCTATCTATCTATCATCTACCTATAGGCAGTGAGATGTTTCATCAGGTAAAGGTACTTGCTGGGCAAGCCTGATGGTCTGAATTTAATCCCTTAGCCAGTATAAAGGTGGGAGGAGAGAAACAACCCACATGTCCTCTAACCTCCACATGCACACTGTAGCATACGTGTGCCTGTAGTCATATACTCATACACATGTACATATCATGCCCATACACAATAATAATAATAATTTAAATAATTATATTTTCAACAGACAAAAGCTTATGTTATTGTCAATGTCTGCTCTTCTCCTCTCTTCCCTTGCAATTCATGGGCCTTCTACTTCTTTCTACCCTCAACAGGTATCACAACACAGATGGAGCCAGGAGCCACCACAAGGGGCAGGAGAGAGATGAGGTGTGAGAAACAGGAGTGTCCCTGACACTGATGTTCAAGAACAATCTCTTTTGTGCTCATTTATCTTCATCTGCAAAGCCACAGTCACAGAGTCATCGGAACCCTGACCTCATAGGGTGACAACTGCTCTAAGGCAGTAAGGGCTTTCTCTTCCAAGGTCCTCCAGGATACAATCACTAACTTCTCTCCCACTGTCACATCTGCAGATGGAGAATGTGCCTGACTACACAGAAAGCACCTTGTCTGTGTGAGGGCATCTCCTAGGGAGAGTCTTCTTCCCTTTCCAAGGGCACAGCAACCTTTTAAGGGCAGATCTGATAAATCCAACTCTAAGCACAGAGCTAGATCTGCAGGGTGACAGGCCTGTACCAGATTCCTTTCCGGGTGTGATTTTGTGGCTTCACTTGGGCACATCTTCCCACCCTGTCCAAGGCCATGGCTTCTCATGGATGGAGGCTCCTCAGGATGTGTCTCATGGCTGCCACCACAGAGGTACCCTGCCCCTGACAGGCCCGGAAAGAAGATATGTGCTGTCTAGTGGGCCCTGTTTCTGTAACTTTGTGTAGGTTTTGTGTAGCTACTGAACACTCGGAGAGAAGTGACCAAATCTGCTAAACAATGTCAAGATGTCACTGCGGAGGCTGAACTGGACAGGAAGATCTTGTGTGTGCAAAGAGGAAGCCAGGAGTGTGCACTAATGTCCAAAGAATCAGCTGGTCCTATTGGAAAAAGGAAGCCGGTTACATGATCTCACTGAAGCAGGAAGTCACACAATCTCATTGAGGGTAGGAGGTCATGTGATCTCACCAAGAACTTGATCTCCTCACTTTCTTTCCTAGAGTACACGCTCCATGTTATACTTGGTGAGTGTGAGTACAGGATACAGGATGAGCTATGACAGAAAGGGCTGGCTTCAGTGGTCCAGCAGAGATGGGGGGATAGAGGTGGAGGTGAGAGCTCCAGTAATGCAGGCTGAGGAACTTTCCCCATATTACCAGGTGTTTCATGTGCTGAGAGGTGTGGGAAAGCTGGGGGGAATTCAAGTGGTAAGTGCCTCTCTGCCTCTCTAATAACCAAGCTCTGAGGGAAGCAGTAGGACAGCAGTTATAAAGACTCTGTCACTGAACAACAAGTGTCACTCACTGAGGAGGGACACAAGCAGGTGGTAGCACTGATCATACTTGGCCCTAGACCTGTGCCCTTTACAACCTCCAGAGAAACATGTAGTTCAGAGAGTGGGTGGAACTCATTCCATGGCCTGCCAAGGGACTTCTGAAAGAGGTGGAAACAGAATGGACAGGCAAAAGCGAGGCTCCCTTTATAGAGAAGCTTTGGGGAGCTTCTATTGCTACAATGGTGCTCATGTTTAAAGGTTTATCTTGTTGCTACACAATATTTTTAAAACACAAAGGCACAAAACAACATCAAACGAAAAGCATAGGAACCCATTTGGAACTTCAACAAAACCCCACTCTGCTACATTGCTTTCCAGTCTTCTTTTCTCCTTAGAAGATATTGCCATTTTCTTGGTAACTACCTTCATTGTTCTCCAAACCCTAACACATCGTGATGGATACTTTAGGAAAACAATAGGACCTTGAAAGCATAGCATGAAGCTAAAATTCACCAGTTAATTTTCCCATTTGTTCCCACTTTTTACTTCTTTGTCCATTTCATGTAAGTATGAAATGCACTTCAGTCATTTCATGGCCCGTTCTCAACTCTCATCCCTTTCCCCTCAGTGAAATCATCCTTCCGATGCTGTGCTGCAGAGAAGGCTCTGGGGTCCGCCTAGCTCCCTCCTGAGCATGCCTGTTTGTGTTCTGCATAGCTTGGATACATGCTGGCTCAGGGCTCTGTGCTGTGTTCCTCATGAGGGAACCTGGACCTCCTGAGTAAGGAGCCTACACCCAAGAGCTCAGCAGCTGATCCTGTGGGGACCACAGCAGCTGCCATCAAGGATTTCCCTGCAAGGAATTGTCCTATCAGCATAGGGTCACTCCGCATGTTATGGAGGGTTCTGATTTGCATGAATGTCTATGCATAGTTCATATCTTTTGACATTCCATATAAAAATCAGTCTGTATACTGGGACTTTCTGTTTTGTTCAGACTTCCCCATGTTGATTCTGCCACATACGCATGAGTCCTGTAAGCACTACATGATTTACACACCCATTTTTTCATTGCAGGAATTCAATGGCCCCATTTTCCAACATCATGAATGATGCAACAACACATTTGGATCCATATCACCACACACATGGGTTTCCTTCTAAAGGGCATTTGCTTAGAAGTACAACTTAAGAGTATCTTCACCTTGGCTAGCTTATACTGTTCTTAACTATTCTCGACCTTGTTCTTTGTCACCTCTGATTCTGACACACTACACCCAGGGTCCACATGCATCCTAGGCTAGCTCTGACACATGATAGACCACAATGCTATGGTGCAAAGTCAGAAGTTTGGAGGCCCTTGCATAGATCTCCTTCTCCTGTCAATGTGAACGCTATTGTTTCTGGTGAGAGTCCAGAAGGAAACATAGAAAATGGTACACAGCTGCGTGTGGCTCTTCATCTGTTGCTGTTCACTTTCCTATTGATGGGGTGACCGTCACCCACCTCTGGCATTGATTGTACTGCAACATCCCCCCAGCTGTACCTTCTGTTTCATCTTATTTATTGTATTGTCTATTGTTGGAAACATAAAACTCAATACAACTGCATTTACTGTTCCTTCTGTGAATTTTTTTTTAATTTAAGCAATTTTTTCCTACCCTCAGAGTTAAAGAAATTCTTCTAAAATGTATTTTAAAACCATTAAAACTTTGTTTCTTTTATTCCTGTTGTTTGAGTCTATTTCTGGCATGCAGCAATGTTTTGAGGTTATGTTGGAGCCACGCTGTCCCCTTGGCTTCCTTGCCCTATATATTATGCCATTGATTTGCATAGGAAGTGAGTGAGTGCAGGCACTGAATTATACCTAGCAGTCATCCTGCTCAGGAGCAGCTCTGGTGCTCAAAAGTATGGGGCCTGTGGGGATGAGGCAGCCACCTTGTGTGACCAGCACAGAGATGGAGGCCAAAGGTTTATTCCCTGACCTTTGTTCCCATTTGCATGAGTCACAGGGACAGGTGGACTTTTCAAATAGGCCTTTCTCTCCTGTGTTCAAGAGTACCATCATGAAAAGGCCTTTGAAGCCTCTTCTTGACAAATAGAAGCTCTGTCAGGAGCAGAATACACTGTCTCTCATTTCTCTGCAGTTGATTCTTCAAAATGAAGTCCAGAGTTTAAAAGCAGGTAGGAGTAATCTCAAGTGGGAGGGATCTCATGCATGTCCTTTTCTCAGTCTTCCATGTTGGTCCCAAGGTAGCATTTGCAACCTGAAGTCTTTTCAGATTTCCATTCACTTCCTCAAACACTGGTCCCATCAATCACAGAGAAGCACCCAAATGCACACTGAAGGCCTCTGTGGGTTTCCACCAACAATGGCTCTGACCTGTCTCTGTGCTGTCTGCAAGAATAACCCAATGTCACAACAGAGCTGGCTTATAGGACACCAGGTCTGCTTTGTCCAGCATGACACATTATCTTTTAGCTTATCTCTCTCAAATGTATTTGTTCATAAGCCATGTTTTCTCGCATATGTAAATTCAAGTGGCAATGGAGAGGAACAGATAGCTTACCTTTGGGCTCCATGGTGACTTTGTCTACCTTTATAAAATATGATACTTCCAAGGTCTGGATTCAACATGGGTTGGTGTTCCATCCTCTACTTAGAACTCAGAAGCTTCTGTACTGTCTTGAGGATGATGCTCTAGCAGTGTCTCTTCTCCTGTGGAGATCCCGTTCCTCTTCCTCACAGGTCTCCTCTGCCCAGCCATGACCCTCCCTCCCCTCTTCCAACACTTCTGTTCTCATAAAATTCTCTACCATTTTCTCTTCTTTATTTCTTCTTGACAATGGTTTCCTAACACACATGCATGGTGGTCATTTATCTTTTTGTCAGCTATTTGCGCAAAGGAAGGAAAGCTCTGGAAGACCGGCATGAGCCCTCATTCCTTCTTGCTGCCCATACTTTATCTCCAGCTCTTTCAACTCCATCTGCATAGTTACTCACAGGAGACAAAGTACTATTCATGTGGAATACATGTCAGAGTGTGGTCCAGAGGGCATTAACAGGATCCAAGCTGCCCTTTTCAGAGTTCTTCCTGAAGGGTAAAAAGAATATTGCTTAATATGTAAAGATACAGACATCGGCAGCCAACCACTCTCTTCTCATTTGTGTCACCACAAGAACTCAGAGGCAGCCCAGGAAGAGAAGGAAAAAGAGGAGCAGAGAAGACCAATGACATTATTTGAGTCCCCAGATCACTGTTTTACAAGCTTCCTAATGTTGTAACCCTTTAATATAGTTCCTTATGTTGTAGGGACCTGTTAACCATAAAATTATTTTTGTTACTACTTTATAACTGTAATTTTGCTACCATTATGAGTTGTAACAAATACTTTTTAATAGAAGTTTGACAAAGGGGTTGCAAGCCACAGGTTAAGAACCATTGCCTAGATCTATGAATCAATCAATTTGTCTCTTGGCTAGAGATCCCATCACTAACAACCCTTAGTGTACTTGATACTATAGAAATCCTTGCTGTGAGCCACTCCTGGAGATCCAGCAGGGCCAAACCCTTAGCTAACATCCACCTGCTGCACACTCAAGAAGCACATAGTATGAGATACATACTATACAAAGCAAACATAAAGGGAATCTCTGTGTTTATCAAGAAGGGTACCTAGGAATCTTCAGGTGGCTAGTTACCAGCTTTTCCTTTGAGTCACTGGTATATAGATGGGATATGGCTTGTGACTGCCTGCCACAGTCCTTCTGCAATCTTTTTTCCTGTTAACACATCTGCTGGGATTAAACAGCAATGTGAACAGCCCCAGAGGAAGGATAAGAATCAGCATCAATGACTCAGTCTGCTTCCACTGCACCCAAGAGATATCTGAGATGCATGTGGCCCAGTTTTAGCAAATGAGTAGAGAAGTCACCTGGGTGCTATTTTTATACTTTCATTGCATATCTTACTATATTATATTATTTAGTTACATTATATATTAATGTAGAAATACATGTATACTTGGAAATAACTTGAGTTATTTGTACAGTGAGTCACCAATTATCATCCCCTACAATAGTATATAATAAGAATCAGCATAATAGCATAGAGGTAGCAGAAGAGGGGGATCATTAGGCCAAGCACAGTTGATATCTTCACACCTCTTGATGATTAATGACAGATGTCCTCTGTCTTAGTTAGCTTTGATAGCCAACTTGGTACAGCCTAAAGCCATCTGAGTAGAGTAAAGAATTGCCTAGATCAGATTAAAGTATGAGCATGTCTTTGGGGATTGTCTTAATTGTTAACTGACGTAGACAGGCTCAGTTCACTGTGGGCAGTGCCATTCCCCAGGCAGTGGTCCTTGGACTGTATAAGAAAGCTAGATAACCCCACAATCCCTCATGTCCTTCCTTTCCAACTTGGGTCCGGCAGAATGGCTCCCACAAAGAAGGGTAGCAAAAAGAAGAAGGGCCATTCTGCCATCAACGAGGTGGTGACCCAAGAATGCACCATTATCATTCACAAGCGCATCCATGGAGTAGGCTCCAAGAAGCGTGCTACTCGGGCACTCAAAGAAATTCGGAAGGTTTGCCGTGAAGGAAATGGGGACTCCAGACATCAGGCTCAATAAAGCCATCTGGGCCAAGGGAATAAGGAATGTTCCATATCACATCTGAGTACGTTTGTCCAGAAAATGTAATGAAGATGAGGATTCACCAAACAAGCTCTACACCTTGGTAACTTATGTGCCTGTTACCACATTCAAAAATCTACAGGTGGTCAGTGTGGATGAGAACTAACCTGCTGAATGTCAAATAAAGTTGCAGTACTGCCTAAAAAAAAGGAAAAAAAGAAAAAAAGAAAGAAAGAAAGAAGGGAAGAAGGAAAGAAAGAAAGAAAGAAAGAAAGAAAGAAAGAAAGAAAGAAAGAAAGAAAGAAAAGAAAGAAAGAAAGAAAGAGAAGAAAGAAAGCTGGATAAACATGATCCCATGACAAGCCAGCAAATAGCCTTCCTCCATGGTTTATGCTTCAAGTTCTTGCTTGAGTTCCTGCTCTGACTTCCCTCAGTGACATACTATAACATGTAAGCTGAAATAGACATTGCTTTTGGTGGGGGTTTTACTGGGCCACCTCATTATTGGTGGTTAGCAGCTCCCTCCTTTTTGAGGTTGGAGTTAGTACATGCTGATGGGTACCCATCATGGTCACTGTTTATTTGGCACATATCAGTCTCAGAGTCCACATTTATAAAAGCACATGGCCAGGAGGAAAATATTCATATTTTCTGATACAAATTGCAGAGGGGCAGTCCATACCATCTGCAAGGAGGGAAGAAAACATTCACAAGTCACCAATGGCCATACTCCCACATTCAGGAGTTATAGAATGTGAGCATCCAATGTTTAAGACCCATGCTCAAGGTTAAGTGTGATCACAGAAGATAGATGTCCAGAAGGGCTACTGCTACAGAGCAATGGACTCCAGCCACTGCTGCCAGACTCACCCCACCCATCATCTCCTGAAGATATTTATAACATATTTTCAAGAATCCAGTATAAGCTCTGTCTGCATATCAAGCCATAGCCCCAGAGATGTAGGTCTTGGTTCCCTGTATGGTTAACCACAGCTAACAGGAGAGCGGGTGGACAAACGCCAATGCTTATGCAAATAGTGAAGCTGCTGGGAATGTGCCCAGGAGGACTTCAGCATGCCTGGCCATCATCCAAACACTGCAGGGCTTGTGATCATGGTGCAGTTGAGACACTCTATAAATCTGAAAGGGGATAAATTTTGAATATTAATGCTAATAGTGTCAGAAGTTCTCAGTCAGACTCTGTACTCCTAATTTTAGACACAGAGGTGTATCTGAGAGAAGCAGTTTGGGAGAGCCACACAAACCATCCTGGCAGGGGCTAATGGCTCAGTTATTTACCTCTCCTACATCAAGAGAGTCTTGTGGGCATTGAAATGTGAGTACCTCAGAGGCGGAAGGCACATTGAATAAACCCCCAAATGCCCCGAGCTTCACAGCAACAGGCCCATGCCCGGTTGTCTAAAAGCAGAGCTAGGGGGAAAGTGTCCATATCCCATAGGTGCATCACGGGGGTCCCTCTCCAGAGATGGACTATAAGGCCAGGGACAGGTGTGCAGGAACCTGCACGCTGAGACTGGCTTCATCATAGAACTGTTCAAGGTAAGAGAATGAGTGGGCCAGCCATGACTGGGCTCCAGGCAGCATGTTTGCCTAGCCATGTGTGGTCCATATCTCTTAGCAGTAAACCCACTAGACACAGTCCATACTCCTAGGAGCATGAGTGAAAAATAAGCACAGAGCCTGTGGGTGTGGCTGACCCTGGAGAAGCCTTCCCCTCCCTCTTCCATCAGCTGCTCTAAGCAACTCCTTCCTAGCTGATACTTTTCCTGGCCTAAGTGACTTATCTAGTGGGGTCCCCGACTCCATCCCTGAGGGCTTCCAGCCTGGGCTTCCCATATTCCCTTGACATAAGCTCTGAGTCTGTCTTGGTCAGTGTGAGGTTATAGTAGAGTACCATTACCTTACGGGATTACTCAGGTGCCCTGACTTCTTCTTGGTCCTCTGCAGGCTGTGGAGACATAGTAGGATAAGCATCACTACCCTCGGCTCACAGGCATGGGCTAAAGTGCTGTATTTCAAGAACAATCAAGAAGACGGAGAGGGAGCTTGCTTTCAGGCTGGAGAAGGACAAGGTTTCATGGCAATGATATCTGGGAGACATTTCCTGACTTTAAATGAAGAGATGAGCAGAGACTCAGAGATAAAGTTGTCTGGAACTTCAAAGGGGGCATGGATGGTCCCTAGCACTGAGGACTTTAGCCCTGAAGAATCCTCATTATGCCTGGCAAACCTCTTTCAAGTCAGGAAAGTGTTCTAGGAGAATTCAGTCTCCATTCCTGTTATTGATCCCCTGTCTCCACTCAGATGCATTGACATGAGCTTCAGATGGAGAGGGGGAGGTGGGGAGAGGGAGGTTTGGTGGGATCATGGAAATCACACAACCACAATCCAGACTTCACTGAGACGCGTGCCAACCATTTTCATCATAGTGGAGGCATCCTCAGTGAAGCCAGGCAGAGGTTTGGTGGGAACATGGAAACCACAGACCAGGCAGAGACACACACCCAGGCTCGCTCAGTCCTGGTGGTGGGCCCTCCTAGTGTGTACTGATCACACCCCCTCCACAATAGCTTTATCATCCTGAGGCCCAGCAACACTCCAAGGACTGTCTGGGAAAGCCATACTGTTGCTTTGATGGACAGAAGGATTGGAGGCCATTACCCTGGGCTAATCTGGAATCTGCTGCAGAGGATTAGTAGAGGAGCAGTTGGGGTGATCCTTGATCTGACTGATCAGGCTAGAGAAGAAGGTGGAGTAGACTACCACAATGTTCCAGGGTTGGATCAGTCAGTGGTTCTCATGACCTACAAGCATCTTCTGGCCCTGAGGCAGCAAGGGTGAACGATGGGGAGGGGACTGCATCTCAGGTTCTTGCCTTTGAGAGGCACTCTCAGCTATTTAAACAGCAATTGCCTCTGCCTTGGGAACAAAGCACCAAGATGTTGAAGTCAAGTGAGATTTCTGGGAGACAGGCTATTAATGAAAGCGGTCCCCAACACTGCTTCCCTCTCCTTTCTTGACAGCTATGTGATACATAGAAGGGGCAATAGAATGTGAGTATCTCTCTTGCTGTGATGGAAAATGTTGGCATGGGTCTCACTGAAGTCTGGAAGTGCCCTGCATCAGATTGGTACCCAGGAAAAAAAAGGAGCTTACTCTGTGATGCCTGGCTGGGAATCATAAAGCTCTGTGAGCAGAGGGTGGTGGGTGGGAGGAGTCACCTCAGGCTGCTGGTTTTCAGCAGATGGGACTAGGCTCGCTCCTGCCCCACCTCAACACATTTCAAAAGAAGGACAGAATGGGGGCTTCCCAGTGTTCAAGGATCTTATGGGATTTTGGGGTCTCCAGTGCTTACTAACTTCCATCCCAAAAACTATTACCTGCTAAGCAGATTGTGTGGGAAGCATCAGAACAGGGTTTGGGGGACATTTCTATGGCTTTGCTGCATCTTGCTCACACACCTGGGTGCCTGTGGTGTTTGGAAAACTCTGGTGAGAATCTTTGGTGTTTATCTTCTGTAATGGACATCTAAAGTGGCAAGGAAGGGACTCTGTAATGACAGCCAGCTCTGGGCCTCCCACCCTGCAGTCTGCCAAGGCCTTTCAAGCCCAGATGAGAGCCCATGTGGCCTTATATATGCCCCATCTCTGCAGGCACCAGGAAAACACAGACACACCCAGGTTACATCAGACACCAGGGAACACATCATGACCAGATCCTCTGGCTCTGGCTCTCATCATTATGACAACAAGTATGCCAGTGTCTCTCCTTCTTCACTCTGTCAGAGTGCCATGTAGGTAAGGCTGAACTCTCAGCATCACCAAGCCCGAGCATAGTATGAATAGAAGCATGGGAGAGGAGGTCAGGATCAGAGGAGGACAGCCATCATCTGTGGGACCCATCGTGAACCAGGTGTCACTGCCAGGTGCTGTTAATCAAGTGTCTAGGTTCCAACAAATCCCAGCAGGTCAGGGCACTATATTTGGAGAAGCAGTTTGAGTCACCTGCCCCTGGATATGTGTTATTCTAGTCTGGACAAAGCAATAAGCCTGTGCCAAAGCTTTCCTGCTGGGGAGACAACCATACCACTTCCTTCTTGGGGATCTCATTAAAAAGAGCAGCAAGTGGAGGGGCAGAAAGCAGAGAGAGGGAAGCAGGGAGGAGGAAGGGATTGAGGAATGACGGGAGAGAGAGGAGAGGATAGACCATATAGAGTAGTGAAGGGGGAGTGTTGGAGGGAGACAGTGGGAAGTAGAGAAAGAAGAGGGGAAGGGATGAATGGAGGAGAAAGAGAGTGGGGCATGGCAGGGGAGAAAAGAGGGAGATACCTTGTCAAACTCTATTCTTTGGCTTTCACTTGTGCATTCTGGAGACATACCTCATAGATGAAACTTTTCTCTGCTAGGAAAATTCTCCAAAGCAATTGGCAAATAAGAGGAACAGGGAGAATTCATAATTTCACATTGACCCAGAAATAGAGTGGATTATTTTATGTTTCTCAGGCATGCACTTGGTCTGCTCTACCTGGCATGTGAACTGTAGGGTCAAGAGCCCCTCTGAACTCCACTCACAATGGGGATTCATCTACCTTCAAAAGCTCATCTAATCTCAAGCAGTAGAGACCGAGCCAAGCCATTAGATACATGTTAAATTAATTAGTAACCTCATGACATTATGCAAATCAATGTCCCTCTCTTTCTTTTCTTCACTCAGTTTTCCCCCCCCCCCCCGTTTTAAATGCCAGAACCAA
This sequence comes from Mastomys natalensis, assembly GCA_021653895.1. NCBI lineage: Eukaryota > Metazoa > Chordata > Mammalia > Rodentia > Muridae > Mastomys > Mastomys natalensis. The sequence goes on along the minus strand of JAJTUV010000181.1, from coordinate 1,987,508 downwards.
GCACAGTTCAGTCTCAAGTTACTAGGAAGTCCAAATAAACCTTTGTGTTTTTTCTACTTTCTTTAAGGCCCACTTAAGCCTAGTTACACAGCCAAGGAAAGTAAACTTGACTCCAGAATCCTTCCACTGTAAAATGAATGTTCCTCAATGTCTTTCCTAGGGGTGGCAAGACCGTCTCCTGTGTCACACAGGGAAGCTTACCAGAATCCTCTTTACTGTAAATCTGTTGTCTCCTCTACACATGGGCAGCTCCCTGGAAGTCCTATTCACAGACTTGCAGTGAAGCAACTTTAAAATGCCTCTTGATAGCGACTCCCCGTTGTCTATGCCCTGGTCTACTTGCTGCCTGACCCTACCTGCCCTTGGGGGTTGGAGGTGAGGTGATTCAGAGTCAAGGACACATACTCTGAGAGCAGGTGAGAGCATGGGAATAGCCAGAGCATCTCTGAACACTGCTGCAAGCTTCTTTAATACCCTCCACCTGGGCCCCACTGGTCCCAAGAAAGCGTCTCATCTAAACAGCAGTTCCCGATTGGCTGGCATTGTTCACGCCAGCAATCCCTAGTCTCTCAGGCAGTTTTCAGCTAGGTCCTCCTACAGAAGATGCTTTTGTGGCTGCGCTTCCCCCTGCCCCCGCGCCCCTGTCCCCTGGAGTTTACATAGAGGTGGCCCTGCTGTTTCTGCCACAACTTCCTCCCTGATTTTCTTTTTCATTGCTCTAAAACTACATGGCAGCCACAGCAAACATGGAAGGCAGCATAATTCACTAGAATGCCTTGAAGAATTCAGGGAAGTACCAGGGTTATCACTGCAACATCACTGTTGGGGACACAAATCAAGAGCAGTTTGGTGCGAGTGAACATTCAGGAGGTGAGAGGAGGCCCTGCGTGCTCTCCTAACAGAGTGAGGATGAGACAGGCACTGGAAAGTGAGCCTCGGAATCCAGAGTTCTTACTGAGCTTTGGTTGCGTAGGTGTGACTAATTGAATCATTAATCAATTATCAGGCAGGATCGATTGAACTAAATCGCCGGTCTCCTTTTTCCTCACCAGTCAGGTTGACACCATGAAGCACAAAACTTATAACCACACAGTTGGTCTTCTCTGCATTGCCAGCCCTATCCTGGGGATGCTGATGGGATTCCCAAGAATCACTCATTAACATGAACTTAGGGAGTAAACCCAAGAGTCACCCTTAAGAACAACAGTGTGGACTTTTATTTAAAAATCCAAAGGACACATACACCCCTTGCAGGAGGCCAGGATAAAGAACAGAGTATTTACTCACTATATGACAGCTAGTTATTCAAACCACATAGAAGAGTTCACATCAGCTGTCGTCTCTAATAATCAACAATTTTTGTTCTCTCTAAAATAGGAAATAAAGTTGTGTACAAGCATACACAGTTATTGGTTATCATTGGTAGTGATATCCAAAGTCACTCTGGGAGAATCTTGTCCCCTGAGACACAGAGAAAGTGATAGCATACCTCTTCACTCAGGAAGAGCGAGCAAGAATTGAGATTTTTTTTTAGTTCCTATGTTAAAATAGAAAACAGTCTAATGCAGAGAGCTCTGATAGTGAACAAGTTTTGATCTTAAAGACAATAGTGCCAGTTATTTAAGTCAACATCTAGAAAGTGACCACCCAACTTCGCTTGTCCCTGTCACTGCTTCAGTTCACTATGTCTATGTTACTACAAAGTAAAGAGGGTTAGAGTTAGAACTCAAAAAAACCTCCAGATTTCCTTCAAGATTCATTTTCCTGTTAGTACTGTTAGGACGGAAAGTCTCAAAACAACAAACAAACAAACAAACAAACAAACAAACACCACTTTAGTGGGAGCTGTCTGGCAGAGTGGGCAGTTTCTAATCTGACCCTGGATAAGATAACATAATTGAGGTATGGAAGATCTTCCTGAGTTCCTTCTGAGCCACCTCCAGCCCTGGCTTCTTAATCCCAGCCTTCAAAGCCTGTGTACAGTTTTATCTGCAGACAACTTCAGCTTTTAGAAGAGAGAAAAGAAGCCATTTATTGTTATGATTTAGTGTTATTATTTAATTTGTGTATGTGAACCTGTGTGTTCAAGTGTGTACACTCTGGAGGACCCAAGTCTATATCAAGTGTCTTCCTCAGTTTCTCTCCCTTATTTTTTTCTCACTGACGTGTGAACTCACAGATTTAGGTTGACTGACTTGTTGCTGAGTGTCCTCGTGTCTCTGTCCCTGGCCACGGAGTTACAGGCATGCCATGGCTTGGGGTATTTCCATAGGCATTGGGGATTGGGACTCCGGTCCTCTCACCTGTGTGTTAGCCTTCTGTACGTCCCCAGCCACCTGGGGATTTAAAGGAGATTTTTCTTTCACTATATCTATTATTAAAAACCAAGAAACACTGAACTTACTTGAGTCTACTACATACATAATGGCTCTTGGAATTTTTACATGATGTGAGTTTGAATGATATCATGGGCCTTGGAATCATTTTTATGCTTGGGATGTCACTGAGTAACATGTATCCTGTACTGTTGTCCTGTGACCTCAGGAACCCATATGACCAGCAAAACAGCAGAAGCAACTTTTTAAAAAACTCTGCTAGTGTTGCTCTTTTTCTTTGACTTTTTTAAATTATAATTGAGATGAGCAGAGGGAAGTACTTCCCACAATCCCTGAAAACAGTGGGTGGCCACAGGGCAGGGTGCATTTTTTTGTGAAGGTTGCTGGTAACTCCCACGAAGCAGCAATTTCCTTCTGTGCATCTGCAAAAGTACACGGTGGGGAAAAACAACTCAACTTGGCCTCAAGGCAAAAACCTTGTCTTGACAATCCCTGGAAGGCTACTCATCCCTTATAAGCTAAAGAAGTCACATGAAAGGCAGAGCAGCCCAAAAACAGGGGTCCTGCGAGGATGCTCAGGGTGGTTGTAGGGGTATGGCCTGGAGCCAAGAGTGTTAGGGAAACACTCCTGTCAAATGCTGCAGCCTTTCTCGGAATCGCTGGCACTTCATGTGATATTTCCGAGCGGTTTCCCGCAGTCATGGGACAGATGAGTATGCTGGTGTCATTTTGTGCCACCAGCACCTGGTGCACATGATGTCAGCATCTCCATCACAGCATCCCGTGCTTTCGGGCCTCCTCCTTCTGCTCCTGTCCTCGGCTTCAAAGGCTGTACACGGCTTTGAATCCGGCAAGTTTCATTTCCAACAGTGTCTGTGACTACAAGCAAAACAAGACTTAGTATTCTCTATACAAAAAGAAAGAGTTCGTCTGCAAACCCATCTGCTTGGGTGCCTGGCTGTAAGAGGAGTTTGTGAAGCCTGTGCCTAGAGTCGCCTTGATCTGGCCCCAGATTATGCCCGAAGCCTGCTGATAACTTTGAACATGGCTCATCTGCAACTGTGGATTTCATCAGAGTCACGGGAGACCTTCCAGAATTGCTGCTTTTCAAAAGATTTTTGTCAAGAAATGGAAGCAGAATGTCCGATTTTCCCCACTGAAATCCTTTTGCTTCCTAGAGTATAAGTTCTTAAGCTCTTGCTTGCACTTCATATGTATATTTCCCCTTGGGGAAAGGGGAGAAGAAAACCCTCTAGGAACAATCTGGCAGGGAGGGTGTGATCCCTGGCTCCGCTCACCTGTGAACTTTGTTGAACCCAGCAGTGTGAATACAGGAGCAGAAGCTGAGCGTGCCTGCTACAGGTGTCCAAGGTGCTCCCTGTGTGGCAGGGTCTGCCTGCCTCAAATGGCAGTGGCTTCCCAGGGAACATCTTTGTCTTTGTTGTTAAAAAGGAATCTTAGGACTGAAGGTTACTGTTTCTTCTTCCAGGAAGGCACAACAGGGCTGGCCACACTTCCTTATGTATCACACCTCATAGTACAGAAAACTCAGTACAGAAGACTCAACAACAGAGGGTAAAAAAGCAGAGTGCACTGCAAAGTGCAGAATCCAAGGAAGCTACACTAGTAGTTCTCTCTCTCTCTCTCTCTCTCTCTCTCTTTCTCTTTCTGTTGTGTGTGTGTGTGTGTGTGTGTGTGTGTGTGTGCATGGTTTTTTCTTCTTCATGTCTTACATTTGGAACTGAAGACATCAATGATCTTGGAGCAGCAGGAGTAAAAAGCTAAACCCAATGTGAAAGCCAGTTCCATCTCTTGCACAGACTAAGGAAGGGGCAGACTCAGCAGACATAGGAAGCACCCAGACCTGCCTGGCTTCTCCTGCCTGTTCTCATTAGCACATCAGTGAGACTTGTGCCAATTGTTTTCCATGAACTGGAGTCACTTGGTTGCATGGAAAAATGAGATTTATGAGATATTTCATATTAATAACTGCCTTCGCTGAAGGTATGCATTGGTAGTGCAGTTACAGCTCTGATTCTTTTAACATTTTTATTCAATATTTGAGAATTTCATACATGGATATAATGTGTTTTAATCAAACCATCCCCATCCCCTCCCTGCCTACTCTTCCTACTCCTTCACAACATTTCTCTGCCAACTTCATATACTCCTTTTTAAAACCAATTGAATCTATTTAGAGCCATCAGTATATGTGTGGGTTTAGGGGGCATATAAAGAAAACAGACTTGTTCCCGGCAGTCACTGATTATCAGTAGCTCTCCAGCTTGGGATGAGATTTCGTGAGCCCCTTCCCTAATCATGCTATAATGCTGGCTTGGTCTGTGCAGGTCTTGTGCATGCAGTCACAGTCACTGTAGGTTCATGCGTGCAACCGCCCTGTCACATCTGGAAAACAATGCTTCACAGGAATCCTCCTCTAACTCTGCTCTACAATCTTTCTGTCTCCTCTATCAAGATAACCCCTGAGCCTCAATGGGCAAAAGCTTGATATAGATGTCCTACTTAGGACTGAGCACTCCTTAGTCTCTTATCCTCTACACTTGGACCAGTTCTGGGTCTCTGTATTCATCACCATCTTCCTCAGAAAGAAGCTTCTCTGATGAAAGCTGAGAGCTGCATTAATCTATTGGTACAAAGATGAGCACCAGAGTAAGTTTGATGCTATGTATATAACACAATAAAGGTAGTAGGTTCTCCCCTACACCTTATACCCTACCCAACCATGGACTCTGAGCCCAGGGAACAGTAGCAGGCATGAGATCCATCTTGTAGAGCAGACCCTAAATTAAATAAAAAGTAGTTGGTTACTCTCAAAATATCCACGCTGCCCTTGTCATCTCTTGCCGGGCCAGATGTTGCTGCAGTTCATGAGGCTCACAGCTGGGTAAGACTAATGGTGACTTTTCTTCCCTGGTAGCGTGAGCGAAGCAGTAGGGATGAAACTTGCAGGTCAGTAGCACTTTGATTTCTTCATGATCTATGATCAAGTATATGGTATCAGGAGCAACAGGATCTTACTGTCACACTCTAGAGAGAAACTAAGAGCAATGGTGATAGTCCGTATTATTCATTTATTTATTTATGTGGATCTGTGGGACCTCACAGACTGACAATTCAAAGGAAGATAACCCACACCAGGCTCTAGGCCTTTTGGTCTAAAGTCTATGGCATCTGAAGAGACGCTATCCCCAGTATATCCCCCATTTCAACAAAGTAGTGTGTTCATATGGCACTTTCAAACATCTTTAGGACTAGTTAGCACTGTGGCTTCTCACGTGAGATCATACAATTGAATGTGTGTTGCCAAGTTTGGCAGTGGTAATGAAAGGGTTCTGAATGTGTAATGATCAAAAGTTCATTCAGAATCAAATCAGGCCATCTCATCTGTTACATTACACATCCTCACGGCAGCCTTGGCCCCATTGACCACACAACATGCATACTTCACACTGTGCATGCTATCATAGCATGCTGTCATAGCACACACACCAAGAAAAACTAGCAGAAACATCCTGGCTCTGATTCAGAACTATTCCATGTGATTATCTGTGGAGATTTCCATTCCTTTGTACATAAAACAAAACTAAACAAAGTTTAACATATTTAAAAAATATGATTGCTTAATTATGGAAAATAGGACAGCATTTTCTATCCTCATTCCTCAGCATGTATCAAATTAGCTTATCTTTACATTGCATTGTGTTAGGTTTTTAAAAAATACTGTTGAGCCACTGACTGGAATTTATGAGAAATCACTAAATGAATTCTGGCTTCGGATTAGGACAGAATTTCCAGCAGTTTCTGAAATGGCCCTAGACGTATTTCTACCATTTGTACTGCATATTTATGCGAAGCAGGGTTCTCAGTACTGACAATTATAAAATCAAAATATTGATCATCTCTGAAGAACACTGAAGAAGCTCTCCTTCTTGCACCAGATATCCAGCCAGGATTGAATTTTTATGTCAAAATAAACAACCATATCATCTCATTAATATCCGAGTTTGCTTTCCTCCTTAATAAATGCTAAAAGTGTATGTAAGCAAAGATGGTTTTAAAATAAAATGTGTTATGATTGATAATCAGCGAATGTTTGATGTTTATACCTGAGGTCCCATAAAAATTCCTCAGGTGGGAAGGATCTGTGATGGGGGAAGTTTTAGAAAAATTGCCTCAGGGAAGCACAGCCGTACATGGATGCTGAGAAGTTTCCATGTGGATGAAGCCATCCTCAGGACCTCAGAGGACAATTGTCTTAGGGTTCCTCCTGTGAGGAAATTCCATAACCAAAAGCAAGGTGGGGAAGAAAGGCTTTATTTCACTTACTCTCCACTTCATCTTTGAAGGAAGTCGGGGCAGGAACTCACACAGGGCAGGAACCTGAAGGCAGGAGCTGATGCAGGGGCCATGGAGGGATGCTGCTTATTGACTTGCTCCTCATGGCTTGCTCAACCTGCTTTCTTATAGAACCCAGACCACCAGCCCAGGGATGGAACCATCCACAATGGACTGGGCCCTCACCCATCAATCACTAATTAAGAAAATAATTACAGGCTACAAGCTTGCTGACAGTCTGATCTTATGGAGGTATTTCCTTCAATTGAAGTTCCTTCTTCTTAAAACCCAAACTGCACACAAATGATTAAGGAAAAGATGAGGAATCACTGAAGATCTAAACTTCAAGACGTTTTTAACTTTTATTAGTAGATTTCCCAAGAGGTTTTAGTCAAAGAGCATTTTTATATCATCTAAATATTATATACTTATTTTAAGAAATGACAACACAGTTGCTGCTGTCCTTAGAAGGGAGCCCTGCGTTGGGTTAGGGGTGTAGTCCCTACTCAGGCTCTAAGTGGCTCAGAGCCTATGCTGTCCCTCCCAACACACTTCCCAAGAGCACACTGTCAGTCTATTTGAAAATGACCACGTATATTTTAAAAGGACAGCTTTAAATATTTGGCCTGGGGAAGTGAGACACTGCCTCTAGATTGTGGAGGCTGAGAGTGAACAGGCAGCACAGATCCTGGAATCATGGGCACTCAGAGCTTATGCATGAGAACATGGTTCCATGGGAAAACACAAGTCCCAGTTTCCATGCATCAGTGATGCCACCAGCTTACCAAGTAGTCACAATGCACTTAAAGTGTCCAGAGGATGAGCTTCAGGATTCCCCATTCAGAAGCCCATTCTGATGTCACCTTTGTACTGCTCATCCACTCAGGGCTGGGAATCCCTCATGGCCAGGCCTTGCCTGGAATAGTCCTTGTCTCAGTCCTCACCTACAAAATTGCAGATAACATAGACAATGCAGGGCTGAGACATAGGGGCAAGACAGCAGAAAAGTAAGCATTCCCAAAGAAAGGAGGGGAGCCAGAATGTGGGGTGCCACAAAGCTCTGACCCCAGGCTGCCCACAATGAACCTAGGGCACAGGTGACCTTTCTTCCTTCTATGACCTCTGTCTGAATCCAGCCTCCCACAAGACCCTGTTTATCTACAAACTCATGGTCTGCCTCAGGCCCAGTTCAAGGGGAGAAAGGAGGAAAGGGAAGAAAAACCATTGATGAAGAAAAGAAGATAAGGAGATGAGGAGGGAGGGAGGGAAGGAGGGAAGAAGAAGGTAAAGAGGGCAGGAGGGAGGGAAGACAGAAGAAATGAAGAAAGGAATACAAGTGGTACAAATGGGACAGTGGAAAGAAGGGGGAGAGAGGGACGGAGGGAGGGAAGGAAGAAAGGATAGTGGCTGAAGGTCATAGTGCAGGTCTAGGGTAAGATATATGGGCATGTTCATGTGTGCGCACACACACAGATACACACACACACACACACACACACACACACACACACACATCTGAGATCACGCTGTCATCACTGAAGGAAGTGGCTCACCTGTGGCTCCTGGATATTCACAGATAAAACTAGGTGCAATAGAGACCATGCAGCCCCATGACCCTGCTCATTGGTTCAAACAGGCTCTGAGGTTTCCTCAGGCTCTGAAGTTTCCTGCCTCCAATCCATCCAGTGTCAGTCACAAAGTCTGTTAGTGATCTCAGTACCACCGTCATTCTTGGCTTCTTCCCCATGCTAAACCAGAGTAGAGGGCTGTGTGAGTCCATGAGGCATCTGGTGCAAAGGAAGGGTTCAGAAGTAAGGGCAAGCTCCTTGGTGTCATTTTCCCACCTTCCAGCAAGCTAGCTTCTGGTTTTACCAGAGCCTGTCTTTTTCATAGGGATCCAGCTAAGCATAATGATAAGACTGAGACTTCTAGGTGCTGGCACCCCAAGGCCTTCCCATGATAAGAGCCTTTCATGAGCTGAAGATTCACTGTTCTGTGAGGGGTTCCTCTTTCATCAATAGAGAATGGAATTGAAATGTTTGATTGTATAGAAGCTCGTGGAGGCTGGGTCTTTGGCAGGTGTGATCCACACTGTGATGTCAGCATTCGAGAACAGCTCACAAGTCATCATGCGCTCAGCTCACTCAGCACTTCATCGTCAGGCACTCCCATTGGTTTTCCTTCCTCTTGCTATTAGTTTTGGAAGTCATACACACTCATGTGAAAATATAAAGATGAGACATCTTTTAAAGACCACAGTGCCATAACCCAGGGGTAAGCACTGTGAAATCCATCTGCATTTTCTTTTAGTCTATGCACATATATTTACATAATTGAGATTATACTGCATGTGCAATTTTATATCCTGACTTTTTTCACTTAATACTGCATTGTAAAACTTTCTACAAGTCATTGACGATTTTAGAGAAGCATTTTAATAGCTATGTAATTATCTCGGATGGGATACAACACAATTTAATTATTCCCCTATTGTTGGACATAAGATATTTTTTCATTTTTTTGTTCCATTACTGTGGATAACATTGTTATGAATATCTTTGCAAATAGAATTCTTTGATTGTCAATATGACTGTTTCTTAAGATAGATACAAACAAAAGACATTTTAATCAAATTATGAAAGTCAAAAGCATATGAGCCAATTAATAGTCCTTTAGCAGCAGGAACATGCTTGCTTCATTGTTCCTCGATGGAATATGCCTAGTACTTTTTAGAAATCTATCTAATTAATAAAACTGGTATCTTATTTTGTTGCATACCTTCTCCTTAAATATCAGCAAATTTGAGTTCTTAAATACTAAGTTCTGAATAAAATCTTGATAAACCATGTGTTTCCATGTCTGTTCAAAAAACCAAAATACTCTTAATTTATCATTTTCTCTGGAGTTTTTTAACCCTTCTGAATCATTTTCATGTATGCCCAATATATGTTTCTTTAAACCTAAGTTGGCTTTAGTATCTGAGACCCCAGGGTCACCAATCAGTTAAAAGCTTTGGAAACTGTTAAACATCCATTTAGTTTCATCTAGACTGGAATATGCCTGTTGTTGTTGTTGCTGCTGCTGTTATTCTGCTTATACTTTGAATAAACACACAGCAGCCAATGAACTCTTCTCATCAATCAGCAAGAGCCTGGATTCCATAGTTGTTTTACCTTCTTGCTTCTGTGCTTTCTTGAGTAGCCTCACAAAGTGTCTAGATAGATTTAAGGTGTGGTGTGAGGACCCACAAGCCCCACCCCCTTTTCTAGTTAACCAGAATTCTCATTGACTGTCTTGACTTCCACACCTTCTCGCCTCTGTCCCTGGGGGAGCAGTGAGGCTGTGTGCGCAGTGTGGTTATTTCTTTTCTGCTCCACTGATCTCCTTCTTTCTGCAGCATTACACAGCTCTGGGTATTATAGGATTATAACATCTTAAGGCTTTCTTCCTACTGCCTTAGCAGCTCTGACCTGTTCATTATTCAAATGCTTGTGTATTCTCCAAGTATCCTAGCTCTAGCTCAAACAATCTGCTTGGAGACCCCAAGAATGAAATGAGCATCACTCCTCTACCCCACCTCTTTGCTGCAATTGCTACTTTGCAGTGGACTTACAGGCAAGTGGAATACAGACCACAGTTGGACTTTCAAGGCTGTCCAGGCTAAATTTTAAGTCACACCTAATACGAGTTAAATGCCCATTGCTAACTGTACCGCTGTCCTCTTCCTGCTCAGGGGTCCACTTTGTCAGAGCCGCTCTCATCATCCTGGATCTTCTCTGCTCCCCACTTCCCCAGTCTCCACCCCCTGCCCGGTGCCTTCTGGGGGTATAGGTAGTAGACACACCTCCATGGGAAAGTCTCTCAGTTCCTAGAACCAAATTTGAAAACCAGAACTTTCAGAACAGGGCCCAGTTAGATGCCAGAACTGTGTGTGCTGGGGACAAGTTTTTCTGCTTGGAACACTCTGTAAATGAGCCAATAGAACACATACTGATAGTATTTTTCTTCAGCCAGGGTGTGCACCTGTGCACTAGTAGAAGCAACTAGCTTGTTATTCCTGATATCAGAAAGAAACAGAGTAAACGGAGTGAGAGTTGAAAATAACAAGTTTGGCACAGAAAAAAAGAAAGAAAGAAAAAGAAAGTAGCAGTTGTTTAAGAAATAAAGAATTATAAGTTAGGTCTATACAGAAGGCAAATGCAAATTTTTTTGCAGTTTGATTGACTAAAAAAAATCTGGTTACAAATCTTTTCTGAATGATTGGCTCATGAGTTAGGTTACTCCTATTTGAGGGACGTAGAAAACCAGAGCAATGGTGAATATTGGCTGTTAAATGGACAGCATTGAGAGTTGTCTTTCGATATGCCTGAGAGAATGTTTCCCCTGGGCGTGTGGGGTCAGCTGAGTGTAGAGACCTGGCCTAAACATGAGTGGCATCATCCAATTGTCTGGGGTTCAGATGGCATAAAAAAGTAAACAAAGGATGCTCCCACACTTGAAAACATGTTACTGCACCCACCACTGCTGCTACCACCCTAAGCATTAGAGCCAGCTTCTTTGGCCAGTAGAACATGAGACTCTTAATCTTAAGGTCATAGGTTCGAGCACCACGTTAGGTGCCAAATGTTGCCTGTGCCCTCAACTACTCACTGCCTGACCCTACCTGCCCTTTGGGGTTGGAGGTGAGGAGGTGAAAAGTCAATGACACAGCCTCTGGGAGCAGGTGAGAAACGCCTCAGCAAGCTCATCTGAGCACTGCTGCTAGCTCCTTTATTATCCTCCACTTGGGCCCCATTGATCCTAAGAAAGCATCTCTTCTAAACAGCAGTTCCCGATTGGCTGGCATTGTCTGTACCAGCAATCCTTGCTCTCTCAGGCAGTCTTCAATTATGTCCTCCTGCAGGCATTTACATAGAGGAGGCCCACTGTTCCTGCTACAGGGATGCTTTAGTGCATGTATCTGGTAGTCAGCATTAGACTGGGGTTGCTGCATCATCAGTCCCTTGTTCTGAGCCTTTCAAACTCCTGAACTCAGCAGGTACTGGGTTTCCAAGCTATTTAGCACACACATGGCCATGGTATCCCATCCCAGCCTCAAATACAGTAAACCCCCATTTTTATTTACTATAAAAATTATTATAAAATGCATATACAAGTTATGCATGTATTACTCTGAGTCTTCTCTGGAAAACCTCACTCACATCATCTGGATACCGAGTTGAGTTCATGGATTGACCTTCATCAAGTCTATGTGAATTTGTCATCCAGTCTCTCTGCTTCCTCAGGAGGCCTTTACCTTTATCATTTCATCTTCTTTCACCAACAAGCACATGAGGAAATAATCCTGAGAGACCTCTAAGTGCTGTTGTTCTCTGAGTAGCCTGAGGTGTTCCTATAAGAAGCCATGGTAAAGGCATAGTTGATCTGTGTTTTGTCGTCTCAATGCTAACACGATAGAAATCAGTGGCTGGTGGCAATGCAGGAGGATAGATGCTTATTTGCAAAGGCAATAGTCGGGAGACTGCACAGCATGTACAGCTTTAGTTCAGTACAAGAAAGGGAAGCCCAGGGCTGACCAGTGAAAACTCCTGGCAATATACTTTGCTGAGAGTTTTAAATACAAACAAACCTTAGGAAGGCCCAGAAACAAGGGTTTGATTTCCCCACCTCAGGATGTAAAGACAAACCAGAGGAGGCCTTTGAACTTCATCAGGCTGGAGTTATGGGCTGTAACTCAGCTTGTAACCCCTGGATCCTGCAGTTGATCTGTACCTAAAAAATACTCTGGGGTGAATACAGAACAGCATTCCTCCTGTAATGGAGCTTAGCACTTCACAAATGGTATTGTCACTCCTGTGACTACACATGTGAAAGGCCATGTCACCAGCAGACAACTTATGCTCTGAGGAAGCCCGTCACTGTAGACTCTCACTAGGATATGACAGTAATCAGGTATAGAGTGCTAGCCTCAAAGAAGAAACTATGTCTCATTTCCAGGAACTAGTGGTCAGAATCAGTAATGTCCTGGACACAGAAATCCCTCTCAGTTCCAAGCAGGCCTCTTGGTTGTTGGGAAAACAGGTGTGGCAAAGCCATCCACTGTCTCTGTAGCTAGGAGTCAGTCACAGAAGTCAGTGAAGAAAAAGCAGTAGAAGGTGGGAAGGGAAGGAAAGTCCCCTTTGATAGGTTATTTTTCCACCACGGGTGAAATGAGCCAATTTAGACCAGATCAGATTATGTTAAAGACAGGTTTATTGAGAAGCTGCTCTTGGATGATCGACTTAAATGGCTCCAAATACCAAGACCAAGAAAGTCAATATGGGGAAATGGGTGGGGGATAGAGGAAGGAGAGAAAAAGAGGGAAGGGGACATACACAGAGAGAGAAGGGGAGAAGAAGAGAGAGAGACCAAATGTCTGGATTATATAGGGAGTAGCCTCTCAGGGAAGGGCAGCCCAGCCCATGGGCTAGAAAGTTTAGAGTTGGGGGTAGGGTATGCCAGGTAAGGATTGAGGGATGCTGAGAGAATGTGAAAGCCAGGTTTGCTTTGGTAGGTAAAATATGCACCTCAGTCCCTTGACTGTGTCAAAACCAAACACCTTTGGCTACAGAAGGTAAGAGCATCCAAGAAAAGCCAGAGGAAGGAAAAGGGAAAGTGAAATGTTGAAGCAAAGCTGTCTGTGTTTGGTCCTTTTCTGCTGCTGGGATAAGACACATGGCTAGAAATAACTATATCAGGAAGTGTTCTGGAAGGATAAGAGTCAGTCACAGTGGGGAGGCATGGCAACAAGAAGCAGGCATGGACTTGGGGACTGAACTTCGAGAGTTCACATCTTCAAATGTAAGCATGAGGCAGAGAGAACAGAAGTGGGATAACCTTATAAACAAGTAAAGCCTGCCCCCAACAACTTACTTCTCACAGCAGGGTTCTACCTCCTAAAAGTTCCACAGCCTTCCCAAACAGCATCACCAGCCAAGGACCTCTAAGTCTTCCGTCTTCAAATGTGGGAGCTTGTGGAGGATGCTTTTACTCAAACACCATCACCCACCATGAGTAAGTTTTTAAGAGCAAAACAAGGAATCCAGGACAGGAACCAGATATGAGATGAGAATGATAATGTCTGTCTACAGCCATATCGCCCAGAACTCATCCAAGGCTAAGCAGGGTCTGGCCTGGTTAGTCTTAGTACTTGATGGAAGAGGAAAATGGACTGTCTTTCTATGTGCTAAATTATAAGCAAAGCCTGACACGGTAGATAGGAAGACACCATCTAAATGGCAATTCAGAAGAAAAATATAGACAAGAAAATTAAAGTACATGAGGAAAACCTGTACTTCAGTTTGGATTGCTTATTTTGTTTTGTTTCTGCAGTGATGGGGATGAATTCAGTCTAGATTGATCTCAGGGCCTCACACATACTAGGCAAGTGCCCTATCCAGAAAAAAAAATGCAGATACCCCTTTAAAATGTGGTATTTACCAAAACAGAGCCAGATCCCCTTTTCCTGAAGAGTTCTATTTAAAACTATATTTTAGGTTAATGTATAAGTTTCATGGAATATCAATAAAAATGCTAATGAGTTTTTTTCTGAAATCAAATAAGTATTTTCTAAATTTTATATTAAAAATGGAAAATAGCTTTAAAATGTAAAGATGGAACAATGAAGGGAGAGTTACTAGATATTAATCATATCTAGTAAAAATATTAAAAATATGATAAAGCCTCTGATTAAAACAGTGTACTGTTGGAACATAATTCAGCAAAACAATGGAAAATATAGAATTCCATAAATAAACCTAAATACAGGTAGAAACAGAGCAAATTTCTAAGCCAATGTCTCTCGGGACTCAGAGGGAAACAAGAAGCTTTTGAGGTACCTACAAAGCTTTAGACTCTCCGAAACTTGCCGCCACGGCTCAGTGTGCTCACAGATCAGAATTAAAGTGGATCTCAGAACTAAGTGTAACTAGAGAACACCTGCAAACATCAAGGAAAGGAGAGGGTGGGTTTCTCCAAAACCTGCATGCGGCAAGACAAGATGGTGGAGAGGTTTCTCCATCTTGCATTCCTGTTGAAACTATTTTGACCTCCTCAGTGGGAAGCCTCATGGAAAGTTATCCGATTCTATTCTAGGAAACTGAGGTCAAGACATCCCAGCTAATTTGACTTCTGTTAAACTGCCTGCCTGTGCTAACCTCCTCCTCCAGCTACCTGCTAATCTTAGTGTCTATGAAACTGTTTACTTACGGAAACCTTCCTGGGTAGCTACTGGTCAAGATACCAGAATGTGGTTTTTGCCTTTAAAAACCCCCTATTCTGAACACTCAGCACTACACTTGGGTCCCGAATACCTGAGTGTAGTCCCAGCCAGCTGGAATAAAGACTTTCTGTGGTCTCTAGACCGTGTCTGAGTGTTCTTCTAAGGTGGGATTCCCATAACAACAGGAAGCATGTGTCTGGTTGAGATGCAGACTGAATAGCAATAAAATGAAAGGTAGGTAGATCAGGAGTGGGACAACCTACTTCTTTAGATGTGTGGTAGAACTCACTGAGACTCTGTGGGTGTGTGCCTGTGTGCCTGTGAGTGCGAGTGTGTCAGGGTACCTGGGTGTGTGGGTACATGTGCCTGTCTGCCTCTGTGTGTGTGTAAGGGAGCTGATAATGTACCTATGTATGTGTATGGGTACATGAACCCATGTGTGTACGTGCAGAAGTTGGGTGTTTTCTTCTACTGTGGTCTGCCTTATTGCCCTGAGACAGGTTCTCTCACTGAACTGGATGTTTGTGGTTTAGACTGGTCTGGCTTGCCAGTGAGCTCTCACAATCTGCTCTGACCTTGCGATGCTGGGGTTACAGACACATGAGGCCATGGGCAGTTTTCATAACTAGTCCTAAGGATTTATTTTAACCTCAGGTCCTCATGTTTGTAGAACAAGCACTCTTACCCGTCAAGGCATTTACCCAGTGCCATCCTTTGTGGTTTTCTGAATCATTTTTGTGAAAAGCAAGTAAACAGTTGGAAAAGACAGACCCTACCTCCCACCCCAAAGAGTACCCACCCAGTTCGGGACTGAGCTGCACCCACAGTTAATTAGGAAGGTGCATTGAAGGTGAACACAGCTTCAAGGGCCACATGAAGAAAGCACTCCAGTCACAGCAGTCCTGGCTCCACCATCAGAGAGTCCTTCCTGTCCTGACTGTGACTGGTTCTCAGACCCTGTTAAAGGTCCTTCAGAACTTCCCCAACCAGAGAAACACTCCTCAAAAATGTTGCCATGCTGCTCAGACCACCAAATACTGTTCCCATCGCTGAGTACTGCTCACACCACAGATAATGCTCACACTACAGAATAATGCTCACACAGCTGAGTACTGCTCACACCACAGATAATGCTCACACTACAGAATAACGCTCACACCACCAAATACTGCTCACACCGACTGCACAGTCTCAGGGCTCTGTTTATATAACAGCCCCAAGAAGTTTTTGGTTTATATGCTCATTTGAAAAATGCTTTTTATAGTAAAATAAGATAAATATTTCAAAAAGATATTGCATAATTCAAGTTTCTGAGACCCTAATTATCGAACACCTGCATTTTCCAGAGTAGGAAAAATTAGAAACAGGGTTGGGATAAATGAAATTGTGCCTTCATTCACACTGGGAAACAGCTGTTACTTGTGAGACAATCCTGGACTCGGCTATGGGTAGATCCCACACGGTACAAACTTGTTCCACCCATGTCAACACATACACATGTAAACGCTCACGTCTTGCTTGCTTCTTCACCAGTGTTCATGTGTTAACTCATGACACTCACATACACAACCCTTCCCTTTAGTACCCATGATTTGAGAGGAGGAGTGCTCAAAGCACACTGATATAGGCCCAAGTTTCCACTGGGACAAGACCCTGTATCCCAGGTACACAGCCGCAAACTTGCCCCTCTGGACCTGCCAGTGTTGCTGTCCACATGTCCACATGCATTTCTGATTAACACTGTCTACAATACTGTGAAAAGCAGAGCAAAGCCCTGGACTGGGGCTCTGCAGGCAGGAACAGATGAGTAGGGTCACCTAGAGATGGAGTCAAGGCTATCTGACCAGGTCAGGCTGTGGTGACTCCCACAAGCTGGTGCTGAAATGGCATCAGATGTCACAAATCTTCTATGGAAGTCCTGGGATAACACTTTAAACCTAATGCTGTCTGCAGAGGACCTACCAGGCTGTCATCATCAAAGCAAAACGTGGCTTAGAAATGACATATTCTAAACTCCCAAACCTGGAGGATAGACTTGACTCAGGCTGCCCCAACTGATGCTGCCTACAAAATAGAGCCAAGTATCTCAAAGAAAAGGAACGGGCGGGCCAAGGGCCAGCAGAACATCATCTTTCCCCCAGCTCTAAGATGCCTTTTTGCTCCATAGCCCCCAAACCTCATGCATGGTTCAAGATACCTTAAGGAATTCACCTTGCACCCAGTCTCCCTACGCAACACGTAGCCAAGAAGAGCTTTAAATCTTTAGAAGGCTTCCCTGTAAATCTGCCTTCAGACACATATTAAAAACACAAGCATTCCTAGAGGTGAACATGTAGCTAAGAGGCTGATGTTTTTTTCTGAAGATATTTTCATTATTTGATAAAGATTTAAATGGATTTTAACTACCTCCCTAGATAGTCCTTTTTAAATGTTTTAATTTTAAGGCCTTGCTGGCTTAATACATTATATGGTGCATAATCAGGTTATATATTCTCCATCCTATCTCAGCCTGAAAAATAAGAAGATAGGATTATAGTAATACCTCTGCAGGGGCAATTAAGCTCAGCAATCACAGAGCAGAGCTGAGATCATCCCAGGTCCCAGCTAGGTCTGGTGGATGCTGATTCCCTTGCTTGTCTATACCAGTTCCCTAAGCCCATCACTGAATCCATACCCAAGGAAGCTGGAGCAGAGACTCCTTCCTGGGTGCAGATAGCAAGGATGGTCTATCTTTCATCATGCCAGTAGCATTCAATGGGACTGGAGCACATTATGGTCCAGGGGCTTCATATCTGACCTCTCTACCCTGTGGCTTCTATTACATGAGACTATCTACTAGGGGAAGAAACCTGGGTTTCAAGAAACCAATGTTTCAAGAGCTTGCCCACCTAGCCCTGCACTCTCTGGCCCATGGGACCCTGGAAGATGCACATGAGTGGCCCTTACAAGCTGCTTCTTCTGAGCCTCAAAGGAGCTCGCAAACAAGGTTGCCAGGTACTGTGGTACTAGGAAGCTCATGTCTGTAGGTGGATACCTCTTAGCATAACCACAAAAAGCTCCCTAATGAATCTCATCTCTTACCAGCTGCCCCAGGACAATGAAGCTGTGCTGGACACCCAAGTCTTCAAGCCATACTGCCCATGCTCTAGAACCAGCCTGAGGGCTCACTGCCTCTCTGTGACTCAACTATAAGGTGTAGCTGTCATTTGATGCTTCTGTGTCTATATGAGACTTGTATGAGAGGCCTTCTTGATGGGAGCAGGGAGTCACTTGACATGAACAGAGCTGTTCTGCAGGGACACAGCTTCCACCGACCCACAGCTTTCCTCTGCAATAAGACATCTATCTGGTTGGCGTGGTCCATGCCCACTTCTCTTTCTCACTCTAGGAGTTCTCCAAGGGTAGGGCAAGACTTAGGCACTTTGCTATCTGCAGCTGGAGTTAAGGTAGAGACATGGAGTTCAAACAGCCAAGGAGTCCCTCAAGGACCAGCACTCATCAGATGTCAGCCCTAGATTTGCTGTCTTGACTTTCCAAGTCGTTGCAAGATTTCAGCCTGGCCAAGAAGCAGAGACTAAATGAATCAGCACAAGAAACAATTTACTGCTGAGGCTGGTGAGCAAGGGCAGAACTTCATTTGCTTCCATGGGCTTGGTGGAGGCATGCAGAGGAGGGAGGCTAGGGCTTGTACAAGCCATTTCCACTCTAAAATACGGGGTAGGCTTCGGGGAGGGTACAAACTGCAAGAACTATTTATTATGTGTAGGATGGTAATAAATATTTCTTTTATATCCTAAATAAAATCTAAAAATTCAGAGTGTTTTGTGGGCCTCTTTTATGTCCTCCCATTATAGTCCTGGGCCTGTGATTTAGCTGAAATTTAGTGTAGTGAAAATGTGCTGCCAAGAGTTCTCTCTGACCCCAGGGAAGAACTGTTTGGAACAACTGTCCCTTCACAACCCACAGAGCCTGTCCTGAGAGAAGTCCCACCAGAGCAGGTAAGAACTGGATGTCATGGTGAGGAGCTGTGACTGGGAGTTCAGCCAGAAGGTGGATCACACGGTGTGCTTGTTTCTCATCTGGGTGATGAATTATCAAGATCCTTCCTTTTAAGCAGAGGTCTGCTAATGGATAAAAAGAGACCTCCTTCTCTTTGCAAGTGCCTTTGAATCAAGAAAGTATTTCAATGCTGTTAGTCCAAGAGAGGGAGGGGGAGGGGCAGCAGGAAGGGGAGAAGGGGTGCAGAGCCCTGACTTTGTTATTAGATGTGAGCATTGGAGAAGCAGAGGACGTCAGAGAGGCAGTAAAATTGATTCATTCCTCAGCACACTTTGCCAGGGTGATTTATCGTAAAGAGCATATGGGACGCCCACATTTTGCGACTTCATGGCAGAATTAGAGGACTAAAATGGAGAGATTCGTCTCCAATGGACGTGGAGATGAATCAAGGGAAATCCCCACTGGAGCCCACACTGCCTCGCTCAGAATGCTCCAAGGAGCAATCTGTCCTCTCACGGGAGTCATCATCCCATTTGTTCTCATTTCCTTGACTTCTACATACTCCAGGAGACAGGATCCTGCCAAAGGATGATCACAGGGGCCAGGCCACTTCCCCTGGGAGCCCTGCACTGAAGGGAGGTTAAGGATCTGGGTAGGGGTGCATGAAGGCACAGAGATGTGGGTGCTACAATCTGAGAGGTTCAAGAAGTGGGGCATCTTCTGGAACCTTGGGCTGACACACACACACACACACACACACACACACACACACACACACACACTCACCCATCATATTCCAGTTTTAGCTTTAACGGAGAAAAAGTCACCCTCCAGGCACACTGCTGGTTTGTTTAGGACATTGTCATCTTCAGAAACTGCTATCAAGCCTTGGAGGATCAGCGTCACACCTGAAGCTGCACAGTGCAAGAGGACATCCTTAAGGATTTGGCAGCAGAATGTGTGTGTGTGTGTGTGTGTGTGTGTGTGCGCGCGCGCGCTCGCTCACCATTCTAGAATGAAACATTGCATGCAAAACATCTCCCCTGAAAGCGACACTTCAACCCCCTGACTCCGTCTCCATCTTACACTTTCTTGGTGTTGTGGGAGTGGAACAGAGTCTGGAGGACTATGCAGAAGTACCTGTGGTCTCCTGTCTGGACAAAGAATTGGGGAAATGCGGTTAGAAAGAAAGAAAGAGCATTTACTAGGAAATGGAGAGCATCCCTGTGAGCAAGAGCGGGCTAATGAGCTGAGGGAAAAGCCCCGAAATGCTGGACCACAAGGCACTCAACTGATAGGACATTTACACAGCACCACTCTCCCATGTTTGTATGCCACAAACTTTTCTCAAGTATGCTCTGTTTGTTGTAAGAAGCCAGGTGCTGAAGGGCTTCCAGTCTTACTCTGTTCACAGGCTTCTTTAAATGTTGATCTTGATATCTCACTTTTCCCTTATTCTCTGGCCACACTGATTTGTTAGGATGACTGGGGAGCAGGGAGACAGATGGGTCTCAGTTACGGCAAAGAGGGACAGGATGTAGCAGCAGGTGGAAGGGACAGTGTAGGGTGGCCTCTGAACCTGTGTTCAATTAGCTTCTGGAACCTGTGGCACCCACATAGTCTCTCTCTCTCTCTCTCTCTCTCTCTCTCTCTCCCCTCTCTCTCATACACACACACACACATGCATAGAGGCACACATACAGACACACACATACTCAGGCACACACGCAGGCAGGCAGACACACACACACACACACATACACACACACACACACCTTCCCAGCCATGCAACAGTTCAGAAAAGGCAACAGAAACCTAGAGATAAAAACTAGAAAACAGAAGGATTTTCTAAAACACACACAAAAAAATGTCATATGGTTTGGACTACATTAGACGTTGGCAGTGAGGAGAAGGCATGGGCTTACGTAGGTGGCTGTACTGTAGGTATGGCTATTGATGAGCATGTCTGAAGGCCCAGCAGTGACAGGTGTCCTTGTGTGTAGCACACTGTGTCTGCAGTGTTGCCCAGGAGGCTGCTGAGCTCATGGACAAATCTCAGCCTTGTTCCCAACTCTCTGGGCAGAAGGCTGGGGAAGCTCAAGGGAAGAGAGTATTCAGACTGAGTGGAAGGGATTTGTGCATAACGTGAGATATTGAACAAGGAAGGCCAGGGTGAAGTCTCTTCTTAATCTAGGAGCTTCCCCAAGTGTCCTCTAGCCTGGCAGGCCTACAGAGTACCTGCAGGTGGGCATCTCCCATCAGGCCCTTATGAGAGTGTACAAGCCTGGTACCTACCTCCTGGCACAGAAGGGACCAGCATGAGGCTGTAATATAGTGAAGGTGTAGAAGTCTAGGGAATAGAAAATGAGGGTCTGGTCCTGGGAGAGAAGAAGTGGGTGCAAAGATGTTTGCCATACACTACAAGACGTCTGGCCACAGACGACAGTCTATTTTCCTTCCCATTCCAACTATGCTAAAAGTATAAAAGCAGCAAATGTCAAGGTTCCCTCTCCCAAAGTCATCTGGCCACCTGTCTCCAGATGGGCTAGTTTCTGCCAGGTGGCCTGCTAAACCCTGTAATTAAGATCTCCCCATAAGTTGGGTCACCTCAGTATTTGGGAACTTTATAGGACTGTAAGAATTCCCTAAGCAGAGTCCTTCAGAGACTCTCAGGCGGAGTAGGGTAGGCACAGAGCTGACAAACCCTTACAAATTGTAGCTTACCTGTGGGAGGCATGGGAGCTGTGTGAACACAGACCTACTGATACAAAGCTTCTGGTAGGTGCTGGGTTCATGGGGGAAAGGCACGAAGCTGAAGGAAGGTATTTAGAATATGCATAGTGAGAACTGGTGGGATGCACAAAGAAGGAATCTTGTCCCCGAAGACAAGAGGGGGCAACAGCCAGAGAGCTGGGCGCCAAGGGTTAACCTGTACTCATGAGACCCTCTTGCCATTCTTGAGACTGCTTGAATTTCCTAAGTCATGCCAAGACCTGGAAGATCTGTACAAAATATGACATCAATGTTGTTTATAGCCAACATGCTGGTGTAGAAAATTTGACACCCCTTTCTAACGCTCCTAAGCATCCTTAAAATCCCAGATATCAGGAGATTCCCAGTGTTGCAGTTGGCCTTCAAAGGGTGGAGCTGGGAGAGTCAGGATGAAGTGCTGTGGGTGCCTCATGGCCATGTGCCTGAGCAGGTGGCTTGAGGGCTCGGCAGAAGGCAGATGAAGCTGTTATTCGGTTGCTCACTCATAAGAGTGCTCCATTTCAACACAATCTCTGTTTGTGGGTTATCCCATCAGCGCCCAGAGCAAATTGTCTACTAGAGGCTCTGACAGCAATGAGTTGGCAAAGTCATTTGATTACAAA
This sequence comes from Mastomys natalensis, assembly GCA_021653895.1. Classification (NCBI taxonomy): domain Eukaryota; kingdom Metazoa; phylum Chordata; class Mammalia; order Rodentia; family Muridae; genus Mastomys; species Mastomys natalensis. The sequence goes on along the minus strand of JAJTUV010000181.1, from coordinate 1,965,183 downwards.
CTTTTATGTGTGGAGGACCGAAGCCTCTGGAGCCGGACAGCAGCTGTTTTCATTTGTGGTTTGCAAACCGAGGTCATCGGAGGGTGAGAGCGTTGGATGAGGTGACCAGGATGGAAGTAATTCATCACTTGAGGAAAGTGTCACCAGCACTACAAACCCACATGCAGCCTGAATAGGCTGTCTCAGAGAACAAGTGCCTAGGTGGCAGATGAACAGTGGAGTTGTTACCACATAAACACCTCCCCTCCTGCACCTCCGAGGTTTGTCAGAGCAGAAATGGACTTATGTGCTTGTTTCTGGCTGGTGTTTCAGGCTGTTAGACGATTCACTCATTCAGTCACTCAAGAGACCAGAAGAGATAGATGAAGAAAAGGAAGGAGAGAGAAAGGAGGGATGTTGGAAAGAAGAAAGAGGGGCAAGGAGGAAGGGAACAAGGAAGACACAGTTATGCATCAAGCCTGAGAGGGATGAGCTTATAGGGAACAAAATTCCAAGAACCAGGGGTAGCAGGGAGTTCAGCATGCCTGTGCCATCAGGACCAGGAATCAGGCCTTCAGCTGAGCACCTGGCAGGACTCCAGTGTATGAATGGCTGAGGTGACCAGAGGTCTTCCAGGGGCTCACCTCTGCAGGGCAGCGGGAAAAGTCTCCCTGGAGCTGTTTTTCTCTATGCCCTGGAGGAAGATTAGTACTGCAAATGATTGACACATCAGGCAAGTTAACATTCAGTACTCAGTTACCCCAGAAGCCACACAAGACACCCACAGATGGTGAGACAGAAGCTTGGACAAGCAGAATCCCTGACCCAGGGGTCCTCATCAGGGATCAGAAACCACTGGTTCCTTGCTAGAACTATTATTCTGTCTGCAATGTGAGTCACCACTCAAGCCAGTTAACACAGAGATTGGCACACTGCAGCCACTTGGACAGTGCAATGTTACTGCCCTCACAAGACAACCCTAGGGAAGGACTGGCCTTGGTAAAGGCTATGTTCTCAGCTTTCTGGTCTTTGTACTTCCAGCCTTTCTCCTTACTTGTGGTCCTGGAAGGCTAAGTCTTTGCCCTTGTGTTTGTACATCCTAAGTGTTCCTCAGCTCCTATATCCACCCAGGAAAGGCCTGTGACACCTGTCACATAGCACAACCCTCTGTGCCACACCCACCTACCTCATCTGTTGGTCTCTCTATGACACTCATTGCAAATAGATAGTAACATTTGCTTTGGTCTGAATTTCTGCCTCTCTCAAGTTTATATGCAAATCCACCCCTCATAGTGATGGGTGATGGGGTAGAAGGCTCTACCATGGGAAGATAGAGCCCTCAGTAGTGAGTTGGTGCCCTGTTCACAGAGCCCCAGAGGGCTCCCAGGTCTCTCCTGCCATAGGAGATTGCAGCAAGAGGGTTTGCTCACAAGGAGAGACTGTGGTCGCTAATCTCCATAATCAGTTTGACTGGATTTTAAGTCACCATTGAAACGCATCCATGGGTGTGTCTATTAGGGTGTTTCCAGAAACACTTAAACTCTAATGAGAAACTCACTCTGTATGTGGCACTCAGCATAGGCTGGGATCCTATACTAAACAGAGAGTGAGCTGGGACCAGCGTTCACCTTGCTCTGCTTCCTCACCGCAGACTGCAGATGTAATGCGAGCAGCTGCTTCCTGCCCCTGCCACCATGTCTTTCCTGCCATGATAAGCTGTAACTTCAAACTATGCACCCAAGCAAGCTCATTCTTTCTTAAGGTGTTTCTGCCAGGTATTTATTTGATCACAACATTGAGAAAAGTAGTAAATGCTAGCTTTCACTACCCCTGGATCTATATTCTCCCAGGCACCCCTTCACATGCTTTACAGCAGCTGCGAGACCCTGGGACTGACCTTCCAGACAGACTTTGAGTTATATAAAACTCATGAGATCTTTACTCTGGTGCCTGGTCCAATTTCTGCAGAGAAGACAAAATGGATTAAGTGGAGATTCACAGGAAACAAGGAACAGCCAGAAGGAGTCCTAGGAAACTCAAGGTCCTTAGAGATTCTAGTCCCTCAGAGATGAGAAAGTGGTAGTTTGAAGATCTCAAATAGCTCTGGGAGCAAGTGCTGTATGTGGGGCTCTGGTTCCCAAGCCTTAGAGTCCTATGAAGGGAACATGATCTGGAACACATTGTGAGGACTGTGGACAGAACTGATTTAGGCAAGGGGCAAGAGCGTCAAGCATGCTTGAGAGGCATTTGCCAGTCAACTGTTGATTGATACATTGGTCATTTTTGGACCCAGAGTCACATCATTTGAAGCAGGAGTAGCCAGCCACAGGGATGCTAGTCAATATTCTGGAGACATAACAGCTTGCAGTAACTGCAGCTTTTGTTCATCTGTGGGGCCTGATCTGGGTGGGCTGAGGTCTGTTCCCTGGGTGTCATCTGTCCCTCTCACGGGCTGGTAAGCTGGGTCAACCGAAGGTTCACTTCCTCCCTCAACTACTGATGTTGCTTATCTGGAACATAACCCATAGTCTTCCCCTAGCTGGAGCTCCCTCTTAACAGATAGCTCTTCAAGAAGCCCAAGAGTGGTGTCCTCAAGCCAAGATGATCTGGCTAGTGGGACTTCTCCCAATTTCTACTGATGGAATATGTCAAGACCCCACCCTGGGTCAATGGGCTAACAGGGGACATACCTGACTTTGTGTCTATCTATGCTAACCTGGGTGAGAGAAAGGGAGGGGAAGCTGCTTAGTTCTCTCCTTTGAGAAGTCCCATGGCCTCAGGAAGACCACAGCCCCTTGTCATACCTGTATCTCCAGAGCTCTCAGATTACTTTATGACCACAAGGTCATGTTTTACAGTGCAAGTTTTCAATATTGTGTCTCAGAACATGGAGGCAGCAGGTGAGGTGGCTCAACAGGTGACAGCCATTATCATCAGGCCTGAGAACCTCAGTTCATTCCCCAGGACCCACAAGATGGAAGGAAGGAATGGAAGCCACAAGTTTCCCTTGACAGCCACACGAGCACCATATTAAATGATAGATAAATGACCCACATATCAACCAACAGTTGGCTGGCAAGTGCTCCGCACACAGCTGCCATGCTCCATGATCCTGTCTCTTGCCTCACTCTCTCCTCAGTGGTGGGTTCCAGGCCATCCTCACCTCATAGGACTCAAAGACTTTGGAACCAGAGTCCCAACAGAGAAGGATTATATCATATGACACAAACCTGCAAAATTTCAGCAAGCTATTTGCCTCCCATCCTGCTCTCCTAAGGAGTTTGGACACTCTCATCCTTTGGCCCCCACCATGGCTATTGTCCACACCTATTGTGTCACTGGAACTGCCTGCCCCAGCTTAGCATCTGCAGAGAGGGTCACTGGGGCAGCCCAACAAGGTACCAGCTTATTTTCCTGAGACATTTTGTGAATTATCTGGAGTCTCTGACCCAGGTCATGCTTTACTGCGTGGTGGAAAAAAAAAATTAGAAACAAAGCAAAGCTTAAAGGTTTTGAAATAACACAAAAGAACAATGTTCTTGTCTCAAGGCGTTTGTTTACGGCAGTGCATTTGAATGAAAGAACAGCAGATGCTGAGCGAGGCCAGAGCTCTTGGCAAACTAGGCTGAAGGAATGCATCATTACTGCCCACGCAAAGGCTGCTGGGACAACAGTCCACCCTGGTTAGTCTATCCTAGCAATATCCGCCAATGGTTTCTAAGCTCCCCTTCTGACCACTGCTACCCAAAGCCAAGGAGTTCCAGGGCCTCTCTTCCTGGGCGGTCACATAGGACATTCAGAATGAGCAGAGTCAGGGGTTGAGTTCCCTGAGGAGCATCTGCACTAGACAGGAAGTTCTAGTGTGATAGGGAAAGGATAACTCAGTACCAGTGAGAAGCTGTTGGGTAGATATGGAAAGGGCACTGTGGGTAGGGAACTCAGCAGCCTGGGTTGGAGCAGTGAGGTTAGGAGCTGGTGCAGATTCCTTGGGAAAGCTTTGGGAGAAAATCAGGATGGTCAAAGGCACACACACCCACATGGAAATTGGGAAGGCAGGCATGCCACTGACCACAGCTACTTTCTGAAGTTGCATCAGCAGCTGCAGCAGGAAGACTGCCTGGCCTTCCAATACACTTGTCCTTTGGGAGTACTCAATGTCAGCTGATGGATTGACTCAGGCAGAGGATGTATTATTTATGATTATTTATTATTTAACACAGAGAGGTGACTATGGCACTCACCCCTTGTCACGTTACTGGCATTTAGAATTACCGAGACACCAGCAGAACATAAAGGAAGTAACAAAAGGAGTGGCTATGATAGATTGTTGTCTTTCTGGAATGCCTTAAAGACTGCAAAAAATAAGTGCAGCCCTCAATGGAGGCAGAGGACTCAAATGTCGCTGACATGCATATGCCTGTAGATTTCTAGAGCACCCTTCTCTCCCTGGACTCCTATCTGATTACAGCTGAACTCATCTACATCGTATACACGCCCAACGATCCACAGATGGGCATGAATATAGAGAAGCTGTTTCTGAGTTTCTTAGAATCATAGTCATGTTTATATGTACAAAAACTGTTAGCTCCCACATATGCAGATGAAAGTCCTGGCCACTTTCTTACAGGTCAGGGATGCCTATGAGTTATTGCCCTGTACTGTGTCCCTCACTAAGGCTGGGAACATAGGGCCCTCTTCATGTTCTGTAGACAGCAATTCGGATGCTACTGTGTGACATCCACTCTGCTGTGTATGACAATAGCAGTGCTGGTATCAGTGGTGATGGCACAGGTCAGGCCTGACAGTAAGCAGATGGTCCCTAAACAAGCATCATTGATAAGGTTCAAATGGAGCAGTGATTACAGCAGAAACAGAACCAGAGTTACAGCTGGGGATGGCAAAGTCCTCAGTCGATGAGGTGCCAAAGGGGCAGAAATGCTAGCCTTCGCCTTATAGGCTCCCACTGTGTGACAGTTGCCCAGAGAGTTTTGACCTGGAGCCCCTAGGATGACCAGGGAAGGAGATATAACCAACACCAACTCTCTCTTCCCCTCCCATGTCCATTCTGTTTTCACTGTTTCTAGACCTGGAGGTATCTAGGAGAGAAGGTGCCCAAAGCTTGTACTTTTCCTGCTGTCATCAGATGACAAGGAGTCCAACTACAACAGAGGTGTGGGTGCAGAACTGGGAGTGAGTGGACTGATGGCTTCCAGAGGTGCTCAGACCCATCCCTGCCCCCACTGTTACCACTTTACAGGGCATGCTCACATTGCGTGCATTCCTAACTCTGCTGGGTGGGTAAGAGACATTTAAGAACTTCATTCAGTCTGCAGGTATGTTCTGTGCTCAAGTTACCAATCTCACTGGGCAAATGAGTTCTCGGTCACATTTACATGGATGCTATCCCATATGGAAATAAGAGCTTTTGTCCAAATGCAGGGGCCATTTAGGCTTCATCCTCCAAGTCACCCCCCCTCCCCCAGCCTCCACTATTTCTCTAGCCCCTGTCCCAAAGGTTCAGAAGATAGCACCTCCTAGTGGCAGCAACATCCCCACCCTGACACCTTGCCTAGGCAGATTGGAATAGAGTTTTCCCAGTGAAACAGACACATGAGTGGTTCTCCTGGGCTCTGGGGTGAAATCCCAAGTTCTTACAAGCATGACCATACTTGGCTTATCTCTCACCAAGCCAGGGCTATACCCTCTCCAATCAGGTTGTACCACAGCCATGGCCAAAGGCCTCTGTTCAGATAAGGAATAGCTGTTCCGGTCATCTGTCATTATATTATTCATTAGTACCTGGACCCAGACCTTGTAACCCCAGACACCTGTGGTATTAGAAATTCTTTCTTTAAAAAGTTCTGTTCAAATCACAGGGTGGTCTCCAGTTACGACTGTTCACCAGCATACTGGCTTGGCACTAGCCCTCCAAAACCTGACTGGAAAGTTTATCACTCTGAGGTCAGGGACAGCTAGGCTATAGATCTCCTGCTATGCAGAACCTAAGTAAGGGCCATGAGTCACCTGCAGAGAGACTTGAATGGTTGAAAGGTGTAGATGTTAGGACCAGAGCTCATCAAGTGAGCATGGTGTAGATGCTACCACACTCAAGTGCAGTCTAACATGTGTGAGAACAGGAAGAAGGCAGGTGAGGGGGCTGTCATTGGTCAGCAGAGAACAAGGACATTGTCTTTGAAGAGGACTCCATAGTCTTGAAATAAATAAACGGACATTCAATAATTTAAAAAACTAGTCTGCTGAGATTTTCACTAGGGTGTGCCCCAGTCCATACCAGTAGGTAGGGTCTGTTCTAGTATCCTGACACAGCATAGCATGCACTTACCTCTGTCTGCAATCTTCTGAAATTGGAAGTCTTTATTTGATTCATTTTTGCATGTCTCAGACAGAAAACATGCTGGTTTAAAATATTTATTGGTTAAAAAAAATTTAAATTTTTATACAAAGATGATGAGAAAAATCTCATGCAAACTCTGGGCATACAATAAAAATAACTCAAATAGTAATATGATGATTCTGTACAAAATAATTCTTCTTAGGAAGGACCTCTGACAGCCAGCATGGCTCCCTTCTCCTGGCTGGGATACACCTTCAAAGAAGCCAGTCACTCTTAAGTCACCTGCAGGTGATCACAATTCACACGGGTGTGTGTCAAATGTCTGGTTGTCACTGTGATGAATAATGAAACCCATTTCTACTACTCAGGAAATAAGGGGCCTTGATCTAGGAACACCACGGGAGGCCTGCACAAAAGGGGGTGATTCACAAAAATCTCAGGGAAGTTCTAGACAGTCCTTTGGAGTGGAGGCAACACCTTGAGATGATTATCCACATTTCCTGCTGCTGCTTTGCCACAAACCTGCAGTGGGTTTATAATTTGTGTATATTACAAGTAATTTGCATAATTAAAACACTTAAAGACTCGACATCTCATGGCAATTAGAAATGCATCAAACTGGGAACAATGTACAAAAGAGGGAGCTTCAATATGAAACAGTAATTCTCTGAGAACATCCAGTGCCCCGGCCACCTGAACTGGGCAGAACAGCTGGCCACTGCCACCTAAGTCCCCCCAAGTGCACACTCAGCTGCCCGCTACTGTCATATGGCATTTGCACAGACTCATCTCATCTTCCGGAGCCTTAGTCTGTTCTCCTTGTCCCGTTTTTTTAGGATAAGTATGAACTGGTTGAAAAAGTGCTCCTGATCCTTTCGCTTCTGAACAAGACGAAACCTCTGATCCCGGCCATGTTTCTCTGCAAACTCTTTAAATGTGGTCCTGAAAGATAAAGAAAGACACTTCTGAGACATCTTCCCAGATAAATGAGTCCTGTTTTACCTCAGTATGACAAACAAGCTCCCAGGGACAGGACCTCTGCAGCCCAACTGGCTTTGAGGGGCTGGGTCCTGCAGGGCTGTGACCTGACTTCACTTACACATCTCTGGCCTTGGAAGGCCTATCTCTGATGCTGCTGTGGTCATAAAAGCCTCTGCTCTCGCTGAGCCTCCTCCAGCTACAGTGCTCCATATATACTGGAGCTGCACAGCAAAGAAAGTCTTCCGTCTTTTCTTCCCCTAGTTGGTACCCACTCTTTCTTGGGAGCCCTGGTCTTCTTTGGGAAGCTAGTGTCCTCTAGAGACCCAGAGAGTGCTGAGGCAATCTTTTGGGTCCTTTAACATGGAATCTGACTGGACCCTCGTGATCTGGGTAGAGATACCACTATCAGCTTGGCTATCTAGTCTCTGCTGACATTGAGAGTCTAACCATGGCTGGCAGGTAGGGAGTTCTTGGTTCTCCCTGCAGAAAACCTCCTGTTGCCAAACCAGGGATCTTTTGGAGGAAATCATAGAGTCCAGCACTGCCTGATAGTGAAGACAGACCTGCCAATCATAGAAGCTTAAGGGGTATAATAGCACCAGGTCTTTGAAACAATGCCAGAACCTGGAGAGGCAGTGGTCCTAACCTCCCCAGCTCCCACATGGAGCTTCCAGGAATGGCAGCTATGGAGTGGCCAAGAGCCCAGGATCTGGCATTAGCTAACCAGTCTTCCTCCCAGTCACAGCTTTGCTGTGCCTGTCACCCAGAGTCCCCATTGTGGAGAACAGTTGGTTCTGAGCACCCAGTGTGCATAGGAAATTCACTCTTCACTCAGGAAACTCTTGCCATTCTTGCTCATTATCTTTATAAGAAGTTTACATTTCCTCCACGCATCCAATTACTGTGTTAAATTATTGCAGCTTATAGCCTTTTATGGACAAATGACAAGCGTATACAGACATGGTTGTTAAAGGGTGGCCCTAGGATTTGGTTCCTCATTGTCCCCTTTCTTTCTGCATCTAGCTGCCAGCTGTTTGTTCTGCCTGCAGGGGCAATTCCTTAATGGGTCCTCTGAAAGGAAAGCTTCTTTCTCTGGTTTCCCTCATCTTCACTTCTGTACCTTCCTTCTCCATCTCCTCAACCCTGCTTCTTCCTCTAGTGGTTGCAGCTGCAGCTATCATTGCATGTTTGTTAAGGCCTCTTCAATGTTGACAGGCAATGCTGCTTCCACCCAGATCACATTCGGGGAATCTCTTCAGAAAAGCATCATGGAAGATGAGGGAGAATAATAGCCCAGTGTGGCCTCAGCCATGTGGAGGGGTGGATGTGGATTTCTGCTGCCTCTGGGAGCTCAAGAAGTCATTGGAGTGACTGCCATGAAGCTGTGGCCATGCCCTGATGAACAGAGATGGCACCAGCATTCACTGTGCAGGTGTCCCACCCCCAAGCAGAGAGGTATGTGTGCTAGGCTGTCCAGGAGCATGAGACTGGTCCTTGGATACTGTTCTCACACGTTTTCAGGAGGAACTTGAGACAGACAGATCACCAAGGTCTGCTTGGCCAATAGCCAAGAGTACTAGAGACTGGGTATAGCTACTGCTGAAAACACCCTAAAGAACCTAAGCTAATTCCACCATCTTATCCCAAAATTGAGCTGTCTACATCTTGGGAGGACAAGGTGACAGTGAGGGAGGAGAGAAGAAACATCTAAGGCAGATCTGGCTACTTTTAAGATTATAAACAGCTTTGTAATTATGAAAGTAATACATGCCAAGTGTGTTTTCATAGTATTTCAATATGTTCTACTGTAGTAAACATTTTACTGTCTGTGGTTTCCTGTAAGTCACACTTCGTCCCTTAAACACACAATAACATTTATCTACAGCACAGCTGAAGGGAAAATCTAGTATTAAATAGGGATGTGTTTAAGCCTACTTGATTTCTCTCACTCATGGTCTGTGGTGTGTGTGTGTGTGTGTGTGGTGGGGATGTATATGTGATGTGTGTATATAATGGAGTATATGTGTAATGAGAGGAGTAGGTGATGATATGTATGATATGTGTATGTTTGTTGTGGGATTTGTATGTAATGTGTGGTGTGTAGTGAGGTGTGTGTGATGGATCTATATATGTGTGGTGCCTTGTATGGGTGGTATATGTAATATGGAGGGTACATGATGGAGTGTGATGTGTGTGTTTATTGTGTTGTGGGGTTATGGTATATGTGCCTGTGTGATGTGTGTGTGTGTTGGGGATGTATATGTGATGCATATATAATGGGGTTTATGTGTGTAATGAGAAATAAGTGATTATATTGTGTGTGGTGTGTGTGTGTTGTGTGTGTGTGTGTGTGCGTTGTTGTGGGCTGTATGAGTATGTGCTATGTGTGGTGATGGCGGTGGTGGTGGTGGTGTGTCTATGGGGTGTGTGTGTAATGGGTGTATGTATGTGTGGTAGGTTACGTGTAATTGGAGGTGATATGATGTAGTGTGGTTGTGTTGTGTGTGTGTGTGTGTGTATGGTAAGAGATATTGTGATGTGAGTGTGTGTATATGTGTATAATGGGTGTGTATTTGTGGGTTGTATGTGAGATTTTTTTTCAACTTGCTCAGTTCGTTCTGTATCCTCCTCTTATCTTCATGATACAGTGTGGGACTTCAGGCTTGTCACTAGCATCTTATCAATGAGCAGCAAGGGTGCCAGCTATCACTGTTGAGTGTCCTGTGCGGTCAGGGAGTAAGAGCCACTAGGCAGGACCTTGTACTGCTCTTCTGTCACTTTTTGAGGTCACTTTGATTGCTTACATTCAGATGAGATCATAAAAACACACAGATATCCAACACCTTATCCCTGGGCCAGGCCAGGCCAGAACTTAAACAAGGTTCCAGAACCAGCTCCTAAGTCCTCAGCTCATCCTTGCCTCCCTCTCATGACCACTCCTGGGTAGATGAGCAGGTCAGAGCTGGCCCAAGTACTCAAGGCTCTTTGACTGGAAGCCACGTTTTCAGATGACCAGACACACATTTGGTTTTTCCTCAGCATTTCCTGACATCCAAGCCACACACACTTTTTCTAATTCAGAAAGTCCTCCAGACAAGAAGAGTGGTTTGTGGAGCACCATGCAGCCAGTATTAGTTGTGCACTAAATTATGGACCAAACACATTAGAGACCATACTACAGAAACTCAAGCCATCACAGAAAGGAACAACTAATAACACTCCAAATACTATATTGCTAGTTACCATTTAAAATAAAAAATATATTGGCTGGAGAGCTGCTGCCACAGTTAAGAGTGCTTACTAACCAAGCATAAGGACTTGCATTTGAGTCCTATGTAGTAAACTAGGTGTGGGCCTGAGTACTTCTATAACTCTGGCCCTGAGAAGAGAGTTAGGAGGATCATTAGATGGCAGAGTTAGGCTTTGCTGATCTTTTGAATTTGTAGCAGAAACACAATCACTATGGGGGATTTACTTAGTATATCACACTGTCTGCCAGACAGAGAAGTACCAGGTTCCCAAGGGGCTTCTGTCGCTAACAGGTATTTCCCGTAAATATTTCAATGTTTTTAAAATGTTGTTATATATAATGAAGTAAGTTCTGCAATCATGACTCATTTCTGGACCCAGAAAATACCTGGTATATGTCTCCCTTCATACCTGGGTGATACTTTAGATTCTTCTAGAAGTTTCTGAATTCTTCTTTGGCTAGCAGCAATTTACTTTTCCTTTCTTTGTATTCTTCTTTTATTCTTGTCTTGACAAACTGCTCAAATATCTTAAAATAAATGCACAGAAGAAAGTCATCATGAAATTGAATACTAGAAATTAAACCTTGTATGCCAAAGCCAGCTCAGAAGCCCAGGATCTGAGGAAGGTGGTTTTTGTCATTGCTACAGGATCTGCAAGCAAAGCTCCTGTTGTGATACTACCTACAAAACTGAGACCTTCAAGTAACACAGCCTCAATTCCCACAAGGCCCAGTGTTCTCCCTTTACACAGGTGGCACTTCTGGGCCAATCCTCAATCAGCCCAGCTCAGGGTCTTGGAGTGGATTTGGAAAGCTCTGTTGTGCTCTGGAAGCTAGGATCCCTCTGTCTGCACCTCTCCCTGCAGTCTGAACTCTGAATGATGCTTATAGGACACATAGCCTACCAGCACTCATAGCATTGTCAAAGCATTCACATGATGCTTAATCTGCTATACTGACTTCTATGGTTCTGTAATCGGCCTCTGAATTTCTAAAAATGACATGAACTTGTAAACATGAAGAACTCTGGCATCTCCAAGTCCCACACTCTACTTTCCAGGAAACCTCACTTCTACTTGTGGGACCCTGGGGCAAGAGGAAGGTTCACGGTAGACAAGGGGCCTCCCTCAAGGATGTCAAATAGTATCTAGACTATACCAACCATCAGGGTAGAAATTACAAAGGAGGAAACCTGACCCAAGGTATAATCTGAACAACCAAATAGCAAACCCTGTTCCAAGTCTAGGGCATGTCTGGTGTGCAGAGAGTATTCAATACTCCAGAGCAGGCTGTTTTCTCTTGGAAGCCAGGTACCATATAGGATTATGGAACTTCTCTTTGCTACTTCCTATAGAATGTTCTCTTATTGCTGTTATTTGTTTGTTCCCTTGTTTGAGACAGGGTATCATGTATTCTAGGCTGACTTTGAACTTGCCATGAGCTCTGATCTTCTTGCCTCCACCTCCTAAGTGAGAGGATTGCAGGCGTCTGCCACTGTCTTGGCTTATGCAGTGCTGGGGATGTCATCCCTGACTTCATGCATTCTGGGCAAGCATTCTGTCAGCTGAGTTACATGCACAGCCTCAATGCTCTCCCTTTGTCAGAGGGAGGGAGGCTACTCATTGCTCTAACATTAGAAAACTTGTCACTTGCGGACCATAGAGTCAAGGAAGAAGGACAAAGCTGTTCTAATCATAATGCTATCCAAGCATCCAGAACACTAAGAAATAAACAGAAGATCATTTAAATATTTATGTAAACATAAACAAAACCATCAATAAAATCCCAAATGCTGTTTCACCGGTACAGTCTATTATGGCTCTGTATCAATCCATGTAGATCTGAGAGGTATTGACTGGTCCACAGCAGCCCTGCCAGGGAATGGTGGGGGAAGGGGAAGTGATGGTCCACTTAAAGCCACCACTGTCTCTATCGATGCTATTTTACTGTTTTATATCTTCCTGTTTTGTTTCTGATATTTTAAGAGGGGGAAACAGTGTCTTAATATGTTGTCCTTGGTGGCCTGGAACTCTTGATCCCCTTGCTTCAGCTTCCTGATGCCAGAACCATGCCCTTGTCTCCGATCTATACTTTAATAGTGAACCTCTTACAGGATGTTATGCAGGAAATAGTACTAGCCTCCAGAGGCCTCAGCAGCGCTAAAGTGAAATATTCACGAGTACAACTTAAATTTTGACCGTGTGCACACACATTTAAGTAAGAATATGATTGGGTTATTTTACCTTCAAGGCAAATAGTGCAGTGTGCTCTCCAGCAGTCCTCTAATTTAAACAGAGAGAAGCAGCAAATGCAGGGCTGTTAGCCAAATAAAAGCGAGTGGCTCCATCATCAGCTAAGTTTTGCTCTATTAATTTTAAATGTGGGCAGAGAGACTGGCTGGCTTTGGGGTCAGAGCCTATGAGAAATGCCCATCTACCTCCCTGCATAGGACCATTTATCCACCTTATCAAATTATTCCCCTTTCTCTCTCCTTTTCCTGCATTGCTTTATGTAAGCTGCCATAAGTCAATGTAGCAGGTATATTTCCCCTCTAACAAATTACACCAGTTTTACCCAAATTGGAGCATGACTTTTTAAAAGAGAGCACTGGCCGTTATCTCGTTTTCTGTGGGTTCTGGTGTAATAAAATGAAACACTTCTGGTTACCATAGAAACTGGACTGATTAGCGCTCCCCAGGCTTGGCTCTCTGTTTAGGTTCACTCCATCTCCTTTGCAGCCTGGATAACTTCACACCAGGAGCCTTAGCTTTCTCCTGCGAAAACGCTGCCATGGGAGGGCTCTGCAGATTCTATCAGATGTTTGCTCTCCAATCCATTTGTAATCTGGACTGTGCTTTCTGAGAGAGGCCCCAGGCACTGCTCTACTCTCATCCCATTGCTGTGCCCCTGGTCATACAACTGCAGCAGGGATGGGCATTGGGCCAAGATGTTCTCTGGAGGACCTAATTCATGAAGACCACTAGGCTGGCTCCCTTCCCATTGCAGCACATTAAGAGAGAACTGACATCTCCCTTGGTGATTTCACAAGGACATCTGAAATTTTTTGACTAAACAGTGGACTCCTGGTGTTAGATGATTCAAGATGAGAAGAATGTGCCTAGGCAAGTGTTGACTACCCAACCAAGGACAATCACAACAGTCTTCTCAGGCTGGCATCTGCCCCCTCTAACCAGGGTCTCTGGAAGCCCAGTCTCTCCAGCTTTCTGGACTGATCTGATACAGTAGGTTCTGCCCCTAGATACCAGGAAGTGGATGATGGTTAGTAATGTCCAGCCCATGAACCAGCTTCTTCCTACCTGGGCCCTTGCTCTCCTAGACTTGTTAAGAGATGTAACTTAAGCATCAATCTGAGGTGGTTGGAAGACCTCATACTAAACAGGGCTTTTCTTTTAGCTTCTTCTAAAATGATGCTAATCTCTAAAACATACTAATGGCATGCAGAAAACAACTGGTCACATACCAAAAAGAAACCAAAAACAGCTTCCAAACAAAAATGACTATTTGCTAAAGCACAGCGTGTATATTTATAGGCTGGCTTAACACATTAACTGTTTTTAATGACTCTTCACACACAAGGCGAGCGAGCCTGCCTTAGGAGCTCACAGCATCTTATGGTGTAGATGAGCTTTCTTTCCTACAAAGAACAATTGAACATTTTGCTTTTTAATAATGCAACGAAATGGTGAAATTGTATCAATTATTAAAATCTCCAGTTTTCTTTATGTATAGAGGAATACACATGTAGCTCAAACTCAGCTCACTGGATTGTGGACTTAGTGTCCTCACAAAAACTCCACAAAAAGAATCCATTCCAAGTTTAGGCAAGACAAAGTTAGAGATTCTAGGTGGCTAGTTCAAGATACTCCTGGGCTTCCCGGCCCTATATCCAGCCTGATAGAGGAAGAGATTTTAGTTAAGGAGTAGGAGAGACAAAAGGTCCCCAGCTGGCTGAGACCACTTGGGGACTGCAGTCCAGGCCACAGTGGTGTAGGAGACTTTCAACTGATATTTTAAAATTAATAGCTAACAGTCTTCTTTCTATTCTTTAGGTAAGTTAAATTTTATTGTACTTTACAGATTAATAAAAAATGTGGACGAATATTGCAGAAAGGCCTCATACTCGCTTCTATGTGTCTTTTTAAATTAATTTTATTTATTTACATTCCAAATGTTGCCTTCTTCCTGATCCCTCCCTCCCAGAGTTCTTCACCCCATCCCCGTCTCAGGGTCTGCTTATAGCCAGAGACAGACTCAAGTTAAAACTTCACTCTCAGCTGGGCGGTGGTGGCGCACGCCTTTAATCCCAGCACTTGGGAGGCAGAGGCAGGCGGATTTCTGAGTTCGAGGCCAGCCTGGTCTACAGAGTGAGTTCCAGGACAGCCCGGGCTACACAGAGAAACCCTGTCTCGAAAAACCAAAAAAAAAAAAACTTCACTCTCTATGACTTAGCCCGATCTTGATAAGAATCTGCCAGCTCACACATCAGTAGGTTCTTGGAGATCCTTGCAACAACCCTTCCTCTCTGCTACCTCTAAAGCGCCTCCCTTTTTTGCAATTGCTTTGTGTCTGAGCATACATGCAGTAGGGGCAGGGAGTGACAGGGCCTCAAGAGGAGCCTGGCCAGCTCAGTGACTACAGATATAGTGCTCTATCCTCAGCTCTTACCTGCATTCTGCTCCACGGCCTCAGCTAAGGGATGGTGTCCTCAGCCCCTCCCAGGCTACCTCCAACATCCCCTCCTACCTCCCAGTCAGCCCTCTGTCTACATAACCTGGAAAGGCAGAGTTAGCTCTATGAACTGCTTCACAAATAAACCTGAGTAGATCCCTGGCAAGCCATTCTTCTGAAGAGCCTGGTAGCACCCACTCCAGCCCAGCCCTGACTCTTCCTGGCACCTGTTTTCTAGACCAGTATCATTTACTTTCTTTGACTCTGGTCTCCGGCCACTCCTGGTTTTCCTATGACAGCACATCACTGTAGGTAGAGTGGTGTCATCAACACACTGAGTGCAGCATTTGGAGTTGGGGTGATGCTCCAAGCTTTGCAATTTGATCTTAAAGTCCTTCCCTGCAGGGGTCACAACTAGACAGCAGGACAGAGCAGTGCCAGGCATGAGACTCCCCTCTACCTCCAACTTCACTCCCAAGCTCTCAGACTGGCAGCAGACTTAGCTAGCAGCCTTTCAGCTGTCTCTAGCTGCCATCTCTCCTGGCCCCAGTACCTGTTTTCGTTCCTCAGAGTTTAGCAGGAGATATCGCGGGTCAAACACAATTTTATGCAATTCTTTCTCCCAAGTAGAAAACGCTGAAACCTGGAGAAAGATATTCAATAGAGCTGCTGTTAGCATCCAATTCAGAGCCTGGAGTGTGCTGAAATGATCAACAGTTTTTTTTTTTCTTTAAAAAAAAAAAAAACAGAGAAATTACTATGAAAAATATGGGGAAATTTAATTTCCAGATGGACAACACTACAATTCTTCTGGCATCTTCCAGGACCCTCCCACGATCCATGCTGCCTGTAGGATTGGGAGGGGGTATTTCAATGTCATATCTTGAATACTGAGAGAATTCTTCTAGATGTTCTCAGAGCCCTGCAGACCAGGCCACAGCAGTGTAGGAAGCCTAGAAATAGGCTGGTTTTAGCAGACTTTCAGCTGATGTATTAAAATTAATACCTAACAGTCTTCTTTCTATTCTTTAGGTAGGTTATATTTTATGGTACTTTACAGATTTATAGAAAATGTCGAAGAATATTGCAGAAAGGTCTCATACCCACTTCCATGTGTCATTTTTAAATTAATTATTTTACTTATTTATATTCCAAATGTTGCTTCCCTCCTGGTCTCCCCTCCAGAGTTCTTCACCCAATGCCCCATCCACTTTGCCTCTGAGTGGGTGTTCCCCTCCCCCAGGCAACCCCCATGTGTCTTTTATCATTGAAATCCAATATCAGTAAGCTTGGTGTGGTGTCATAAAAAATTATTCCACCATTTTGAACAAAAGCCCCCAGATCATTTGGATTTTGTTTTTTTATTAATTAATTATATTATTTATTTACATCCTGAATGTTGCTCCCTCCCAGTACCCCCTCATAGAGTTTTCCCCCATCTTCCCTCCCCTCTGCCTCTGAGAGGGTGGCCCCCTAGAAATCCCCCAACCCTGGGGTATCAAGTCTCTACAGGATTAGGCACATCCTCTCCCACTGAGGCCAGACAAGGCAGTCCTCAGCTACACATGTGCCGGGGCCTCCGACCAGCCCATGTATGCTCTTTGGTTGGTGGTTCAGTCTCTAGGAGTTCCAGGAGTCCAGGTTAGTTGACACTGTTGGTCTTTCCATGGGGTTGTCATCCCTTTTAGTTACTTTAATCCTTCCCCTAATTCTTCTATAGGGGTCTCTGGCTCCCACCCAGTGCTTGGCTGTGAGTATCTGCATCTGTCTCAGTTAGCAGTTGGGTAGAGTCTCTCACAGGACAGTCATGCTAGGCTCCTGTTGGGTCTGGGTTACCTTGCTCAGGATGACATTTTCTAGTTCCATCTATCTGTCTCAATTTTTTTCTGTCCTAGAATTCCATGGTACACAGAGTCTCATGTCTGTTAAGGTCCCTCTATACTGGGTCATTTTCCCAGATTCTCCTTGTTTCTGATTACCTTGGTCCTTGGAAGATGTGTTGCTCTGGCTCTTTATAGACGTTCTCCAGCCTAGAGGATGACCACAGAGCCAACATGCCACTTCAGCACATTGTATCCTAGTCTACACCATCCTTGTGATTCATTAACGATGGGAACCCAGGACTCAGGCTGAGGCACATGCCCAGTCTTCCCTGGACAGGTAGGTCACTTCTCCATACTTTGCATACTACATTTTGGCAGGAGCCATGTACATCTCCCACATAGGAAGTCATATTCTGCCTCTATGGGTGATTTGGAATCCTTCTGGTAGACTATCCTTCCATCGGTCACAGTGACTTCTTTATTCTGCCCCCTTTTATAGCTGTGAGGACGCATACATGTATGCTCATCTCCCCAGTAACTATCCTGTGCTATCTCATTTTTGTTGCTACCCAGTTACCTCAAATCCAACTGTCTAGAGGTCTGTGGTAGGGCTCTAGTCTCTAAGTCTCTGCTGTGTTTCATATCCTGCCTTGAAGGCACTACCTCACTTGTTGGTTTTTCCAGGGCTCCAGGTCTCTCTATATACTGTGGGCCTTAGCCCTCCAATCAGCTGACTTTCCAGAAGCTCTGGTTTTCTTAATGAGAGGACAGAAATAGAAGCCAACACCTAGGCATCGGCACATCACCACTGAGAAGCTCTTGCCTCCAGATTCTCAGCTGATAAACAAGGGAACGTTTAAGTCATTTAAAAATAATTTGTTCATTTAAAAACATTGACTTAATATCGACTCTGCCTTGGTCCCATGCTGTGTGCTAAGAATGGAGAGAAAATAAATCAAGATCCTGGTATAAGAAAGTCCCTGGTCTTGGGTAACACAGGTGATGGGAACTAAGAGGTTCTCAAGGACCATTCTGAAATACAGATACTCATCCAGGCTTAGGGAGGGATATAGGACGATGCTCTAGGATGGGCTGCACATTGTTGGAAAGGCTAGCACTCGTGAGCTATAAAGAAGGTGGGATTTAAAGGGACTGGACAGTCCTTTTAAGTGAAAAGTGAAAGTGCTCATGGGAGGCTAGGAACAAGTAGACACACAGAGGCTCATGCAGGGGATTCTGAGATGGTTGAGACTCAAGCACTAGACTCTCAATGGTTAAGAGCCTGGATGTTACCCTGAGGGCAAAGATCAGATCTGATACATATTTGGAAAAAGTTATAGTGAGACAATGGGGTATGGGGCCTTAGGCAGGAAGGGAGGAAAACTAAGTTAACAAAACAAAATGCACTCATGTTTCAGTTCAGTTCAGGTCTCCTGTTTTGAGCACGTGTTATACAGGTCACAGAGCTTGTCTGGGATGCTGTGAAGCCTCCAGAGATACTGCCTAGCTGGAGAAAGTAGGTCACCAGGGGAATCCTTTAAATGACATATATAACCTGCTTCCTGGTTTGTTTGCAGCTCTATAGTAGTATGAATGGCTATAGAATCCCGTCACTGTGGACTGAGCTGCGTCTGTCACAGGCTCCCCACCAGAATGGACTAAAGCCCTCTGAAGTCACAAGCCTGAGTAACTCCTATAAGGACTGTGGTCACAGTGACACAAAGGTTACTAATCCACACCCTTAAGATATTCCTGGGTGAGGATCTGCTTCAACCAACACAAGTATGTTGTACCAGAGAGGTTTCTTAATAAACAATTTTATCTTTAATAATCAAAATTCTTATTGTATATCTCACAAACTCTTTCACTGGTGAGGTGATCCATGTCCACATAGGACTATTCTTTATGACTGAGCACTTGGTACATTATTAAAACTATACAGAGCAGGGGCTTTCTGGGAAAGTGACTCCCACAGGTGCATCTGGAGCAGTGATGGACAGAGCTGTTGCCAGACTCACCCAGCTCAGCCAGAGGGGCACATTCTACTGTGGTGACCATCTGAGAAGAGTCCTTCAGAGAGGTCTGAGGATGGCTATCAAGTAGGTCACAACTCAACTGTGACAGACTGCCTAGATTTGGAGATCTTGAGGTATAAGAAGGGAGTATAAAAACACATATAAAGCTTCTCAGAGGAGCTCATCATCCATTAAGGAGGAAAAAAAAGACACTCATATCCTAGCTACAATTTACAGTGATAAACCAACCCAGTCATCTCACCCATGGCCATGACAAGTCCCATGTGCAGGCCATGCTGGCATATTGCCCACTCTAGGGGTCCAGAGACCCATGCCACTCACTGCTGCTTTTCCTGACAGTGTCACCACCCTCACACAGTGTCACCTGATGCTTCTTTGATTAACTAGCATGTTACTTGATTTGGTCTCAAATGGTTGAATTCCTCAGTAACATTCAGGCCACATCCTGCAGTGTTGCCCCTGCATCTCACTGTGACATGTGTCCTCTCTGTAGCCACACTCTGTGACCACTGTCACATGTTCTGATATCCATAGGACAAGAGCATGTCCATCCACTATCTAGGTGACCTGCTGCTGCCCATGTCAGTGGAACAGTCTCAGTGCTTCTAGCCCTGCCCCCATTCTTTAATTAATCCAGTGTTCAGGGTCATCTGCCTTTATCAGAATCCTGAGAGTAGTGTAGACAGTGTTCTTCATGAACCAAAGTGAGTGGTCCTTTTTCTACTTCTAGCATCTCTTTCTAGAGATGGCAGTTGGGTTCCCTGCACATCAGCTCTGCTGACTGAGTTCACTTCCATACTGGGGAAACTGGAGTTGTTTTTCCTGAACCCAGACCTTGAGAAGGAGCCACAAGGCTAGAGGTGACTGGAGAGGAGTGTGCTATCTTGACAGATACTACCGTCAGGTTGACGACTGTGTTGAGGAATAATCTTCCAGACAATGGCTGGCTAGTATGAGGGTCCTGAGGCTGCAGACCCCATATAGTACTGTGTCATGAGGAGCTAGTGTTGAATAGGATGTGGGTATAGGGAAACCCCCCATGCAGGAGAAATAGGTGGCCTGTTTGGAGCTCCAGGAACTTGAATTTTTCATATTATTGAGATTTCCATTGACCAAAATGAGAAAACAACCCTGTAGACAAATCCAGAAAGATTTTCCAGATAGAGTGGCAAGACAGCAACCTTGGCTTGCAGCATCTGGTGATGCTGTGTCTGGGTGAAGAATGTCATCTCCAAGTAGTTCCCTATCCCAAGCATCATTTGTTCCACCCACAGCCTAAGCCTTTACCAGTAACTCTCCATGTGAATGTTGAGCTCATCTCTTCAACTGGGTACCCAGCAACCTCCTGGTCTGATCCTACATCCTTTCTCAGTTCTAATGTGGTTGCTCCCCTAGACATCCTGGCTGTGACTTGCTTCTTTTGTGAGCCCCATGTATCCCTGAGCATCTACTCCAGGCAAAGAAATTCTGTGGAGGACAAGATTCCTTCAAAGTATGCCAAATCCTGGTGGCTGTCTAGCACCCCATTCTGTACGTGAGTAGGGGAGGCCACATCAGACCTTGAGTGCAGTGATGGAGGAGTTATGCATGGAAACGCACTACTATCTGGGAGGGGGACATTTACAAAGCACAGCCAGAGTAAACCATTCCACCTCAGTCCCAGCACTGACCAAGCCTCTCCAGAAATGGAGGAAATCAGAGTTTGTGCTTCTCCCAGGGATGATTCAGCTCTAAGACAAGTAGATTTCATTTAAACAAAATGAGCAGGCATGTTCAAGGACGGTCAAAAGTGCAAGGATGGCAGTCCTGTCAGGCACAGACAGGCCCTGGCCATCTGGGGTTATTATTGTGGGTCAGACCTGAGCAGGCGTGTGGGAGTGACCAGAGCTGTCATTAACCACCCTGTCATAGCAAGCAGATCAGTCCCTTCATCCTCCCAGCTAATAGGCCCTGTAGTTTCCAATCCTTGAATCATATAGACTGTGGGGAACCCAGATGCTCTGAGAGGAAAAAGTGCTGGTACTCAGGTGGTGGCTGTATGATAAATCCCAGCCCCAAAGTGAGTGTTGGCAGGGTAGAGAATCCAGGCAGTACTAGTTGTATTGGGTCCCAACTGATGCCTCCACTGGGGTGCTGCCATTCACTCCCACAGTGCGTAATCTACAGAGTCTATCCATGTAATCACACTGCCCCTCTGGCATAGTCAGGCTTTAAGCCTGTGATCTTTGATATCACTGACAGCAACTGACAGCTGGCCTGGCAGTCAGGAGCTGGGCTCTCCTCATATGGTTGATTGCCCTCTCTGACACAAACCTAGTTACTTCCAACACTAATGTTCTTCACCAAATCTGATTACCAAGCACTGTATTGTCTCTCTTGATTCCCTGGTATATTGAGATGACTGCCTTAAACTTGGATTTCAGCTACTTAGCCAATTAGAAGTGACTTCTCCATCATTAGCAACGAAGTGCCCTCAGAGGGAGCGATCTGACTCCAGGACATTCAACTCCTGACAGCACCATGGACTTCCAAAGCAAGGCCCACCTCCATCACAGTCTCCCTAAAGAGTCCATGCCTTCCTTCAGCCCCAGACTCATGAACAGAGGTTCATGGTACTGTGCTGATCCAGCTGGCTAGGACCCTGTAGAAATGATCAGACAGAGTCTTCATGGATGGAAGCCGGAGGTGGAGATAGTCAGATAGCATGAAAGTTTCTCAAGAAATCTTGGAGGTCACAGAGCTAAACTCAGGCACTCGGCCCTGAGGGAGATGGATGTGTGGTCCATTCTCCTAACGGTTCCCACACTAGCCTGTGTCTGTTCTGTGGGGCAAGCGTGTAGCATCTGGAAAACAAACAACAGACCTTCCAGGGAACAAACCTTCCTCACACGATCCATGGGCTCCTCTAAGGCTCGCAGGAGCCAGTTGGGTGCATATGAGTAAGATGCCAGTCACAGGTTAAACAGCCTCCATAGGACACCCAGGAAATCTCAGGGAAATGGGGTTCAGTGTATCCTGTATGCCCTGGGGTCTGTCATGGCAAAAGCAGTTGTACCATGGCAGGGATAGGAGCCCACATGGAGTGTCCCAGGGCTGACTGAGGAGAATGTTTGAGTGAAGGAAACAGCTGAAGTCTTGCACAATGAAGTTAGCACTGGGCTCCACTGTTAAGGCTAGACAAGGGTGAGTCACCTGAACCCATTCATACCCTGTCATCTTTGGCCCTTCCAGTTTCTGAGAGCAAACACAGGTATACATGTTCATGTTCATAACACCAGGTATAAATAGGTATACATATTCATAATGCCAAGAGAAAATGACCTGATGGGTAGGTGGGGGTGAATACTTTTCTGCTAGAGTCCTGAGGAGCCATTCCTGCCTCTGTTCCTCCTTTCTTTGGCCAGCACCCAGTGTCCAGCTGGGCCCCGCCTGCTGTGGGAGTGATGATCCAACCTTTAGCCTCTCCCCACACCCCTGCTCTGTGCCCTCTCTGTATCTGCTGCAGAGAAGGCAAAGGTGTCTCCAGGAGACAACCTGGCAGGGAGAAGCATGCCACTGCAGAGTTTGGGATTTTGCTTTGGATTCACAAGGCCATTACCGTATTCATTACAATTACCCTCACACAGACTTCATTACTGCCTTCTGTGTTCAGCTGCACTCAGTGAAGAAATCCAACTGGGCTACAATATTGTATTGGCTCATTTTGTGCCCGAAAGCCAAAGTAAGAAATAAAAGTCCTTGGAAGGAGGTTCACATGCAGTTTCTTCCACTCAAAATGAGATTCAGAAATCGCTTTACTTAAAAACAGTCCAATTAATTCAGAGGTGTGAGATTCCCTGTGGGGTTAAGATACCCATAGGGGGTCATCCATGAGGTTTGAACCCTGAAACCTAGCATGGGGATGGCAGGAATATTTCTCACACTGATACCTCTCTGTCAGCCCAGCATCCCATGCCTTGCAGACTGTGCTTTAAAACAGGAAGCAGAGGCAGCTAGCTTCTCCTGGTTTGCTCAGGCCTGAATTCCTTGAACTTCTAAAGATCAGCTTAGCCTAACTCCTAAAGGTAGGGAAGACCAGTCCTTCCCAAGTCCCCTCTGCCCTCCCAGAGTCCGGGTCTTCCCCACTATCCCCTCATGATTGTTCTGGGTTCTTACCCCTCTCTCCAGCAGCATGTCTCGGAAATGGGTCACACGCTCTTCCAGGGGCAGGAGAATCTGTGGGGGTGGTGTCTGGGGTCCCTTGTCCACTTGATGTGTGTCTTCTGGTCCAGGGCTTTCACAGATTTCCGTCCTTCAGGGACACAAGATGCAGAGTTAATCATGCCCAAGGAGATCCAACTGGTTCCCATTGAAACCTTAAATTCCCCCTGAGAGGACTCTTCAGGGAACAAAGAGTCTTGAGTCAGATCTGGTGGCTCAAGGATATAGTCTCAGCTCATGAGGGGCCGAGATAGCAGGAGTGTCGTGAGTGTGAGGCCTAGACTTCAGAGTGAGAGGCTGTCTCAGACAAACAAAACAAGGAAAGAGAAAAAGAGAGAAAGGAAGAAAGAAAGAAGGAAGGAGGGAAGAAAGGAGAGAGAGAGAGAGAGAGAGAGAGAGAGAGAGAGAGAGAGAGAGAGAGAGAGAGAGAGAAAGGAGAAAAGAAAGAAAGGCTTGCCTTGAAAGGCAATTGGCTTTGCTCTGTTGAGAGAGGAGACAGAGACTGAAGTCCTGGCCTACAGTTCCAAGTCCCAAGAAGGTGATGGCCAGGGCAGAATCACAGACTTGTCTCTGAAATGTCTACCACCTGGAGGACAGATGAAAGATGGAGAAGGGAGGTCCACCCTTTTGAGGTACCACTTGGGGTATGCTTGTCAAGGTAGCATGGCCCTTGATAGGTCTTTTCATAGTATGTTCCTTATTCAAGAAATACCTGGGGCCTTCCCAAAGACCGAAGTGTCTACATATTTGACCAAAGTTGATACCATTATTCTGCACACTGACTTCTCCTCCCAGCAAGCTACTGTGACACCCTCATCCTGTAGGATGCAGTTGGCCCGTGCCCTGTCCTGCAGTCCTGACTTCAGCCTTACTCTAACCACCCCGATTCTTCATAGGGTCCATCCCCCAGTTCAAGTCCCATATTTGTCAATGGTTAGGCCTATGGAGATGGCTGTTTAAAATGACTAGCTGAGTCATTTTGTTGCTGGGACAGCCCCAACATCAGTCACTCCTCTGCAGCACCCTTGTCCTTGCTGCTCCCAGGTAAAGCTGGCAAGTGATGGTAAATTGAGGTCACACAGACAACACTGAAGACAGACTGTCCACACCAGCAGAAGTACTCGTGTGGGAGGCACATAGAGCTAAGCTTTGTGAAGCAAAGCTTGTTGTATCTAGTATGTGCTAAGAGCATTCAGCATTCTGTGACTAACAAGGGGCTTGGCTCAAAGGGCTGTAATGCAGATTATTCCAAACTATGGGAAATATGACAGGAACAGCTAAGAGGTGCTGAACGTATGAGGGGATTTTATTTATAGATCAGCTGCTTCAAGGAAATGCACTGTCTTTGCTTCTCCTATGATGGCACGGCAAAGATATAATTAGGACTTCTTTGTAGTAAGTTTTCATTAGCCCAAAATAGAAGTGTGGAAACAAGGCTTACATTGTTGTACCTTGAGCACATCATGATCTCCTGTTATTGCTTATCCAAGAAAATATTTTGTTCAGAGCTACTGGATGCCTTCCAGAGTATGGGGCTCTTGGTTTGCCTGGATTAGTGAGAGGCAAATGCAAAGATCTGAGCGTATGTCTGTGTTCTCACTTTGGAATGGGCTTTGTACCTCTAATAAAAGGTTAAGCTGACTGCTTTCTTGCTCATTTTGAGTTTTGCCCAGAAAGAAAGTCATCTGAGCACCCAACTTGGTACCTAGCATGGCATGTTGCTCTGGTGCTGGGAAAATGACTGGACAGAAATTGCACTTGTCCCATATCTTGCTTTGAAAAATGGCATAGCTCAACCCCTCTCAAACTATGGGCCTAGAAGGGATTGATTTTGTTCAACCTCTTACCCACAGAAGATGATCCCTAACTCTAGGTACCAGCAACCCAGAGTCTCCTAACTCTGAGTAATAACAGACTACTTCCATACTGTTTCCTCTCTTAGTCAGAAAGATACTGAGGTGACCATCTTCGTCCCTGCAGAGAGACTCTGTCCTCCCATGGCTGTTTCTCAGCCCAGCACTCTGTGCACGTCATGATCATCCACAACCTTTTAGATGCCTCCTTCACCCAGGTCCTCCCTGTGGGGTCATCCAAAGGCTAAACTAGTTGCCCAGGAAACCAAATGACAACCCCCAAACTGCTGTCTGTTATAGTCTGGGGGGCTCAGTTCACTCTGCAAGCCTGAGTCACCAGCCCATCTCATCAATGTCCTCTGTCATATTCTCCACATGGAAAAATGTACAGACTAGAGCTAGAGAATCAGTAGGCAAAGCCATGGGGCCTATGCTCAAATGTAGGGCAATAGTAGTGCCCATCTCATGAGCTCCTGGAGGGTAAAGGTCATTCCCTCAGTTATCTAACCCTGCCACCCCTCACATCCATTGTTCTCAATATGACCTGCATTGCATCAGACACAGTTTTGGGCAAGCCAGGTATCTTGCTTACCCAGGCCATGTAGTCTGGTGGACCTGGATGGAGGAGAGGTGTATACGCACAAGCCATAGTCAGAGTCAGAGCTGAAGTTCCAGCACAGTAGGATATAGTATAGGTGTTCTTGGACTGGGCCTCTGAATGACAGTCCCACTACCCTAACACACCAGCAGCTTTTCAGGATGGAAGGCCTTTGTGTTAAACATGAGAGAATTGATAGTTGCCTTGGGCCACTGCAACCATGAGGTCACCACCTTATGTAGAGAGAGCTACTATCTGGGAAGATGATAACTCTAGCAGAGAGTTCCATGGAGGTGATTGGCTCAAGGGAAAGCACCAATGTGAACAATGTGTCCTGCATCTCACAGTGAGATTACCTCATGTACACCCCTAGCCAAGCTGTGGAATTCTCTGGATCTTATTATTTTCATCAATGACTAACTGAAAGGGCACATCCAATGGCACATGGGTCCTGCTTTTCACATGGTCTCCTGGGTCTGCGGTGAATCCTGCTCCCAGCACCAAGCTAGTGCTCTTCCCCACTGAGGTCCTTTTCTATGGACAGGACACAGAACAGCAAGCCACTTATGAGAAACTGGTATATTTAGAGACACTAAATACTAGAGAAGTTAAACAGGAAAGAAACCTAGAGTGGGGGAGGGGTCTGGGGCTGCTGCCAGAATAATGGCTGCAAAGAGGAGCCCCATGAGTTCCTAGAAGAATTTCAGACCCAAGAGAATGGCATCTAAGAATGTTCCAAAGGGTACAAAAGATACCGGGTGGGGGCATAAGAGGGCAGGGCTAGGGTCAACAGGGATCACTTTCCTACAGTCTCCTTGGCCAACCAAAAGAATCTGACTTTTCATTCTCATGGATATGAGGATCCCAATGAAACATGCTGGTATAAGCTTCCCTAGTCTTGAAACCCTTCTTTGCTTGGCCCAGTTAGCCTTGAGGCATGGAGTCCAGAGACAGGCCTCAGTAGTAGTTCTGGAAACCTTAGCTGATCTGCTCTGGGGCACAAACATATTTACTGTCCAGATTTTACAGAACTGAGGTCTTGTCAAATGAATTTCAGATATGATTTTCTAGATATAAAATAATTCCTGAATGACTCTTTCCTTGATGGATATTTGAAACCATCCACCACCCTGAATAGAAACATATTGATGGAGCCATCAACACAAGGATGTGCCAATGGACCAGGAAGTGTTGACAATTGTGAATCTCACTAAAAGCCCTCCTGCAAGGCGAACAACATGATTCTGCTACTGTAGCCAGTCCCAGAGAGAGCATTGATGTGAACACTAGGTCGATGTGAATTTCCCTGGGAAATCTCCTGCCAGTGTTTGTTCTCTGTTTATGCTTTGGCTGGACGAATTTAAGGTCTCACCGTTGGATGCTGAGCTGTGATAGGCCACCTAGGATGCACTAACATTGTATTTGTTACCCTTCCTGTTTCTCAACACAGCAGTGCAACGCACCAGGGCCCATCTTCACTGGGTGAGACCCTGGGGCTTTTTGAGATTAGCACAGCTCCTTTCTGTGGTCATCTTGAGAGAATCTGGGCTGAAAAATCAGCATTCCAGTGACTTGGGGTGTGATGTACAGGACAGACATTTTCAGACATCACCATCACCATTTTATGCCACCAGAAGTGAACACCCAGCTCCCTGGTCATTGTACTGTGTTCACTCTCAGCTGTGCTAGTCTCAGCTTCTCCTGATGTGTCTCTGCTCAACTGTAGGCTCCTCAGTGTTTCTCGGTTTCCCTGGTATCTTCTAGCCTGTATCATTACAGGGTCAGTGCATCCTGTACTCCAGGCCTCATGGCCCATGTCTGTGACTCTCATGTGGGTCTTCTGGGTACAACCTTGAGCCAGAAGCCACAAGCCTCTTGCATCCTCATCACTCACAGAATTTCTCCATGAAGTCCATATCCTCTCACCTGCTCCCCTTGAGCATCTTTGTCACATTCTTCTCAGATGTCATCCTGCCCTGTGTCCATCCAAGCCTACCTCAGCTTCTGCATGTCACTTGGCTATCTTTGTGATACATGAGACCTTCCTTGAGAAGCTTAACACGTTTGTCCCAGTAATAAAGTCTCTATGCAAGATGGTGATACATCTTGTTTTTCTTAAAAAGCAATTTCTACATCTATAGTCTACAACTGCAAAGCACAGTCCCTGGGTTGCAGTGGGCAGTGAAGGTCTTGTTGTATCTCATTAATGACAATTAGTAAGTTCTTGTCGGATTTGACTTTGTGACCGCAACTTCCTTGAAGACATTGAATGCAGTACAATTCCAGGTCCATTTCCTAAAGAGTACATTTTGGTGTCTTCAGCTTTCCTTCTTGTGACACCTAAAAGCTCCAGTCCTCACTACCCAACCATATCTCAGCTTTTATCTTAGCTCTGTAGACTGGTGACTGAAGAAGCTGTCCAGTGTGCAATTACTTCCACATTGTGTACGTCTTTTGAATGTGTCGTCATGGAGTTCTACTGTCATCAAGGAGAGTAATCAAAGGAATTTATGAGATGAAATTATCTTTTCAAATGTACCCTCTTTCTGAGTTTTCACTGTTGCATACAAGGCAGGAGCCAAGAGAGAAGCATCAAGGCTCAAGTAAGGCTGGATGTCCCACTGTGGTCCATGAGAGATCTGTGCCATGATGCACACTAAATTCTCCATTCCCACTGCCTTTATGTCCCCAATAGTAATACCGTAGGATTCACCTTGTGGGGTAAGGGAAAGAATTTTGGGCACTAATTAGTAGTTTTCTCTCTGCAGTCTTACACACATTAGACTCCACCCTAAAATGTAGTGAGACCTCAGGCAAGTCTCTCCCTGAACTCTGTTTCTTCACTGCATTCATTTTTATCTATAAAGTTTTAATACTGATATTATCTGCCACTTGAGATTCTGGAAAATTAAATGAGATAAAAATGTCTGGTGTAACACCCTCCTCAAATGGATGTCATATAGTTCAACAGTTTAGTCCAGTGGGTAGTTTGTGAATGGTGCTGATTTGGAATTTGGTAACAACGGTGATGACAGTAATGATGATAGTGATGCTATTGGTAATATGGCAATTGTGGTAGTGACAATGGTAACAATGGTGATGTTGTTAGTAATGGTAGCAATGATGTTGAAAGTAATGGTGGCATGATATTGATGGTGGTGACAGTGATGGCAATGATGGTAACAACAATGATGATGATGGTGTCAATGATGGTGATGATGGTGACAATGATGGTGATACAGTGACAATGATGGTGATGATGGTGTCAATGAAGGTAATGATAGTGGCAATGATGGTGATGATGGTGACAATGATGGTGATGATGGTGATGATGGTGACAATGATGGTGATATAGTGAAATGGATGGTGAGATGGTGACAATGATGGTGATGATGGTGACAATGATGGTGGTGATGGTGACAATGATGGTGATGGTGACAATGATGGTGATATAGTGTCAATGATGGTGATATGGTGACAATGATGGTGATATGGTGACAATGATGGTGATGATGGTGACAATGATGGTGATGATGGTGACAATGAATGATGGTGAGATGGTGACTATGATGGTGACAATGATGGTGACAATGATGGTGATGATAGTGACTATGATGGTGAAGGCAGTGCTAATGACAACGATGTAAATGACAGGGATGATGGTAAATGATGACAAGTCCCAGTCCTCACTGTTCCACTCTATCCATATGTGCATGCACGTGCCAGCACACACACACACACACACACACAAACACACACACACACGTGCGTGTGTGATTATATACATATATGTATATAATCACAATAGTGATTATGATGGTGGCACTGGTGATAATTCTTTGCCCTCATTGGTTATGATGGCTTCTAGCTATCCACATTAGCTCTTCCCCAGATGAGTTCCAGCCTCTGTCCTTTTGGGAACATATCCCCTTTTATTTGACTTAATAAATGGAAAGAATTATTCTGTCTTCCAGCAAAGATGCCTGGGAATTTATCATCAAAATATCATCAGCCTGTAACTCTGGTGTTAGACACAATATAAAATTCTGCAGGAATCAAAGTTTCTGTGAATCTTTTTGCCTTATGGGGCCTTAGACATCTTATCGTGTGCAGTGTAACAAATGATCTTCAGATGTAGCACTTTTTGAGCGATCTCCGTGTCAGGCATTTAGCCTCCACACTGTGCTGTGCAGGGGAATGCTTCTGGCAGCTGTAAAGAAGGTCTGTTCATCAATCTGGGGCTCTGGGGCTCTGGAAAAGACCAGAGCAAGGGAACCTCAACTCTGCCCATCCGCCCACACTGCACCATTCAGGTAGGAACTCAAAGCCAAGGCTGTCATCAGGACAAATGCCTCTCTCGGGTGGATCATGGCCATAGGCAAAATTTACGCTTGTGGAGCCTGTGCAAAGTTATAAGCTGGAAACATGCAAAGGGGCTGAGCATAGCAGCTGCTCCTATGCTGTTATATAGAGGAAACTCTGCCTAGTGCGGACACAGGCTCCTCGGTGAAAGGAACTCAAGGTGCTCCTGGAGAAGCAGGAATGGGACTAATCCCGGGCCTTGAGGTACCTAACTTTTGGCCTTAACTTCACTGATTGCTGATCTTGTTTGACTAACTACTGACAAGCACACATCCCCATCCCCCCTGCTGTGCTCTTTGAGTTCTCCTGATGATCCCAAATGAATAGCTGTCCCCTGATGATTTACAAAGAAGGTTCTCAGTGTTCACCAAAGCCTGTATCTACTATACCTCAAGCTAGACAGGCCTCCCATGGCTGGGCAGCTGTCCTGTGTATAGGGGTGGTCACTTTTATTCTCTTCCTATATCTGATGACCTTGTAGTTATGAATGTCAGTATGCATCAGGTGTCACACTAGACAAGGGGACAGAATGAAGAATGATGGAACGTGAGGTCAGGACACTGCTGTGCTGGATCTGTAGCATGCTGGTGGCCCTGCAGGCAAAGACTTTTGTCATCAGAGGCCATGGGTTCCTTGGTTATGAACTCTCTGCTGAAAAGTGTTTTGTTTACAGTTCTCTGTGTTTCAAGCCCTCTAAGTTGAGATAATGCATTCAAATTGCTTTGGACAATTGCCAATATGCAAATGGTACTGATTTGATTGATGGTGGTAGTGACCTCTTCTGACTTGTGGTGGAATCCTTGTGAACCTGGAGCGCTAACTCTTGGGACTACCAGAAGCAAGACATCTTTATAGCTGACCAAGCTGGTACACCTGCTTCCTGAGTGGCTCTGCCAGGTACTGTGTCCCTCCTGTCCTTCTCATGTGTTTGCATTAGCTGAATCTGGAAGGCTTTCCCAGTGGTCATAGTCTTAATCACTAGTAGAAATGTGTTTCTCAACTGTGACCCTGCAGCATCTTATTGGGAGCACATGAGGATGGGTCTGGGGAGATGACATCTATTGCAGCCTAAATAAAATACAGCACAAACTCCCCAGGTAAGCCTGCTAAAGGAGCTTGTATGCACCTCCAAGGAAGCTTTCAATCAGATCAGGTCTTGGCCAAGGGAGACTAGTAGGTGCTTGGAGCATTACTGATAGTGTCTGATCAACTACTCACAGAGCATATAACAATCAAAAACCTCTGTTTCCCTGACTCTGCCTACTGTCTGGAGGCAGCATAACAGTGATGATGATGATGATGATGATGATGATGATGACGACAATGACAGTGATGATTGTGGTTATTTTGTTGTATATCTTTTGGGGACTATTGGAGAAAAGAAACAGATCATGGGCACATGTACCTCAGAATACAGGAATCTTTGGAAATCTAACTTAAAATGGAAAGATGCCTCCTGTGCTCAATACAAGAAAGGCAGAGACAATTTTTTAAAACCTTATATTCATAGCCAAAAGCAGACAGAGTTGCCAGAAAACAAAACAAAACAAAAAGCCCGCAGACATCTTGACACACTGAGTTGTGACTGGGTACCACCTGATCACAGTCCACAGGTCTTCAGTAGCAGCAATTATCTGAGAAAAAGGCAGATGGAGCCTCCACACCCTAAGGCTCTGAACACCATCCAGTCCAAAGGCCCATGGTGAGTAAAGTCCCAGAGTTAGAGATAGCCTGTCCTCACCCCAAGAAGCTCTTCAAATTGTAGCTGATATAGCAGGGCTTCCAGTGTCTAAACTGCAGGAAGATCCATGGGATAAAGGGAGAGCTAGAGCAGAGGGGCTGTGACAACCCCTTTCCCAGGTAAAACCTCCTGGGAAAGGGAAGAGATGTTAGGACACACAGAAGCATGAGGGGCAGCAAAGGGAGGGCAAGGCAAACAAGCCATGGGAAAGAGAGCACAGAGCCAGGACACAGGGCCTCACTGTCCCTTACTCAGGAGAGGTGCTGGGCTTACTCAGGAGCACAGCCCCAGCCCTACCCCATCACAACACAGCTTCAACATGGAAGCCTAGTCCCACTCACAGCTAGGACACAGATGAGAATATGGACAAAATAGTGTATTTCACCAGCAAGGTAGCAAGGATGGCATAGCCAAGAGCCCAGGGAAGCGGAACTACAGAAAATGGGCTGACAATTTTAGAAAGAATATAATAGATGCTACTAAATAGAAGCAGTAGAAAGAACAGGACACACGAGGGAGGAGGCAACTGGAAAAATAAAGATCTGAAAAGGGAATCTAAGCAAACCCAGGAAATGTTTAGAACTAAAAGGAGAACAGAACAGAAAAACACAGTAGTCAGAACATAAGTGTGACCAAGGCTGATGGTGTCTTAACAGAAAGAGAAGTTGAGAGGCCAGTGAGATAGACCTGAGAGTGGGTAAAAATGGCTGGGCTGCCCAGTGGAACGCAACTGGGTTCAATCCCTGATGCCCACACAAAGGTGAAGCGAAAGAACCCTCCACAAAGTTGTCCTCTGACCTCATCTCTGTCTGTTCATCTCTGTATATATGTCTGTCTTTGTCTCTCTCTGTCTCTCTCTCTCTCTCTGTCTCTCTCTCTGTCTCTCTCTCTCTCTCTCTTTCTCACAGACACACACACACATGGGGTGGGGAGAGACCATGCACTCATATATATACCATAGTAATAAACAAATATTAAAAAAATAATTAGAAGTTAAGAAAGGAAAGGACCAGGATGCAGAGAAAGTGGCATGGTGAAGGGTAAAGAAAACTCAAAAGGAAGGCTGGGAGTCTCCAACAAGTGAACAGTGTTACAACAGAACACAAGAAACACAGGTAAGAACGTATCCAGATGTGAAAAAAACAAAAAAACAAAAAAAACACCCGACACCTCCATCTAACCTGAGACAATGAATAATGATTGTTCTTCTCTTTCCACCATTTTAAACACATCACCATGTTAAACCCAGGAACTCACAACAAGCAGGTCAGCTGTGGATGACACCAGGGGTCACACAGGCTGCTTTGGAAACTAACATGAGAGAGAGGCATCAGGACACTTAGCACCTATAATCACCTGGAGAGAGATTCTCAGTAGAGGGTTCTCTTCATTGAGTTGGCCTGTGGGCATGCACAGGGATGGTCTTAATTCATTTAATTGATGTGAGGAAACCCAGCCCCACTAGGGTAGCATCATTACCTAGGCAGAGGATCCTACCACTGCATGATAGAAATATAGAGCTGAACACAGTGAGCAAGCAAGAGGGCATACAGAATTCATTCTTTCTCTGCTCTTGACTTCCCAATAACTATGGGCTGATACCTGGAACTGTGAGCCAAAGTAAAATCCTTCCTCCCCTCAGAGGTTCGTGGTTAGGGTGGTTCATCACAGCAACAGAAAGTAGGCCAGTGGGTAAAGGAACTTGCCACACAAGCCTGATGATTTGAGCTTGATCCCTGAAACCCATGTAAAGCAGGGAGAGAACCCACTCAACAGAGGGGCCCTTGACCTTCACTTATATATCATAACATGCATGTATCTCCCCATACCCATCATGAACACATACAATAATAAATAAAAGCAAAACAGTAGTAACAGCAATAGTCAAACTATTAAGTGCAGAATTCAGACACCAGTGTTTGAGTCTGGAAAAAAGTATGAACAGATCAGATCCCCGCTACATCCCAGAATGGCATGGCCAGGCTGTGGCCAGCTGCTGGTGAAAGGATCTCTCCAGCACCACCAGGCATGATTCCTGCCTGGCAAAAACCAAACTGAAGCTGGGTCTTTGGACTCCACGTACACAGTCACATCAATTAAATGATCCAGACTACACAGTACCTTGCTCTGTAAAGAAATTGTAATGTAACAATGAAGTGACAGATGAAGAGTGGATGACATAAGTCCATAGGTTAAAAGAAATTATGCAAGATAACAACAGTGTCCTGGATCTGAACTTGATTGAGACACTTGTTCAAAACATGAACTTGCAAGAAAAAAAAATCAAATCAAGGAAACTTGAACCATCTCTGACTAGACCACATGATAATGGCAGATTATTAATGGGTTTTTTAATGCTACATTAAGCCATTATCCTAAGTTATTTACAAATGAAATTTACACAGTATTTGTGGAGGCCATGAATTAAAGATCACACATACCCAGACATGCCTACAGGCCAACCAAATGTACACAATCCACCACTGAGACTCTCCCTGGGTGATCGGAGGTTGTGGGAGCAGGAAAATTGAACTGTGAGGTTTGGATGTATTTTGTTTACTGTGTTGAATTCATCTGTAATTAAAGCTAAGATAGTCACAGCTTTGAAATTGGAAGTAGTCATTTGCCTTCCTCACTGTGGGGTCTGCACCAGCAGTGTTAGCAGGAGAGTCGTTTGGCTTCTTTCTCCCATCAGCTCTAGGGCTGTGTGCTCTGATAGAATGGCTCTGTCTAATCTGTGTGTTACAAATGCACCCACATACTTCCCTCATACTGCCCCCTCCTTGGTGCTATCCTGCCTTCAGGCAAGGCCTTCAAGCAGCTTCTCTCTTCAGGAGCACATACTGGCTTTCTTGCCTTGATGGCTGGTGATCACCTGGAATTATCACTGCATTCCTTCCCTAAACAGAGTGGTCTCTATAATAGAGCAACAACCACACAGGTCAAAAATATCCTATTATTTGTCACATGGAAAACACAGAATCCTTCATGGGAGATGAGAAGAGGCTGTAGTGCCTCTGAAGGGTTAGGAATGGGCTAAGCTGTTGATAATCTGTTTTATTTTTTTATAAAAAGGTGGATATCCTGTCCACTTGACAGTGGCTTTCTGTGTTCCTGTGGTGATGTGTGTAGAATCTCTGGCAGACCATAACCACACAATAAACATTGACTAGTTGAATTGTGCAAGAAGATTACTGAATGTAGATGGGCCATTGGAAAGGACCCACGGCCCAGCCCTCCTGTGAGCACCAACCAGCCACCTTTGCCATTTCACATACCTCACAAACTACTTGCTCACTCAAGAAACTGTCTAGCAATTTTAAAAAGTTTTAGCAATTTCAGAAAGCCTAACTGTCCTTTGGGTTTGTGGGCTGCTGGTCTTTATGGAGGAAGTTGCTAAACAATGGAAACAATGTGCAGACAGCTATCCTGGGCCTTGGAGCTTGAAAATCTGTGGGAGAGAAGGAGTTCTAAGGGTGGAGAGTGCTTTGGATCCCAGACAGAGGGGAGAATGCAGAAGACAGGAGCAGAGTAGAGTTGGATATTAAAGCTGGTTGCTGAAGAAGGCGATGTGTAGTCCCCCAGAACTAGAAACACACATTAGCACAACAAAACCCTGAGGCCCCAGACGATGGATTGTTCTCTATGCCTCTGCCTGTGCACCCTAAACACTAGGTGGTGACAGATATTTGTTCAGTGCATGATAAATGAGGAGGGCCAGATTCATGTCATTTGGAGATGCCCATTCACCTATTCAGCCATTCGCTTTGCCTGCCATTCTGAGTCACAGTGACTTCCACAGTCCATAGTGGAACTAAGACTGTGTGGTTATCTGGCAGCATTATCTGAGAATTCTGTGTCCTGCTAGCAAGATGGGGATGCAATCAGATCTGAACCATACTGGGCCCCAGTATATAAGGCCCTGCACATAGATTAACAAACCAGTCAGATAGAATCTTGGGGTGGAAAAGAAATGGCTTCCTTTCTTTGTATGAGAGTGGCTTGCTGCTGCTCCACAGCCACAGGGAATGATCTGTATGTGCATAGGGCTATTCTACAGAGTCCAGGGAGGCCCAGGGTCCTCTAACAACCACCGGACTCTAGGGGTCCTGAACAGAAGAACAGAGACCCTTTGGAGGAGATTCTGCAAAGGGCTATCCCCTTCATGAGATGGAAGATCAGAAGTAACATTATTCTATCCCCAAGTTCTCTGCCAGCCTGAGTCATCCCAAGGATGCCTGCCAGCTCCCTGCCCATGCAGGATGGAGGTCATGGGAACAACAAAGGCCAAGTGCTCACTACACAGTGGATATAAGTGAGATGGATGGCAGCTAAGTATGGAACAGATGAAAACCAATAAAGAACAAGGAGAGACCAGACACTCTCGACTGGCTTTATACCATTCAGATTTCAAACTTTTCATAGTTTAAATGAAAAACTTGATGGGAAATAAAAACTTTACCTGACCCTACCCACAAAGTAATAACCTTGCATCCAGTACCACAGGCTGTAACACAATGGGCTTCTGGTTAATGCCTCTCCCCACCTAAGAAATATGTGAGTCTCTTTGCCACTTCCAGAAAGCAAATAAATTCAAGGGACTGTTCATGTTGTAGCTTTAAAAAGACAAATCGAAATCCCATGACAAACGGCTGCTTCTGCACTCAGTCTTCTCACAGGCAGATGTCAATGAAGGGTCCTGTGTGGAACACCTAGTGACATGGCACAGGCCCAACACCATTTGTAAAGCCACAGATTTCTAGGTAAAGTCAATTGTCCACCTAAAAGAATGAATTAAGTGAAAAGGATTACTTAAAAGGTAAGTGGAGGTGAATAATTTGTTTATCACAGCACATGCCAAAGACCACAAAGATCTCACACTATCTCTTGTCTCACAAGGTCCCCAGGGAATTAGGCAGACCACTAGGGTTGTCAGGGAGAGGCAGAGAATTCTATTGTCATCCAGGGGAACTTTAAGAGATGTGATTTCAGAGTATCATCTTACAGCATTTTTAAACAGTTCCCACAATCAACACTTGATTTTCATGATGTCCCCCATAGGCTCATATGTTTGAATAATTGGTCTATAGTTGGTGGAATTGTTTGGGAAGAACTAGGGATATGGCCTTGTTGAAAGAGGTGTATCATTAGAGGCTTTGAACATGCATTCCTACGAATTATCTCTGCCTTCTACTTGTAGATCAAGATGTGAGTTTTCAACTATTCTTGCCACCATGCTTTTCTTTAGCATCATAGCCTCTAATCATCTGGAACTGTCAGCCCAACTAAACACTTTCTTTTATAAGTTACCTTGGTCATGGTGTTCTGTCACAGCATTTAGAAAATTAACTAAGAAACTAAGGTAGGAAGGAGAAGGGCTCAGCTTACACTGTGAGGACATGGGCTCTGTATGCTGGCCTCCTTCCTGCTGACAAGGTGACAGTCATTCTCTGATTGCACAGAGAGCACCTCCGCACAACTCCAGACAACACTATCCAGGGATGGACTAGGCTTGAGGACTTTCCAGGGATTGGGAGCTTCAAAATCTCCCATCTTGGCCTTGTTGGCCCAGGATTGAAAGTTACCATTAAATTCTTGTGTTTGTCTTTTGGATGATGACATTCATTTGTTCTGAAAGGACTCACCTTGCCGTAAGGTCATGTCTGTAATAAAGACCTACAAGAGTCATAGTCATACATTTCCTGGAAGAAAATCTCATGATCACAAGGGTAAAGAGTCTTTGTGAGACCCACCACTTCCTAACTGGTCTGAAATTGCTTTACACTCCAGTTCCATCTGGGAAATCTTGGTCTGTGAAAGTCAATCAATAAAGACAGATAAGAGGAAAGCAACGAGATGCCAGAAGGCCACTTCTTACTCATTCTAGCATCTTGGGTCTTTAGGTAGAGCTGCCCATGACCTCAAAAGGTACCTATGTTAGTTACTTTCCTTATAGCTGTGACAAAACACCCAATGGAAGATTTGATCTTGACTCATAGCTTTGGGGCACAGTCCATCATGGCAGAGAAGGCTTGATGGCAGAGAAGTGAGACGCTGGTCACACTGTGTCTATAGTCGGGAGGTGAGAAGGGATGAATGCTGGAGCCCAGTTGGCTTCCTACATTCTAGTCAGTCTGGGATCTCAGATAGTGGACTGCTGCTGTCTATATTCAGGGTGGATCTTTCCACTACAGTTAAACTGTTCTGGCAATGCCCTTGTGGATACATGCAAAGGTGTGTCTCCTAGGTAATTCTAAATCCTGCCAAGTTGATAATCAGGATTCACCACCAAAACACTCTACTTGATCTGACACTTTTATGGCAGGAGACAGTCAGCTCTGTACATCCGAAACCATCAATTGTACCCCAAAATGTTAGAGGCCACATGACCCATCATTTAGTCAACCTAGTGGAAAAATTCCAAACCAATGCTGTGGAAATATAAAACTGTATCAAAGCCAATGTGCCAATGGTAACTGAAGGACAAAGTTCTTCTACTCAGTGGGAACTGCTATTCCTGCCTAGCAAAACCTGGTTTCTCGGGATGGGGCAAGCTGACATCTATGCCCATGACAACTTCCCTATAATGTTTCATGGTTACTTACATTCTGATTTCTAAACTAGGTGACATCTTTTTGCTGAGCTCCCCAATATAATTCCATTTGAGTCTCAATTCTCTAAAATAGATAGCACACTCCAAAACTAGGTCCAAACAATAAAAAGACCCACTCCTCAGAAGGTAGGAAGTGGCAGGGTCGCCAAGCACTGCACGAGAAGAGGATACGCAGCAGTGAGTTAATTTTCTGGTCCTGGGGAAGATGGATGAGTTTGCATCAGGAACACATTCCACTAAATAGTAAATAACAAGCTTTCGGAAATGGCACTCACCAGGTAGTTTAAAATACTTTTGTGTTTTGAAAGCTTGTCATTGTGACATATTTCTCCTCCAAGGGAATTTTAGGAGAAGTATCATTTGCGCCTACATTATCTGCACAATCAATTTAATTCCATCTGTGTTTGAATGCCCCAAGTGGGTATCAGCTGTGCCAGAGCTCATCAGAAATGCAGGGGTGGAGAAGAATCTAGAATCACCATCATCATCATTTAGCCCCTGCTTCTATATATCATGATATATTGGGCCAGCAGTTACCCTTGCTAGAGAGTTTTCAGTGCTTTTGAAAGTAGGGGGAAAAAAAAAAACATTATTTATAGTAAAGGGGCAGGTCAAGATTATATTCTGTAATATCAAATGCATATAGTGCCAAGATTTCTGAGGTGCCTCTGGCAAAATGCAGTGGGGCATGAAGTGTCATGGGCACTGCAGAAAAATGTGTAGTAAGAAACTGCACCACGGTGGGACTGCAGACACAACAGGGTTGCCTTCTACAGGGCACAGGCAGACAAACAAACCAGATCCTCTTTCAACACACACATGGCAGGCCCGTCCTCTGCACATACAGGGGAAGACTCAACTTCTGTGAACACAGGGTCGGTGGCCTACCTTCTGCACATCAGAGAAAGCTTGCCTTTGCTTGCACAGAGCAAACCCACCTTCCACAAACACAGGGAAGACCCAGCCTCTCTCTGTACACCAGCTCAGGAATGAATGGTTTCCAGAGCTTCCTAGACTATGCTAGGTCCTCAGTCTGGCTGCTTCATGATTACAGAACATTTTACTGTCTGAGTTTGTTAGACAGACACAGTCTCACCAAGGCAGCCCAAGTGAGGACCTGGTGAGCCTGGAGGCATACCAGCATGCAATGGGCACCAGCCCCTCCCCCAGCTGCAGCCCCTCCCCCAGCCACAGACACTATGCACAACTGCTGACATTGGAGCAGCTCCACAGGAAACATCTGTGCTTGTTTCAAAGTCAGTCTTTAATTCTGGAAGTCATTCAGATGATTAAAACCAGAATTAATGTTTTGCTGTTATTTAAATGCCAACTGCTCAGAATCCGAGGCCAGTCCATGTCCCCTGCACCACGGGAGCTTGTCTTGTGTTTCAAACTCAGGGTATGGGGACACAGACCAGCTGGGACAGCTTGGCTGACAGTCATGGTATGGGCATGGAAGCCCAAAAGCTGCCTTTCCTCCTATTGGCCCTGCCTAAAAATCTCCTGTGGCCACATGGGTACTCTTCAACCTTCCTACAAAGTGGCCTTTTAAGGACAAGAGTTGAGGCAGTCAGAAAGCAGGGGACTCCAAGATTGGGATGAGAAGTTTGGCCCCAGGGTCACACAGAGTTCTGTCCCTGCTTCACGGCAGCTCACCCTTCACACATAAAGCACCACCTCCAGAGTAAGGAGGTGCACAGAATGTAGGAGCCTAGGGATGAGAAAAAGTGTGTTCAGCCTTTTACCTGCATATTTTTGGATTTGTTTTTTTGGGGGGGTTTGTTTGTTGTTTGTTTAAAATTTAGTACACAATTCTGTAAAGTTCTGTGGGTTTCCTCTTGGTTCTGAACTCCTTGGTTCTCCCACCAATCTAACTAGTGCATTCGTTAGGATGAGAAGCCACTCTAAGATTCAGCTGTCTGGGAACATTGGCCCAGCATCTGGTACCCATGCCATCCCTTTGTTTCCTGAAGTAACTCGGGATGAAGGAGCAAAGACATGAAAATGGATGATGGAGTAGAAGTAAGACCTCATTCTTTGTTATGCCAAATGTCTGCTTCTTCTCAGGGACATTTTTAGAAGAGGAAAGGTTGCCAACATGCTTTGAATTTTGGGTCCAGAACTGAGGGAGCTCCTGAGAGGAGATAATACAAAAGCCAGGTGTACTGGTGAAGGTGCCTGATGGGCCCAAGGAACTTCCAGGTTCCAGTAGGATATCCATCCAGGTCCTACCTACACTAAAGACAACTAAATTCATGATGTAGCCTTCAAAGTACTGCTTGGCATTTGAGACTCAACCTCATTGTTCTCAGCCCACGAAGGTGCCTGCAGCTACATCCTTCCTTCCTTCCATCTGTCCTGTGCTGAGGACGCAGACACC
The DNA here is from genome assembly GCA_021653895.1 of Mastomys natalensis. Lineage (NCBI taxonomy): Eukaryota > Metazoa > Chordata > Mammalia > Rodentia > Muridae > Mastomys > Mastomys natalensis. The sequence continues at coordinate 1,924,323 of JAJTUV010000181.1, read as the reverse complement.
TATAATGCCCCAGAGTAGCCCCTGTATATGATTTAAGTATAAAGAGAACAGACCAGTGGCTTTGTAAGAGACCATTAAAAGAGAAAGAACAGGTTTTCCATCCCACACTTGCAGCCATGCAATGACAAGCCAACTTGTTAGATTCCTGCATGTCACTAAGTGCCACATGTACTTCTGTAGACATGCCCACAGTTTTACTTGCAGAGGAACTTCTGAGACAAGGTTGGATGGATTGCAAGCAAGACCCAGAGATGCAATGTCCAGCCAGAACTGCCTGCCTTGATTTAGTATCTTATGCAGCACAGGTTTGCCCTGAGCAGCAGGCCACCATGGCCACTTCCACATGGCTCTGAAAGCTGAGCATGTGACCCTGAACTTCAGCGAGGTCCCCAGAGCAGGTGCCAAGAGATAATCCAGCCATCTGCTTCTCAGTTAAACTAATTTGGTTTTGCTCAAATTCAATGCAGTCAAAATACTTTCCCTTCACAGCACCAAAGCATCAAGGGAAGACACAATAGGATAGAATACTGCCACCTACCTGTTCCTCTTGGTTTTCACACTTTGGTCCTCACTGCCATCTTCTGAACTGGATCCATCACTGCTTTCAGCTGAAAGAAACATCACATTAACACAGCTGAAGGAAGGGTCAGACTTGGTGTTCTGGAAGCCAGCAGGCAGTTGAGGTGCTCAAGCCAGCCCATCTGAAAACTAATTTCATTTCTCTTAGACACAGACATTAGTTACATGAACTTGCTTTCTTTGATGCATATTCTTTTGCATTTCACTAGAAAAGATATCTGACTGTTGATGTCACAGAGGCCATCTCCAGCCCCTGTGCCTCCACACATCACCATCCCTTCAGATGGGCTTAGTGAGTAAATTAGAGAAAAACCAACCACTGTTCCACCCTCACGATCAACCTTTCCCAAGCTGTATGAGCACTGCCTCTCTGCCAGCTGGCTGTTGAAATGCTAGCTTCTCCATATTGGTCTCCTGGTACCCAGAGCTTCCCTCCATCCACTGCAATAGTCACAGGCCCGTGCAGCATACCATATGACCTTCACTACAGACTGGGCCTCTGTTTCCAAAGCCCAAGTGTTTGGAAGATGCATTACTGTTTCCAAGCTGCATGGTACAGCCCTGGAGATACTGCATGAAATTGCAGAATGGCAAATATGTATTGGTGCCCTGGAATTTCCTGTATGGCCACAAGAGAGCAAGAATGAGTGAGGGAAGGTTCCAGAGCCTTGCCATTTCTGACCCATGGTGCAGATTGTGATTCCAGTATGACAAGAGGTGGCCTAGCCTGTTTCCTGCTTATCTGTCTGTATACTCTCAAATCCACCATCTCTGTAAGCCACCCATAATGTTGACAGTGGGGAAGGGAGTTGGGGGAAGGGGTGGAGTCGGCTTGGTCGACTGTGTCTACAGGTCCCAACTCTGCTATCTGGGTCATATCCTCCCCTTTTCTATGTATTGTTGCCTTGTCCTTCCTGGAAGGCCTAGTGCCCCTGCTCTTAACAAGTGTGAAAACCACAAGATAGTAATTTCAGTGCATGTAGCGCTGCCTCTCCCTCCCCGCCATCTGTGTGTGTGTGTGTGTGTGTGTGTGTGTGTGTGTGTATGTGTGTGTGTATATGTGTGTGTGTGTTTGTGTATGTGTGTTTGTGTGTGGTAGAATTTTATGTAGTCAAGGCTGTCTTTGTATCCCTGATCTTCCTACTTCCACCTCCCTATATTTTCCTTTAAAATACTACACTTACCATTGGGTACTGACCTGGAAACTTCCTTTCTACTAGGATTAGCTTTCATAGTGCTGAAGTTGCTATGCATACTAGGGGAAAAAACTGATCAGTCTGTGAACCCTTCCATATACAATAATGAACAGCTTAGTAAGATATGCCCATTGGTGCAATAATGCCATACATGCCATGAAAGTAACCAGCCACTTTCAAAAAGGATTTAAGACTCACTCCACAAGACAGGATTTGTTTTTGGCACCGTTAATGGGGCCCAGAACCCTAGGTTAGTCAGGTCCTAGGACATAGGGAAGAATTTACTGCTATTATTCTCCCAAATGGGCATAATATTAAAATGACTAAACATTTACCATTATCCCCATAGAATAATGCATCTCTCCGCCTTCACAGAGAAGCTTCCTTTTACAGTAGATGGTAATTAAAACAGAGAGCCACAACTGGTCAAAATGCAGACAGTAAGATCGTGGATCATTGAGCCCTAAATGGGACACAATATTAAACACTCAAAGCTCTGTAATCATCATGGAAAGGGGCTGTGTGAGCAAAGGCTGCAAAGTCCAGAGGTGGTGGAGCACTACAGTGAAACTGTTTCTGAAGAAAATGGGCCAGTTGCTCATATGAACTAACAGAGGCTGTGACAATATCCACAAGACCTGTATAAGATCAAGCCAGACAGAGTACCATCATAGAGTGGGGGAGGTCAGAAAGTCCTCCCCCTAGCTGAAGAACTCTTTGTAACAGATGGTTGCTTGGAGAGGAGTCAGTTTTCTTCATGGATGTGTCCCCTGAGAGGCTATCTGCAGTAGATGACCCTACACCTGTGAACACACTGGCAGTACTAGTGGACTCTATGAGTTGTTTTGATTTAAAAAGAGAACTATGAAATTGGGAGGAAAAGGTGATGGTAGGGGTAGGATTGGAGGGGGGAATGAATGGATGGACTTGATCAAAACACACTGTATTCATATTTGAAATTCCTATCAATCAAAAATAAAGTATCAAACCCTATACTTTTTGGCCTGTGTTTAAGGTTCGAGGAGTGCCTAAGTTGACCATGCTCAACCAGTCTGTCTGTTCACAACTCTGTTCTCAACATGGGACATGCAGCTGTTCATAGGATGAGAGGGCCATATCTAGAGGCTTCCAGTTCATCCATGGAACTCTGCACTGTCTTCTGAGTGCTTCTCCTGCCTGTGTGTACAAAGGAATGATTCTAGTTTGGCTGTGACAAGTGACTGTGAGTAGTGTGTATCAACTTGTCTTCAGTGTTGACTTGCTTAGGGGTGAGCAGACATGCAGGGTCAGGTCATCATCAGGGAATGGGGGCAGCTCTAGCCCTTCACCCAGCACACTCCAGGGAGACCACAATCAATGATAACCTCAAGGGCAAAGAATACCCAGTAATTACACAGATACTCTTCAAGATAAATGTGTGTAGTGTTGGCTATTGTTTAGGAAGCCTTTTGATCATTTCAAATAATCTCAACATGAGTAGATGATTTTTGTCCTGATATAAAATCACATATATCAAAAATAAAAATGTTTGCAAATTTGACTGACTTTAGAAGCACAATATCAAAGGGGAATTGAGACCAAAGAGTTGGTCTCACTGCCATTGCCAGTGATTAAAATCATCCCCTCCACGACTGGGAACCTTTGAGCACTGCCACCCATGAGTGCAGAGCTGGGAGAGGTTGCCATCCTCCACTGACTTCAGGGATTACAGAGAAGAAAGAGCTGTGATCATGTACAAAGAAGACAACATACTACATGAGGTTCACATGAAAAGTCAAAAGTGGTTTGCACCAGCCAGCAGCAAGCCAGGTCAGCAATCCCACAAAGTGGAAACAAAACTTGAAGAGTTTCCACCTGAAAACCTAGCTGAACAAGTTTACAAGGTACAGAGACCAGAGACGCAGGAAAGAACTTTCAAGGCTAGCCTGGAAGATGCACACAGTCTGGTGTCACTCAGATAGACTGGCCATGGACTAAAGAACTGAGAATCCAAAAGGTTTTAGTAACAAAAGCAAAGAGAACGTTTCAGACACTAGACCCCACAATAATGCCTTAAACGTGACACCAGAAACACAGCCAAGGTGAGCGGCTGTGGAGATGGCTTGGTAGTTAAGTGTGCAGACCATTCTTGTGTAAGATAGAGTTTGGTTCCCAACATCTCTATAGGGTGACTCACAATAGTCTGTAATTCAGCTCTAGAGGACCTGACACCCTCTTTGGGACTTTGTGAGCACCTGCATTTGCACATACACACTTACCTTCTCCCAAAGGGCATAGTAAAACATAAAAATAAATCTAAAAACCATAGTCAATGAAAAACTAATAAACTAGACAAGTTCAAAATGAAAAACACTTCTGTGCATCACACACTGTACCAGTGGAGTGAAACACGCCCCAGCTAAGTGGAAATTGTACATTGTATGCCTGGTAAAGGACTGACAACTGGAAGTCCAAGAATACCTACCACTCAACACAGTACAAAGCAATCCAGCAAAATGTGGGAAAGGTCTTCAGTAGACATTTCTTCAAAAAGGAATCTACAATGGCCAAGGATCCCAGGAAAGTTGCTTAATGTTATCATTCATTAAATAAATGAAAATCAAACACATAATTCCACAGAGCTCCACATCCATGATGACTGGTGTAAGTATGCTCACAACACCGACAACAGAACAGAATTAAACAAATGTCAAAAGAGGAAGCGGGTAAGTGCTGTGAGCCTTGCAACCAAGGATGTACAATTAGCAGTATAGTCATTATGGAAAGCAGTTCAGTTACTGCTCCAAATGTTTAAAAATAGGGCAATGATAATTTTTATAATTTCCTAGATGCATGAGTATATCTTCATCATACACCTGCAGGACCCCTACAAGGTCCAAAAGCAGATGTCAGGACCCCTAGAACTGGAATTAAGAGCAGTTATGAGCCACTGTGTGCATGCTAGATACTGAACCCAGGTCCTCTGTACGAGCAGCCAGTGCTCTTAACCACTCAGGTGTCTCTCCAGCCCCAGGGCAGCATTTCTTCTGCTAATTTTTTTAGCACTCAGCCAGAAAGTGAAAATGACGCATGTCCTCAACAGATGAATGTATGAACAAAATGTACAGTTTGCACCTGATGGGATGTCATTCTGCATAAAAGGAATGAAGCTCTAAAACAGATTAAATACAAATAAACTTTGCAGACCCTGTGTTAAGTGACATAGGCAAGATGCACGGGATTAATCTGTACCCTTCTGGCATGTGTACAGATGTTTTTCTCTAGAGACAGAAGGTGATGGGAGGATGCTAGGAGCCAAGGGGAGGAGAACACAGGAAGCGACTGTCAAATCCTGACAGAGCTTCTCTTTGGGGAGATGGAAAAGCTTTAGGAGTGGTGATGGTGTACGGCATTGTAAATAAACTTAATGCCATTAAATGTACATTTTAAGATGGCTAACTGGTAAGCTGCATGCTACATATATTCTCAGAATACAAAAAATCATGAACAAAATGTTTTATGGAAAAGATCAGCGCTCAGGAAAAATAGTGAAAGATTATAGTCAAATACATTCTTCCCTAAATTTACAGGAGTCCCTATAATTCAACGAGAAAGACAAACGTGAATATATTCCCAGAAACACAAAACAAATGGCCGACAAACCCCTGAGAATCACTCAAAATTAAAGAAATGCCAACTGAAGTAAAGAATGGCTTTACATTAAGTTCTGGTGATGTGCAGCGCTGAGGCAGAATACATCAGTAGGAGTGTGTATTGATTGATCCCTTCAGAGGAAAATTTCACAATATTAGAAATTCAAGATGTATGTATATGATGATATCACAATTCCAATAATATGAAATTACACAATAGATGTTCTCATGAAAACGTGGATATATATTGATATAAGCAAACACACCTTAAGTTATAGATTTCATGAAATGGCACTCATTGCCCAGTAGAAAATCCCCTGTATCTCTGAAACAGTATTCTTCTTTTGGGAGAAACGGGGTCACCCTGACTATTTCAGCATGCATCAGGAATAATCTGTGGTTGGAATTTAATAGGGAATCATAGAGTTCAATAGTGGTAGGTGAGGCAAATGTGCATTCAAGTGAGATCCTTGGGGAGTGATTTACACCTGAGCTCCAGGCAGTCACAACCTGTAGAGGCAGAGGTGGTCACCCCTCCCTGTCAGCATTCCAAGCAAGGTATGTCCATGAGAACAACAGTGACACAGATGTTAGAGAAACAACCAACTACTTTCTGGTTGAATTTAAGGTCTGATTCACAGGAGGGAACCCACGTTTGGTACTATAATCCAGGAAAAATGCCTGAAACTTGAGAAAATACAGACCTCAGAAGGGAGGCTTCTGCTACTGTTATGCTAAAAATGTAATATGCCTGTCAAATTCTTCCAAACATTTTGCATGTAGATTCTGCTGCTGTCAGCTCAGAGTCAAAGGAGACTTATTTTGACAATGGGCAACAGTTATTGCAAAGGTTTCATTTATAATAACTGAGACTGTTGAGAACAAGTGTCTATTCCATTGCTGTGGCACAGTGGCCAATGCTCCTCCCTAAATGGAAGAAAATCTCTCAGTGTGTGTATGTGTGGGTGTGAGTTTCTGTCTCTCTGTCTGTCTCTGTCCATCTGTCTCTGTCTCTCTCTGTCTGTCTCTCTCTGTCTGTCTCTCTCTTTCTCTTTCTCTCTCTCTCTCTCTCTCTCTCCTCTCTCTGTATGATCCCTCTCCAAGGCTTCAGGGACATCAAGGGACATTACAGGAGAAGATATGGGAAACTTAAAGAGCTAGAAGAAAGGGAGCAGTTCCCTCCACACAGGCCTCACCCACCACTATCATGAAGCAGAGTAGCTGTGAGCATGTTCATGAGCCAGTCTAGGTCTATTCAAGTTTTCCTGTGGAGGGAGAGCCTTACAAGGCTCTGAGACCCTCACGAGATCTTTATAAGGTCTTCATGGGGCGGTTCCTTTATGAAATTATATAAGAGATAAGCAATTGACTAGAGTAGGACTCTCATCAGTGCACCTGCGCTTAAGTGGCCCCGAGGACTGGCTGCTGGTGTGGTTGCCTTTTGAGTTACCCATGTAAGCAACCACAGTCAATGCATTGCCTCACACCGGCTTGGACAGTCTTTTGTCTGATGGCACCTTATCTGATTCAAATACATTTTCTTTATGTCTCTCCAGGAAAAGTCAGGGTTCTTTAGTTAACAGAAGCCATCATGGAATTAGATAACTACAAGCAGAGTGGGAAGCTACTAGCTTGAAATAGAGACAAAGCCATAGAGGACATAGTCATACTAAGTCTACTGCACAGCAGCTACAGCTGCATGACTGCTGCAGGTCCAGTCAGACACCCACAGGTACTAGCACTGTCTCTCTGCACTCCTAGCACACAATTGAACTATGGGACCAATGCAATGGCAAAGAAGCTCATGCTAAGAAAGAGCATGGGCTGAGTGGGGACTGAGGCTGCAGGCTGTTCACCCAAGAGACAGATTCTATGGAATGCTTTGTTTGGTTGATCTAGGTTTCCTGATGAAGCTCAGCAGTTTGGTCGAGATCTTTGAAGATACATCTTCAAGATCATTACCAAAGGTTTCAGTAAGTGTGCTATCCCTATATCCTATGCTCTAACACCACAGTGAACCTCAGGGTCTGCAACACACCATATGCTTGTACCTTTATCTCAGGGTAGACCAAATCCTGACCTGGATGTTCACCGTGCTTGGTTTCCACACTCTTAGAAGGCACACAGCTTCCTGATTGGCCTGTGCTCACTATTTGAGGCAATGCCAAGTGTCAAACATGGGCTTGATTAACCCCAACTTTAAGAAGCTGATTGGTTTAGAGAACATCTAAGTTCCCTTCTTCCCTCCTTCTCTCTTACATTAGGTGAGAAGTGGATAGAAGTTTGGTTCTGGGAAACCATACTGACAATGGTTATATAATTATATAATTTCATATAACAGGCAGGGGCTGAAGGCACAACAGAAGGTGACACAGGTTCTTTCTTGTATTGAGGACGAGGGCTAACACTGGCTTATCTCTCAATTGCCAATTAGCCTTTCCTGATAGATGGAGGTCAAATGCAACTGTGAAGTGTTATAACAGCATCCTAAGACCCCTCCCCTACCCTGGGGTCAGCTCCTCTTGACTTGACTTATTCATTCCCTAGCTGGAGACTCCTACCAAGCTCTACCTGCGTTCTGTCCTCTGTTGCCTGCTAAAGTCCATGTGGGACTCTCCCAAGAGACCACGGCTTCCTCCCCCTGCTTAGCTGGTCTCACATAGACCAGAGATTGACCAATATAGCCATTGCAATAGTCCTTAGAAAGCAAGGTTCCTGTTGCCTTTACTGTAAAAATATAAGGCAGAGGCCTGGATGATTGAAAAGTATACCATGCTGAGCTCATGTGTAAGCATCAATCCCTCAGACAGAGCTAAGTGTAAAATCTCCGATGTTTACCCAATTCTTCTTGGACTAATGAAACATATCCTTATTTTTGGGAGGGTTTCAGCATTTGCCTTTCATTGGCCACCTGGTACCTTTGTGATGTGGGAACCCAGTACACACTGTCTTGGCCACACAATGCCTCGGAAGCAGCCCCTTCACCAGCTGCAGCTGTGTTTACTCTCAGGATGATTTTTATCCTACTTAGTGAAATGCATGTCACCGCGAATCCACAGTTGTCCTGAATAGAAATGACTAAAATATTTGCACAGCAATTGAAGCTGAGTGAGCTCTTGCTTGTCTTTATTACCAGGTACGGAACAAGAAATTGTTAGCCAGGGCTACCTGTACCTGAATTCTCTCCCGTAAGGCCTGATCAGGTAGCTTTTCTTCAGCCTCAGGTCAGACTTATCAGCCTTCAAGTCCTGATCCTACGTATGATAGACCTGTGAGCTGAGTAAGATCCCTTCACTGAGACCCCTTCCTCTGTAAGGTAGGTACAGAGATCATGGAAAGCAGAGATGGCTCCCAACAATGTCACCAACTTAGGATCACTCAGAGAGGAGACTCCCAGTTTCTATGCAGTTCACCTAGTGATGGAGGATTGTCCTGTCTCATCCACGTGGCCCTGGATAACGAAAAGTGCCTAAAAGGCTGAAGATGCTTTGAAGATGAAGGAAGGCACAATGTGCAAGGAAGTCAGAGGACCACCGAAGTTGGAAAGGAGGGGGCAACAGTCACTCCTCTGAGCCTCAGAAAGGATACGCCTTGCCAGCACCGGGTACTCACAGCAGCCTTGTGCTCTTTACTACTGAATTTTGTTTTGTTATAGGATAACTTTTGGTAGCTTGTTACATTTACATCAACAACTCATGCTCAAAACCTGGGGCACCAGCCTGCAGGGTTTTGATTTCTCCAGAAGCAGATAAGGGAGCCCATTGTTACATGTTTCTCTCTAGCCTCTGCCAAGAGGATGCCTGCCACCTCTGTCCCACGCCGATATTTAATGCTGCATTGTTCTAGACCTCCCAGTGAAAGGGACCTCCCAGTGCAGGAGCAGGATGTACTCTGTGGACAGACCAGGTGGCCTTCCAGGATGTAAAGTGTGCTAGCCAGATGGCAAAGAGATTTCTCTCATTTCCAGGAAGAGTGGACATTGCAGCTGCTGATTACCACAGAAAGAATTGCACCTCTGATAGGCTTGATGAACAGTCTGATGGAGACACGATTGTGAGTGCCTCAGATGGGAGGAGTTTATACAATCCTAGAGTGTAGCAATGAGTTCTAGTGAAGCATGTGCTTCTCATTTCATGTTAGTTCAACAGCAAAACTACAGAGCCATAAAACATCTGGATGCATTAGAAGGTAATTAGAGGGTAATTTAGATCTTCTCCTGAATCCCTCAGCAAGGCCAGGAGAATGAAAGGCAGATTACCTCCTTACCTTCTGAATGACAAAGGATAACTACTTGGGCCATGCCCAGTAAACTGATCTTGAGAGCTCCCACTCCCTTGATTTATATCATGAATGTTCACCATACACACACACATGCACACACTCATATGTATTCATACACATACTCATATATACATACACATCCACATTCATATACATACATACATATGTACATTTGCATACACACAGTCACATATACATATATTATACACATACATATGTACATTCACATACATATAGTCACATATACACATATATACACATATTACACATTTATACATACATGCATATATACTCAGACACACTTATTGACAAAATTACACATAAACACACCTCCCATATGCACAAACAACACATATACACACATATACACATGCACACTCATATATACACAAAGCATACACATATTCACATACATAGCATATACACTATCATATACACACATGTACTCACACACACACACACACATATATATATATATCACATACACTTACACACTCACATATACTCTCACATACTCATACCATATACACATACTCACATAAACATATACAGACTCACACACACATTCCCATATACACAAATATATATACATGCATAGTCATGATATATATTAATGAACATATACACTCACATACATAAACATGTACACTCATATACACACATGTACATTCATTCACATTTATATACACTCATATATATAAATAGACTCATGTAAATTTACACACATTGATATACACTCACATACATGCACACTCACATATACACATTCCTCCTCATATATATATATATGTAGGGAGCCAAGCCCAGGAAACTACCTGCTGTTCTAAGGGAACCTCAGGAAATTACTTGCTGTTCTGGAAGGCCTAGTCAGTACAAGGTTAAGAAAGGACGTTCTAGGGTCTCAGGTCTCAGGAATGTCTGGCATTTCCTGGGAGCTGGTTACACAGTAGGATGGCCTAGGGCAATAAAGTTACAACAGTGGGATGGTCTAGGGTAATAAACATTCAATAGTGGGATAGCCCTAAGCAATGACCTCCACCCTGTCTCTTATTCCCCTTCCCCACTTGCCTAAGAATATATATTGTAAGCTGCTTCTGCATTAAAATGAGACCTTGACAAGACTCCTTTTGCTTGGTCTTCCGTTCCTTTTCTCGGCCGTGTTCCTTTTCAGGTGAGGCCCCCTCAACACCCCATGAATAACTAGACTTGTGGGTTGGGTCATATATATATATATATATATATATATATATATATATATATATATATATTCTCTTTGTCTCCTTTTTCTCTTACACACTCACACATGTTCACACACATAAACATTTCCACTTATACACCAAACTCACACTCTGTTTTTCATATATACATACTCTCACATCCACATGAACTCACATCTATGTGTGTGCTAGCTCTCTCTCTCTCTCTCTCTCTCTCTCTCTCACACACACACACACACAACACACACACAACAGCCTGATGCTGGTCAATGTGCCAGACATTGTACACAGTACATTCATTTCACTTGCCTCTTGGAAGCGGTGTACTGGAGTACTAAACTCTTCTGTTTAGAATAGAAAGAAGCAATGTATCAATATGCTCAAATCCAGACTAGATCACAATCGAACAAAATATAAAAATAAAATTTGCCACTGAGGATCACCCCTCTGGATCCTATTATACTAGCAAGGCCACATAATCTATGAAACATGGCAAACCAGTAACCAGGGAAGATGCCACGAGGCTGCTATGGGCTGGAGACCATCAGCCTTCCTCTCTTGTCATTAATCAATCCTCCAGAATTAATCCTACCTGCTTATCAGTTCTCACAGAGTTAGAGGTTCTTAACTACAAGTCTACTAGCAATTGAAAATGAAGCCATTTTCATGTCCTTAAGAATTCTGTGCAAAGTCATGTATTGAACCATGTGCCTCTGGGTCCTGGCCCTCCAGGCAGTGTCAGTGGTGGGCTCCCTCTCATGGTGTTGGTCTCAAAATATACTAGTCATTGGTTGTCCACTCCCATAATTTCTGCACTTCATTTATCCTAGCGCATTTTGTAGGTAATACAAATTGCGTGGCAAAGGTTATATTGGTAGGTTGGTGTCCCAGTTCCTCCAACTGGAAGTCTATCAGACACAACTGGCAAAAAGAAAAAAAATAGTCAATGAAATGATTCCTAATGATATTCTGCAATATCCATGAATTGTTGCCTAACCCAATTGTCATCAGAGAGGCTTCATCCAGCAACTGATGGAAACAGATGTGGAGACCCAGAGCCAATCATTAGGCAGAAGAGCTCAGGGAATCCTATGAAAGATGGGTGAGTGTGTGTGTGTGTGTGTGTGTGTGTGTGTGTGTGTGTGTGTGTGTGGAAGGACTGTAAGAGCCAGAAGGGTCAAGTACATCACAAAAAATCTCACAGAATCAACTAACCTGGCTTCATAGGGATTCACAGAGACTTTACCAACAACCAGAGAGCCTATATGGGACTGACCTAGGCCCTCTGCATATATATTACAGTGTGCAGCTTGCTCTTCTTGTGGGACTCTTAACAGTGGAAATGGGCTGTCTCTTTTGCCTGCTTTTCAAAACCTTTTCCTCCTACTAGGTTGCCTCTTCCATATAAGAGGAGGTGCCTAGTCTTATTGCAACTTGATATGCTATCTTTGGTTAGTATCCATAGGAGATCTGCCCTTTTCTGAAGAGAATGGAGGAGGAGTGGATGGGGGAGGGCAGAAGAGGGGTTCGGGAGGGACTGCGAGGAAAAGAGGGAGGGGAAACCATGGTCAGAATGTAAAAATGAAACAAAACAAACAAAAAACAAAACAAAAAGGATTGTGTGAAAAAATGCTCGCTGCCTGTGATCGTCTCTTAAACGTAAGAATGACTTTGGAGTCGAATGCTTTAAAATTGCCTGACTACCTGTCACAAAAGTATACTGTCCCTAGATTGTGGTCTCATGCTAAGCTATTCTGGTGTGCATCTGTGAGACATGAGACTCAACTCTACATTTGTACCTAGGAAGTGTGATCCCTGTTGGGGTAAAACACAGCAGCACTGATGGATATAACCTGGGGGACTCAGGTCCCTTTCCTCTGCCCATGGCCCTCTCCACAGATGACCCTGTAGAGGCTCTGGAGACCCATCCCTGACTCTTCGGATCTGGCCCAGTTTGGTCCAGACAACAGAAGTAGGGATGGAGCTGTGCATTTAACTCTCAATAACTTCATTTCCCTCTCACTCCTGCCGGTCCTTTGGGAAAAACAAAGGGAGCACATGCAAGTTTCTAGAAGAGTCTACATCTTTTACAAGGTGCAAAGAGCATTGTCACCATCCACACAGCAAATGAAGTCATTGCCACAGTAAGCCATGCCAACTGCTTCTCGAAGGATTTGAAATCCTCCTTTTCTTTCTGACCTGTGCTCCTTCTCTTGTCTGGGAGCCAGAAGCAACTGATCTGCAGGCTTATAAAGTCTCGATGGGGATGAAAATGTTCCCTCTAGTTCGGACATCACTTCATCAAAAAGGAAAAGCACTCACAAGCCCAGTCTTATCATTCATGGACATAGAAACATTTTAACAGGTTCTTTTTTTCCCCTTCAGTAAAATATACATCTAGGACATCTTTATTTTCCCAACATCAGCTGGGAAAACTCTCCAGAAAATGTTCTGCTTAAGTGAAGTAGACATGCTATGCTTGCTGTTTTTCATTTATTCAAGATTAAGTCTGGCTTCCTAAGAGCACAGTCTTCCATGTCCCTTAGTATTGTGAAAAGAGCTAAGAGGGCTTAAATGGCCAGTCTTCTAAATGGCTCTGATTTAACCATCGGTGGGAGCTGACGCCATCTTGTTCAGCTCTAGATAATGTGAAATCAAAACTCAATCCAAGTCCTATAAAATACCTCCTAAGACTAAACAACAATTTCCTTAAAATGAGTCAAGAGTCCATGCCCAGCATTCTGGCTTTCTTCAGAATGTATAGCAACTCCCAGAATGGAGACGAGACCTGGTGTGGGCCTCTAATTCCATCCACTTGAACAACTGAGGCAGGGGAAGTGGAAATCCAAAACCTTTGAGGCTACATTCTGAGTTCAAGGACTACCCAGGCAACTTAATGAGACCCTGTATATAAATAACAAGCAAAAAGAGGTCTGAGTTACAGCTCAGTAGTCAGTACAATGTTTGTTTAGCATCTGTAAGACTTGTTCAGTCCCCAGCACACCTCTGGAATGACGCTGGTTTAATCCATGCACTTGGGGAGTCAGAGCTTCTCATATAGCACTCATAAAACATGTATCTGCTTTCTTGAGAAGGAGCCTCTCAGAAGGTGCTGAGTGCTCTTCTCCCATTCTTGGTGAGATAGGACTTACAAGGCTGGTCAGACACAGCTGCTTCCTTACCTAACAGACTCTTCTATAGGATAGAAGGCTGCTTACCCCACCCCCATGTGTGGGCTTCCGTTAATACCTAACAGTGACCTCCATGTTCAGGGGCTAGAGTGAGCCATGGGGTTGAAGGAAACACTTGCATTTGCCCACATCTGTTCCCCAGAACAGATCTCAGCACATGCATGGAATGAAAGCCAAAGGACAGCTAGTAGCCATCTGCACTGTCCCTGCACTAATGACCTCATGGGATGCAATGAGAAACCCAAACCCACCACTTGAAGGGGTCAGGTTTTCAGTGGGAAGTGTCACGGAAACTCAATTTGTGATTCTGCAGTCCTGAACACGACTCCATTACAACTACTTCCCCGCATAACCAGGAACGGCGACTCTGGCTCCTATCCCCAGACAGAGTGCAGCCCTGCATCCCCTCCTAATTACTTGCTGAGGCCTCCAGCTTGCGTTTGTGGGGTGGGTCCTCGATGATTCTCTTGAGATCCCCACGGTTCTGCAGGTCCACGGGCTTCTCCCAGACTGACAGCTGCATGGTCGGGTTGAAGAAGAAAACCCGGTCATCACCTGTCCAGACCACACACCTGTGAAAGTCAAAAACTTGCCTTAGTCACTTTCAGAGGCACATGGTGAAGGGCAATACCTGTACCCCTCTCTCTGCATGCCCTTCGGGACTGTGAAGACTTTCTGGGGGCATCAGATAATGATGGCAGAGCCTTTCCTTAGAAACTCTCTGTGCTTCTCACACTCTCTCACTTGGCTCCCCAGCTCAGTGCCCTGCCTGACTCAGTTTAGTGACATTTTACCTCAGACCTAGGCACCTGGGTCCCCAGGTGACTTATTTCACTACGTTCCCCACTCCACCCTATACATCCATCAAGGAGCACCACGCAGCAGAGATGATACATGAACCTCTTGACTCGGCAACTGAGCCCTGGCGTCCTGCTCACTTTCACAAGGGCCTCGTACTTTCAGATATGAACACCTAAATTATAGGGAAGGAATGGTTTATTGTTTTGAAATACCTTGAGAGAATGAGAAACAGAGATAGGCACAGAAAACGAGATCCCTTCCACAAGGTTGGCTACTGGCCTTGGTGTCTATTCCCTGTTCTTAGGATGCTGCAGAGAGTAAGTGTGACTAGGGCCCATTTCCTATCCAGACATCTCTTAAAACTTACCCTGGATAATGTACTCCTTCCTGGCCTCAGCTTAGCATAGCAGCCTCTAAGAGGCCCTTGGCTCTTCTCCATGCTTATCTGTGTTACAGGAAAGGGAAGAGTAGGCTATGCATACAAAAACTCTGTCCAAGAGAGGACCACTGGCCACCTGTAGCATACAGTGAGACACTGTTGATCCCTCCATGTCTTGCTCACACATCATCCTAGAAGGCTAGCATGGGTATTTGCATAGAGGGACCCACTCCATGTTTAGGCCAGTTAGTTTTGTTCCATAAGCTGTGCTGAGGGCCCGGGCTTGATTGCCATGTGCTAGCAACTGGATGGATTAGGACCCTAATGACCTGAGAAGGCCTATCAGGTATTCCTAGGAGCTATGCAACTTACATAGTAAGCTGTTTCTTAGCTGCTACTAGGTCCCATGAGGCCATGCTTTTTGGGGACTGGAGGACCTTAAAATCCTAGACCCTTTCCCCAGTTGAAGCCAGGCTTATGGTGTCTTGCTGTGATCATAAAAGTAGACTGAACTGAAGCTCTCAGCTGAGCTATTTACAAGTCTTACTTGGATTACCTTTTAATCCTGAAGTTTGACTGAACTTGTCCCAAGTGGAAAATTCTAGAAGCATCCCTAGTTTTCTGTACCCTGGTCTGTCTCCTTAAGACTTGAACTGTTTTATGATGTCTCCAGGAGACCAGGATCTGTTCCCATGGTTCCACCTCAGCAGTCAGGCAGGGGGTACCATCCTCACAGGAGGTTAATGAATCCCATGGTTCCACAGGCACCTGGGACATGCATCATACTTTAGCCTTGTGCTCCTACCCAGAGCTGAGTAACTTACTCTGAAGAGAGAAATCCCTGGTCTGGGATATGGCCTTGGTGACCAATATACAGTGTGGGCTTAGCCTCTCTGTTTTCAACAGTTGATGGACATAGGGACCTACCAATGAGTCCTACCATGGACCCATTTATTAAGCTATTTCCTTCTAGAAGAGAACCTTTCCCACAGGTTCATGTCTAACTTCTAGTATGGGTTCCAGGACTCTCTAACCATGGTCACTGTCATGGCCGCTTCCTACTGACTTACTTTACTGGGTGGGATGCACAAGTATCTGGATGTTCTGGTTTGGTTTCTGAAGCCTTCATTGTCTGAATAGGTTAAACAGGGTACAGCTCATGGTCCAGGACACAGCTGGGCTCCACAGATACTCCATGTCCTCTGAGACCTTAGTATCTTTCTTCTCCTTCCCTTGAGGCCCCTTAGGTAACATGTAGTAGTTACACCTGTGTCACATGCACTGTGTCTGGAAAGCCCACCTCAAGATGATCCCAATGAGGGGAGGTCGGGGTGGGGGTAGAGGGAGGGCTAATTCCAGGGGACTTGGTGGTAGCAGCTGAGATGGCAACAGCCTAAGTGGGCCCTTGTCTTCCCAACACCTGCTGCCAGGTTTTCAGGTCCAAGGCCCAGGCTCTTCCAGTAGAGCCTGCCATAGAGTAATGATGAGAAAAGCTCACTGAGAAGTGTCCAGTCAATTACCATTTGCTGATCTGAGGAGGTACTGGCATGTTAAATTAATGCCACAATGTATTGGTATTTGCATGAGAATTACTGGGGAACAGAGCTTGAGAGAAGGGACAGGGGGCCCAGGGGCGGAAGCACAAAGATAGTTAGTTGCAGGTTAACCCTTAGGGACACAAATCAAGGTAGGGGGGAGGGAACAACAGTCAGTAACCTCAGCTAATCCCAGTGCCCCAGCAGGGCTCCAGCAGTCTCTCCTAATGTGGAACAGATGGGTCTCTGCAGGTAGTCTGTGGAAAACTCCTAGCTGTCCAGAAGGCTGAGGGTCACACGCTGTGTTCTGATAGAACTCTGGTCAGAGAGAAGGCTTGGGGTTTGGGCATTGGGACTTGGGCAAGAGAGGACTAGAGGAGGAGAAGCTGAAACCAAATGAGTAAAGACAATCCTTTGTCTCTGGGTTGAGACAATCAGGAGTCCTGCCCCATACTGCTGGAGTTTAATAGTGTCAGGCTGTCAACTGTGGACCCTGAGCTGCCACACAGAGAGAGGCATCTCACATCAACTGGAAACTTGGCTCAAAGCAAGTCAACAGAGCTGGAAAGGTTGGGCACCTGGGCTTGGACAGGTTGCTTTCACAGCTGGGTGTAGACAGGTAGATCTATGTAGATGGTCCAGGAAGCTATGTAGTGAATGGTTAGGGGTCCTTAACCTACTGTAGGCTCCCTAGACTTTAGGCTGAACAGAGGAGAGGGCTGCTGGGCACATGGTCTCCAGTGGAGGGAGCAAAGGACAGGTTAGAATGGTCTCTGGAAGAGGGCACTGAATCTCACCACCAACCAGACCAATGCCAGAGAGCATGGCTCATAGCCTTCTGCTGTTATATTCCTTTCCCTGAAGTCCAAGGTGGAAGGCTCCTTGAGGACATGTACCTCAAAGTCTTTCTGCTGGGAGGCTCAGATAGCATCTCTGGGTTCTCAGCTGTCTCCAACTCCATGCCCCAAGCTCTCTGATTCACCAAAGAAACAAGACTTCACACCTCAAAATGTATATATATTTATTATATATAATAAATACAATGTAATATATTATATGTATATAATAAATTTAAGTTACTCCAGGCCTCATTTTCACAAAGATAAATCCTTGTCGCACATTCAGAGTTCTGTGGGGAGGCAGTGGCTGTAGCACATACTGCTCAAGTATAAAGGCACACAAGTGCATCCCACCCTAGGAAGAGCTGGCTCTCCAGTGCCTCAAGATGGAGGAAACATCTCCTGCTCCCTACTGCCTTCTAAACCCTGCCACCACCAAACTTCTAAAGCCAGGGAAGAATGGGGCTAATTAGAGACTTAATGGAGCATTAGCGTCTGGTGGGGGTGGTGACAATTAACACAGTACACATTTATATCCAGGCTGCAAAGAACCCGTTCCTGTGCCCAGGGGAAGCGTGTGGAATTGAACTGCAGAGCCAGCGGCAGGTAAATAGATGGGGTTCCCAAGAGGAAATCTGCCTGTCCACTTGTTCCGGTTGGTTTCAACTAGACGGAGCTGGCTATGACATGCAAAATTAATTTTATGTTTCATTTTATGCCCATTTTAAGTACATGGATAGCTCCCCTTCTCTAATCATGCCACATAATTCTTGGATGGCAGCCATGTCTCTCTTCTCTCAAAATGTCCCTAGATCCCGGCGGATGTAATTAGTGCACTGGAGTTATTTAAGTCTGATACAGGATCCCACAGTGAGAAGCCCCATGTGTAGAGATCTGGTGGTGGTTGATTTGTTCAAGAAAGGGGTTTTTAGTCATAAAGTCACCCTTTGAACAGCAAGTCTGGAGGCGTGGGAGAACCATGGCCGTTCAGCCCACTGGAGTGGGGAATCAAGTCTGGCCTGCCACCTCCGTGAACTTGGATTCCAGGCATGAATCCAAGAAGCTACATACCTGTAGCTTCTTGGTCTACCGACTCAGCTCTGCATGCTCTGTCTTGGGCAAGGCATCCTTTCTGCTGGATGAAGCTCACTGTATCTGCTATACCATCAGTGGATAAACAGCTCCCCTGTCCCCTTTGCTCTCTGGGGCTTTGCTTCTACAAGGGACTGACCTGAACAAGGCTTTGGGTCCTCTGTGGTCCAGTTGCAGGAGAAGAGGAGGACTATGAGCCTTGTGGAGTCTGATCACCAAGGTGAGAGAAACATGCTTCTCAACCCAACTATTTTGGCCATGCCTCTCGAACCCCCGTATTTTTCAAAATAAGTTCATAGGGAGGAGAAAACATTGTATCTGACACCCAGGTTAGGGATCAAGAGCAGCTGACACATGAGTGTCAGCAGCACAGTGCTCGAGAATGTACAAAGCTTTATAACATGACTGTCACATACCCCCATACTGAGGCATGCCAGAGGGAAGATTCTCAAGGATCTGGAGAGGTATAGCATTGAATTGAGGCCCAGGTCCTGAAGGCAATGCCTCGGCCCTCTTCATGTGTTATTGTCTCTGCTTCTTACTTTCTGAGGTGAGAGCAGGCAGGGGCAGGGAGAGGGGGCTATGGAAGTGCTGACAATCCTGCCTGTTGTTCACGTGCCCTCTCACTGTGGCACTCAGAGAGGCTACAAGAATGGCTCCTCAAGGTGTGCCCAACCTGGGCTCCTACACTGCATACCCAGGGCTGGTCCTTTATGCTCCTTTGCATGCCTTTGACAATGTTGCAGCTAGCTATCTTTAGCTGTTTCATAGACTCATATTTCCACATTCTGGGAGTGCCCAATCATCAGCAGCAGACCAGCCTGTTAGTTTCCTGCCACTCTGCATCCAGACTTTCAGGACATGGGTTCAAGCCCTCCCTCTCTAAGAAACCAAGTAAAGCAACCTGGCAGGGGCTCAGGCTGTCTAAAGGATGCATCATGTAAGGGCATAAAACCATCCTTCTTTGCCCTTGTCTACCAGAGTACCAACTTTTCATAAACTACAGGGGCTTGTTTTTTGTTTTTTAGCAGATAACCTGACCTTTGACCTCTTTTACCCATCTAAGACAGTCAAAGTCACAGGTGAGGAGCCACAGTAGATCCTTCTGGCTTAGTACTGTTTCAGAACTCAAGTATACCTTCATGGAGACTGATAAAAAAAAAAAAAAAAAAAAAAAAAAACAAGCTCAGAACTTGAAGCTACTCACTCCTCCCCTCACCCACCCAGGATGCAACCTCCTCCGGAGGCCTCTTCAGCCTGGGTCTAAGTGGGAGCTTCCTCCTGCCTCCTCCTCCATCTGCCATAACTAAGCACTTTGACATTTAATTCAGCATTCAGCTCCCCTCCCCAGCAGTTACACCTTACCTGTCCCTTCTCTGACATAATAAAAGGCTCAATTATGCAAAGGGGACAAAGTGACATTTGGTTTCCCTTCAGCAGTATGTACTCAAAGAAGAGTGATGCTTGCTCGCAGCTGAGCGAGCGTGATCACATGTCACATCTGAAATTGACACTGCACTGATATGGCCCAGCCCGCTTCTCCCTTAATAACTGTGATTCCTAATCACCTCTCTCCAGGCAAACATCCATATTCGTCACGCCTGGGGAAGTACTCCTCTCTCTCTGAAGTGGTTCTGCCAACTTCATCCAAGAACATGCTTTTATGCAGATTCTTTTAAAGTCAAATAAACGCAGCACTTACAGTGCTACACATCCAGAGATTCTTTTTTTAAAGCTGTATATAATTAATTGATAGTTATGATAGTCTTAAAATATCAAATATTTTAAGCCAGGATAAAAGCCATGCAATTAAGACAAAACCAGGGACAGAGACTGCACCCAGGATGGCTAACTCCACCCAGTTGTTTGAAGACTCACTTTAGGAGCCACACCTTAGAGTTCTACAGGTTCTACCCAAGCATGTCTCTTCGCCAACATGGCCTGCCCACCATTGGTCTCTCAGTGGGACAAGAGGCACCAGACTCATGGCAACACCATGTTCATTTGGGCAAGTACTTAAACTGCATCTGCATCTTAGGACCAGAAAGAAGTATGAGAGAACTGGCTTTTGTAGGAGGCGGTGCCTGTGATAGCATCTTGTCCCTGACTCCTTGATCAGGACACATCTTTCCCTTTCCGCAGCACTCACAGAGAACTTTGTTGCTAAGTCGCTGACCAGGCTTGAACTGCATCAATCTGGACTTTCTTAGAAAAGTGAACTGATGTGAAACGTTCAGTACACGCCGTTTAAATTTCATGAAAATAGCTAATTATTTATAAATCCATAATCTCTAAAATGACTCTCAGATGCTAATTAATCATTGATGCTGACATTTATTGCCCTTTGAGCCAAAGCCTCATGGATTTTACACTTTGTTTAGCCATTACCTTTGAAATGTCCCCGTGTCATCAGAAATGCAAGAAAAGCATTTCAATGCTGAACAGGAAAAAGTTTCAGAGGTGCATGTTCAGCTTCCTCATGGGGAAGGCCTCACTTTGTGTGAAAGCTGATACACACACTTCCCTCCTCAATGTCTTAAAAACTGTGTCTGGATTCTGGGTCTTTTCAAATCACCCAACAGAGCTAAGCTCTGTGTCCTTTTGTAATGAAGAATTGGTGGAAGATTATTCTGGAACCTGGAAACATCTTTAATGTTTAAACTGGTACCCACCCTGAGAGGAAAACATGCAGAACTCTGGATCCCCTCTTATTCTCGCATTGACTTTGTGTTTCTAAGGTTACACTGATGTGTATGAAGAGACCATCTGTCTGGCCATCTCAGTAATAGACTACACAATATGATCCTCCATGGTTAAGGATGCCTTGGGATGTTCCAGCTTACTCAGGGCTTACTTAGCTCTTCAGCATACAGAGTCCCTGTGGGCAGACAGAGGCCTCCCTTTTCCTTCTCATGCTTTTAAAGCTGTTTCTTCAACCTAAGCAGTCTGCCAAGTGTATTGCACAGGGTGGACACAAACAAGAAACAATGCATGGTTTTAACCTTCCGTCTTTGTTTAAGAGCCTCCTACACCTGTGTGCATGAGGCTCAAAGTCTTGTCTACTGGAAACCTATCAAACATATTTCTCAGTTGGTTTGCTAAAGTATGCAGACAGAATATAAAAAAAAAAAAACAACAGGTTGGCTTGTACTTTTCAACTTCCTGATTGCTCTGGTTCCAGTTTCCCAGGCAGCTCTAAGGCTGTTGGTGATGCCTCTTGGAGCCATGTTAGCTCTGCCTATATGAAAATTTCCCCAGCCATGGGTCCTCAGGGGAGTTTTGTTCTAAGATTTCTGTTCTTCTGCTAAAGTGTCTCCTTCCAGAGACTGCTGTGCCCTGAACACAGGCACAGAACCTTGTCCTTTGTCCCGCTTGTCCTATGCCCAATGGTAATTGGGCATAGAAACTTCTGGACCTTAGAGCACCGAAGGGTCAGTGCCTTCAGGGGCTAACAGAAAGCCATGGCCTGCCCACATCCAGATGAGCATTACCTCCAGGAAATGCTGTCAGTCTGACTATGATCTAAGCCTCCATTGCTGAGACAGAGCTCCCAGAGCTCCCTGGGTTTGGGCAGTAATGTGCATCCACACCTACAGAAGCCAGTGATGGAGTGTCCCCACTACCCAGGATGCACTTGTCCTGGCCTTGGCCATGTCCACTAAGGAGCTTCCATACTCTGACTTGAATGGAGTTCCTTTAGCAGTTAGTTAGAATTTAGTTGAAGGTGGCCACTACTTTCTGAGGTGAGGGTGCCCTCATACCACTGTTACAGATGGTACATGTGAACAGAGATGAGTAATGGAAATGCATTATTGCTCCTTCACCTCCAGGGATTCCCAGAGTACCGGCTGACCAGGGACAACCAGACACTGGTGAACCCCAGAGGATTCACTGTCATTGTGATGGCAACAATGGTTTGAGATGATGAAGATGGGCTGTCAAGGCTCTTTCCTATGGAGGGGCTCCATCCCTGGAACAGATGGTTTCAGTTCCACATGTGGAGGAACTCTGTTCCTGGGGAAGACAGCCATGGTTCCCAGGTGGAGAAGCTCCATCCTTGAGCAGACAGTGCTGTCAGGAAGAGTCTGGCCTCTAAGATCCATACATGTATGTCAGGTGTAATGAGGCTGTCATTCCTGGTGCCTACAAAGTTCCTCTCAACCACATTAACAGATGAAGCGAGAACCAGAAGCTGTTATTCTCAATGGAGAATCCTGGTCCCTCTACTTGTCAGAGCAAGTAGGAATCCCTTCGCAGGTATGGTGAGACCTTCCAACATACACATGCTTAGCTAAAGGGCCACTTTACAAGGCAAGGAACTGTAGCTTAAGCAGAGCTGAACTTAGAAAACACACAAACCAAAGGATGCAAGGGAGGCAGTATCACCCTCTTCACCTCCTGTAATACTGCACAGGTCCCAGTGAGGAGGCCCAATTCTGATTGGTTCATGAATGGAGCCCTTCTATCTGTGTGTAGGGGTTTAGTACTTCTATGATATGGAGCCTACCCAGACAGGCTCTGCTGAGGGTTCCTGCTACTAGCAGCTTGCCAATCAAAGAGGAGATGGCCAGGAGGAGCCCTCCACCACCCTGAGACAACAGGACATCATGGATTTTGTATAGTCAGTGGGGCCTCTGTGGTTCTGTCTCTCCCTTCAGGTCTGAACCCTCTCCAGCTGCGGATACAGCTTAGTCTCACAGCACTGATCCTAGTTGCCCCAGAAACCACTCATCCATTCCATCTTCTAGAATCATGAACTTGGCTCCATTCTCAGAAGCCTACAATAGTGTCCTCTGGTCCTTTTCCTGGGAGAGAATGTTTCATTCCACAGGGACCAAGTCTTCACTCTGTGATTCCCAAACACCTCCTGTAGTAAGAATATGATTCATTTATATCATGTTCATGGATACTCAAGGACTCCTGATACTCAAGCCAAGAAGGCTTACATTCTGACTTAACAGTTGGAAGCCAAGGTCCTCACACAGGGAATGGGAAAGCTATAACCCATGAGCCTTGCTGTCCATCAGCCAGGCTCATTTCCCATTAAGGTCTAGTTTTCAAGGTCCCATCTATAGGTAGATTCTCCCAAGGAAGCTCCATGGAAGCCATGGCATGAGGTATGATCAGTGGATGCTTCTACACACAGATTCCTGCCCACTCTGAGCCCAGCACAGGAATCTGCTGAGATTCCTGGGACCTACTGAATAGATAGGGGCATGCTTTGCCCCTATGACCAGACCTTATTTCTTGCTAGTGTGTTCAGGATGGGGACTTGTCTCCATAGATCATGATATCTTATTATAAGTGCTTGCAGTTCTACCATAACCTCCTAGGGAGGTAGGACTGATTTAAATTACTCGGCCAAAGACATACCCAAATATGTTTCCACAGAGACCCTGCCATTGAAATGAGACAAGAAACTGGGAATCTTCTGGATATGAAAATATGTTTAGTTGCCAGATGCCCAAAGAAGTCATAGAAGGACTAAGCCATGCTCCAACCCTAGGGTCTTCTGTTTCTCTTCCATCTCATAATTCCTGAGTCATATCCTTTATAATAAAGCTGCAATCATAGCTAATCACAGTGAAGCACTTTTCCGAGTCCTGTGAGTCACTCTAAAGAATCATCACCAAAATCAAGGGGAAGCAGTGGGAGGCCCTGTCTTTATAGTCAGCTATACAGAGTGTGAGTAGCCTGCTGAGGCTGCCTGCAGGCTAGCATCTTTATGAAGTAGTTTCCTGGACTAAGCCTTTAGTCCAGAGGTGTGATGTCAACTGAGTCTAGTATCTAGAGTCAGAACAAGAGACTCTCAAAGCACTGGGGGCCATGGGCTTGGGGCAGCAGTGTCCAGAGGCGAGCTGAAGGTGGGGAACATGAGGTCACTAATGCTACAATATGGACATTACCCTGCATAGAGGCAAGGGACACTCTTTCTCTAAGTAGGAGAGATAGCCAGAACATGGCCATGGGGTCAATAAGCCCTGCATGGTGAATGCAAGGCCCTGAGACAATGAGTAAATCACTCTTTCAGACATAGCATTGCTATTCTTAGAGCTTAGAGTTGCATCCTGATGGCTTCATTGCAGCTCCCAGAGGTCATACTACCCTGATACCCCCATTCCAGCTCCCAGAGGGCACACTACCCTGATACCCCCATTCCAGCTCCCAGACAGCACATTACTTTGATACCCCCCATTACGGCTCTCAGAGGGCACATTACCCTGATACCCCCATTGCTGTTCCTGGAGGGCACGTTACCCTAATGCCATCATTGCTATTTCTCTTGGTTGGATTGAGCATTTCCTCCCAGCTGTATATTGCACTCCAATTGTCAGGTTTTAAAACTAATTTTTACTATAATAACCTTTTTATCCTGGTTCCAAATTACTCCATTAGAAAAGGGCACTTTTAAAAACCAAAGACTGTGGCTCCCTCGTGGAAGGTGCTTTGGAGTAAGGCATACTCAGAGATCAGGAATCCCCTCATGGCAGCTGGAGAGAACAAGACACGACTTTAATTAACAGTTACTTCCCAATGCTCCTTCTCACAGGAGAGGGTAGAAAATCCTTAGTAGCTCATGGCATGCTACATTTACCTCAAGCCGCTGACTCTCGCTGATCTATATGCAACAGCGCTGCTGTTTTAATACATACAAATACACCAGGACCGAGAAACTCATCATTTAAATGCCATTTTCCTTTCTATAGATGTGACAAAAGTGGAGAATTATACCTGCCCTGGGGTGCAGATTGTGTTTTTTAAGCATAATGCATCTAAGGAGCATGCACTTTTTTCTTCGATGACATTAAGCAGACTCTGGGACAACATGAAGCTGTGTTTTATAGTTCTTGACTTTAGGGGTGTCTTACCAGGGGGATCCAGGCACAGGCGTGGAGGCCACCGGTTTATTGCCTTTAGCTGCAGTATCCTCCCCTCTTACCAATATGGGTGGAGGCTCCTTTGAATGAAAGAAAAGATGAGAGATGATTGTAATTGTTTTCATTCCGAACACTGTCTCAGTTCCAGTAAAAAAGTGGAAAGTAACCAAGTCCCCAGCAGACTCAACTGTCTCCAGCAACGACTCCAGAGTAAAACATCCCAGAGAAGAAGTTCTTAGATTGAGCAATCACAAGAAAGCTTAACTTGACAATGGCCTACACTACACACACAGGTAGGGCGACCCTCAAGAGGCAGCCTCTAGGTTCTCCATTTGTCTGCTCTCAGATCCAGCGACAAGGGGGAGTCATGAGAGTGCTGTAGTTCTGGGGTGCAGGAAGGGGGTAGAAAAATATCACTGGGCTCATATCCAGGATTAATGGGCTAGAGTCACATGCTGTGCCATGAAATCCCTATGTACAGTGACAGAAAACCTCCATGTTGCAAGGTATCTTAGACACAACCAGGGATGACACATTTGGGTTCATTATGACAGGGGAAGTAACAAGACCCCCAAGCTGGTCTGGAACTCATTATATAGTCTGGGATAGACTCAAACGTGTCTCAGCCTCTTGAGTACTAACTAGCCTTCCCAGTTTCTGCCACCTCATATGGTTCACGCTGCCATCCTTACGGAAGAACAGAGTCCTAAACAGGTTTGGACGCTCTGGAGGCTGGAGTACTCCACACCTCTCTGGAGCACATTGCCCAAACAGTACTCAAGGGGTCATTGTTCAAGGTATATGTGATTCTGGTGCTCAGCTAGGTTTGAAAAGTGTCACTTTCTTGGTCCCCATTTATAAAATAAGAGCTGTTTGAAGTTTGTATATCTTAGAAAAAAACAGAAGATTTGCTTGCTCCAGTTCAAAACAGCAGCAAACGTCTTTCTCTGTGTTCTTCTCAGATGGAACTGGGCCAGGGGAGGCAAGTCTTATTGAAAATTAAAAACTCTAGATGATGACAAGTTCAATAGGGACCCACAGCCAAGGTCAGGCTGTCATACTTAGCTGTCCTATTTAAGACAGTCATGGATTCTTGGATCAACAATGGGCTGAGGACTAATTCCCACCATGGAAAAGCAACATCAAGAGGGGAGAGTCTTCAAAAGTAAACAACCAGTATTACAATTTTGCCATGGTTCTAGGAAAGAATAAATTCTAGGGATAGTGACCTTTTAAAACCACTCCCACACCTCCAGAAGTTTATATGACTTCAATCTCAAAACTCAGACCATAACAAAGATAATGGCCCTCTTTCTATCTGGAAATTCAGGTGAGGTTAAAGGGCAGGTGGATTGTTTCAAATGACAACTTGTTCTGAACTGAGGGTTACAAATTGAATATCCCCTTGACATTTTAGAACCTGAGTTTACCAGTAATAATGCCAGTGAACTTTAAGTCATGTATGGAAAACGATGACTGACCACGTTCCCAATCAAATCTATGTGAAGTTAGCACTCATCCCAGTGGCAGAAACACCCAACAAGAGGTCAGTGTGGGAGATGCAGTGGTGGCACCAATGCCTGGCACCAGTGACCAAAGTTCAGGACAATGCAGCAGCCACAGCTTGTTTTCCTTGTCACTCGTCTGGGCATGAAGACAGGAATGCACTGATTTATGAACACCCTAGGCACAAATTTCTAAGGACCTTGAGTTACAACAAGAGCCAAGAGCAGTGGTCCTCAACCTTCCTACTGCTGTGGCCCTTTAATACAGTTCTTCATGCTGTGGCAACCCCCAACCATAAAATTATTTCATTGCTACTTCATAACTATAACTTTGCTAGCATTTTGAATTATAAGGTAAATATCTGATATGCAGGATATCTGATATTTGACCCCCAAAGGGGTCATGACCCACAGGTCAAGAACCATTGGCCAAGAGGAATAAAGAGGAATTGGAGCACAGGCTCAGAAGTTAAGAACATATACTTTTTATAGAAGACCTGAGTTTAGTTCTTTTGCTACTGTAGGCAGCTCACAACTACCTGTAACTTTAGCTCCAGGGAATCCAACATCCTTTCTGGCCTTCCTGGGCACCCACATTCATGTGCATATATCCCCATATAGAATATAATATCTTTTAAATATTTTTTTTTTCAAAAAGAGGTAAATCTGCTGAGTGTAGCTCTTTGGTAAAATCCTTGATAAGCAACAAAGCTGCTTTGTGTTACCAAAAGGGCCAGGTAGTCCCTCCCAATAGGGAGCAGTTGGCCATAAAACTATCTACACTCTTTTCATGTTTAGACAAATCAGAGAAGACAGTGACTGGAGCATTGTACTCTGATGCACCTGTGCATGTGCATCTCATATCTTTCTGGGATCTCTCATAGCCTCTGCTCTTTATGGTTGATATTTGTATTTAATAAATGGTTTTTAATTTACACAGCCATCCCTTACACTCATAACTATAAAACCAAAACTTCTTTAGAATTTAAAAAAAAATTCTGGAAGTAGAGGATATTTTGGT
Source organism: Mastomys natalensis (assembly GCA_021653895.1). NCBI lineage: Eukaryota > Metazoa > Chordata > Mammalia > Rodentia > Muridae > Mastomys > Mastomys natalensis. Next base: position 1,896,177 of record JAJTUV010000181.1, on the reverse strand, counting down.
TTCCTGTAAGAAAAAAGGTCAGGATGAATAATTAGTTTAACAGGGAGTATTAAGAAGAATACATATAATATATATATTATACACACACACACAAAAAAATAAGATCAGGGTTTATATTGCTAATCCAATTAGGGAAACTGGAGGGGGGTTTCATTTGGAAGTTAATTGAACAATAGAACACAACACACAGCCTCCAAGCACCAAATTATTCAAGTAAATATGGTAGAGTGTAATTTGTGATGGTACCAACTTCTAAATTTGGCACTGCTAGGATTCTCTCCAGCTAATTACCAAGATCTTCTTCACGAGGCACATGCTGCTTATGATTTCCTGTTGGTGATAAAAATGGCTAATCACGGTGTAAAACTCCTGCCTGACAAGGAAGTAATAAAAGTGAATCAGACTGGCAGAAGCCAGTAATCAAGCCAGTATTTACGGATGGCACCAGCGAGGCTAGCTGTGTAATTAATATGTAATTCTGGCAGAGATGTGTTAATCTCTCCTGGAAAACTCATCCCCTGGGGCAAATTTTAATCTGCACCAACACACAATTGTGATTGGTGTTCACCATCCAATACCGATACTACTAGAGATGGGTAAGGAGAGGTAGGCTTCCAGGTGACTGAGTCCTGGGATGAGGGTAACTGGGGAGCATGGGCCAGGAAGAGCAGAGCACTCCCAATGGGCATGAGGTAGGAGCACATGAGCAAAGTAAGATTATGTCAAAAGGTAGACACAGAGACACAGAGGCTCCAGGACTCTGGTGAGGGCAGGTACCTTGTGATTTGTTATTTTCAAGTTTAGTGACATAGGGGAATGCCAGTTTATTCAGAGGCAGGACTGGTCTTTAAAGGCCATTTGACAAATATGCTTTAGCACTCTTTAGAGTGGCCTGAAATTAGAACATTTAAAGAAAAATTGCCATGTCTTTGGGATTTCTTTAACAGTAAGCACCTAACTTTGAACTACATGTCTGCAGAAGCCTGACTCATGCCTGCTTTCTCTTCATTCTGAAAACAGATACAGTGTCAACTGAGCTGGAGGCCAAGCTCCTTCCCACAGGATCCCACCCATAAGCTCTACTAGGTCACGGTGCTCTGCCAGACCTTGTCTAGGATTTGCTTTCCCTCAGGGTATGAAGTTGCCAGCCTGGGTTCAGCTGTAGTTCAGGGCAGACTGGCAAAGCCATTTTATAAACCTCTTATGAGAAACACACATGGAAGTGTCCCACTCCAGATCTTCCAAACCTGGGGACTGTGTCTCTGTGACACTCACCTTATCCTCTCTGTCTCCCACCAGGCTTTTCCTCTCTGGGGCACGTAGCATCAGGGCAGGGGACGACGGGGCGCACGGCTGTGCTCTTTGCTTCTATCTGTGGGACCAAAATAATAGCCATTAATACTTTATTTGTCATGTCTGTCATGACTTGGAAAGTTAAACAAAGACAAAATGTGGCTTTGAAAATCCAAATTGATTCGCAACATTGAAGAGAACAGAGGCAGACTCTGCAGTCTTGGCTTCTCATAGTTTAATGACAATGTTACTCTGATACTGAGCCTTCAAGACACGAGTCTCTTACCTGGTCTCTCTCCTGATCCAGCCAAAGACCACCCATAGCATCTGTGTATATGACTCCCTGCAGCCCTAATTTCAGCCTATTCTTGAAGAGGCTGGCTGGTCCCACTCTGTTTCCCATAATCTTATAGATGGAGAATCCCAGGAAGAATGAGTACAAAGCAAGTGTCCCCAACAAAAACCACTCAGGACTGGAACAGTCCTGCTAGTGAGTCAGCACCTGAGGAGAGGTGGTAAGAATAATTCCAGCAAATGGTCAGCCCCCACCATGGCTCAGCCTGTATGTTCCCAGGTCCATGTGCAAATTGGGCTGTCATTGCTTTTCCTGTGCTTCCCATGCCCGGGAAGTTGGGAGCTTCCTCCATATCATCCAACTTCACTTAGGCCTGTGTTCAGCACAGTTTAAATCACCTTTCATAATGCTGTGTGACCAGAGTACCTGGGTTGGGGAGGTATAAAACCCAGGCCTTCCCCAGAAAGGACACAGAACAATGTGGGCCACAGAGCCAGCCTCAATAAACCTTTGCTAGCTGATGGTCGTCATGACCACCATGGGCCATTCCTGCCAGGTATTGAGAGGATTCCAAGGTGACCATATCTCTAACTATCCCTTCCTCACCATCAAATGGGTAAGGGCTGGAGTGCATGACATTTGAATAAGAATCACATGAGCAAAGTGATACGGGAAAAGACAAGATTTGGCAAGCCCCAAATGAAAATCAAGTTTAAAATTTCTTTTCCAAAATATATCCATTCAATGCCTTAAAACCAAAATGAATGCTTTCAGTAAAAGACAATAGACTGATAACTATTGTAAAAATCAAGACTAGAAAGGGAAAATAAACTATCTAACCACATACCAGCCCAACAGAAAGCAAAACCACCAGAGAAGCAAGCACAGGCTTCCCTTGGTTTGAGAGACATGACACTAGGACTTTTCTGCTTCCCAAGGTGGATTCAGAGTTCTTGACATCAATCTCTGCTGAGAAGGCCACAGAGAAGGTAGGAGATGGCAGAAATAGCTGTGTGTGTGTGTGCGTGTGTGCCACATAATTATGCACATATGTGCACACCTGTACAAATACACACATCAAAAGTGGTCACCTGGGAATGGCTTCCTCTGGGAAAATGTGTAAGCCTGGAGGATGAGGTAGGCATGGCAAAGCGGGGGAACCATCTTGGCACCTTTTACCTGCAACCTTTCTTGATCTACCACTGTCAACACCCTCTGCCACACATTTGGTACTAGCTGGTGTTTGGGGCCATGCAGATCAGATTCAAGACTGACTACAAGGTAGAAAGATGGGACTCAGTAGAAGAGCTCTTGCCCAGCATGTATGAGGCCTGAAGCTGGCTCTCCAGTACTGACAAAATAGGGAGGGAGGGATATAGGAAGGGAGGGAGGAATGTAGAAAGGGAGGGAGAGAGAGATGTAGAAAGGGATGGAAGGAGGGAGGGAAGGAGGGAGGAAGGGAGGGAGGGAGGGAGAAAAGGAGGGATATAGGCAGACAGGTCCAACTTGGGAGGAGCTATCAGCTTTCCCTTCAGTTAGATAAACAAATCTAGTCAAGAGACTAGTCAAGAGACTAGTCAAGGACACAGAAGAATGACTTGGATGCCAGCCTTGCTGCTGAATGCATCAAACTGTCTAGAGCTTTGACCTTTAAGATTGCTCAGTGGTAAAAGATGACCCCTAGAAACACAGAATGCTACACACAAATAATGTTATACACAGAGAATGCTACAGACAGACAGACAGACAGACAGACAGACACACACACACACACACACACATGATAGATAGATAGATAGATAGATAGATAGATAGATAGATAGATAGATAGATAGATAGGTAGATGTGATTTGGAAAAGACTTTTAACTCGGGGGTCATGCCTGAAGCTCACTCCTTGCCGAAGTGTGAAGTGGGCCCGGGGAACAGGCCTCTCCCGATTCCACACTGGGCAATCATATTTCTGCCTTTGACAGAGCAGGTTCAGTAAATCACTACGTCACCATCCCACAGATCAGCAAAGAAATGGCACACAGATGAGAGAAATGGCCATTTGTTTTGTGACCCACCCCCAAGGTCAAAAACCTCATTTAAAAATGCACACAAACAGATGAGCCTTGATGTCAGCCTTGAGCCACTCTGTCTGCTTCTCCACCCAGTCAGCTGCTCTCTCCTGCCCAAAGTAGGGATTTAATGCCCGAAAGAGTCAAGTCAACAGAGCTCTGTTGCTCGGAGGCATAAAGCAGACACAAGGCTGTCCAGTTAATAGTAGCAGTAGTCCTTGCTCCTTCGCTTTCTAGATCCATTCACTGTGATAGACACTGGTCCTGGGATGGCACAAAGCCTGATGCTTCTACACCTTCTCTAGGCAACTGAACATGTTTGGAATCCAGTAAGATCTTCAGCTTGCTTTCCAGTTTCAGCGGACGTCTCACTATGGAGACATGTCGGTGAGGACATTGACCAAGCTATTAAAGTCAGACCTGCCTCCCAGATAGGTCCAAGTAGGGTATTATAAGACTTGGGTGTGGTCAGAGGGGCAAAACATGTTCCTGTCATTCATTGCTCTTTATGACATTTGGATAAAGCCCAAAGCAAATGGCTCATGGCTAATTCTCAGGTAGTAAAAACCCATCCACCCTTTAAGAAAGTTTTAGGTCCAGCCTAGCTACCCAAGGTATAGGAGAGCACAGCAGAGTTTATTCATTTGCTTATAGACAGATATGGAGCTCTTAGTTTGCCTCACCTGCACCCTTAAAAGGGGGATGAGTAAAGGCTTAGAATAAAGTATATGTGGTTGTGAATAACTATAGCAGGAGGTCTAGGTTAGCCATGTAATATATGGACCTGTGTCCAGGGGATTGTGATGGTAGAGCTATAGAGATGTACAGAGATGGAGCAGCCACACATAGCACTTATTGGAAAGAGAGGGTGCCTCAAGAATTCCCCACCAGGGCTGGCCAGCCAGGGCCTCTGGGCCCCTGTCCTTTTGTCTTGCAAACAACCTTCATATGCAGAATGAGAAGGGGTGAGGTAAATATAGGCTGAGCTGACCCCTTGCCCACAGTGACCAGCCCAGTGCAGACCCAGGTATGGGAAGAGAAAAAAACAAATTGAGGGGAAGCTGTATGTTCTGATTACTGCCCTGGACTCCACATATTTAATTATTGAACTGAGAGCTATTTTGTCACTGGAAGTGAGTGGATAGGTTTTTTACTACTCAAGAATGAGCCACAAGCCATTTGGTTTGGATTTTATCCAAATGTCATAAAGAGCAAGCTGTATAGAGCAGGACAGGGCAGACTCTGCAAGGAGGGCGCAAGGCTGGGCTTGACTTTACATGGCATAGTCTATGATCACAACACTGTGGCCAGGGTGAAAGACATGCATGCATGCAAATTAATATTCACTTCCAAACAAGTCAGTGGAATTGACAGCAAGGCCAGGTGTTCATATTGCTATTCTTAAACAAAGGAAGTATGGCTTATGTTTATAATCCCATTATCTTAAGAAGGTATACTGAAGTCTATTTTACTGGAAACTATTGGTTTTTGGAAAGACCTGGTTTTAAAGCCTAGCCTTTGAGATTCATAGTTTTATATTGGTCCTCTTGAGTGCTTCTTGGAGAAAATATTTTTGATGATCATTTTAAAGCCCTTCATAGCAGACACATATCCCCTGAATACCTGTGACAAATGCCTGCACCTTGCCCTATGTGGTTTCCTTAATCGCCAACTCTTTTAACAGCCATTGATTTTGCAGACCCTACGGAGGGGCATGGGGGAAGCTCCTCGGGCCCCCAGACATAATTGGGTCTGTGCCTCAGCCATTTCTCTGTGGAAGTGCTTACTCTACAGCTCTCCGTGGGCCACTTCCAGGGTCCACTCTGACATGCTTAAGTACTCTTTGCTTAGGGCCTCTCCACAGATTCCAGTGATGCCATCGTAAAGGACTCCCTGAAGTAGCAGAGAGAGCTGGTTTATGAAGCAAAATCAACAAGTTGTAAGACTTCAGGCCCCCATGTACCTGGGGGAGTGCAGGATATATTTCCACCTAGGAGCAAGGCATGATGGTAATGCCTTCCCTGTAATCCGTCTATTGATCAAGCCCGACTTTGATTTGAAGGCTCCCCAGGGGCTTCCCCTTTGATTTTTCTTCTTGGCAATCTTGAGGGCCAGGAGAAATTGGATGATGACAGGGAAGTCTGGGAAGACAGGAGCCAGGACTGTGGACTGGCAGGTGTCGGCTTACTGTTCTTGGGATCCTACACAGTATCCCCTTGTTGGGAGAGAGGGGATGAGGGATGTGATGCTGTCAGTCAGTGTGCCTGAGGACTATAACACCTGGCTAGTGAACATGGGGTTCCTCAGAACCCTTTTGGGTACAGCCAAAATCAAAGCAGGAGTTCAGGCATGGCAATAGGAGTCAGAACTGTCCTGATGCACAGCTCCAGAAGCAGGGCAAGGATTTTACGACCTGGCTGATAAGCCCATCCCAGGATGGTTAGGCTAAGTATCAGCCCTGCCAACAAGGTCAGGACACAGTGACAGCCACACCAGCACCATCCTCAGAGATCTCCTCCCAGGAAGTAAATGGCAGCATAATAGCCACCAGAGTGAAGGCACTGGCAAGCTCTGCTCAAGCCCTACAGCCAGCTAGAGGACACCCGGTCTTGTCTGCAGACTCCTGGGCTCCTAGTGTTTATCTGTGAGCCATCCTGAAGCTTTAGGCTCTGCAGCACAGCCCCAGGGACCTCCTGAAGCTCCACAAAACTGAAGATCATTTTCATGGCGACGCAAATCACCTCTGAGTCCTCCTAAATTTTTCACAGGTTGTGATTTCAGAGTTGACAAGTGACAGAGAGAATTGATTTTCCACCCATTTTTATATTTCTTGGAACTTCCTATGCCAATGAGGTGGTAAAACATTCAGACAGGAGGGCAGGGTTGAGCTTCCTCAAGGTGTGGGGATCCCGGACTGTAAGACCATCCATCCCAGCCCTGAAGGTGACCCACCCTGTAATGTGACTCTACCATGTAACAGACACCAGTTTCTCCATTCCTCCATTGTTTACTTGACTGTAGGAGAATTCTATGTCACCACTGTACAGAATAGCCTATGAAGTAATGGGTCAGTTTCCCTAGAACATTATAGAACCTGCAATAATCAGGCTGCCTGATATAAACAGACCACATGAGGTTATGGGTACAGAAACACTACCCATCATAGTGCCAGCCATATGAAGGGGGTAGAGCATGGCTGTCCTGTGGGACAGCAGGAAGAGAGGAAAACCTGAGATACACTTAAGGCTCCTTGATGATGTTTAGGACAAATGTTTCAGTATCCGTGAAAGTACTGGACAATGTCATATATTTCCCAGAGAGCTGTTCCCAGGCCACCAAGGCACTGTTGCCACCCACCCCAGATGCAGCCTGTGTCCTGCTATGCCCAGGAAGTTGACATCATGTACATTCTAGATCCAGAAAGTGAGCACAGAGCCAGCTCCCAGCCTACCTTTCTGGCCTCCATCATCATGTGTTCTGAGGAGAATTAATAGGCAGTAAGTGGCCCTGCACAATTTCAAGAGTAACAAGGTTCTAAGCTCTAGCCTAAAGTAGAGATTTTAAAAGCACGAACATTAAATTAGACCATTCCTATAAGAAAGCACACATCTTGTAAGCACACAGGTCAGCACATGGCAGCAGTGGGACCTGGCCACAGGCTTGGAGCAGGGGAGAGGATGAACAGATGGGCTAGGGATAGAGAAGAGTCAGGCACATAGAAGAGACAGAGGCATAGGTTAGGATAGGAGGAGGCAGGAAAAGAGAAAATCATGTGACCTTGAAAAGTATAGCAGTTTCTCCAAAAAGTGGAAATCCATTTCAGTAGCAACATGGTTCTTCAAGCAACAGCCATCATTCAAGGCAACATGGATTCACAGCTGTGGGAGAGGGCAAGCTCAGGCTCCTCAGAGTTGTACCTTAGTACTTGGCCTGGCACGAGTGGAACAAGCTCTCCAACTCTCTAAGATGCCAGATGCTATGCACAAGCAGATGCACACACAAGTGCAGGCAAAGAGACTCATACGCCTGTGGACACACCAACAGACACACAGGCACAAAGTGAGACTGTGTGTACACACAAGTTCACACAGATACAAAAGTCCAGCCACACAGAGACACATGTGTACACAACATGTTCATATGCTGAAAGAGTAAGTACACATGGGTGTACATAAAAAGACAAGTGTAAGATACGCAGGTATAGAGATATATGTGCATACACAAGTATAAACTCCTATAGACTCTTGTATACATATATACAGAGAGAGAGAGAGAGAGAGAGAGAGAGAGAGAGAGAGAGAGAGAGAGAGATACAGACACATGTATACACATACATACTCTCGGATGCAATTATTGGTTTTCAGCATCACAGATACATGTGCCTTTCCCATTTACCATCCAGACCAGGGCAGTGTAATAAATATTTCAGTCCCTCTGCCCCCTTCAATGATTTAGAACCAATTCCTACTTATTTTTTATCTGTCTATGTGTCCCCTGGTATGTGGCCATTTTTTTTTTTTTTTTAAATCTAGCAGCGTCTACATTCTTAAGACAGTTATGAAGTCTTTCCCTTCCTCTAGGTTCAAGGGTATTTTCAAATGTCCTGTGTCCTCCCATGAATTGTAATACCAGCTGCTTCATAGGGGCCACAGATAACTAGAGGTGTTTACTCGGGTGAGCTCCACAGTTCATACTCACAGCCTACCCCAAGATTATAGAACAAGAGACTCCGAGGATTGTGTGGACGGGGTCTTCTCAGGGTAGGAGGCTTGTGGCCTGTGGCAGGTGCTTTGAACTTCACACCTGCAGGTTATATACTTACTTTGTAAATGATGGTATACTTAAAAGCAAATGATGGCACAATTAGAATTCCCAGGAGCTTAGTGGAGACAAGCACACTGCCATGGGCCCCACCACACATCACCATACGGTACCACACAGGCACACCATCTTCTACTCTCCTCAGGGCAGTGCATCAACTACTGTTCCCATAGCACTGTGATGTCCTCTCTCTTGATCCTCCAGCTGTTTGAAAACCACTCAGAACCAGGCGTGAGATGCCTGAGATTCTACTCATCAAAGCTCAGCTAGCGGGAATGAAAGACATTCAAGTCAGAATTCATGCCACCTTTTCCTAAGCCTATCTCAAGGGCCCTTGGGATCCCCAGGCCCCATCAGAAGTAACCATCACATTACAAATGCTCTGGGCGGGGGGGGGGTGGGGGGGATGGCGATCCTCACTTGCTAGTGCTTGCCTTTATTAAGTCAAATCAGAGTCAACAGATGGGACGATGGCACTACACTCCAGAGAGCCACAGTTAATCGTGTAACAAGAAAACAAAGCACTGCCAGTAGCTGCGTGGTACCTACTTCGTGGACAGGAGTCTGTAACGAAAACTGTGCACTTGCAAGAAGGCTGCACCTGGGCTGCTGTCCCCAAAATTCCCACACATATGGCTTTAGCTCTGACTTTATGCATGTGCTGATGGCAGTGGCCAGTAGCCCTGTCACTGTCACGATTTTCTACACATACTCACCCCTTCCTCTATCTACAGTGGGAGTAGACTGTCACACTGAGGACGGTGAGAGCTGAAAACATGAACCAGGTGCTGTCAGAGTATGAGTATATTATACTGTATATTATATAGTATATTACAAATATAAGAAAATAGAAACAAGCTTTATTGCCATATTGAAGACTCTTTTAATTTTTTGAGATAATCAAGTAAGTATATTATTTCCCCTTCCTCCAAACATGTCCTCTTTTTCATTAGTATGTTGTCGCACACACACACACACACACACACACACACACACACACACACACAAACACACACACACACACCATACATACATATATACACATCCCACATTCCTAAAACTAACTAAGGATTGCCAAGAGTAGGAGAAATAATCTCCTCTGGGGACGAGCACGCCCATACCAATTGTGAATCCAATACCAAATGGCCAGCACCAGAAAACACTGAAGACTTTTCAAGTTCCCTGTTTCCTGCCCACTATGAGTTTATAGAAGAGATGGGGCTTTAAGAGTGGTTGGTGCTTGTCTAAGGTGCATTTTGTCAAGGTTAAAATTAAGTATGGCTGTCCTAACATTCAAACACTGGCAGGGGCATCCGTCACTTCATATTTTAAAACTTCCTCAAAGTACCTTTTTATATAACCTTCAGTTAAATATAGAAGAGAAAGGCATGATTAAATATATTAATTTTCTAAATTGTATCATTAAATTATATCAAATAGGAACATTTTGTAAAAATGGGATTCAATATTAAAGCAATTGTAACACAAGAGAGAGATTTGTTACACCCGCATCTCTAGAATGGGGTAATTATAGCCACAGAGTGAATTCTGGTTTAAGTTATGTCATTACTCCCAGAATGACAGTGTTGCTGGGTGTCTAGGATATATGCTGTATTCAGAAAGATCCCTTCTTGCCACTCTATTCTTTAATATTTTGACCCTCTGGGAAGGGTGTGAACTCTAGCACTACCCACTTAGAGTTTATAATCCTGGGGCCAAGAGATCTGGTCTGGTCACCAGGGGAGATTGTCCTACAGTTCTCTGCTAGGACTTGGGAAAAGAGGGGTACCAGGACAAGGAGAAGGAAGGAGAGATCTGCAGTTGGCCCCGATGAGAGAAGCCTATTTCCCTCTATCTGACCTGAGAAGTCCACAGGCTGGGATTCTGCCAACCACTCACAGAGAGAGATTTAGGCTCCACCCACAGGCTACAGGTTGAAGTCAGATGGATGAAATGTTAAAACCCAATTCAGCCACTTGCAGCCATGAAAAAGGATTGGTCTTCTCTCAGATTTCAGTGTCTCCAACTACAAAACAGGATGCTGACTCTGGACCAAGATGCATCCATGGTGCAATATGATACACAGCATGGTGGATGGTCCTGTTACAGGATCTCAGTGCCTACTGGGCAAAATAAATCAATTCAAGCTCGTCTTATGCATCCCAGGGCGAGTATCTTCATGGCCTGGCTATTTCTGGGGCCCTCACACTGGGAAAACTTCAATGAGTTGATAAAGTAGAAGCAAGCACCTAAACACAACTCAGCCATAAATCAGGGCTTATGATTAATTCATCCTAGGGCACTGCGTTTGCATGATTTAAATGAACAGATACTTAGGCAGCCTGAGCACAATGCACAAGAGTACTTACTGTGCTGGCAGCCCCACATCATGGAAGCAAAAGAGTGATTTCAGAAGAACACTGGGCACCCTGTGCAAGTTCAGTGAGCAGCTTTTGATTTACATGCTCGCCTGCCGCTCTCCTCCAGAGGGCTCGGATTGAGTCAGTGCTGACTTCTGCAGACTAATCTACATAGAAATGCAATCCTCACCTAACTGATTTATTCTCACATTTAGATGTAATAAAATTAATAGCGCAGTTCTCAGCTCAGTTGATGAAATTAACTCAGACTTTCTTAACCAACTTCTTCAGTTATTTTCTCTATTTTCAAAAGGCAAGCTATCCCAGTCATTTGATACAAATGGCTTTAATTAGCTTAAGGCAAACATAACCTTTAAGGAATGCAGGCTTGGGATCCTGCGCCCTGCTCTGAAGGATGGAAACGGTTCTGTGCACACAGATTTCATTTGTCACATCAGACCATGCCATCTGATTCGTACTGGCACCAAAGCAGACCAACCACCCATTATTTGGAAGAAACATATTCTACCAAAGTATCCAGATGCCACCCTGTCACCAAAGCCAGGCGAAGTGCATTTGCATGACAAGGAACAGTACTTTCTGAAGGATGGGGAGAAAGAGGCCCAAAGTGACTGTGTTCTAACACCATGAGCCACAGCAGAGATTTGATCACTTTAGAGGCCTTAGGCATTTTCCAGGGAACTTGCAACTTTAATGCCTATTTCATTTAGTGATATTAAAAATTTAAAGTGATCAATCCTAACTTACTATGAAGCATCTATTAAAATAAGACCCTCTGGTTGGAAAACACAGCACCTCTCCAGGGTCCCTCTTTCTAATATTCCATTGCACTGTACCCAGGGATTCCTCACTCCCTGTTAAATTTGAATCAGGATTTCTGGCCGACAAACTAACATTTCTGTTTGCAAATCTGACCTTGGGCTTCTCTTGCCCTTCACTGGCTCTCCCTGCCCTCTGCAGGTTAGAAGACAATCCCATTCTTTCTTCATAGATCTCAGTCTCAGGAATTCACCCCTGCCCTCAGCCCTCCCCATGAGACTTCACGACCATGTTTCTTCACAGTGACACTGACCCCATCTCTGCTACTCATAGCCCCCATCGCTCCCCAAGCTGAACTGGAAACCTGTCCTTCCTAGGTCTCTGGACCACATTGTGTCTACTATGGAGGAGAATGGTTGGCTACTGTATGTTCTTCTTTCTTGGAAGGCAGAAACATTGACCTCAACATTTCTTCCATAATCCTGCTTACAGGTGAGGCTCAGCCCGCTTCCTTGGGTTGGCTGTATCCCTATTATTTGTATGTCAAATGACAGGATGAGTATGTTTTCCCTGTGACCTGCCACATAGATTCTTTGGCCTCTATGGCTCAGATTCTGGGAACTTCTCTTTCTGCCTGGCAAAGGCCACCTTTTCTAAGTAGAGAGTTCCACTCTCACACCCCTCAAAGCCTGTACCCAGGCTGCCTCACTGGGCAGGGGCCTCACTGCCTGTGTGGTTTTTAATATGGTTTGTATATTTCCATTCTTGTGCTTCACACATAATGGACACACCTTATGTCTGTGAGCCCTGGAAGTAGAGTCATGTCTATTAATCTTAAATTAATTATAAATCAGCTGTGTGATTGACACACATTAGTTGCCCAATCAATAATGCATAGCTCATAGATGACTATAACAGTGAATGCCCTGCTGTCCATAGGAAGAAACAATTGGGCTCGTCACCTGCCCTTAACACTTCTCATGTGGAGAACAATCAGGTGAAAGAGAAACAAGCCAGAGATTAAACAAGCAGAGAGATGCAGTGTCCACCAAGAGCCAGGACAGCTGGTATGGGAATTCCACCACCAGAACAAAGCCACAATCATGTAGAGGTCTCAGCAATAAATGGCAGACAGAGGTGTACCTCTTTCAAATGAGAACCAGCTGCCAAAGCTCTCATTCTGAGAACACAGCAAGGGACAGTTGTCACCCATTCTGAGGTGTGAATGGGCAGTCATGCCAGCAGCAGAAATAAGGGTAGCTGTAGGAGACAGATCAACAGGGCTACTGGGGATCGTATAAGATGGAAGGAATCAGGCCTGTTCAGAGCCTGCATGTTATCCTCTAAGAGACTAGAGAGGATGTTTTTCCGAAAAAACAAGACTTAGCACCAAGGAACACTGGGGACCATAGGTTCTCAGATATTTTTGGGTCTGTACATTGTGATATTCATACATACTTGTACTTACATCTTCCAAGGTCCCAGCTAATCTAGATTCAAGAGGTTTGTTCTCCCTCAAGTCTGCCATCTGTATTCTGTTATCCTAAACCTCAGAATGCATGTCCCTCACACAGCAGGAAACATTCAGCCTGATGGCCCACTCCTGACATCCGTGAGTTGGCCTCACTTGGAACTGAGTCCCTGCCCTGAGCTCAGAGCAGCATTACCAAGGACATCCCTGTCATTCAGTGCTAAGTATCATCCTTCCTGGCTCCATCATGGGAAAACAAGACTTAGGATATTTGCTGCATCTGGATGAAAGGTCTTCCTGGGTCTCCTTGTGGACTTGAGTTTGCAACACCATGCTTCCTCCACTAGCCCTCAGCCATAGCCTGTCCTAAGTGGAGGGTCAGACCTTTGCATTCTGTGAAGCTCCTATGCCAGTCCAATGTATCTGTTACACACCAAGCTTGGTCTCCAGCAGCTTTGGAAGGACTCAGCTCCACACGCCAATTAAGAGAAGAGAAGGAACCAGTGTTCTCAAAGGTGTGTGCTCTGTGCTTTTCCTTGGGCCTTGTTTTGTGCTCTTGGGCCTAGTTCCTGCTGTCAAGGAGTCCCTTTGGACATGAGTAAAATAAATGCCCTCCATCCCAGGTTGCTCTTTTCCTCCTAAAAAGCAGCTCCTACTTTGGTCCCCAGCATACTTCCTGTGTGAGGGGTGGCAGGGACTTTGCCATTCTTTGCCTCCTCGGGTACAATTAGAGCAAAGCATGCTCCAGCTTTTGACAAGAAGATGGAGTGCTTCAGCACCATGGTGGCTAATTGGTGGCGTTATTTATGTGTTTCAAATGCTTGTGAAGTTCCCTGGCTGTTTCTGAAGCAATTAGTCTCATCGATGGCAAGGTTTATGAGTTGAAATAGCAGAGATTAAAGCACTGCCTAACAGAAGGAACACAATAAGAATGAGCATGCCCTGCTGGTCTCCAACACGGAGTGCCTAGGAAACGGGTGTCCAAGCTTTACTAGGAGATCATGGCTCCCTCCTTCCAGAAGGTGTCATTACTAAATCCATGCCAGAAACACTCAGATCCAAGGCCCGGTGGGCAGAAGGAAACTGGAGAAATCCAAGGCAGGTAATCCACAGAAGCAATTTTTCCTTTCTGACCATCCCAAATGTCTACCCAGAAACAAAGATGAAATTCTGTATTTCATTTGTTCCTAGTCCCAGTAACAGCAATGTCAATAGCATTAATTCAAGACTATTCTAGAAAAACATTGAAAGGTGGTTTATCTGAGTAACTCAATAGTTTTGACTTTGCTTTTATGTTTTTAAACATGAGTAAATTGTTAATCTTCTTGACTGTATACCTTAAATAAACATAAACAGGTCTCATCTTATATTTGCAAATTAAATTTCAAAGTGCAGAGATAGATAAGAAGGACCCATCACCCTCCCCTCACACCCAGCCAAACAACTCTCATATGAGAAGGTGAATTTTGCTCCCATCATACAGGTTTCTAGATGTTTCATGGTTTACAGCAGTATCACGTTTGTATTTGCCCTTTGCCTTCTCCTGTTTGCTAATAAAAGTATCTCTGATATTGAGGTAGATAAATACGTCATTCTCTTTTTATCTTACTCATCTCAAGTGTGTGTGTGTGTGTGTGTGTGTGTGTGTGTGTGTGTGTAGTGATGGTCAGATGACAACATTAGGGGTTGTTCTTCTTTTTCTACCTACTTTGAAAAACTGTTTCTTGTGTTTACCACTGCAGCCAATCTTTTCCCCCTTTTGATTTGTTTTTTTTTTTAATGATTTTTTTCTCTTTTTTTATTGGATATTTTCTCTTTACATTTCAAATGTTATCCCTTTTCCCAGTTCCTCCCACCTGAAACTCCCTATCCCATCACCTCTCTCCTGCTTCTATGAGGGTGTGCCTCTACAAACCCACCCACTCTCGCCTCCCCACCCTCAAATTCCCCTACACTGGGGCATAGAGCCTTCACAGGACCAAGGTCCTCTCCTCCCATTGATGCCTGACAAGGCCATCCTCTGCTACATATGCTCCTGGAGCCATGAGACCCTTCATGTGTTCTCTTTGCTTGGTGGTTTAGTCCCTGAGAGTTCTGGGGGGGATCTGGTTGGTTGATATTTTTGTTCTTCCTATGGGGTTGCAAACCCCTTCTGCTCCTTCAGTCCTTTCTCTAACTCCTCCACTGAGGACCCTATGCTCAGTTCAATGGTTGGCTGTGAGCATCTATCTCTGTATTTGTCAGGCTCTGGCAGAGCCTCTCAGGAGACAGCTATATCAGACCCCTGTCAGCATGCACTTCTTGGCATTCACAATGGTGTCTGGGTTTGGTGACTGTACATGGGATAGATCCCCAGATGGGGCAATCTTTGAATGACCTTTCCTTCAGTCTCTGCTCCATACTTTGTCTCCATATTTGCTCCCATGAGTATTTTGTTCCCCTTTCTAAGAAGGATTGAAGTACCCACACTTTGGTCTTCCTTCTTCTTGAGCTTCATGTGGTCTCTGAATTGTATCTTGGGTATTCCAAGCATGTGGGCTAATATCCACTTATCAGTGAGTGCATACTCGCTGTGTTCTTTTATGTGTGTTCTTTTATGATTGGGTTACCCCACTTAGGATGATATTTTTTAGCTCCATCCATTTGCCTAAGAATTTCACGAATTCATTGTTTTTAATAGCTGAGTAGTACTCCATTGTGTAAATGTACCACATTTTCTGTATCCATTCCTCTGTTGAAGGACATCTGGGTTCTTTCCAGCTTCTGGCTATTATATATAGGCTTCTATGAACTTGACCAATCCTACATCCAATAGAGGGCTAATAACCAATATATACAAAGAATTCAAGAAGTTAGACCCTAGAGAATCAAATAACCCTATTAAAAATGGGGTACAGAGCTAAAAAAAGAATTCTCAACTGAGGAATATCAAATGGCCGAGAAGCACCTAAAGAAATGTTTAACATCCTTAGTCATCAGGGAAATGCAAATCAAAACAACCCTGAGATTCCACCTCACATCAGGCAGAATGGCTAAGATAAAAAACTCAGGTGATAGCAGATGCTGGCGAGGATGTGGAGAAAGAGGAACACTGCTCCATTGTTAGTGGGATTGCAAGCTGGTACAACCACTCTGGAAATCAGTCTGGTAGTTCCTTAGAAAATTGGACATAGTATTACCTGAGGGCCCAGCTATACCACTCCTGGGCACATACCCAAAAGATCCTCCAACATATAACAGGGAAACTTGTTCCACTATGTTCACTGCAGCCAATCTAGCCCTCGAGTCTCTATAGTTCTTGCTGTCTCCACTCCCATATCACATAGGAGTTCTGCTATTAACAATCTGTGCTATTGCATCTGAATGTTTATGGATCTGGGAACCTAACCTCAGGTCCTCATGATTATATGGCAAGTACTTTACCCCTGAGCCATCTTTCCAGTCCTGATGTTACCATCTTTAATGACTCAATATGCATGTTACATGTTAGTTTGTACAGCACCACCATACATGTATGTACAAATATACATGAAAGCTGTTTCACTCTGACTGAACTAAGTCTTCCAGAGCACCTTCCATGAGGATGACTCTCCAGAAGAGGTAGAGCCAGTCCAGATGATATACTAGGTGAATTCCTAAGATACCTCTCACTAAGGAGCTCTGTCCTTTGCTCCAGAGATGCTAAGGGACAAACAGTGTGAGTCCCATCTCCCTGTAGCCAGACGATGGCATTGAGAGTGCCTCTGAGCGCTCCCAGGACAGGGTATCTGTACATGTGCTTCTAGGAGCTCTCTATGCTCACTTCATGCCTGAGAAGCTTCTATTTGCAGTAGGTGGTGATTAACACAGATACCCACAGTACAGAGTATAAGAGACTGGGATGTTCTGCCCTCAATGGGACATCTATATTGCACCAGCTCCTTCCAATGCTAAGGAATCATTGCAGCAGAGTGGGTGAAAAGAATATAATAGCCAGAGGCAGTGGATGACTACAGGGAACTGTATTCTGAAACCATCAGAACACTTGCACATATAAACCCACAGCACCTGTGACAGCGTGTACAAGTTTCATGCAAGCTCAAATGAGACCAGATCCTATCGTGGAGAGGGGAGATAGGTATGAATTTCTACCCCTACTTAAGGAACTGTTGGCAATTGATAGCTACTAGGAGAGGGAGGATCAGTTTTCTTTAGAAGTGTTGCCCCTGGCAAGCTGGCCATGCTCCAGTGGAAGGCCACACATCTAAGTATATGGGAGGAGCACAAACTGGACTTGATTGGAAAAAGCAAGGACAATAGGGAAAGGGGGTGGATCTGATCTTCAAGGAGTTGGCAGAGGGGTGAACGGGATCCAAACACGTCATACAAAATTCTCAAAAAATTAACAAAGAAAGAAAAATAATAATAATGAAATACCACAGATGGCAGAAACTGTAGACACAGTAACAGACATGTGTTAATGTCTGTGGCAAGATTTTCCCTGTCCAATTAATTTAAATATTAGTGCAGGAGGAGGCCTGTGATTGGACAGGGAAAAAGGGAGGTGGAGAGAAGAGTTTCAGGGACAGAGATGGAGGGATAGGAGGAGCGAGGAAGCAAGATGGAGGCCAACAAACATGATGGTTCAGATTTATCGTGCCTTTAAATAGCCAAAGGTAGACATACTTTCATAGAGGGATAAAATAATTGGGGTAACTTGTCGAATCTAGGTGGGCAGCTTGTAACATTATCAATTGGCCCAGAAATTATTGTGTGGGCATCTTGTGAATTGCGAATTTATTGTCGTATAAATCTGACTGGTTAATTATAAGCTTCTAGAGTTTTTTTTCTACTGAGTTGCTGGGTAGGGTGGGCAGTCATTGTGTGGGGCTGGTGTGGCAGCGACTCACCAAGGGAACTTAGTGAGTCTGGTACAGACATTTCAGGAGCCACCAAACCAAGACAGACCTCTGAGTTGAGAACACCCTGCTGGAGCCATATGGCCTGCCAGTGCCAGCATAGCACGGGAACTTGCTGCTCTTTTTTAACATTTCCCGTAACAAATGTCCAAGTTATTTTTGCTCCCATTTTTCTGTGCTGCATACTACTTAAACAATTCTCCATCTGAAACCAATTTTAAAGCATCACTTTCTGTAAATGGAAACATAAGCTTCTGCAGAGGCATCCAGAGTGAAGTCACCCAACATCCTTCACACCCAATGTAATGGTGTCCCACATAGACATACTCAGGGAGTGTTGCTGCAGGTCATGGGGCATAAGACCCATCTACTGATTATCATGGAACCAAGCATTGCATGGCTGTGCTATTGTAGATGCTTCACTCTCCAGGATATTCCCACAGGTGAGAGCTCAAATTTGGCTATTTTGAGTTGTCAACATAAGGGTAACGTGAGGCACAAGCCTGAGGACAAGTATTTGTCTCAGCTAAATATAGAAATCCAATTCTCAGGGTTCAGGAGAAGAACTCCTGAAATGACATCAGAGCCTGAGTTCAGAAGGAAAATAGGAAAGAGGAGAAGAGAGGATGGAAAGGAGAGAGGAGATAGAAAAATAAGAAACCAAAGACAAAGGTCGATACGGAGCCATCGCTTAAATATGCCATGTCTATCAAGGAAGAGATTCCCATGGGCCACCTTCCACCTCTGCACAAGTTACCTGATCCCTTCATGGCCCTGTGCTCACCTGTTCCCACAGTGTCAGCTGCTTCAGAGTCTTCGACAACAGAACATGCAGCCTGCCCTGTACCTTCCTAGCATGTGTAAGAGACATAGGAAGTCGTGTCTGGCTACGTCTTACTGAAAATTGGCAGTGAGTCCTTTACCCATCATAGCCATCACACAGCAGTAAAACTAGAAGATTCCCCAAAGCATGTCCTTTCAGCTGGATCCTGGCATTGTCCTCGGTCTATCCAGGTAGGATGGGAACTGTGATAGAGGTAGAATGGAAAGACATGCAGCAGTGAGGCAGTGGAGC
Source organism: Mastomys natalensis (assembly GCA_021653895.1). NCBI lineage: Eukaryota > Metazoa > Chordata > Mammalia > Rodentia > Muridae > Mastomys > Mastomys natalensis. The sequence continues at coordinate 1,877,123 of JAJTUV010000181.1, read as the reverse complement.
AACCTGGCCAGTTCTGCAGGAACTCAAAATCACGAGAAAGCAATATTGGGAGCACTATGGTGCCTTGGCAGAGCTGAAAGGGAGAATCTCAGAGTTCAGGCCTCCTAGTGTTTCTGAGAACCCATCCCTGACAACTTAGGATCATTCCTTTGGCTCAGTATTTTAACACATTCTCCGTGTCAGTGGGCTGTTTTATGGGAACAATGCTAATGGAGCCTAATGCCTCAGCAGAGACATACACTACAATTTGTTCGGCCCTGCTGTCTGGTACACACACCCTTTCCATCCTTCGTTCCCTGTTCTAAGCTCTGTCACTTGAATATCTTCACCAGTCATCCTCTGGGGACCTGTAAGGATCTTCTATACATCCAGTTGTCATTAAGTCGAAGATCTACTGGCCACTTTGCTGAGTCTCACTGCCTTTATCTCACTTGCAAGGCTCACAAGGTCCTGGGCTGACAGAATACCTATCAGCATTCCCCTGGAGATGAAAAAAGAATAAGTGAGAAGTGTTAGAAAGGACCACCAGGTACCAGGCTATGTGAACTGGGCTCAGGGAGACAAAGGTGGCCCACTCCAAGTCTAGTGGAGGGAGGCTGAAGATAGACCTACTAACAATGTTTCTGGGATAGACCCAGTATCTGGAGCCACAAGGGTAAAACGAGACTACTATTTCAAATAAATTGTCTGTGTTCTACTATTTCCAACTGCACAAAGGAGTTTAAGAAGTCTCAGCTGCTGCCTATGAGTATCTACACTGGGAGAAGAATATCCCCACCACAAATTAAGAATGTATGTGCCTATATCAAAACCATCACAGACTAGAGACTGAAGTTGGTAATGTCACCATAGGGTACACTTCCACTCCTGTTGTTAAGTAAAAGACTCATCTAGCAGAAATCAGTGGACTAACATTCTCGAGCTTACAACACCCCAGGAGTGCAAGGCCATGGGTTTGACCCCAAGCTCTGCAGAGCAGACAATGGCACAAAATCTTGTGTAGAAATGGGATGTGGGTTCTTGGTTTTTGTTGTGGATAGCCTCAGCCTTGTATTTTGATCCTAGTTCCCAGTGGATAGCTCCAGCCTTGTATTTTGATCCTAGTTTCACTTTCCTGGGAGGGGCTGCAGATGATGATTGAATCTGCACACAGTGACATCTTGTGAACCTTCTGTCCAATTAAACTTATAAAATAAAGGCTAGAGCCAGTGATTGGGCAGTAGAAGGGAAGGCAGAGAAAAAGGCTTAGGGGAGGAGAGAGTGAGAGGAATTCGATATAAAAGGAGAGGCAGAGGTAGAGGCAGAAGGAAGTAGATAGAGGAAGGAGTAGGAAGCCAATGACGGAGGAGCTGGAGCTGGGAGGACAAGCATGCGGCCTGGATAAATCGCAAGTTATAAGGGATCTCATAGCCGAGGATGAGAGTAGTGTAGTGGTAAATCTGCTCAATCTAGGCGTGCAATTTATACCGTAATTATTGAGTTGTGTTTTTATTTACTGGTCTAATTTGGGTTGGAGATTTACCGCAACAGGTTTTCAGATGCAACATCCTGGATTCAGTCCTTAACAGCAAAGTAAGAAGGAGAGAGAAAGAGAGAGAGAGGAGGAGAGGAGAGAGAGAGAGAGAGAGAGAGAGAGAGAGAGAGAATGAATGTTCACTACTTTGTGGACATTTACATACACATGCTCAAAATTCATTGCTGAGAATGAACTATAGAAGTTTCTTCCATGTTAAGGATTCTCTGTGCTTCTAAACTGGGAAGGATAGATACATTTTGAGTTGTAGATTTCACTTTTAAAGGGGAATGCTTGCTTTTTATAACTTAATGAGAAAAAAAACCATTGAAATAGTTAAGAATTGATAGATATGAACTGAGTAGGTTGTAGTAATATCTAGGCATACACGTTTGTGAGTGTGTGCATGTGTGTATGCATTTGCATAACAACAATTTAAAAGGAGAAGTCATGAATTTGAAAGAGGGCAATGAAGAAGTGGACATGGATGGGTTTGGAGGAAAGAAAGAGGAGGAAATGAAGTAACTATTATAATATCAAAAATAGAAGGGTTAAGAAACAACAACAACAAACAGAGCAGGTAGACATGAATGCCACAATGGTCTGTTATCTTGAGATGTGTTGGACAAGTACTTTCCACGAGGAAGTCTAGAGTGGAGGGGCTTATTCTAGTCTAAAGATTCAATGGCAAGAGGGCCAAAGCTACAGTGAGTCTGGTTCACTGGATTTATCCACATTTGCCAGGAACAGCACTCATAATTGCTGAACCTATAACCATGTCCTCCAGGTCTTTCTGTTTCTCAAGGCCATGCCAGGGAGCTGGAGTGCCCTGTGGTCACCCATGAAAGGTGAAACTGCCTACCCTTGAGGCCAAGCCTTGGATTCTCTGGGACTTGGGGGGAGGGGGAGGGTAAGATTGTGCTGTCATCCTCCAGGTCTCTTTCCAGCAACAGCCCTACAGCTCAGAACTGGTAGAGAATTTGAGTAGACAGCCATCTGTCTCCACTGTGGCATGGTGGGGACAGGGTATGGCTCACTGAGTAAACAACAGCATTTTGGTAGAACCAAGGAAGAGAAACCGTATGACTGATGCCACCTGTCAGGCAGTTTTCAATTCCTAGGACTCACGTCTCAGCAACCTTTGCTGAACTCCTGAACTGAAGTCCTAGATGGCCTCTTGGACACCATTGAGCTCAACTGATAAATTGTTATCTCTTACAACTGCTCCAAGGAGGAGCAGGATTCTCAGCTGGTCAATGTGATACTCATGTAGTTGGTGATTTTGCTACTGAAATATAGTTCCCCTTTTAATTATAGTCATGGTGGGGATCACATGGCTCAGTATTGTTAAACTAGATGGGTTCCAGTACATGAGAAGTGAGGTGCTAATTCTTGGTCTGATGGTGTCTAAGATAGGAGCTCATTCAGCGTTGGGATGCAGAAGTGGGAAGCCTCACTGACAGTTGTTATATGGCAATTGTCTTAGTCAGTGTCCTATTGCTGTGAAGAGACATCATGACCATGGCAACACCTTATAAAGGAAAGCACTTAAATGGGGTTGGCATACAGTTCATAGGTTTAGTCCATTGTCTTCATGGTGGGAACTATGGTCATCCACAGGCCGATACAATGTTGGAGAGGTAGCTAGGAGTTTTAATCTGGGTTAGCAAGAAGCAGGAAGAGAGAGACACTGGGCCTGGCTTGAGCATCTGAAACCTCAAAGCCCACCCCCAGTGACACACTTCCTCCAACCAGGCCACACCTCCTAATAGTGCAACTCTCTGGGAGCCTATAGGAAGCTATTTTCATTCAAACCACCATAATAAACTTAGAGCTCCCACATGTACATGTCCTTGAGTCTAAGGGTGTCTGCCTCTTATGTCTGTAAGAAGTCAGAGAGCATATGATAAGATTTATTCTTCACGGCACAGAGCTCCTCAAGAGAGTGTACCCTGCCTCCTGCATTGGTAGAGAATACCTCTTACTGAACCCTCCCACCTCCCATCAGGCCCCCCAGAGAGAGAGGGAGAGTCAACAATCAGCCTATAGCCCTGTGAACAGGAACCCCAATGTGTAAATACTAGATGGGTATTCTGTCCTCAGAATAAGTCCTTGGCCAGTGGCATTCACTTCCATGAGCTTCCCAAAACAATTATCACAAAGTTGAAGTCGTAGGACAGAACTCACATTCTTGTGTTGTGGATGTTTAAAGTGTAACTCCCAGGCTGAGGCAAGGTAATCTTCCTGTGAGGGCCCAAGGGTGGGCAGCTGCCTCTTCAGGCTTTTATGGATCTTGGCACTTCCTGGCTTATGGCAACATGGCTACAGTCTCTATTTCCATTATCACATAGCCATGGTCCCTAGGTGTGTGTCCTCTCATCTTATATAAATGTCAGAGGGTTAACTAATGACATCTGCAAAGACTTCCATTTCTATCTCAGATGACAATCTGAGGCTTTGGGTGGAGTGATTTTGGGGACACTTTGTCCAAGAACTATTGCAAAATAAATGTATGTTTGAAAGTTGAAAAGTCCGACTCTTGCTTCCAGGTTGGTAAAGCTAATACCACAGGGAATGGTATAGAAGTGATGTCACAGAGGGACATACCAAGAGATTCAGTGTTCAGAAGATCACTAACCACTGATTCTGTGAAGGAACCTGACCTCACCCTCCTCATTCTGTCTGCATATGGAGAGAGGGCTTGTCCACCAAGGCTTGCATAGCATCAGGTCCCAGATGCTTCTGCCTGAAGTCCAGGGTCATCCTCAGCTGGGGGCTCTGATTTCTTCCCAGAATGGGATTCATTCCTGTCTTCTGTTTCTGGGTCTCAAACTGTTCATTCTGAACTGTTCATTCTGGTCTGCTCTGAGAATCTAGCCAAGCCAGACCAAGTGAGCAATATCATAAAATCAAGCCCATCTACTCTCCGTCTAATTCCACCATAGCTAGTTTTACTGTCGTTACTGACTGATAACTGATTCCCTTTAAAAGGGAGAGAAAATGTTAATCTTAGCAATTTATTCTTTTATCCCAACAGCTCTCCTGTGTGGAATGCCATATAATTAAAATTCAAAGTGAAGGTCCATTGTGAAGCAAGAATTAGATGCACTGGGCTATTGGCCATGTCACTTGCTTCTGAAATAGGGGAGCTATGAAATCTAACCAGGTTTTCAATTTCTCCTAATGTCAAAAAATGGCAATAAAAATCAAAAAGTGAGAGAAAAGGGGAGAAAAAGGAAAGCCCTGGAAACAGCATGCGGACAACTGTGTTAAGCGTGAGACATTCCAACAGTGATTTCTCTAGGGAGTTGTCTCATTCCGGCCCGTATTTCACACCACAGAAGTCATGGACCCACTGCACATTCATTAAGAAAAGAATTCTTCCTAAGTAGCCTGGGAAGCCAGGTCAGGTCTAGGGTGCATGCCACTTTCTGTGGCTTCTCCAGCAGAGTGCTGTCACTGGGACCACTGGCATGCGTCATCCCCTTCACCTGAGTCACTTTGCTGAAGACTACTGCCCTACAGGTTCAGACCCACAGAGAACTTGTCCTTCCAAGGAGTGTCACACAGGACACATGGGCATGGGCACAGCGTTCAGGATGTGATTAGTGACTTACAGCAAAGCAGGCAGGTCCCACCCACCCCATCTCTCCACAGTCTCTGAAGAATCTTTGTAGACAGCAATGGAAGCACAGAGCCAGCCTTCATGAGCAGCAGAGCCTGCCTCTGGGAAGAAAAGGGCTTCAAGGGTACCTCCCAGAACATAGAAACTACCCCAGGCAGCAAATGAACTGTGCTCCTAAAAGAAAGGTAACATCAACAGAGAACCCAGAGGAAAGGTGTGAGGGGCACCAGGAGTAACTACTCTATAGAGAGGCTATGAAGTCCAAGGATGGTCAGCATTATTGGGGCTGTATACAGTGCAGCTGGGGAGAGAGAGATTGTTCAGGGGCAGCTGTCTCTAAGGACTTCTCTAAGGCTCACCCATGCAGGAAGGACAGAATCCACATACAGGATCTAAAGTCATCTAGAAAATCAGCCACAAAGAGAAAGGCAGATCCTGAGCAAGGTGGTCATGGAAAGGCAGCATTGTGGACAATCCATCTGTTTCCCTCGAGTTTTTCCAGCTCGACCAGGGCCAGGCATAGCATTCCCTAAGTGCAGAGTGCACACAGAGTATTCTGGCTTATCTAAGTGAATGTCATGTGAAGAATGGCCAGTGGCAGCCACATTCCCTGTAAAGTGACTACAATGATAAAAGAGTAGAACATGTGGGTCCAGAAACCCTAAAGAGAAATGAACTTAGAGAAGGGGTAGGGACACTGCAGTCATGGGCAGGCTAATGTCCCAGGCTTAAGATCCAAGATTAACATAAGAGATTACAGAGTACCAGGGAGAAGGGAGAGTCTGTCCAGGTAGATCAGGAGGTCTTTGATACCAAGTAAGGGGCAGGATAAGGGAAACGGGTGACCTTCAAGTCTGTCCATCCCCATATCCTAAGCAGGTCTTTGTGCTGTCGATCTATAAGTAACTATAATCCATGGGCCTCTCCTTAAACCTGATTCTGAAATTACACACACACACACACACATACACACACACACACACACACACACACACACACACACACACACAGTACAGCACAGGTAGAAGCTAGAGAAAGATGTACCACTGTCTGTAATGATGTCCCAAGTCTGAATCCTCTTACCTGCCTACTTGAGCCTCTAGCTCCAACACAGCTAGGTTTCCTGTCTCCAAAACAAGCCTGTGTCCTTAGAGACATGGGCCTCACAGCTGCTTTTCAGATGAGCAAAGTGTCTCTGTAATGTTGAATGTGTCCACACTCAGTGCCGATGGAAAGGTATCTGCTGTGTAAGGGGATGGTCCTTCAGGACAGGCACAGAGCAGTATTCAAACCCAGTGTCTGCCTGTTCCACATCTTCAGAATTCTTCTCAGCCTATAATTTAAATAATCTCATCATCAAAGTCCAGCTAGAGCACAGAGCCAGCTCACCAGTGCCTCTGCCCTGTCTTTGGTCAACTTTTCTAGGGAAGAGGTAGAGACATCTTAGAGTTCGACATCTTTTCTCAGCCCAGCTTAAGGAAATAATCTAGATTCCAGAAAGCCATGAATTACTTGAACAGAAACATGGACTAGGTTTACTGATAATCTCTAGTTAATATGAAGACTAAAGTGGATTCTTGCCTACTGTAATTACAATTTAAAATAGGAATTTTGTTTCAAAAAGCATTAAGAGAGCACTATTAGAATGTTAATGAACATTTTACACACTCATGGTATAACCGGTGAAATAGCTCTATCATTACAAGTGTGAATATTCTAGATAAATGTCCTTATAAATATAGAACGAATCACCTCTGCCCTCTTGGAGCTAGCCACCTCCTCTGCATAATCACCCTGACTCTCATTTCACAGGACCTGGCAGCTGAGTGCCCATCTGTCTTCCCACCACAGCCACATACACCGCCTCAAAGATGGGCCGAAATTACGCTTCACAGTTATTTAAGGAACCATTAAAATTAGTTCCGAAATAAACCATTGTGTAATTGTCTAAATGAATGTAATTATTTAAATAACTTTAAATGTAAAGAAGTTTGTATGTTTTAAATATTAATCTTCAAATATAAACACTTCTAAAATATTGTCTGTTCTTACAGAAAAATTCTAATTAGGCCACACTCAGAACAGCAGCATGACAGACATTTTCCACCTGGAAACACAGCCTCCCTGTAAATCCTGTCCCTGTAAATTCACAAGAGGAACCATTCCACTGCAAGTGAGAATTAGAAATCTAGAAGACACATTTCTGAGTTTGTTGAAAAAAAAAAAGTCATTTTTCCTGCAGAAGGAACATCATGAGAGAAGGATTACCTGGAGAAAATAAAAGCCCTACCCAATACTCAAAGCCTTCCCCCTGCTCTCATCATCCCTACAGCATTGAGAAGAACACTGAGAGAGGACATTGGCTCATTCTGCAGCCTGCCGGTAGAGAGGGGCATGGCTTGTTCTGTCTGGAGTAGCTCAGAGAGCAAGATAGCAGCTCCCAGACCCTCCTCTCTTGTGCTGCCCTTGCCTAGGTCACCCTGTATTTCTCACTGCAATTCTCTCTAAAGCTAGAGTCACCTGTCATTGACCACTCTTTCCAAAATGTTCCATCACAAACATCCAAAGCCAACACTTATGGTTGACTTCAAGGAGGAATGAGGATTATTTAAGGAGGGCAGCAGCAGTGAGACACTGGCCATGCCACTGATGGGTCATGACCCAGCTCTGCCAAGTTTTGCAGCCTTCCAGACTGCACAGCAGCAAGGGGGCCAAGAAAAACCCACCACTGTGAGTGACATAAGGCTGTGACAATGCCAAGAGGTATCCAGCAGCTCTCTCTCTCTCTCTCTCTCTCTCTCTCTCTTTCTCTCTCTCTCTCTCTCTCTCTCACACACACCACACACACACACACACACCACACACACACACACACACACCATCCCATCTCCTCCCTCCTTTATCCTTCCTTCTCGTCTTCTTTCCTCTCTTGCATTCCCCTTATCTTCCTTGCCCTCCTTTCCCCTCCTCCCCATTCTCCTTTCCTCTCCCTCTTTATAGTTCCATCTTCCAGCTTTGCTCACTACTCCGTCATGCCCAGGCTACAAGCATATTTTGCTTATTAGTAATAAATTATATCTGCAGTCAATAACTCATTTTCCAAAAATTAATTTGGGAGTGACAGTGCACAGCCTCCCACATGAAATCAAGTAGGCCTTGCAAACTGCCAAAGCACCAAGTCGTTATTCCATGACGGGACCATTTTCTCATTTTCCTCCAGTCAAGATTTATAGTTTCACGGGAGGCACTGCCATGCACCTTCATGTCTGAATCAAAATCACACCTCCAAGACATTGTTCCAACTCTGCTATGCACAGGAAACCACCTCTGAAGAAGTGTCCAGACACTGGCACCCTGCACATCTAGGGATGCTGGTGGGGCAGGGGAAAAGCTAGAAGGCAGCAAGCCTTCTACCCTCAGTTCCAACCAAGAGGCTGGCTCAGCCCCCAAAGGCCAGAAGCCACTCAGGGTCCTCAGAAATCTGGAGGTAGAGCTCATGTTGCAGTAGATGCCTTAGATCTTGAATATACATGCCAATCCTCAGCTGTACTGAGTCTGCGACCATGCCAAATCTTCCTGTTGTAACTTCTGCCTGGTGTCCCAAGTCTAGGCTATGCCAGGAACTAGATTACCTAGAACTTTTTCTGTTTCATAACTCCCCATGATAAATAATGTCCCCCTGCTCAGGACCTTTTTAGTCACTTCCTACCATGAGTTCGATGAATGCCAAGTCTGAGCAGGGAAAACTAGAGGTCTAGGCAAAGAAGGATGAAGAAAGACAAGCAGCTTTCCATTACAGACAGTCTCATCTGCTACCATGGAGAGCGGAACAGAGACCAAGAAGCAGACACACCCAGGAGCACCAGGAGCACAGCCTATGGCTCTGATGGAAGAGCTATGTGCCAGAGCTATAAAGCTTCCAGTCACCAGATCAATGGGCCCCTAAGCGAAGTCCTTTCTTCGCTATTGTTGAGAAGACATGTAGGCCCCTAGACAACTTTCTTTACCCCAAATTGTAAAATGAAGTAAGTCTAAGGTTTATGCAATATTCCTTCCATCTATGGGTTCACACAAGGAGGCAGTAGAAGGAAACTTCTCTTCTCCTTCAGCTATGTGGTCTCTGAAGTGATGCCAAGTCTCTGGGTACCTCAGCTACCCAACCTGGAGAGAGCATGGACCAGAGTGCCTCACAGTCATTTCCCCACATGGTAGCTCTCTCAGTTGTCAGAGGGAACCACCAGAAAACAGTGGCACTTATATATAACGCTATTTTACTTAGTAAGAACCCCTCCCCCAGATTCATGATGCTGGCTGTTTGGGTGTGACAAAGAGAAGTAGTTAAGTGTTTCCTTTAAGATAAAATGAGAACATTCTCTGTTTGTAAAAAGAAATTTGCCAAACCGAGGTTGCTGGAATTGATGATAGGAACATGGTTTTATTCTAGAAAACATAAATCAATGCTGGTTTTGCTCTAGAAAACAGAAATCCATGCTGGTTTTACTGTCACACCTCAAGCTGCAAGTTAGAGCCACAGTGCATTGAGTTTAGTTAAGAGGGGAAAGCTCTTTCTGCCCTTCTACCCCCAGCATTCCCCTCTCTATTTTCATATCACATGGGAGGAGGGTGGGGGATAGAGGAGAAGAGAGCGTGAGGGATAGTTATTCAAAACTAGGGGTGTATGAAAAAGCCATATGGAAACCCATTACTTTGTAAGCTAATTAAAATGTAATTGAAGGGCGAGGGAGATGGCTCAGTGGGTACAGCACCTACCACACAAGCATCAAGACTGGAGTTCTTGTCCCCAGAACTCATGTAAATTCTGGAAGCGCATAGAGGCATATCTATCATCCTAGTGTGCAGGAGACAGAAATGGGGGATCCCTGGAGCAGGCTGATTACTTAGTGTCCCTAAAGGTTAGGTATTCAAAAAAGGGAAACTTCATTGAAAATTAGATTTGTGTATGCACATGGGATGACTGAAATCATGTTGTGGATTAGAAAACTTGTCTTTCCAGGCTGGGACCTCATCGTTAGTCCTGCTAAAATCCCAGTTCAGCTGAGCCCTTGCTTTCATCTCCAGTCCAGAAAAGTTCCAAGATTCAAACCATGGGGAGTATGTGACACACACATGAACTTCAGGGACTGTGTCTACTCATTCTTATCTCTTGGTGGATGAGAATGACTGTCCCAGAACTGGGCTTGGGTGTCAGACCCTACTTTACAGTAAAGGGGGCAAATGAGCTTGTGTCTGTTTCTTCTTCTCACACTTCATCACTAACTCTGATTGAGATACAAGGTTCACATTCAATCTGCAAGACAAGGACAAGAAGGTGCTGAAAGAAATGGCCTTTTCCTTCTTTCCAGTCCACCACTGGCCTGAAGTTATGGAATTCCCAAAGGCATGATAGGAAATTCCATTCAGCTAGTCAACAAAAAGATGGGAAACTTCATTCACCTTTCCCACATGCATGATGGGAAACTTGATGCATCTAGTCCAATACCTGATGGGAAACTTCATTCATCTTGAACAAATATATAATGGGAAATTTGATTCATCTAGTCCACACACATGTTGGGGTACTTTATTCATAGAGCAAGCTTATAAGCATTGTGGGAAACTTCATTTCTTGGCCCACATGCATAATGGGATATAATTTATCTAGTTGACATGCATGGTAGGACACTTCATCTAGTACAAGGAAATGAGGGGAACCTTCATTCATCTAGATATCATACATTTCAGTCAGGTCTATATGTTAAGCTTTACCCAGCCAGTCTATAACTAAGTGTGTCCTTCAAAGTAGAACAGCTGACCAAGCCATGGGAGTCCAGGCTCTCAGAAACATATGCAGTTGCCCTTTGAAAAGTCCCCACTCTACTTTGTACATTTACAAACCTACCAACAACACCACTGTTCCATCTGTGAATGTCAGGGAAAAGCTGCAGATACAGGTACATGTACATTTTATCAGAGGAGGGCAAGTACGCCTCGGGTCTGAATGGTTTGGATGGTTAGAATGGGCCACAGGTGCTGGCCTATATAATGTAGAGTAGGCTATAAGAGGAAGTATACCATACCCCATGCCTATCCTGACATACAGACATACTTTGGACCTCAAGACCTTAATCATTCATTTGCCCAAAACACCCCTGTCTTCCCATGTGAAGGAGACAGCCAAGCAAGCTGTACCCTAATCAACTTCAATCAGGCCACATTAGCAATGAGAACCCCATGATGGTCACAAGTCTATAGGGTCCAAGAGATGAGAAGGGTCCTCCTGAGGCCATTCTAGAGACCAGAGAAAAGAGACTCTACTGGTTCTCAACTCCTGGAACTAGACAAATACACAGGGCGTAGAAGAAAGGCAGAGGTTACACCTGTACAGATTCACCCTTGAATGTAAAGCATTTGCCTTTCAGGGGGTGGTTGGGACAAGATACATGTAAAATTCCAAGAAGCCATTTAAAGGTGATTCTAGGAAGCTAAGCACTTGGGGTCAAAAAGATGCAGCCACAATTGCGACTCCAGTCAATTGTCTATATTAGTGTCCACTCTTATGTCCCCAGAAAAATGTGATGAGTTGATTTATATGACAGGTCTGGTTCCATGGTCCCATGAATATTTGTGTCTCCTGCTTCCAAGCACCCCTCTCAGTGTGTCTGCTAAAACTATTCCTGGGATACACCTACGTGAGAATTCATTTCCGCAAAAGCTTAAGGGTCATGTGCTGGCTCTGCTCTGGGAACTGGCTTAGAAAAGGAAAGGAATAGAGACACTCTCCTGGGTGACCATGCTCAGTATGAAATCCTGTGGCTTCCCAGGCCCTTCCTGGTTTCACTGGTGTCCCTGTGTCCTGAAGCAAGGGCAGCTCTGGTGTGGAAAAATCCAGCCAGTAAACCTGACGGGTTCCTTCCTCAGCTGAGCATGAGGGCATCTCTTCTTCAAAAGAAGCAGATATGGGTTGACACATTATTGACTTTATAGCTCAAACTTAAGTTTCCAAGAAGACACTGACACAGATGATCAGCTATACCAATCCATACTAGACAGTTAGCACTCCAGACCACAGAAGTAAAGAAAGCTTTTGGTAGCAAGAGTCATCAAGTTCATGCTAATAGGCAGATTTAAAGCTCAGGCTAGACAAACACTCCTCTGCACTCTTTATACAGACCACCTTGAATTTCCATTGTGGCCTGATGCGGCCTGAGTGTCATCCCATTCATAGACAGGAAATCTGAAGATCAGAGCAGATATGGACAGGCTGCCCAAGGTTACAGTGTAAGGAAAAAGATGAACCAGTATTGATCATTGCCTAGTATGACACACTTAAGTTCCTGTATTCGCATACACCACCACTTGATCTAAGGATATTGCTGGTACTGACCCTTCAATGCACCACCACTTTCTATGCTCTGAAACCCCACTCCCACTATAAATTACCCATGGATCCTTCTTAGCCTCTTACCTAGGAGGATGCTCACATTGAATTCATACAGCCCCCCAGAGAGCTGGAAATGCATGGCTCATGATAGAGGAGTGTTTCTAAGTTGAAGGTAGCATTTTTAAATTGGGAACACATCACCAGATAAGCATCAACTGCTGGGAGAAAAATCACCCCAAGTTTTATATTTCACCAGAAATGGAAATGCTTAGATGAAGACTCAACAGTACAGCTAGCAAAAGCCTAGCTCCTTGTGAAGGCTCTGTGTCCATGGACAGCAGTGATTCTAACCAGGATGTCATGTAGGCTCCAGTCAGTACTGGGAAACCTGATCCAGCCTGGGACAACATCCACCTTCCAGAGTCACTTGTAGACACCTGCACTCTAACTCAGTTCTCAGAAAGATGCTTACATGGGTAGCTTTCCCAACTGCTATTCCAAAATACCTGCACAGAGCAATGTAAGAGGAAGAATTTGTCCTGGTTCATGATATGAGAGTGTAGTCAATGACTGTGGTGAAGGCATGACACCAGGAGCGGCTTGTGGCTGTGACCACAGTGGAGTGAGGCTTTCTTTCCACATCTAGGTGGATTAAGAAGCAGAGAGCAGAGAGAAAGGAGGGCTAGGCCATGTATGAAGCCTAAGGCCTGGCCCTCAGAAATCCTCTTCCTCTTTCTAAGCCTTACCTCCCAATATTTCAAAACAGAAGCTGCATCTGGGGACCAAGTTTTCAAACACATGAGCCTGTGTGGGACAAGTAACACTCAGATCACAACAATGTTCTCTAGTCAGAGAGAATGGCTAGGCGAAAGAGCTGAACAAGCACACATACCAATGCCGCCACCGCCACCACCGCCACCACTGCCACCACCTCCACCACAGCCACCACCTCTACACCTCCACCTGCCACCACCTCCATCCCACAGGGGCCTTACAGAAAACTAGCAATAACAATAAAATAAGCCATCTTAGGCCAAAGGTTTACCCTGCTCCCCAGTGGACCAGAAATGGGAAAAGCATCTAAAGAAAAGGATAAGCTGAAGTAGTTGCAGGGAAACATGAAATTATTTTCCATGGATAACCACACCTTCAAGAAAAGCTGTGACCAAGTTTGAGAGCTCATATTGCCCACTTGTGTAGAAGCATGGGGCTATAGCCACAATCAACATGCCTCTAGCTGGAAGATTCTCCCTGTTACATGACCTGTTCCAGGCAGGGACTGAGGAAGTGAACAGATAGCCATGACCTCAGAGCAGCCTGGAGTGAAGGTCTTCAAATCAAGCCCAGGGTCATCAGCAAGACACATGTTGCTCACTCTACCCAAGTTTAATGTGGAAAAATAGACCAGGACCATACCTGCTAACAAAGCCAGCCAAGCTAAGCTCCAGGTCCACTGAGACCTCTTGATTCAAAACCTAAAGTGGAGAGCAATTGGAGAAGACACCCAACATCAACCTCTGGCCTTCATATACAAACATGTTGCATACATGAACACGCACATGTGCAGATGTGAACACACATGCACGCACACTCATAGCAGAATATGTGTGATCACAAGCCTGGAAAGGAGACAATACTATGTATTTCTAGAATGTTCTAAGCAGAGAAGATGATCAAGTAAGAGCAGACCATGAGGAGGAAGCTGTAGTAGTCTACTACTAGGCAGTGTGCCTGCAGGGCACCAAATATATGCTACAACTGTTCTTGAGTGTCTACATTCTAACTATCCCCACCTTTTAGAGATGGAGTCACTCTTCCTCAGTGTCCAGGCAGGGGCTGAGTGATCACTATAAATTTCACATTGCACCAGTGGCCCCGATGTGTTCCATCTACATGGAACACAGACAATATGACATAACAAGACTGGTGTGAAAAATAAACTCACAAGTATAGAAGACATTGAGTGTGGGCAAAAACCCAGTCATATGTGAATTGAACAAGTTGTCTAAAGAGAAAGACATTTAAATTGGGAATCCATGAAGGCTGAGAAGAGATGATTGGATCCTGCACACGGGCTCTGGTACAGCCATAGGCTCACATGCCTCTAGGGCACTTGAGTGGAATAGAGAAGTGGGTGGTGTGGTCTGTGAGCTCCTCTTAGGATGTATTCCAGAGCTGAGTGGGATTTTTAAAAGCATCTATCAATGTCCCCTGATGTTAGGAAAGCTTTTAGGCAAGGCTTTAATTTCTGATTTTCTCACTGGGAAAATTGACTTCAGAAATGGCCCTAAATAAGGCCATGATGCCAGTGTGTGTAGGTGTCTGTGTGCAGTTTGTGTGCATGTGTATGAGTGAATGGACACATAGATGTATATGTGCTGTATGTATAGTCATGTTTCCATGTGTAAGCTTGGCCTGTAGCTCCCAAGCCAGCTGCCAGCACCACTGTGGGTGGGGAACTGCTTGGTTACACAGGGATCTTGGTGTTATGGCCTGTGTTACATGTGTCCTGATGCTTTTACCCAACTTCATTGATCCACACAACTTCAGGGAAGCCCTTACCCTTCACCCTTGAGCATGGGATTGGAGGCCTTAGGAAGCTGAGTAGCCAGAGGCAAGGGGCCTATGTACTGATTGCTGGAGTGAAAATGAAGACTAGGCCTGCTGGTTGCCAACCACAGCCCCTATTGAGTCTGGGTCTTGTGTGGGTGCAGAAGACATCCCAACCACCACAAAGCCTTGCCACACCATCTTTCCATAGGGCCCTTAGAGCAAACATGTCAGCATCTGCCACAAAGCTTACTGGAGTCAGGTGGTTTTCAGAAAAATATCAAGAGAAACATTTCCTTTCATAGGATCCTAAGCACACTGGCAATGGAAGATCTCATATTTATCTCCAGATCTGTGGTCACAATCAAGCCACTGAAGGACATAGGCCTAAAATAATCACAAAGCCCTGTGGATGTTTTTGTCTCAGGCATCCATGCTACTTGGAGCCAGGGAGAAACGATCCATTCTAAAAGTTGTTTCCTAAATGGGTATCGCTGACACAAATGGATGTTTTGAGCCAAGGATCAGCTTTGATACAAGTGTTCTCATGGAAAGGGTAATTCACAGAGCCAGACTTTCTGTCCATCACTGTTGTGGCCAGGATCACTGATGTCCAGCATGACACAATCTCCTGCTGCCTGTGGATCAAGATGTAGAACTCTCAACTCATCAGTACCAAGTCTGCCTGTACATTGCCATGCTTCCCGCCATAATAAAATGGACTAAACCTTTGAAACTATAAGCCAGCCCTAATTAAATGTTTGCCTTTATAAGAGTGGGCTTGCTTATGGTGTCTCTTCACAGCAATAAAATTCTAACTAAAACACAAAGTCTTCTGGTTTTGCCTGCCAGTTTGCTGGAATTGGGAGTACCAGTTCACATCCGCAATAACTCATTTTCAGCCACTTTCTGTTTATAGGTGATGGCTTATTATAAGAAACTAGCTTCACTCTTACCCTGCCTAAGGTGACTCCTGTTTTCTGTTTTATTCCTCCACTTTAGGTTTTACCACTGCAACTTGTAAGGTTTATTTCCTAAACTCTCTCTTTCCCAGATGTTAACCTAGCTAATAACTCACCTCTATATCAGAAATAGAATACCTTACATAAGGTGACTGGCCATAGACCTTGGGCCTCATCCATTCATACATGCCTTTGGTTTATCTTACAACAAACATCAAGGTGTTAGTATGCCTACAACTGGGGTTTGCACCCAACACAAATTAGATAATGCTTTTGACTTGACAAATCTTGATGACAGAATTCGATCAGACAGACTAACAAAAGGTCTGACACTCCATCTTCAAATCTCTTTTCTTTCTTCACTTCTGCCCCATTGATTATTCCATTTTAGGTTTTACGAGCTCAAATGTCTAAACCTACTTCCCTAAACTCTCTCCAAATGCTAAACTGGCTAATAAACCCTCTCCCTTTCAATATCAGAGCATACTAAGTAATGTCAGTCAAATTTCCCATACTGTTTAAGCCAAGATGCTGGCTCTGAATGGGTTTTGCCTTTCCACTCCAGACTCAGACATTTGCCCTCTAAACCCATGGTCTGGGTCAGGCTAGTCCCTGACTCTGTCTGGGAGAGGAGAGCAAGAGAGTGCATTTCTTACCACAGCTCGGAACTGGATGGCTAGCAATGTTTAGCAGATACAATTCAGCAACCCTGAGAGATGATGTTACTCATCCAGCCGCTTCAGACTTGGCTTCTCTGAGCTGGGACAGGGAATTCCTTCCCCTGCTTCCTCATCCTACTACCTGCCTAGGCCATGGGTACCATTTCTTTCTATATCCATAGTAACCTAACTGGTGTCTTTTTTTTAAGGGTCTAATGATCCATACCTGATTTTCAAAATTGTAGATTCTGCTGAGACTTGAAATGCCCTAGTGGGGAATGGGCTCACTTTATCACATGACAGAATCGACCTTCAGCAGAAAATACCCATGCAGTTTGATACCATTTTGGTTGATAGGCTTCATCAAGACGGAAGCAAACATGTGACTTGGCCACAGTCTTTCTAATAAAATCATAAAAAAGGCAGATGCCATGTGACTTCACCATCATGTTGACTAAGGAGAAAACATCACACCTCCAAGGTATTCTTTGTTATTTTAGTGTTTGTTTGCTTGGGGTTTTTTTTTGGTAGTTTCATCTATGATACATTTACTGACTTCTGATGAGAACCTAAGAATTTTCTTGGCCATATTCCTCCAAAACTGGCATAGTAATAAAGTTGAGATTCACAGGTCCCAATAGAGACTCAAGGGATAAATTGCCAAGCAGTAGACAAGCTGCTGCCAGTGAGAGCTGCTTTGGTAGGCTCTGCTGAGTCTCACTGCCTAACGTTTCCACCTGGTATCTCCAGGCCTGCTTTCCCTTAAGATAAAATGCTCCCACACCCCTTTTACCACATATTTCTGCCTTTGTTTCTGCTCCCTCTTAATATGCTTGCTAGAGATCTCTGTTATGTTTCCATTTCGCAATGAGGATTATAAAAACACAATCCAAAGAAACAATGTTTAAAATCTTGGCTTATTAAAATTGTCTTACATATAATTATCTATGTAGACTACATGTGATTAAGGTTTGCTTTTTACAACATGTACTACATGTACAACATGTAATATAAAATTGACTTGTCAATAAATGCTCACATAAACTATAGTTGTTAACCTGGCTCAACTTCATTATGTTCACAATAAAACTAAAATTAGGGAAGGAAAGCAAAAATAAAATAAAATAATGATAAAAGACATATATTTATTTATTTAATATAACTGTATAGATGTATTTTAGTAAAGAAGGATGTGTGTATGAAGATTAAAATGGATAGATGGTTTCAGAGTGAAAAAAATGTAGAAATCTTTTGAAAGTTATGAAAGTCTGAGTAAGTTATTTAAGACATGTAAAGGATAAAACTTAGAGGTAATGTATGTAGAATTAAAGTTTCTAAGGTCAACGATCAATAGTTATCAACTGGCTAAAATGTATTTCTTTTTTTTTTTTTTATTGGAAATTTTTTATTGGAAAATTTTTTTTACATGTCAGATGTTCTCTCCTTACCCCATTTCCCCCCCTCCCTCCCAGGAACTCACTATCCCTTCCCCCCTCCTCCTGCCTCCACATTGGTGTACCCCCACCCACCCTCCCCTGTACCTCACCTCCCCACCCTCGAGTATCCACCCCCCCACGACGTCCAGCCTTCATGGGACCAAGGATCTCTTCTCCCACTTATATATAGCTCCCTTGCATATATAACTGGAGCCATGGGACCCTCCCTAAGCGCTCCCAGGCTGGTGGTTTAGAACCTGGGGGCTCTGGTTGGTTGGGATTGTTGCTTTCCTCATGGTGTCACGAATCCTCTCAACTCCTTCTGCCTTCACTCTATCTTCTCCATTGGGAACCCCATGCTCAGTTTAATGGTTATACAAGTTTTGTTAATGTCTGATTTTTAAAATAATATACAGTAGTTGAAAGTACCAAACTAGTACAACTGGTCTTCTGGATGTTCAATAACCATGCTAATGTGGTGAGAGGGATTAACAGGAGAATAGTTTCCTCCTTGCCTTCCAAGATCACTGAAGTCCCAGGGGACTGTGGTCCATCTCAGAATGTTCTGCAAGTGTGAACAGTCACCTATTCTCTTGTTCAGGGAGGCCATGGAGACCCACTCAGTGAGTTCTAACCAGCATCCCACCTACAAAGGAGGTCAATACAGAGGAGAGATTTCCTTAGTGCTTCCCAGGGAAGCCACAGTCAGGCCACACAAGGCCTTTGACTATCTCACAGATACAGACAACTGATAAAGAAGGAATCAGGGAGTCAGAGGCTCCTCTCAGGCCCACATGACCCCTGAGGACCAGATTCTCAACTGACCTTGACAGTACAGAGACAGACATTAATTTTTGACCACCTACATAGTCTTAAACACCCTGCAGAAAAGTATAACCAAGATTAAAATGATTCATATTTTTTAACAGTTCAAGGAACTGCAGTCTTCAGATGTTATGCTTAGCCATATGAAATATTATTAGGACAACTATTTCTCACTAATGATTCCAGATATAGTACAAGACCTCAGCTGCATCAGTAGCTGCAACATCTATCCACAGCTAAGGAAAACAGGCTTTTCTTCTTGAATATGGCCAAATCTAAAGACTGTGTTTACCAACTGTGGAACACTACCACTTTCTGAGAGAGTCCTTGTCACAGGTATAATGTGTCTTTCCAAACCTTGACCATCCATGTTCTATGATTTAAAGAGGCTGACAGACACTCTGTCATCAAACTCCATGTGTTTTGGAAATTATTCAGGATACCAAAGTGATGCCCAAAGACAGTGCTAGAAAATCCTATGAAAGGATTCAGTGGGGTTCTATTTGTCTTTTAAATTGTCATTCAGATGCTGACGTTAACTGACTTTTCTTACAAAGCTTTCCAGGTGCTTATTCCTCATGCAGGAGTCTAATGTAGCAAACAGCTGATCACAGTAACCTTATCCTGCTACATGGCTCTGGTAAATGTCCAGCCAGTTGTATAATCACATTCCGCTCCAGTAAACAAAATTTATGTTAAAACTTTTCCTCATTCCCTTTGTTTCTTACTGTTCCCCCACAAGGTTGTACAGACACTAACTCCTTCACATAGCTCAATCCAAGAATCCATGTGATCACCAAGTGACTGTGTTATGTTCTGTATTTCTGTCATTTGTTAAGTTTTATCATAGACTCTGCTATGGGCTTTCCTGGTACACATTCTAACTGATGCACAAAGCAGTTAAGAAATACCTGCACCCCAGACTCCTCAATGCTATTCAGATAATCTCTGAAAATGGGAGTAATGGGCCATCCAACTCAACCCTCTTCTGGCCACTCTGAATGTTTTTAGGACACACAACTAAACAGATGGACTAAGGCTTCTCTCGGCCTCACCACCTTCAAGACCAACTTGATTCTTTGGCTGTGGCAGTACTTCACAGTTAAAGAAGATTGGATGTGACCTTGGCTAAGGATGGGATCTGTGCCCCCTTCAAGAACAATGCTGCTCCCACAGCAACAAACCAAAACTAGTTTGAAATAAGGCCCAAAGATGAGAGTACCAGATTTAAAAAAAAAAAAAATCAGTTTCAGTCTGTAATAAAATCATCTATTTTCAGCCCTCTAATGATTATTCTTTAAGTTTCTTTAGGAGTGTATAATGGCAATGTCACAATCCACTGCAGCTGATCAAGTTAAAACCCTTCTCCTGGTATATAAAATTAACCCAACATATGCCTGTTTAGATTCGGGAGAGAGTCTAGTCCTGTCCTCCATCATCCCCCTTCCACAGGAAGTAGTCAATGGAAAAATATGTCACCCCCTTCATTTTATCTGTCCTTGGGGTCTGACACGAAAGGTTAATGACCTAAAAGCCTCAGGAGGACTGAGAGGCTCTGGAAGGAAAGTTGACTTGGTTGACATTACCTGTGGAAACTTCTGATCAGGGGCTCCACACACCAACCCTGTTGTGATCTACCACTTCCAGACTCCAGGCCATGGGTCTTTTCCATGAAGTTCCCCCTTTTCCATTCTATAAAACCTAAGGCCCACCCGCCTCCCATGTCATGTGAGCACAGTGTCGCTTCCATGGAGAAACTGTGGCACTTTAAATATTCTGATTAAAGAACAATTTTACTACTGGAGGTTTCACTGCTTTCTTTTAGTTCCACGTCGTCCTCTCCATCAATGCTGATCTAACACTGAGACCCTATGGAGGTCTCGGTCATACCTGGCTGGGTGACCACCTCCCCAAAAAGTCCTCTTGCAGGGAACTGTCGAGACCAAGGGTTAAAAAAACTAGAAGTAAAATTACCATGCTTGAACAATCAGGTCATAATCCCAATGACTCATGGTGCCTTGTGCAGACATTTAGAGTGACTTTAATGACCCATGGTGCCTTGTGCAGATATCTAGAGTGACCTTAATGACCCATTACACCTTACACAAATGGACAGTCTTAGTAAAAACAACTCAGCCTGTAAAACTTTCTACTTAACATTATAATATGATATCCACCTGCCCCTCAGACATGGGCCATGCACAAAAATCCCAGGACCATAAGATTAAGTAGCTTCTGCTTCACAGGGTTTTGGTTGTTCTGGGAGCTCTCTGTTTTCCCTCTGTGTATTTCAATAAACATTCTTTGTCCATTCCTTCATGCCTCTGGGAAATTCTCTGGCTACCTACAGCACCAACCTTCTACACACCCTGCATAAGCCTTAGCCAGTATCCCAGCCAAAGCCGGTTTCTTTGCATTCTTACTCCTTATCCTTATGAGTATAGGGCAAACTGATCCTGAGCTCCTCATAACCAGAGCTCCCTTGCTGTTTTCCCAAAGTGACTCACTCTGAATGCATGCAAATATATCTAAAAGAGGCTAACAAATAAAACACAGTCTGAGAAATATGAATAAGTCCCAGAAGCCAGCAGGAGGAGACTCTCACATGATTATCCTGAGGAGTTGTAAAGAAACGCTACTCACCCTACAGAGAGCATCAAAGACCAAAATGGGATTCCAGTCTTGTCCAACTTAACTCAAAGACAGCTACATCTCTGGAAAGTCTTACCTCTCTGTGAATACCAAACAACTCTCCTTCATGGTGACCAATGGTCCTATGATGTCCTGAGAAAATATTTTCATTACAACAATAGCCAAAAGCTGTAGCCCTGTAATGTGCACATTTTTTCTTCTTCTTTCTTTTTTAGTGTGAAGGTCCCAGACAGAAAGCAGAGACATGAGAGTCAGCATCATCATTGACACCTGGGTTTGGCTGGGATGGAAGTGGTTTGAACAAAGGCTTTAGTATCCGGAACCAAGTCACCAGAACATCAACAGAGAAATAAACCATTGTGTTTATTTCCCAATTCCCCACCTTGGGCAGGGTAGGCTAAGTGAACATTTCATCACCAGATGCCTGCATTGTCCTGAGATCAGTGTGGGACAGGAGTTCGCAGTTATGACGGCTACTAGAAACAGAGTGTCCATCTTGTGCTTTCTGATAATCTCCATGCCAGGCAGAGTCCTCCCTCAGATGCCACCTTTGGTCACCTCTACCTCCTGTTCTCAGAACTGTCTGATTACCAGCCACTGTCCTTTCTCTCTGGGAGCAGATATGCCCATTAATACAATAGGGAGGGCCTTGTCTAGGATTCCTTTACTTCTAAGCATCAGTTACCTCCAATACCATACATGTTGCAGATAGATGGGGCTAGCAAACATTCCCTGAGGGAGAGAGGGCTGAGTACTGTGGACAATGATCAGTGAGGTAGCAACCCTAGGCAAAAAGGTGCTACCACACACAGGTAGCCACAGACTACCAGCTGAATGCATTGATAAGCAGAGAATGAGTCAAGAAGTGAGTAGTAGTGAACTGTAACTAAGAGGCAAGTGGGTGGAGCAGGCTGCTACAAATGCGTGAGTTCCCTCCCCCACCTTCTCTGCCTCTCCATGTCTCCTCTCCAGCATCTACATAGTCTACTATCCTATGTGACATGTTCCTGCTTTCTGGGAAATAAATATATAAATGTGTCTAGTCCACTTATTGGAATATTAGTAAAACACACAAAGACCCTATCCTGGTGGTCTAGTCTTCTGGCTTTTGGTGCCTTTTGCTCTCATCTCCCCTCATACCAAGTCTTCCTTTCCACATTGAGTATGACAGTCAACTGATGGCTCATTATCCAGACAATCCAGATTTCAGACCCAACTCTTTTCATTTCCAAGAGACCACACACCAGTATATCTGACCAGGATATTTCATGACTCCCAAGGGCTTGGGCAGTCCCAATCCTCTGGCTTTGCTGTCCATAACATATACAACTTGTCTCATAGGGTAAGGCCAGTTCTACATCACACCTGACACTGTCCTTGGTCCACTCCATTGTCTTGGCATCTCTAAAACCCTGGTGTCTCCACCTTTAATAATGGCCTTTCAGTGCCTCTCTTTAAAGACTCATACCCTACCACAAGCCTCAGCTCTTTCTACAACACTTTCAACATTAAAGGTTTCATACTTTCAAAACCAGTACCACGTGGGCAACTCTTACACATTTGTAAGTTTGGACAGCTTTAGATGTAGCCTTGTGTTAATGTAAACTCTTATTCACCTGATGTAATTGTCATCTCCAAGGCTTACTGTCTCAATCTGCTAACCTAGTTCCGGAAGCTTCTAGCTTCCATACAATCTTATTTATGCCTAGAATGTTTTCAACCTATGAGACTTGCTGCTGAATAAGCTCACCCCTTCCTAGCTCTTTCTGATCTCTGGATGGCTGATTCTGATTCACACTCCCTTCCAAGGCTGATTGATTCAATCTTGCTTCATTCGTGGCCTCTCCTGAATTGCTCTGTTTGACCTCATACTAATTCTAGCAATCTGTTCTAATCTTCTGGTTCCTTCTCATTCTCTGGCTCATCCTGTCTTTACCTGTGTCTAGCTTGTTCTCTCTTCAACCTGACTCTGTAAAAATTTCCCTGTAAAACTACCTCCTCCTCCTCCTCCCCTTCCTCCTCCTCCTCCTCTCTCTCTCCTCTCTCTCTCTCTCTCTCTCTCATCTTTTTTTCTTCTCTCTTCTTGTGAGAGTTGTGCATATCCTATTCTGTCAAATCTTTCTGTGATTCATCACTTTGCCACTCAATTAGACATCACTTTCAAACATGAGTGCTTCCTTCTACAAACTAATTTACCTTCATTGTTTGAGATTAAAGGTACATGCTAAGGGCTGAGTCACACCACAACTAGAAACAGGTTTTTGTTGTTATTGTTTTTAGTAAATGACACAATCTTGAGTTTCACAGTGTGATCAAATATCCTGAAACAGCCTAAGTCCTGTTCAGCTACAGATTCCATGTGCTAACCCTGAGAAAAATATGTTCCTATTCTCTATTTTAACTCAGTGATGCTAGATTCTTATTAACCACAGCTAATTATCACATACAGATTCTTAGTGCAAAATATCACACAAAGAGCATAGAATCTTTGCTTCTGACTTAAACTTCACAAGTCAGGCCTCCAATATCTGAATTTATTTCAATAGTTTTATCTTCCAAGTTCCCACAGTATAGCCCATTAAGTTCTCAGCATTCAATGGCTTTTCCAGTTACAAGTGTTCCAGCTCAAAATTTCAAATCCTACCACAAAGCAGCACAGCCAGGTCCATCACAGCAGTACCCCACTCCTGGTACCTATTTATTGTCTAGTTTCCTTTCTGTTGCTATGATAAAGCACTCTGGCCACAGCAATTTTGGGAGAAAAGAATTTATGTGTCTTACACATTCAGGTCACAATCATTCAGAGGAGGAGCTGAAGCACAACTCAGAGTAGACTGGCATTCCCACAGCAATCATCAGTAAAGACAATTCTCCACAATGCAGTCTGATGTGGCAATTGCTCAGTTGAGGCTCCCTCTTCCTAGATGGCTCTGCTTTGTGTCAAGTTGAAAATATCGACTAGCCAGGACAGAGGAGTCTGGGATTCAGAGTTGTAGCTTCTACCTCTTTCTTATCTACATTCAGTTAGTCAGTGGTTGAAGAGTATACTTTCTCCCATGTCTTAAATCTAAATACCCCACTGGATTGCCTAGAATTTGCAGCTGAAAGAATGTGCAGTTTCTGGTATTCATTGCTTGAGTTTAAAGCAAGCCTACTGTCATTTCCAATTGTAGGCAGTTTAGAGTCAGTTTGAGCAGAATGCATATGAAATTTTTATCAGAGAAATCATCTCTCTTTCAGAGGCAAATTTCATTGGTGTTACTAACTCTACATTTATAGGTCTTTAATTTATAAAGATCCCTAAAGGATTTCTTTCCTGCTAATTTTTAAATTTTCACCATAGGTTCTTCTTTGATGTGTAGTCAGTGGAGTCATGACTATGCAGAGGCTGTTCTCATTCTGACAAAAGTACATGGCTGGGTCAAGGCAGAGCCCACTGCAAAGACAGCCAGGAAGGCCAATACCACCAGCAAACAGAACCCAGGACTTGTGTGTTCCTAACATTAGCTAAAGAACACTACAGGGGAGCCCTGAGGGTGGGCTCAGGGAGGAAGGAAGGCAGTGAGGAAAAACCCAAGAAACAAGGAGACAGCAGCCTGACCTTGGCATAAAGAAGCCAGAAGCTAAAGACAGTCTAGGTTCTGCAACAACAGTGTGAGGCTGTAGGAAGAATTGCTATGAGATGTATCTAGGGCTGGCACTGGTATATTTAAAACACTTGAGCTTGTGCTCAAGACTGTATTTGTTACTACAGCTCATTACACACAGACTTCACTTCCTCTGAAATGGTGTGTCAGCTCCCATCTCTCGCAGGGACACTTCCAGGAATCCAGTGCTCACTGACCAGCCCCTGCATTCATCTACGACAAATGAAAACTCTAAAAACCTAGTGGAACTGTGAGCTCCTTTGAAGAACTGCTGTCCTGCCTGTGCACTATGAGTGTCCTAGATTCCATGTGGATGTCCTAGCTAATGGCCTCACCATTCATGCCAAAGTGACCAAAGCCAGCTGTAGTCCTGAGGGCTTTCCTTCTTCCCTTAGTTCCCAAGGAGCTCCACCTTGTTCCTGTGGAGAAAGTTGTAAGCTAACTTCACAGCCCACACAATGACCACATCCTTCCTTCCAGAAAGTGGCCTGTGACATATTACACTGTCAATAACAGACTCCTTTACAAGTTCCAGGCCATTAGAATGGCTGTGTCACCACAGCGTGCAAACATTAGCACATCAAAAACAGCCATCCATCAGAACAATGAGCCAATGATGCATGCTTGGACATCCTAAGGCCCCAGTGTGACAAATGCTGCAAAAATTATCCACAGATATTTCCATTCAGACAGTGACAGCTGCACTTTGAGCCATGTGTGATTCCAATGGGCCTAAGTCTGAAAATTGTTATCCCTCCTGCTCAGCGTGTTTGTCCTCAGAACAGTACGTCCTCACTGGGCAGATGTGAAATTCAAGAGCAACCCAATCTCAACCACTGCTGTGAGGTGCAAAAGGCTAGCAGGGCCTTGATTCATAGGGAGAACATTCTGGGCAGGTTCTAGCATGCAGAGGCTTCTCCAGCTGAGCCTCACTGAGAGCTGTCTGGGTGGCCACTTAGGGCAATGCTGAGTCCCTGCAACCATGGACATGACTATTCCCATGGACATGACCTTGATGTCTTCCTAGCCTTTGTTGCTGATGGTTTCAATGTAGAAAAAAATTCCCTCTTCCATGAAAGGGCCCTCTGGAGGTCAGAAGAGATACACTGAGGCTCATGTCAACTATACAGAGTGGCTGCCTTCTCACCCCAATCCTAAAATCTCCACCAGCTGCTTTATTCTATTGACACAAGTGGCATGGACTGGGCCCTGGTAAGCTGCAAATCCTTGACAGTTGGTCATCTGTGCCCAGGCCTCTCCCTAAACCCAAGTTCTTTCTTCTCTCTGAATTACCAGGATGAAGGGACACACTGGCAAAGATTGTCATACCTTCAAGCAGAACCTGGGATGCCACTGGGGTAATTCCCATGCTCCAGTCAGTGAGTCTGACCACGGGGACAATATACATCACAGAAATCACAAGCATGGTTCTGGGACACACATCTGCTCTGGGAACTGCTTTCCAACACACAAACACACCAACTTGGAAAGCTCATTTTGCCAGTGGATGCAGAGGTCCCACATGGTGCAGCCCCTGACCCAGGACCCACATAACCATGAGGCTAATTCACTCCTACTGGATTTTTGTTGAATGGTTGAGGAAAAGGTTTAAGAAGAGAACCAAATGGTTTCAGCATGTTAAATTTGCCTCTACATGGCCCGGGTAAGTCATGGCTGATAGCAAAGTCCACAGAAGAGATATGAAACATCGTGTTACATCTAGAGTCATCAGCTAGGGCTGCAGACCAGAACCTAGAGAAGACAAATGTACCAATCTTACAGGCACATCATTCTACCATGGGCAAGGATAGGGTGGGCACAGGCACCCCCACATGTATCAAAATCAATGGTTTCTAGGTCAGCAACTGAGAACACAGTGCCTCATGTCTGCTGGTTTGCTTCAGGTCAAGGGTGCTTTTAACTAATTATAGGATCTAGTCACCATGTAAAAAGAGGATTTCATACCAATTCACAGCCATGAACAGTGTCCAGTGCCTCCATGACCTTGCATCAAAGGATTCTTAGGTTAGTTTTAAGACAAACATCAGTCCTCTTGGCCTTGTGATGTGTTTCACCATTTATGTCTTTGCTTTACATCATCTTAATGAGATGAAGTGTCTTGAAGAATACATGCCTCAGAGAGGTGCACCCTGGATCCTTTAAGGCCCACAGGCCCCATCATTGCTCAATGGAACTCTAGGCATGTCAGACACAGGTGCCCACCTTCCAGAATGTTGGCGTGATCTAGAAAGTGATGATGCTTCCAAGCCTTCCCTCAGAACCACTGAAACTGGAATTACAGCCATGGAAATCAGCATGCAGAAGAAGCGGGCTCTCTGCTCTGCAGAGCACCGAAGCCCATTCTCATTAGGCCGCCAACTGAAGGAGGTGGAAATAATCAATGCAGCAGCTGGTGTGTGAGAGAGGGTGGGGGCAGCCCACAAATGCAATTCCAAGCTATTCAAGGTAAATTAGCCACATAGTAAATATATGTAATCAAAAATAATTATAGTTTAGAAGTTTAAAAGCACAGGCAACAAAAACTAGGTTCATTTTAAACAAAGAGGTATCCTGAGCTTGCCTGGGGCAGATGGACAGATAAAGAGCTGTATTTTCATGTTTGTCTAAAACTTACGAGGGAACAAAGCCTCCAGTTTCCAAATCAGGACATGGAAGCCAAACAGGAGAGAGAGATTTTGTCATCTGCTAGTGTCCATCAGCAGAGAGGAAGGAGGCCTGCTGCCAAGTTAGGTGGATTCTGGGCAGTGAGGATGGTCCACTTAGTACTCACCTGGCCATACATGACTGTCCTGTCTCTGGACAAGCTCTTTGGCTCTCACTGGCCATAGACAGGTGTGGTACTTCATTTAAAGATGTCATCACTATCCATTGGGAGTAGGTCAATGGTCAAGGAAAGAGCCTTTCTGCAGCGAGGGGTTTACTGCTGCAACTAAAAGTAACCAGGCTCAGTCTAACCCAATCCCAGAACTTGAGCCCTGGGATCTCTCTCTCTCTCTCTCTCTCTCTCTCTCTCTCTCTCTCTCTCTCTCTCTCTCTCTCCTGAGCCTGTGAAGGAAGGGGTCTAGTCCTCACTCTCCTATGAAGCTGCAAACAGGAAGAACAGAGGACTCTCGGAATGCCATGAGGTAGGCAGAGGTGGAGGGACTCTGTCCCACCAGAGGCCTCATGCTGTGAGAGTGCACCCACCCATCTACCCACCCAGGCAATGATACCTCCCAGGGCTGTCCCCCTAGAGCCATTGAGGGACGCCTGTGCACATTGAGCCACTTATGAATCCAGCGTATGGATCAACCAAAGCACTAGGTAAGGTCAAATGTTTTTAGTTAGACTACCTTCTGTCTCCATGAATTGGCCATTTAAAGCTGAATGGATGGCCATGATATAGATGTGAGGATGAAGGTCACATTTTTATGATCACAGAAAAGACTACCCACAACATTCATTAACATACCTGTCACTTATGGGTGATGTCGCCTTTTTTTTTTTTTTTAAATAGATAAAAAATTTTTTCTCAGTTTCCATTGAATATTTAAATTTTAATCTGAGTAATTCTCTTCTGGATGGATGATTTAACACAGCCTGGAAGCAACTGTCAAAGGCTGCTCTTGTTCAAAGCGTCCAGGCTTGCCGACCCAGCTCCTACCCTGATCCTACCCAGCCTCAGGAATCCTTCTTTCTCTTCTTCCTCCTCTTCTTCCTCTCCTCCTTCTCTTCTTCCATCCTCTACTCCTCCTTCTCCTCTTCTCCTCCCCCTCCTCCTCTTTCTCTTCTTCTTCCCCTTGTCCTCCCCCTCCTCCTCCTAGCACCTGACTAGGTCTGTCCCCTTCACCATGACTCAAGCTGACTCCAAGACAGGTGATATGGGTTTGCTGAGGCAAAGTACAACTGCAGACTTCTACAGAGCCACTTCTGAGCCCCAAGATTTCTTTGAAGCATGAGAGGAGCAGCCATCCTGGGCTCCCTGAGCTGAGTGATTTTTAGCAGTATTTGCTATGGTGATTAATGTTTACAGTAACTCAAACTGGATTCGGAGTTCCCTAGAAGATACATTTTGGGCATGTCTGTTAGAGTATCCCCATAGAGGTTTACTGCCTCAGAGGGAAGAGTTATTCTGAATGTGGGCAGCACTGTCCTATGACTGGGGACCAAGATAATAAAATGGGATGAAAGGCAAAAGCCATCTGAGCAGCATGAATCCTTCTGTCTGCTTCCTGACTCTGCTTCTGGACTCACAGTGACTCCTCCCCTAGGATGCGTCCCCTTCCCTATGGACTGTTCTTCAAAGTGTGAGGTGAAATAAACCTTCCTGTAAGCTGTTTCTGTCAGGTAGTTTGTAAGATAAATGAGGAAAGTAACCAACACTTGTCTGTGTCTCCTACTAGTAACATTCCAGGGGGGCCTTGGCAAGATCCCAGCCACCTGCCAAAGAGCCAGACAGCAGAGTGAATGGAAACTGCCTACCAAGATGCAGACACTCCTAGATAACTGTGAGGTCTCTGCTGGCCACCATCGGCCTAGCCACTACCTGGAAAGTCTCTGGTTGTTTGCAAGAAGTGTCAATGTCTGTGTTCAGGGGTCACATCTTCTGTGACCCGTAACACAGCAGAGCTAAATGCTGGGGACAGTTGGGGTCCAGAGAAAGGATGTCTGTTTTAATCAGAGCATGTAAACCTAAAAAACAAATTCAAATACTTCAATTGTGACCCCATTTAACCTGGCTGGGGTTAAATGCATTTCACTACTTAAGAACACTTTTATAATTAAACCATTTTGTAAAGAGGACAAGGCTCTCCTTGCTTAATTAAGCATCTGGTGTTAAGCATGCCAGTTTTGTGCCTGCCTGAGTCTGTGTTTGTGTCTGCTATGAGATGAGGTGGACATATGTGTGTACCCTGGGCCACACTACTTAAATACCATCCTTCATTTTCATTGACACTTCTGAAATGTGATTGTGAATGTTTAAACATATGATGGAGGAGAAACCCACTCACAAGGTACTTAACTATCATTTATGGATTCAGCCACTAATCCTGAAGCAACCCCTGTGTGGCCAGTGTGGCCAGAGAGCAACAGTACTGAGTCACTGAAAGCAAGCTGGGACATAGCCCAAGACTAATGTGGAAACTTCACCTTGATTGCAGTGTGGCATTTTGGACAGCAATGAGCAGCTGGGTTTACAAAAGATAAGCATAGGAAACCCAGCAACGGAGCCAAGCTTCTCACCCTGGAGAAGAACGGCCAAGATGGGCAGCTGCCCAACAGCCCCTGAACAAGACCCTGCTCTTGGGTGTCCCACTTGTGAAGCCATCATAGACCACCTGTGCATCTGAGACCAAGTCTGCACCTGCCACTCTACCACTGGACAATCGCCAATATTTTGGTCCACAGTCAAAGCATGACCAAGAGTTTGGTAGTACAGCTCTGTCACTCTAGGAACTTAGTGGACTAAGGCCAGAGGATCCTAAGTTTAAGGCCTGTTTGGGCTACTGAGGGAGTTCAAGGCCAGCCTTGGAAACAAAGTGAAACCATGACTGGAAATGTTAAGAAGAGCTGGGGATGTCACTCAGTTGCCCAACATGTACAAGCCCTAGGTTTGATCCCTAGGACAGGAAAAACAAAACAAATAAACAACAACAACAACAACAACAACAAAAACCACAATTGCCACCACCACCACCAAAACCATGACAGCTGAGAAGTCCTGACAAAAGCTTTAAAATGTATGCTTTTCATTTTGTTTAAATTGAAGTATATAGAAGTATCAATTTTCAAAGAGAAGCTGTCAGGTTCACACAGAGTCTGAACTTGAGGGTATACCAGCCTCAGAGTTGGCTGGCAGAAGCTGCTACCAAGAGTAGTACTGTGCAAGATATCTTGCTGTCAACGTGCAAAAATACCATACCAAAGATGTCTTAAAAAGATGAAAGATTTGGTTTGGCTGATGGTTTCAGTCTATGGTTGCTTAGTGGTTTTCAGGCTGCTGGTGAGGTAGAAGACCAAGCAGAAATCTGCAGGACACTGCTTCTCACCTCCTGGTGGCTAAGTGGGGAGGGGTGGGAGAGGCAGACAAAGACAGGCTATCACCTTCAAGGACTCACACTCACTGCCCTAGTCCCACCAAGCAGGTCCACTCTTAGTTTTCTACCACTCCCCCCAAATGCTCTCAGTTGCAATTCTATGAGAGCTTTGTCACCAGCCAAGAGCCCATGTAGTCCACTCAGCTCCTGAAGGCAACCTGTGAAAGCCCATGCTTCCAATCAGATGTCCTTGGGAACATCTCAGGTTTAAATCCCAGCAAGCAGAAAAAGTCCCTTACCCCTATCCCACCTCTCCTTCCCTCCCTTCATTCACAAAGACAGGGCAGGGCAGCAGTAGACCCTTGTGTGTAATGTTCCCACTATATTACTTAAGCACAAGGTAGGTACCTCTGTGTGCTATCATGTGGCATAGCACTGAACAGCCTGGGGAGTTGCTTTTTCAAAGACTTTACAGAGCAAAGACTTGTAAGAATCTCTCTCTTCTCTAACACAGGAGAGGCAAATTGATGGCAACTTTAGCATCTACAAATCACCCAGAGGAAACGCCCTGTGCCTTCAGTTCTCTGAAGTAGAACCACAGTTGGGGACGCCAAGTGTCCCCAAGGCCAGGAATTCAGACTCCCCAAGAGCTTTGAGAGCCTTTTTTTGTTGACAGCAGTGTCTATTACTGGGTTGTGTCACAGCTTCTCCAACATAGAGTCATGAAATTATGGGAAGGAGGGGGTGATTTTACTGGGGGAGGGATGGAATGAAGGAGAAATGGGGCAGGGGGTGGGGCAGAGGAGGAAAAATTTTAGAGGAAGTGAGTTTGTACAGTGAAGGCTTGAGATTTCACAGTTACTGTTTCTATTGTTTGATTTTACTCTTGCTGTGCTTTTTAACTCCCGAATTCCCTTTTCCTTGAGGTTAATTCAGTCATTACATACACATATGTACTGCATATACCTATACATATATAATTGTATAGTGTGTGCGTGTTTGTGTGTGTAATTCAGTCATTACATACACATATGTACATGCATATACCTACACATATATATTCTATTGTGTGTGTGTGTGTCCATCTGGGCATACTCATGCATATATTTGCATGTGAAAGCCAAAGGCTGTGTCAGGTGTCCTTCTCAATCCATCTCCACCCTATTAAGACAGGATGTCTCAGTGAACCCAGAAGGTCAACCAGGGCCAGCAATATCCAAGAATGCTGCTGTGTCTCTACCTCTCAGCTCTGGGACTAAAGGTGAAGAATATGCTGCCATGTTTGGCTTTTACATGGCTGCTGGAGACATGAACTTGAGTCTTCATGCTTAAAAAACAAGCATTCTTCTGAATAAGCCATCTCCACAACTCTCCACAACAGTTACATTTTGATAAATAAGATATAAATATATATACACACTCAACTT
The DNA here is from genome assembly GCA_021653895.1 of Mastomys natalensis. Taxonomy (NCBI): domain Eukaryota; kingdom Metazoa; phylum Chordata; class Mammalia; order Rodentia; family Muridae; genus Mastomys; species Mastomys natalensis. The sequence continues at coordinate 1,844,408 of JAJTUV010000181.1, read as the reverse complement.
GATTTTACGTTTCTCAGTCCTGGTTTTTGTGACTCTTTTCTTTCATTTCATCCATTTCCTTAGTTAATTCTGCTTTTTATAGATAAGTTTATAATCCATTTAATGTTACATTAAACATAAATTGTGACACTAACAACAATATGTTGGACATCATTTGCCATTTTCATATGCGTTAAACTTTTAGGGAATTGTTTCACCCCTTAAATATCCCTGGCCACTGACCATCACGTCCTTTTATTCCTGTTTCCCTATCCCATAGCCCTGATCTCTGTACTCAGGGAACCCATGCTGACTGAAGCATACATTTGGATAGCTTTGTAGCTTATTTGGCTACATTTATTCACATAATTTCATGGATCCTTGCTGTTACACATGATAATTTTGATATTCACGAGGTCTGAGGCACACCAGTTTGAGAGTGGTGAACTGGAACACATCACTGTGTCCTTTCTTGAGAGAGCCCTGTGCAGCTGGATGACTTCTGGCTTTCCCTAGTGAGGATGGGGAACCAAGACTGCTAACTTGGCCTTCACTGTCTCAGGAACAAGAGAATCCATTCTGGTTTCTTGATCAAAGCTAAGGAAAGACCAAAGATGAGGAGGAAGTCACTAGGAAGCTCTACTGTTCCCCTGACCTGCCTTTGTCACACTAAATGGAAGAAGATGCTAAGCAAGATGGGGGAGTGTTGTGCCTGTAGGCCAGCATGGTTCACCAAGCAAAAGACCTGGTATGCCACACAGAGTGCTTGTGTTTACACAGGTCAAACAGGTAGTGGCCAAGACCAGTTACACCTAAACCAACTCCAGGGAAGCCTAGTGCCTTTGTTGAAGTATCAACAGTTATACTTTAAGATCATTGCAATGCTAACCACAAGACTAAACCATAGACACTAAACCTCAGAGAAAGTGCTACAGACTGTTTTAGAAAAGAGGCCATCAGAGAAGTGGCTCTCCTACTTCTCAGACAGTGAGGCTGGGAGGCAGAACCTTTTTCATAGGTCCCCTTTAAATGTGTAAAGACATAGCACACCTTTTGAAGAGACTTCATTTTGCACCTAATGAAAACCATGTTTGCAATGTGTCCTGAAGATTCACAAACAAGAACAAAGTTGTGCATGTAGTATTTGCTCCGCCAAAATGTAAAAGTGGCACTGTTAGGGCAAGGGGTTTAGCAACTGACATTTGAGAATTCTCACTTGAACAGAATCGGGTGAATTTCTATGCACCAATAAAAGAGACTCTCAAGAGATGGTTAAGTTTCAAAAGCCATCAAAGGAGACATGACCCTGTAGAAGCCAACCAGCTATGCATGAGTCTGCAGCACAGACAGGGTCTAGCTGGCTGGGCTACCAAAGGTTGAAGGAAGAGGTATGGCTATCAGGGCTAGATGTGATCAGCTTGCAAGTCTTTCTCTGGGTCCTCCTGCTGCATGTGAAACTTATCAACAGAAAACACAATTATTACTTTAAAACAGCAGTTATGAGCTGGGCGGTGGTGGCGCACGCCTTTAATCCCAGCATTTGGGAGGCAGAGGCAGGCGGATTTCTGAGTTCGAGTCCAGCCTGGTCTACAGAGTGAGTTCCAGGACAGCCAGGACTACACAGAGAAACCCTGTCTCGAAAAACCAAAAAAGAAAAAAAAAAAAAAAAAACCAGCAGTTATGGGCAGGGGAGGGGGCTATGTCAGTAAAGTGCTTGCCAGGCAAGGTGAGAACCTGAGTTTGATCTTAGAACCCAGACAAGAAAGTGTGGTGCGGTAGCATGTGTCTGTGACTCCAGAACGAGGAAAGTAGAAAAAGGCAGAGCCCTAGGCCCACCTGGCCCAGCCTTACCAAATCAGGAAGTTCCAGGTCAGTGTCCCAGAGGAACAGTATTCTTAAGAAAGGAACACCTGAGGTTGACCTCTGGCCTCTATACATATGAACAAAGTACATATGCTCCCCCACATATAAACATATGTGCAGACATAAAAACAGACACAATATACACAGAGACAGAGACAGACGAGAGATGAGACGACGGAGACAGAGGAGGAGGAGGAGGAGGAGGGGGAAAGGAGGAGGAGGAGGAAGGAGGAGGAGGAGGAGAAAGAGGAGGAGAAGAGAAGAAGAGAAGAAGAAGAAGAAGAAAGAAGAAGAAGAAGCAAAAAACAAAAAAAATGAGTATACAAAGTGCTGTCCTTTAATTAAAGAGCTATGCAGTAACTCTACCAACAATACTTCACACTATATCCTGGGGTAAGTAAGACACTCTGCAATGCAGGGAAGCTCATCTTAACAGACGTGATATGGGGATCCAGAACAAACTCCAGTATGCCTGCCTCCCAAGATACTGATGTCCTACTTATGAAAACTGAGCTCTTTTATTGTGGTATCCCATCCATGGACAACAGCCCTCAAAGCCTGTGTGTATCAGGCCCACATTCCTCCATCCAGATATATGGCCTAAAAAATTCAACCAGGACCAACGTTCAGTGGTTCTCAGTAAATAAGTTACTATGCCACCTTCTTAACAATTTAATTAAAATAATTATGTAGTCATTAGCCATAGAACACAGCCTTGGAACAACAATGGGACACACTGGGAGGTCACATTAGCATTGCAGGCTCTCCAGAACCACACTTGAGGAAGTACCATGCCCATTCATCACTGGACCCTTCTGCATTTCCTCCTGCCCAACTTGTTTGCAGTTTTAAAATGGCATCTACTCAGTGACAGCCATCCCCACTGTGCTAAGAGCTGTAAATCTCTTCATCAGCTCTCTGCGGGGCTGGCCGCTGTTCTGAAGCACAGCTGCCAACATTCCAGGAGTGGGGATGCCGAATGGAGGTAATTGTGTCTATAATGAGACTCCACCAGGAGCTTATACTAGGAGAAGACGGGTATTAAGGTGGATAAGTGAGAGCATATACACATGTCCCTGCAGGCTGGAGTAAAGAAAAAGTCTGTGTAATCCACTTGCTTTGTGGGTCTCAGTAATTCACTGTTTCTGCGTGTTTCATCCTATTAACACCTGTCTGCATGCCTTGCCCTCACTCGCATGGACTATTCTGGGAAGTGACATACCTTCTGTGCTAGTCTTCTGTCCTGAACTCTGCCTGGCCTAAACAGCTGTCTGATAAATCTCTCTGTGACCCAGCCTTTAATGGAGTCCAGTTCCACCTCCTCTCTTTCCTTCCTTAGCATCTTGCTGGTCTGCAGATGTGCAGTGCAGGCTGATCGGCCTTCATATGAGCCATTCCATCTTCCCTGCAGAACACACTGCCCAGAGAAAAACACGGTAAACTCTAAGATGTGGCCCAAAGGCCATGCTATCATGAGCCACCTAGACCCCAGCAACACAGCCTTGCTGTACCCTGGCCATCTCTCTCTTTCCTACAGAGCCCACTTTCTAGAGTATGTGTCACCTTCTAGAATATACTAGCAGCAAACCCTGCCTTCACTGTATGCCTCTCCTCCTGGGTTGACATCCAATGAGACAGAAGTGTTTTTTGTGTCCCAATTTTTCTAAGGACCAAGAACAGTTCTTTACATTCTTTATCATAGAGTTAAGATAATTATTGAATGAATGAGTAAATGAATTAAGACAAATAAGTATACCTCCAAGTTTAATGACTTAGTTTCATCATATATGATTATGTAAACTTGTAGAAGGATGGTTTCAGTGCTACACATGAGACTCCATCATTGCATATAGTACATGGGCCATTACTAATATCTCCCAAAGGGGCATTCTCCACAGGAGTGCTTGGAGTGGATCTCAATGCTGGGTTTTTGAGGTAGAGCCTGGTAGACCCAATCTGTCTCATTGGGTGTCAACCCAGGAGGAGAGGCATACAGTGAAGGCAGGGTTTGCTACTAGTAAATACTAGAAGGTGACACATATTCTAGAAAGTGGGCTCTGTAGAAAGAGAGAGATGGCCAGGATACAGCAAGGTGTGTCTCTCTGGGCAGCATGGTCCTTGAGCAGGTGCTGCTGGTCAGTATACTCTCCTGGTCTGGTCGGAGGCAGAGGGGAATGAATCCCATGGAGAAATGAGGTAGTTGAATGTGCTGTGAGTTGCTACTAACAGAGTCCAAGAGCTTATCCGATGACTGCCCATCAGGGACTTTACAGAAGGGCAGGAGCTCTGAACAGAGTGGATATCTACCTAAAATCTCTTCATAGCTTTGCAGCCAGGGTAGATTGGTGGAAGTGTCCCAGAGATCTGTGGCTGGAATATTAAAGAAAAATTAATACAAGCCAGGATGGAAGCTGGCATGATGTTGTGTGGTCACCTCTCTGCAACTTCAATAGCTTTCCATTAGGGAGAGAGAGAGAGGAGAGCAGAGCGAGAGCGAGAGCGAGACGAGAGCGAGAGAGAGAGAGAGAGAGAGAGAGAGAGAGAGAGAGAGAGAGAGAGAGAGAGGGGAAAAGAAAGAAGAAACTGCTGGAGTGAAGTCAAGGGTCAAAGGGTCAGTGAGAGCTGATGGGGCCAGGTGTCAAAGGGATAGAAAAGTCAGCTCTGCAGCTGACCTAAAGCCCAGCTGCTTCTCTTCTAGATGTGCAGGCTAGCAGAAGGGTCTTCACCTGATGACCCCCACAGTTTGCAGATGTCTGTGCCCCTCCCTTCATTCTCTCTGAGCGCACACTGTTTGCTCATGATCTGTGCTTCCCTTGTTTAGATATTCTATTGACTTCCCAATGGGCAGCTGCTCAATGGCCTCACCCTCTACCAGCCACTACATCCTCCTGGAGAACTGGCCTCAACAAGCATGCTGCAAGAAATTGTCTTATCTTTACCAAAACAAAAATCAAACAAACAGAAGGGCCCTTGTGTTTCGGATAAGTCAAGTAACCATCAAGAATAGCAACAGCGATTCTGCTAGATTCTCTTGCTGCTCTAGCCCTGGCATCCTGGCCCACAATCACCTTCCATGCCTTGCAGGGTGTTCTTTTCCACCCACCTGGCTCCACTGAGACAGAGGACAGTAGATGGCCACAGGCACTTCAGTTAACACAGCCACCTTAGTAAGAAATGCATGCCCACTCTAGAATGTAAGCAAGGAGTCTCCCTTCCCTAGGAAAGTCATCCAGGGGTGAGTCTATAGAAAATTCTAAGTGAAGCTTTTCCTCAGACTGCAGGGAGGGCTGGTCCTCCAAGCCAGCGCAGTGATCTGAGGTGGAGCCCCAATGCACACCCAGGGGCCAGCTTCCCATTGCCCTCACAGTAGCCACACTCTAGAAGCGGTTCAACAAGGGAGGCCAGCAGCTAGCAAGAGACTTCACCATGGCCACCGGAAGCATGGAGGAAATTCTCCCCAAGGCAGGGGCTTTGGGAAACTGTACCTGTGCCTACCAAATACCTCCACATTCCCATCCTCTGTGTGCCCTGAGTCTGTGAAGCAGGAAAACTTCTCTTTGCAACCCTGATAAAGATCCTTCCAGAAATGCTGTCTTAGTTAGGGTTTCATTGCTGTAAAGAGACACCATGACCAAGGCAACTTTTATAAAGGTCAATATTTAATTGGGGCTGGCTTACAGTTTCAGAGCTTCAGTCCATTATTATCATTGCGGGAAACATGGCAGCATCCAGCCAGACATGGTGCTGGAGAAGGAGCTGACAGTTCTAAATCTTTATCCACAGAGAGCCAGAAGGCGACTGTCTCTTCTGCAGCCAGCAGGAGGAGGATCTCTTCCATACTGTGTGGAGCTTAAGCAGAAGACTTCAGAGTCCACCCCACACACAGTGAAACATTTCCTCCAACAAGGCCATACATATTCCAACAAGGACACATCACCTCCTAATAGTGTCACTCCGTGTGGGCATTCAAACACATGAGTCTATGGGAGACCCTATTCAAACCACTACAAATGCTGAGGATCTTGTGCTAGAAATAGCCTCACAGCTACCCCAGACAAGCAAGACCATCCCCTTGCCTTTCTGACCTCATACATCACACCGGCAAGTACATACTCCAGACAAGTACTGTGATGTCTGCCCCAGAGAGGTTCATCCTCCTGCCTCATACATGCAGGTATTGCATTTGGTCCAGACAAGATCATCCTCCAGTCCTCGCATAGGTGGGTCCATGCTAACCCAGCACCTTGCTATCTGGGGTCCTTTCCCACCTAGAGTAGAGCAGAATCTGTCATTCTGGTCACTGCTCTTTTCTGAGAAGTATGGCTGCATGCAGATGTCCCTGCTCACATAGGTGGCCACCTCATTTCTCTGCCTCCCTGTCATCTATACTTGGACTGTAAGACGCTTACCCACCCAAGGGCCAGGATTATGCATGCTTTTCCTCCAATGACAAGCAACACACTACTTTTCTAGAGACCCAGACTCACAGCAAAGACCTCCCAGTGCAGAGACAGGATGAAGCCCATAGATCAAGCCCTAAAGGAGCCTTTCCTTCCCACTGGAACAGAAGGAAGGTTACAGTTGCCTTGCTGAAATGTAATTCCATGCCTTTAGTTAGATGCAGCCTTTATCAGATATTAAAAATAATCAACAGCCTATAAATTGTTGGCTGATGTGGGACCAAAGATATGCACATAGCAAAGAGCATCCTGTGAAATTTGTTTATAGTGATGCTCAGAATAAAATGAGAATTAAATGTCAGCATGCATCTTATCTCCTAAAATAAAGGACTCCTCCCCCTTGCTACCCATTTGTTTGTTTGCTGCCTTTCAAAGAAAGCTCTTTGCAACTTTGACAAGTGGTCTAATATTGGAGACAAGTGTAGTGCTAATCCAACACCTTTCATGAAAAGCAAACTCAGCCCCAGATGAGTGGGTTTTGGCTACCAGACCTGATGGCCATTTATATCTCAGCACGTCAGAGCTGACCCCAGAGATGATGGGTAGAGGACAGGAGAGACTAGCAGCCATTTCTACAGAGGGGCTTCTATGGGCTTCACACTGGAGACTACAAGGCAGGAGGCTGACAGGTATCATTTCTGGGAGGTAGAGACTTTGTCACCTGAATTCCTGCCCAGGCTTCTCTCAATAAGAATGGGAGCCCCCCCCTTCCCATGTGTTTAGAGACACCAGCCCCAGCCTCTAGCCAAAGACAAGACCCTCTAGGACCCTAGGACCTGGAATGGGGGAACTACTTAAAGTGTCCCACAAAAAAGAAAAGAGAATTCCCCAGCAAAAAGGTGCACAGCAGTGGGGTTAGGAATGGGGTATGTGAACTTAGTCAGCGGTCCTCTTCTTGACTGCTATGGATACACTGATACCTAGAATGGAACTAAACCTATGTCACTAATTCCATGGAGAACTGCACAACATTGTTTCAGAACACATGTTCTCAAGTCTGATGCTTTCCTTGCTATGCCAACTCTAAGCATAGATGTTGTTGGAAGCAGCACTGGAAGACCAGCACAGATGCCAGGGCAAGATCAGAACACATAGCTACCTACCACAGCCTCCTTTGGGCAAGCAGAGGCTGACTTATCCATGGATAACAGTCAGATATGGAATGAAGTCTCAGAGCTGGTTGATCTATTATCTATCTCTTTCTGCTCCCCAAGCCTTTGTGAGAGCAGGTTCTTGGGGCTTTTATACTGCAAATCCTATACAGCATAGGTCCTGGCACAGACAAGCCCTCACCAAGTTCTTGGTGAGGGTAGGAATAAGTAACTTTGGAAGAACAGGGGAAAGGGAAGGGATATAGGAAGGACACACCGGTGGACAGACAAATGAAGTATCTAAAGAACTAAGCCATTCATCTTTGCAGAGCCTAGAGGATGGCATGGTCTCAGACATATAAGAGATGAGTAGGTGTGTCCATATGGCTTGGATGTAAACATAGTCTGAGGGCTTGTGGCTCCCAGTGGAATGACATCTACCTAGTCCTATTATTAAAATGTGCCTATTTGTTAACTTGTAGGATTAGTCTGGAACAAAACCATAAAACTTGTTGGCATGTCTAAGGCAGAATATAATTATTAACATACTTGAAAATATGAGAGCAAAGCATAGCAGCAGAAATTAGACCTCAGAAAGCTGGAATAAAAATTCATACTAGAAAATGCAGATTTATAATAGAAAAATAGTGATTTGCAACAGAGCCGCGGGTTATAGGCAAGAGAATCACCACTCCACAGACGATTCGCATCACTTTATGAAAGGAGAATGTGAGGTTTAAGTGTTTTTATTTTCATTACAATTTATTTAAAGGACACTTAGTCATAAGTACCTGAAACTAAGGATGACTATGTGGAATGGTGTGTAGGGCTGCATTCTGGAGGCCAGGTCTCTAGAGATGGTCCCTTGCATGAATAGAAGTCTCTAAGCCCAGTCCTTCTCCATGCCCCTCCCTCCCCGACTCTGGGTATGATCGCATGCCTGCACTTGCCACAGAGACAGCAGTTAGTAGAGAGTTGAAAGCTCATGTGGGTTTGGGTTTGCCCTCTCTTGTTCTTATGGCCACCCCTTAGAAAGAGACAGGTGCAAAAGGGACAATCAATAGGCAAATGGACCCGGTGTAGTGAGGATTCTGGAATATTGGTGTCTTTTTAAAAACTACACAGAAATATTATAAGAATATGTTTTCATTTTAATCTCAAGTGTAAGATATGGTACTGCTTCAGACTGTCTACAGCAGCTGACTATGATTTGCCTCGTGCTCTAGCAGAGCCATGTCTTTGCCAGTTGTGGATAGTTTCTGTGATTGTGTGACATTTGGAATTCTGGGAACTTTTTCAGAAGGTGCATTAATGTGAGGGCTCCAAGAGATTGCTTCGGTGGTTGGTGGTTGTTTGGGGAGGTTGGCTGCAGTTTGTTAGTAGCCGTGGTCAAAGAAGAAACAAAAGGAAAGGAATTAGATTTAGAGACTTTCCTAATTCCGCACTCCCCTCTATCCTTGTTTCTCTCCTATCTTGGTTAGAGGGTGAAACTGGGGCATAAAGAGTAGGACAAAGAAGAATCCACAAAGTACCAAAGACTGGATACAGCCTGTACCTTTAACCTGTTACCTGTTAAAGACATGCTCTGTGTTTAATTTTGCTTCCATCCTTGTAACCTTCCCAACTGCTCTGCCACAAAACCTAGGGTTAGTCCATGAGGCTAGAGGTCTTATAGATCTGGAACTAAGCCAAGATTGCTGAGGTTCTACCTTGCTCCACAAATGACCTCCAGTAGATCCCAAAATTTCAGTAAGAGGGGGTGAATACAGACAAAGGGGTCTGTTACAGCAAATGCCTTCCATGGCCCTAGACTCAGAGCAGCCTTCATAGCAAAAATCACAGCGTCTGCACTGGGTTGACTTAACACGCACACAGCCAAGCAATAGGTTATTTCTTCCTGTCAACTGTGCTCTGGGGCCCTAACTCTGATGCATAGGTTGTAATAACTGTTCGGGTTCATGTGAAGGCTATTTAAGCTATGCTTGCCAGAAATGTTGACTCTTCTGTTGGTCATGCAGGTGATTAGAAATGAGAAGGTGTCTCCGTGTGCTTGTCCCCATGGTTTCCCTACATGTGGATCAGTTTCTATTTGGCTCTGCCTGTGGACACGTTGATCATTGAAGATCATTGCTCTTAGGTTTTCTTCCATGAGCTGAACTACCTGAAACATCCTTCAGAACTACCAGAATTCCAGAAGAACTGTTTGGGGCATTGACTCTGCTGCCAGGCCAGCTTGACCATCTGTCAAATTAGAAGCCCCTAGATCAAGATATTCTCCTGAAAGAAGAAAAATATACTTCAAAGTTGTATCTATGAGCAATGGGAAATTACCATCCTTCAGCTCATCATGGCTAGTTAATAAAAGCCTGCCGTTCCATCTTGAGCAGCCATTTCCTCAGCCCACTCATGCTGTCTCAGCTAATATGAGAAATGTGGCTTTGAAGATGAGAGACACATAACCATTCAGGCTGGTCAGTGACACTTTACTGGGTCACTCTACCTACAGGCATCACAGTTTACCAGGAGACAATGCAGTATAGCCAGCAAGCTAAGTGCCCTGCTGAGCCCACTCCAGGTATGTGTGGACATGAAAGGGAAGCCATCAAGGTTGTCTTAAGCCACTGTATTTTGGGGGATGTTTGTTGTACAATTGTGGGTGCCTGGCTCAGAAACAGATACGGGAAAGGGCTATAGTTCAAGCTAAACATACAAAGTTCCTAAAGGCATTTTCTTCAGGACTAGGTGGGGAGTGAATGCTAGAGAATTCATTAAGAAACAACTGGCAAGGCTAAAAGTGAGCAAGGCAAATTTAGAAGCAGAAAAAGAGCTCCATGGGAGGTGGCCTCAGAGTAGTCAGCCATGCTACTTCTGGGACATGTTGGAGGACCAGCATGATTACCTGAAGCCCTTGGAAGATGGCTTCGGGGAAATCCTGAGCTGTCAGCTAGCTTCCATAGATTGCCTACAATAAGATCTGAGATGACAAACTAAACAAAGGACTGTTCAAGATGCAAGGAGAATGGAGAGGGACTAAACCTTGCTTAATTAAAAAACTAGGCTTTAGTTTTTTGTTGTTCATCGTTGTTGTTGTTGTCATTCCAGTCTTCCTGTCTTAGTGTACTTTCCATTTTTAACAAAATCTCCAAAGCTGGGTTAGTTAGGGTTTCTATTGCTTTGATAAACCTCCAGGACTAAAAAGAAAATTGGGGAGGAAAGGATTTATTCAGCTTACATTTCCACATTAGTTTGTTACCAAAGGAAGTCAGGACAGGAACTCAATTAGGGCAGGATCCTGAAAGCAGAAGCTTATGTCAAATCCATGGAGAGGTGCTGATTACCAGCTTGTTTCCCTTGGCTTGCTTGCAGCCTGTTTATAAAACTCAGGACCACCAGCTCAAGGATGGTTCCACCCATAATGGGCTGGGTCCTTCCCTCTGATCACTAATTGAGAAAATGTCTTACAGGTGGACCTCATGAGGCATTTCCTCAACTGAGGTTCCTTCATCTCTGACTTTAGCTTGGGTCAAAGTGACAAACAGTCAGCAAGTATGGTATTTTGTAGTACTCTAAGCACTAAAGCATTGTATAGGCTCTGGAAGGGCACATCATGGTGAAGGGCATGATGGTAGGAGGGTGTGAAACAGGAAGCTCCTCCTTAAGAGAAACGCAGGAAGTCAGAGAAAAGAGCCTGTCTTGTTTTATGTCTTTTTTTTTTTTTTTTTTTCATTCTAACTGCCATCTCATGAGAACTAACCATAAACGCACCAATTCCTTCTGAGGGCACCTTTACACTAGCTCAGTCTCCTAAGAGTTCTGTCACCTCGCAGGCTGACACTCTAAGGGCCAAGTTTCTCACACAGCACACTCAGAAACATACTCAAGCAATAGAGTCCTCACTTGGCGAGTGATTTTCAAAGTGGAATGAGTTCTGAACCAAAAGCCAGATGATAAGACCTTGTAAAAATAAAAATTGATTCTGGAATCTAGCAGGCCCTTCGGCTAGAGGCAATGATGTCTAAGAAGCCTGACAAGCACAGCCCCACAGAGGTCTAAGATTATCATTGCAGCGATTCTAAGAGAGGTACATACCAAACTCGAATGTGTTGTTGAGTCTAATGTGTACCAAACCAGAAGTCTGTGACTGGTATCAGCAGGAGAACACCCTCCCTAAGACCAGTCACTTCCTTTGAAGTGACTATTGGCTCTTATCATGGGTCATTCTGCTTTGAATGCCTTGGTACCTAGAAGGTAATGACTCTCCTATAGCAATAGTTAGAGTTCTTCATCACTGAGTGCCAATGACCAGTGTTCAAAGGTGATAAGTCAATTGGCAAAGATCTCCACACTCTAGTTAGTATTAAAGGATAAAGTGAAAGCAGCAGCATCTAAGAGAGGAAAGACTCAGGAAGCAGAGATGCTCAGTCTTCAGTCCTGTGAGTATGGTGCATCTGAATAAAATAAATACGAAGAAAAGATTAAGAAAAAAACAAGAAAATATCTGGGGGAAAGAGAAGGGTGTATCCTACTATGTCAAAGGTTCAGGACTCAGAAGTTTCATGAACTTGAGAAGGGGAGAGAGAGAGGGACAGAGAGAGAGAGACAGAGAAAGAGGTAGAGACAGAGGTTTCCCTGCAATGTGGGAACTTGGGCGAGTGGCCATGTGTAGTGAACCTGAGGGTGGAGTTCTGCTCTCTGCAGTCTGGAAGGTGGTCATATTTCAGGTGTTCTGGGCAGAACAGCAAACAGGAAGTTTAGCAAGCTTAGCCACAATGCTACAGTCCTCACTGGCCATGCCCAGATTGTGGTCTCAGAAGTATCAGAGGGCAGTGCACACACTCTTATACAGTTTAAGATTGGGTAAAGTCAGACTAAGTTGCTGACTGAAGCGGCTCCCATACTATTCTATTGTCCAATAGGACTGCAGTAGGGACATGATAACAGGGCCTGTTTACGCTAATGATCCAGGTGCTGCAGACTACCGAGGAGCTTGGCATATCCTCCTGTTAGGACTACAGCTTGCTCTACATTTACTGCCCAGGGGTGGCTCAATATCATCCTGCCCTAGACACTCTGAGGAGTAAAAACATGACAATCGGAAAAGTGTAGAGAAGAGCCCGGGTGGGGCCCAGAGCACAAGGAAGGAGAGGAACTCATGGGGCTCTATCAGTGCTATGAGGACAAACTTTGAGAGCTCTTACAGCAGACACAGACACACTGTGGGGACCATCGGTGTCAATTACACCCAACAGGAACTAATCCTTCTTCTAAAGGACTCAGAACCTTCTTGGCAAAGGACCTGAGCTGATGGAAGCCTGCCAGGCCTGAGCTCCTCTGGAGGGGCTCATTGGTATGGCTGCCACCAGCCTGGGGTGCAGGAACCGTGACTCTGCCACAGGCCGAAAATAGTCTGCAGAATGTAATTAAAGAGTCCGATGAGAGGAGGCACCAGAGCGATATTAATTACAGTATTTAATCCATTAGGTGGGGTTGCCTGGCCTAACCTCTTTGGAATTCTGAGTTTGTCTATGATTAATTATTTTGGGGAATAACAGCCAACATTATAGCTTGTTAATAGGCTTAAAATAATAAATTAAAAAATAAAGCCCAGGAGGTTGAAACCAGCTTTAGTTTCTAAAGTGCCTGGCTCTCTCATGGGTTCCTTCCTTCCTCAATGCCTTTTCCCCATTAAAGCATCTCACACAGTCCGTCCACATAGCTGTCCATGGCAGCCATATGGAGCTCAGTACAGCCATCAGCTCATGCTCCAGAGACAACCACCAGCCATACCACGTGTATACCAAACCTCCTCAGAAACCTCCAGCCCAGTGGTCAGGACTGGAATGGGCCCTTCTGAAGAGGTTGGTGTGATGAATTCCAGTCAGCAAGTAGTTAAATATTTAGTTCAGACACAAAGCTGTCCAGTGCTGAGCAGAAAACAAGAGATGGTAAGTAATGGGGTCCTGTGGGACACTTTCCTCAGGTCAGGGAAGCAGGGCAGAGGAGGTTCTAGAGACAGGCTGAGCTCTATGAAAGACCTGAGCAGGAAGTCCCCGTTGGATGGGCAGGTGGGTGGCTCTGGACATCATGTTCCCAGTTCCTTGGTTACTCAGCTTCTTCTAAGCATACAGGCTGTATCTCTCCTCCTGGGTACATGCTGGGGACACAATGTCATCTTTGCTCTACTGTTCTATGCCCCTGGCATAATTAAAGATGGAGATCACACAGGAATAAGAATCTAGTCCCAGGGATGCTGGCTGGTCTGAAAGAAACAATGGACTTTTCCAGCAAGTTGAGTCTGAGGAGTCCCCGGTTCCCAAAAAAACTGAGAATGGAGGATGGGCGGGCAGTACCCTCCCTCTCCTGGTTTTACCTGTCAAGGTGGGAAAGCCCTGACTTTACTGGTTTCTAAGGCAACAGCAGGCTGGCTAGTGAATCCAAGTGCTGGCCCTATAGGGGACTGAAGTGACATTGGTGAAAGGCAGCATACTCTTGCCTTTTCTACCCTCAGAAGGGATGTTTAAATTTTTGGATCTGGAGTGTTTTCCCCCACATTTTTCTAGACCATTCTAAACAGGAAGTTCTCTCTCTCTCTCTCTTTCCCCCCAACCCCCGTGTGTGTGTGTGTGTGTGTGTGTGTGTGTGTGTGTGTATACTCCATCCAGCACAGCCACATATGTGAACCTCACCATAGACAGGTAATTAAGGTTTAAGTCACATACCTCACAACTCACCCATTCACAGCACACACTGAGTGAATGTTACTAAAGTAAGGCTCATGTGCCCCTCACCACAAGCAGAGTGAGAAACTCCATGCCTGAAAAGGAGCCCTAGGTCTTCCTTTGTCTATTTCCTCCCTGTCACCTAGATGCGATCTCTTTTAAAAAGAAAGCAAAACAACAACAACAACACCTCACCTCTGAATGGTCTGCTCTATTAAACATCTCTTCTAGACGGTTAAGGAAACCAGAACATATGATTTGTGACAGCTTTCTTTTCAGTTCTTTTCATTGCCTGCCTATGTTGAAGCAATCATGGCCCTCATTTTTTTAGGATGCTGAATGATATCCAGACCACATGCAATATATCCACCCATGAGGTGATGGGCATTGGGTTGTTCTTGTGATCTTATTATCCTGTGAGTAAATTTGAAATGCACATGTGTTTGCACATCTCTTGTATTTGTACCTAGAAGTGGACCTCCTGAATCACAAAGCAGCCCTGTGTCAACTATAGAGGAGCTGCTTGGCTCCCTCATGGGGGCTCTGCTAGTTTGCAGTCCTACTGCGATGGACGGGATAGCTTTGATTTCTCTACAGTTTCAACAATGATGTATCACTGTGCACTTTTTTTTCCCTTTCGGATGCTTCTAGGGTAAGGTGATTTGAATGAGAAATGCTCCCCACCTCATGGTCTTTAGGCTTTTGAGCGCTTGATTCCCAGTTGTTGGCTGTTTTGAGGAGGTTTATGGCTTAGGTTTAGCCTTGCTAAAGGAAGTATGTCACTAGGGACAGGCTTTGAGGTTAAAAGCCTTGAGTCACTTCTAGTTTGCTCTCTCTGCTTTGAGCTTGTATTTGAAGGTAGGAGCTCTCAGCTTCCTGCTTCTGCCCCATGCCTGCTGCTTGCTGCCATGGCACCCTGGCAAGATGGACTCTTATCCAGTTGAAAACATAAGCATAATAAACTCTTTCTTCTATAAGTTGCTTTGGCCATGGAGTTTTATCACAATAGCAGAAAAGTAGCAAATACAGAGAGTGAGAATGGACCCTCACTGTGGTGTTTCTTGGCACTTTCCTGATGGCTAATAATGTTGAAGATTTTTTCTGTGCCCACCCGCCATTGAATTCCTTGGCCATTTTTTAAACTGTTTTTTTTTTTTTGTTTGTTTGTTTGTTTGTTTCATTTTGTTTTTGTTTCTTTAAGCTGGTTGCTTGTCTTGCATGGGCATGTTTACAAGTGTACATGAATCTTTCATAAATTTCCTGACAGCATATTGATGGGTAATAGTAGCCATACGAGGTTCATAGTACAGAGCTGACCCTGCAAATACCACATGCTCTTCCCTGTTCCAAGCAAGCTCCTATGAGAATTCTGGCATGAGCTTCCAGGAATCCTTACCCTGCCCTGCCCTGGCCTGCCCTAGCCTGGCCTGGCCAGCCCTGACTTGCCCTGCCCTGCTCTGCCCTATATCCAATCCACATAGCATCACCATCTCCACTCTCCATGCCAGAGAGCCTCTTTCTGTTATTTCTTTCCCTAGATGTCACCTGAGAAAAATGAGTACAATAAAAATTATAGCTTACTCGATAAAATTATAAAGACGTTTGAATGCAGTTTGGGATCCATTTGATGCAATGTGGGCGTTAAATATGCAAGCGGGAGTGTCACGGAGACATCTTGGCATATGAGTCTGGAGTCAGGGAAGTGGTCAGGCTGAGCAGAATTCATGGAACAATGACTGGGGCTGTGGGACTGGGTAGCTTTGGCAACTAAGTGGTATAGTAGAGTATGGACTTGGAAAGGGGATCCCAGGACTGAGCCTGGCCAGTTCATTTAGAGACAGGAGAGGAAACAGCTCAGGACATGGGGTACTCCATATGACAAAGTGGGGCCAACCTGACCAGGCATGGTGTGGGGAAGAGGGTGGAGAAAGTAACGAGCACTGTCAAACACTGACAAAGATTCAGTAACAGCAACACAGGAGATATATACCCTTCAGACACAGAGAAGCACAAGTTGCTGGTGACCTTGACAGGAACAGTATCAAGGCTTTGGACATGTCCAAATTTGCCAGAATTGAGTCCAAAAGAAATGAGGAGGAGAGAGATTTTCATCGGCAAGTATGTACATCTTATTGGGAGGAATCTTGTTTCAGGAAGATTGAGACCATTGGCCTCCACAGGAAGAATCGGGGTCAAAAATGCCACTTAGCTTTGTGTGAGCAGAGCCCAGCTTGCTCAGGAATCAATGCATTCTTCCTGGCTGAGTGAAGCCTTGGAGATCACCTTTGACTCCACACTGCACTTCCCTCACACCCAAACAAACACTCTGCTAACAAGCCTGCTGCCTGTACCTTTAAATAAGGTTGGTCCAGATCTGAATTCTACATAGCATCCTCCACCATCTGCTTTGTCCAGGCCGTTAGCATCTCTCTCCCATCTGCATAGTCACTATGGTGCTTCCCTGCTCAGGTGGCTGGCCAAGAACTAATAAATTTACAACCAAATGGCTTCATATGGCCTGGCCATATATTGTAAGGTTCTCACAAAGATAATCTCTTCCTATGGTCACCCTGTCTCCATTCCACGTCTGGCTGACAGAGTCTTGACCCAGATGTATTGCAGAGGTACAACAGCTGCCCTTACCAGACACATGCAAGAGAAAAGACTGTGTCTCCTGCCTCTCGGAGTGAAGTGTTTTCAGAACAGACATTAAGACTTGCCCAAGTTTCAAGCTGGACTAAGCCCAAAAGTGTCCTGTCCTGTAGGGGCTTTATTTGTTGTGAGCCTCTAATGACACCCCAGGCCAGCTCTTGACAGGACTTACTATCCCTAGGGAAGATCAGAGATAGTGATCTAGTCCACTGATGTATGTAATTGTCTCCTCTTGGAAACAGGTGGCCTCCCTGCCTTCACTTCAGATGGTCCAGAATCTTATCCAGAAATGGGTCATGAGTAGGGAGTGGCTGACTGACTTACTGAGCAGGCGAGGTAGGAAACTACTTGTCAAAGAAAAACCAGATCTTCTCTATTTTCTGCAGAAAAGCCCATTATCTTAAACAGATGTAAAAGCACTGTTCTGCCACTTTAGCAGACATCATTCAGTTGGAGGAAGGTACAGAAGGGAGGCTAGGGGCTCTGGAAAGGCTCGGATGGGTTCACCATTGATGCTATCCAGACCCTAGGAATCAGCTTCTCCTCAGGTCTTAGGTGTTGTATACAGCCACTTAAGGATGGTCACTCTTCACATGGACACAGACACACCAGATACTGGCAGTAGAAGTGTATTCCTTCTTTTGGAGATTGTCACAATCTCTTTTCTTTCTAGAAAAGTCTCAGATGCTTTCCTTATGCTTGTACACACTGCCATATGGTGCAGGGTTCCAGTTAAAGCAGAATATGGTTCCATCCGGCTGCCTCTCCTGGCTCAACTTGGCTCAGAGCTGCACCTGCATGCCTGTGTGCACACACAGGCTCTGCACATGAGCAGCTTGTAGATACAAAGCCTCGAATCCTGGCCTCTCTTTCCCAAACCATAACAGGAAGCAAAATCATCAACTTTCAACCTGGCAAATAAAAATGTAGAGACAGAAAACAATACACAGTACTTACTCAGAGAATGGGTCAAACAGAGGCCTCTCTGCTCATATAAACAGTCCACACCCACCGAGTAACCAGAAACTGGGAGTAGACACCAGTTTGACCTGGCTGGGATCCTAGAAAAGCAATTGGACTGTGGTGGTTTGAACAATGCCCTCCACCCCCCCACCACCCCACCCCACCCCCGCACCTCCACCCCTGCCCATAGCATTTGAATGCTTGCTCCCCAGTGGGTGGCTGTTTAAGCAGGATTACTAAGTGTGGCCTAACTGAAGAACTTGCCCTTCTCTGGGGCAGACTTAGAGGTTCCACATGCCATTTTGAATTAGCTCTCTTTGCTTCTGTGTTCAGGTGGAGATGTGAGCTTTCTGCTATTGCTTCTGCCACCTGCTGCGGTGTGAACCTGCCAGGAAAATGATGAACACTTTTCCCTCTAGAACCTTAAGCCCAAACAAATCCTTCTTTCTGTAAGTTGCCTTGGTATGGTGGTTTGTATAACAATGGTCCCCATAGGCTCATAGACTTAAATGCTTGGTCTTTCAAGGTGGTGCTACTTGACAGGGATTAGAAGGTGTGGCCTTGTTGGAGGAAGTGTGTCCCTAGGGCTGGGCTTTGGGCTAGTGTCTCTCTTTCTTCCTTCTATCTCCTGATGTAGAATTCTCAACTACCTCTCCAGTACCATATCTTCCTGCAGATGGCCATGCTTCCTACTGTGACAATAACGGACTAAGCCCCAGAAACTTTAAGCCAGCCCCAATGAAATGTTATCCTTTGTAAGAGTTGTTGTGGTCATGGTGTCTCTTTACAGCAATAGAACACTGACTAAGACACTTGGCCATGGTGTTTTATTAAAGCAACAGAAAAGGAACTAATACAAGGGTGTAAAAGTAACTAACAGATTGGCCATGTATTAGTTATGATAATGGGATGGATGAGGGGTGAGAAAAGCCGAGACAGCCCACCAGAGCCCACCTGCCCCTGTGTGCTACCTTATTCTACAGACCTCCACAAGGACCACCATGCTGGCTGACTGGGCTTCTTGATGGAGTCTCCAGCCCATCATTTTAAAGGGGCTGTCCAAGTTTGTTTCTCTGTTGCTATGGTAAAGTAGCCCAACAAAGCAATTGAAGGGGAAAGGGCTTATTGTCAACTCACAGACTAGAACACAATCCATCTTGATGGGAAAGTCAAGGCAGCAGGGTTTGAATCAGCTGGTCACTTCACATCCACAACCAGGAAGCAGAAGACCTCAATACCATTCACCTCAATTAACCCAATCAACGTAATCCTTCACAGGCACTGTGGCCATAGAGTTAGTAATTCCTCAAGGCATGGGGAGGGCTTTGTCTCCTAGGAGAATCCAGATCCTGTCAAGCTGATGATTAGCCATTACAAGGATGAAATACATGTACAAAATTTAAGCAGAACATCTCCTCTTCATCACTCACATGCTGCCTGAACACCTGAACTCACTCACCTAAGGCTAATAGAGTTGAGGGCACTTTAATTTCTAATCTGTGCAGTCTTTCCACTGTGTCCAAGTGAGAACTCATCATATCAACACCTGGGGAATTAATGACGTAATGAAAAGGAAACCAGCAGCCAGAAAAGATGCGGATAGTTCGCCAACTGCTGACCTAGAGACCAGCCTCACCAGGAACCTGTCACAACTGTGACAGGACAGGTGGTACAAACTGTCCCCAAATTAGTCTGACACTCTGCATATATTCCTGGCTGTTCCTTGATTCAGAGCCAGCTTCAGCTGGGGAGAAGCAGAGGGAAGTGTCAGCTTAAAGACTACAGGAGGGTGAGAAGCTAGCCGCAGATCCCCTATCACCACTCCTAATGAGAGTAGAAAATCATGAAAGAGAGAGAGAGAGAGAAAAGAGAGAGAGAGAGAGAGAGAGAGAGAGAGAGAGCACTTACGGGTCCCCAGGAACTTGAGCTCTGATGCTCTGAGCTTAAGGTCTCAGGTGTCAAAGTGACACCCTGTCCTTTACTGAACCACCCTTGGTTCTTAGGACTAAGACAATGAAAATGTGGAACTCTGCCAGCTGAGTAGCCCGAGTCCCAATCTGAGTCTGTTTACTCATAGGACTGCAGACTCTCTAGTACATTCTATTTCCCACTCTTTCTTCTCAGCTTCCACTTATGTTACTTTCAGGGAAATCGAGACCCTACTCTGAACAGAGCCCTGAGGTGAGCTCCCTTCAGTCCAATGGCTCAGGTACAAACTTGATCAGAAGATAAGGAGTCTACAGGAAGGACTCATGCCTGCACAGCTTTTCAGATCCTGCAAAAAGGTTAGGAACTTCCTATCCAAGGCCCTGCTTAACAGTCCCTAAAACATTTTGTCCTGTGCTCTGGCCCAACCCTCATAGCATCCACCCCTAGCATTCACTATTGAGTGAAGGTAGAGCCATCACACCTTGGACCACCACACTGAGTGCTGCCTCTCACTAAAACTCTGTTGTCTCCCCCTCCTCAACTTCTACCAAAATCAACTAAATGAAAACAAACAAACAAACAAATAAAACAGTCCATGAATTAGAGAAAATCTGTGATAACTGGATGTGTTATGGGCATTAACATAAAAAATTTAAGTATTCATAAGCTAATTCCAAGAAAATGTGCATGACAATTAACAAAGGGGTGAGAGAAGAGACTGCTCATCACTGGAGGGACTTTGAATGGCCAGAAGATAGGGGCAAAGGCAGGCAGCATCTCTTACCATCAGGGACTAGATATCAAGACTACTGTGAGACAGAGTAGCCTGCTACGATGGCATTGGTGGAGAAGAGACTACACAGGCTCCATGAAAATTGGAGCAAGGGGAACACTTGCTCACTGATGGCAGGAACAGAAGTCCACGTGGCCATGATGAACAGCAGCATGTAGGGTTCAAAAGAAGTTAAAGAAGAACTGCCATATGGCCCAGACTTCCTTCTCTGGGTGTATACCCAAAGGAATGAAGTGATCACCTTTTAAAGAAATCCCTTTTCCTTGTAGTCTTGTTCCCAAGGGTCAAACTATAGTGACAAGGTATTCAATGAATGACTGAAGAAGCTGATGTATATACAGAAGACATAACACTAGACGAAATAAACCAGGCACAGCAAGCAAGTGTTGTGTGATATTACCACATGAGAAATATAGAAAAAGTAGTCAGAGGTGGGGAGAGCAGTAACAGTAGCTTTATGCAGGGTGAAGTTAAAGACCAAACCTGAGACTAAAGAGATGGCTCAGTGGTTAAAAGTGCTTATTGCTCTTACAAAGGACCTGGGTTTGGCTCCCAGTACCCAATAATGGCTCACTTATGTTTGTAATTGAAGTTCTGGGAAATCCAAAGCCCTCTTCTAGCCTCTGAGAGCTCCTGCACATATGTGGTATATATAAACTTACATGGGCTAATACACATACAGGGAAATAAAATAGATAGACAGACAGACAGAAGATAGATAGATAGATAGATAGATAGATAGATAGATAGATAGATAGATATAAATCTTTAAATACCAAATATATAATATGACCTTACCATTCAGATAGATGATAGCTGATCTTGAGATTGGAAAAAAAAATCAAGTACCCATAGGAGAGGTGGATGCCTATGTGGTTAGCTACAGTAATCATTCCACTATCTACATGTCTCATAATGCATGTCACATGTTTAAACACAAACAGAAAGTAGAACCTTTGAGTCAATGAGTATGTGTTAAGCATAAGACGTTAAGATGCAGGAAGTGCTTGCCTCTATCAGCAGCCTTAGACAGGTAGAGCAAGAAACCCAATGGAAGTAGATGGCTACTGGAACAGAGGACTGAGGTGTCCTGAACAGCCCTGGGCAAAGAAGGTAGGGTTGAATCCTGCTGTATAGTAAGACCTGCTTGTTTAAGAATGTCTGCATAGCACAGCTAGACATTAAAGGAAGGAAGATCCCAGGAATAACCTCCTACCACTAAATTCTACAGGAAATGCACAAATGCCACAGGAAGAAGAAATTTCTGGAGACTGACTCAGCAAAGTACAGAAAACTTGACTACTGAGTTGATAATAAACTCCACGTAATTATCAAAAATTTTCAACAAATTAAAAAATCCAAGTAAATGGACAAAAGAGCTCTGACTTCAAGAAACAGATCCTTGGTACCAAGATTCTTCCAAAGTAAAATGAATAACATCTGTGGCTGCCTGGA
The DNA here is from genome assembly GCA_021653895.1 of Mastomys natalensis. Taxonomy (NCBI): domain Eukaryota; kingdom Metazoa; phylum Chordata; class Mammalia; order Rodentia; family Muridae; genus Mastomys; species Mastomys natalensis. Next base: position 1,822,504 of record JAJTUV010000181.1, on the reverse strand, counting down.
AGAC